>CM038677.1:250263844-250950055 GCA_021605205.1 Aegilops longissima | reverse complement strand
TTTATGCCTCTTTTTTATAATTAGTTTTTTATACCTAGGAGCATGTGTAGAGGCGGGCTCCTGCAGATCCCACTCCTTGACTTTGTCAATGCCTCTCTCTCCTCCACATAAGCGGGCTTGTCGAGAAGACAAGAGATGATCTCTTAGCACAATATGTTTCACCATGTTTTAGGAATAACTAGTTATTGAAGATAAGGCTAAGAGATGATCCATTGTACACATGTTTTTTGTCATCTCTAAATTACATGCAAGACTTATGATAAGACTATCTTATCAACCATTGTACATGCCCTTTATAGCCCAGAATTTTCTTGGTACTACTTGCTATGAATGCGGCAGCTGGCCTCTGAGGGGCGTCTTGGGGGAGGTGGTGGAGTGGGGAGGGGTTCAGTGGGCCAGGCGGTAAGCGGGCTTGGCAGCGGTGCGGACTCCCGCATGGCCCACCTCACATTATCACCACATATTTCTTGGAGTCCGTGCATGGCGGGCGGGCGATCTCTTCTCCATCCCCCGTCTCTCTCCTCTCAACCGACGCCCGCGGAGCGGTTAGATTTCGGCTATCGACGGTTTATTCAATTGCAGTCCCATGTGTCAGTGAAAATGCAAGACAACGCGTGTCCCCTCTGGTGAGCGGCGTGCGAGCCGGACTGTCGGGGGTGCGACGTGAATGCGACGCGTACGAGTTGTAAGTGTGCCGCCTTTTCCTTTTGAACTTGCAAAGCATAATATTTTCGTGCGATCAATTGATAGATGAGGGCGGTGCTTTCCCGCGCGTTAGGCGGGCTAGTTTGAGTGATATGACGTGCTACAGTGCCGTCCACTTGCTCCATTTTTATGTAAGCAAGAGTCTACACTCTTACGTGCGAGGAGTGCGAAACATGACGGATCTGATTTTGATCGAGGGATAACTGTTCCCTGCGAAATAATGGAGCACTGTTAGCGATTATAGCATGATAGTTAGGGCATCTCCAGTGCTAGCCCTCAAATTTACACCGGCATCTGTCCGAGGACACTGATGGATGCCATCCAATGCTGCCCGCATACCTTTCGACAACTATATGAACTAACCGGACGAAATTCGTGCAAACAAAGCAAATTTCAAATTGACCGGATGAAATTCATTATATTCAAGAAATTTTCCTATAAATTGGACGAAATTAATTACATATTTCGCACAAACCGTACTAAAACCTACCGTAAACCTAATCTAAACGATCGCCGGGCCCCGACCACCATGTCCGGCCATGACCCCGAGAAAGCCGGGCATTGCCTTTGCCTCCTCCTTATCCGCATCGATAACCTCCTCCTCCGGAGCACAAGGAGATTTCCGCCTCCACGTCGCCGTCAAGCGGCTAATCGGCCGCCGATTATTATCCCACCAAACTTGGCGTCGACTGAGTGGAGGAGCGGTGGCCTTCGTGGGACCAGAGCGTTGGTGACCTACCGTGTACTACTCTTCCTCACTGCCGACTGCGCCCGCGCACGCGCGCCGACTTCGTGGTCGTGGCGGCGGAGGGCGGGCGAGGGGGGGGGGGAGCTGGCGATCTCATTCGTCTGCTCCTGCGAGAGTACGTCCAAGAGAGCTTTGGAGCGTGCCCGGAGCGGAGCCACCGATGTCCTTCGTCTGCTCCTGCGACAGTACATCCAAGAGAGCTTTGGAGTGCCCGGAGGTCATGGTTGGAGTGGTGCCAACAGAAGAAAGGGACCGGAGGAGAATGAATGTGGGTCTTTGGCTATGGCTGGGAGCTGGGGATCAAGTTAATATAGCGGGCGAATGGCAATGAGCCGCGGCAGAAGGATGGACGGCTGGCACCTGAGTAGGTTTGTCGGCAGCCGTGGTGTCATTAACGCGAAGTAGTCGCTTGCACCAGGATGCCGCGTGGGTGGCGCTCTCTCAGCCATTGTGCTACTGCAATGCCGCCGCCAGTGAGAGGTCGCGTCGGGCGTGAATGCGGACGCTGCTTCAGTGACTTAACCGCAGGTGCGTTGTCTCACTAACATGTGGGCCCAACGAGCATCAGGCCCGCATGGCAGTGACACACCAACTGCACCTGCAGTTAAGGCCGATGAATGCGGCATTGATGTATACTACACAACCTTCTTCTTGTAGACGTTGTTGGGCCTCCAAGTGCAGAGGTTTGTAGGACAGTAGCAAATTTCCCTCAAGTGGATGACCTAAGGTTTATCAATCCGTGGGAGGCGTAGGATGAAGATGGTCTCTCTCAAGCAACCCTGCAACCAAATAACAAAGAGTCTCTTGTGTCCCCAACACACCCAATACAATGGTAAATTGTATAGGTGCACTAGTTCGGCGAAGAGATGGTGATACAAGTGCAATATGGATGGTAGATATAGGTTTTTGTAAACTGAAAATATAAAAACAGCAAGGTAACAAGTGGTAAAAGTGAGTGTAAACGGTATTGCAATGCTAGGAAACAAGGCCTAGGGTTCATACTTTCACTAGTCCAAGTTCTCTCAACAAAAATAACATAATTGGATCATATAACTATCCCTCAATATGCAACAAAGAGTCACTCAAAGTCACTAATAGCGGAGAACAAACGAAGAGATTAAAGGGTACGAAACCACCTCAAAGTTATTCGTTCCAATCAATCCGTTGGGATATTCCCATAAGTGTCACAAACAGCCCTAGAGTTCGTACTAGAATAACACCTTAAGACACAAATCAACCAAAACCCTAATGCCACCTAGATACTCCAATGTCACCTCAAGTATCCGTGGGCATGATTATACGATATGCATCACACAATCTCAATTCATTTACTCAAACCAACACATAGAACCTCAAAGAGTGCCCCAAAGTTTCTACCGGAGAATCACGACGAAAACGTGTGCCAACCCCTATGCATAGGTTCATGGGCGGAACCCGCAAGTTGATCACCAAAACATACATCAAGTGAGTCACGTGATATCCCATTGTCACTGCAGATACGCACGGCAAGATATACATCAAGTGTTCTCAAATCTTTAAAGACTCAATCCGATAAGATAACTTCAAAGGGGAAACTCAATCCATTACAAGAGAGTAGAGGGGGAGAAGAAACATAAGATCCAACTATAATAGCAAAGCTCGCGATACATCAAGATCGTGCCAAATCAAGAACACGAGAGAGAGAGATCAAACACATAGCTACTGGTACATACCCTCAGCCCCGAGGGTGAACTACTCCCTCCTCGTCATGGAGAGAGCCGGGATGATGAAGATGGCCACCGGTGAGGGATCCCCTCTCCGACAGGCTGCCAGAACAGGGTCCCGATTGGTTTTTGGTGGCTCTGGAGGTTTTGTTGTGGCAGAACTCCCGATCTAATCTCTGTTCTGGAAGTTTTAGGATATGTGGGTATATATGGGTGAAAGGAGTACGTCGGTGGAACGAAGGGGGGCCACGAGGCAGGGGGCGCGCCCCCCACCCTCGTGGGCACCTCCCTTATTCCCTGACGTGCACTCCAAGCCCATCCAGTATGTTTCCTTCCAAAAATAACCTCTCCAGTTGATTTCGTTCCGTTTCGACTTCATTTGATATTCCTTTTCTTCGAAACACTGAAATAGGCATAAAACAACAAATCTGGGCTGGGCCTCCGGTTAATATGTTAGTCCCAAAAATAATATAAAAGTGGATAATAAAGCCTAATATTGCCCAAAACAGTAGATAATATAGCATGGAGCAATCAAAAGTTATAGATACGTTGGAGACGTATCAGGCATTGATGTTCTCGAGAGACAGTGATCGTTTCAGGCGGGAAGCACGCGCTAGTGATGGAAGGGGTTTCGGTAGGCTAGGGCGGTCAGACGCTGGCGTGGTGGTAAAATGTGAAATCATGGATGACGAGCCTTTGAAGCGTATGCGGCACGTATTGACAACCAGGTGTCCATGCAACCGCTCTTGTCGCCAGCTAGCATTCGACGACCACCATTAGACACCACACAACTATACATAACTTACGAATAATGGACGAATCGATCAGACACACACTCGTGTGCAGTGGCACTATGATCGGTTACTCACGATAGTACATACTCCGCACCATAGTACCCTCTCTAGCTAGGTTGTTTTATAGATTGTCGTTGTGATGGACGATATACATGAGCAAGGCGCCAAGTCATGAGTATGACCGTTGGTGTTGAGCCAGGTGAATACATGCTCGGTGTTCGCGGAGGCCTCCAGCAAACGTCTAAACAGTAATGTCAGATACGCATAATTTTGGTTTTTATTTCTTTCTCCACTGAAAGGTAGGGCCGCATAGATAGATAGATAAAGAACACGAGCTGATGAGGCGCATGCGGACTGTTTGACTGGTCAACCAGACAAATACTAACCGGTAAGGAAGCGTCGTTCATGCCACCGCGCCGCACACTAACCGGTAAGGAAGCGATGGCATCCCGCCATGCCGAGTTCCTCGCCGCCGACGACCGCACACAGAATGGTAGGCAAGCGGTGGCATCCCGCCGTGCCAAGTTCATCGCTGCTCGTGACCTCACTCCTATGTGGGCGGAATTTGAAGATGCCAAGGCCGAATGGGCGGTAGAGCAAGAGGCGTCCAAAGCCGCACAGAGGGAGCGGAAAAGTCAGAAAGCACTCAAGACAAGAGAGGCCCGCCACCGCAAGAAAGAAGAGGACGCACACGCTGCTGCGGAGAGGTCGGCGGAGATCCAAGCACAATGGGGTGTCACCGACAAAGCCGGGAAGGAGAACGACGGCGTCTGGCCAGCATGTGAGAAGTAGTAGTACTAGTAGTTAGTGTGTGTATGTTTGTCGCCCGTACGTTTGTTTAATTAATTACGAGCATGTAATAGTACTACTAGTTACTACTGTAGTTTTTAGACCAAATTACAATTACATTAGCCTAGACTCAATGGAAAAATTCCTATCCTATGCATCAAATGGCATCTCTTTCTCTATAGTAATTGAGATGCATGTCATCTCACTTCCTATGATTTTCATATTCCTATAAAATTCCTATCCTATGAACCAAAGGAGGCCTCTGCTGGAGTAACTACTGTAGCTAGCAGTACTGCTGGTACAGTAGTTTTCTTCAAGAAGCGAAATTCAACGAAGTCATGATGGTTCCTTCGTCCGAGCAACTTCACAGTGGGTAAGGTTGGGCCTGTGATTTGATGGCTCATTAGTAATTACTACAGCGCGACGACCGGGGTGACTCTCCCTTGGAGTTCTGCGGGCATGGCAAGTGGACCAGGATGGTCGACGTTCGACATGTCGGCTAGCGGAAGTATTCTTTCCGATATCGAGGAGGAAGGAAACCGCGTGGTATAGTATCACTGGTGATTTATATTTATTTTTTATTTCTAATGAATGCTAGTGTTTCAACTCTTACGACGAAGGAGTGCCAAACACACGCACGTGCTGGATGTCGCACACGTCAGCGAAAGGAGTGGGACATGAACATCGTGGTAGGGCATATCCACTTCTAGGTCGGAGTCCACGCGTAGTAGTACTACTGTACTAGTGGTATGAACGATACAAAGTGCGACCCGAAGAGAAAGACACGTCTAGTTGGAAGGTCTCGGGGCATACAGATAAACAAATATAAAACCTAATATGTGCCTCCAATTAATATAGTAGTAGTGGAGTACTTAGTCACGTACTCCATAACATCACCGGGCATTGCACGTACAACATTTAGTGGTAGTAAGAGACAAAGGCCTATATGCCACACATGTTCATACTATTTGTGCCTTTCTACTTCACTTACCGCGCTACATTACACAGGTTCGCACGTCCACTCCTGGGTACATGTCCGTCTCGTAGTTCCAGTCCCACATGTTCTTCATATAGATGGAACGATCCTTGCATGACACGTGCACCTTGATGCTAGATGTGTTGCGTGTTGGCAAAAGGATGAACAAAGCTCATGTAAAAAAAAGAGTGGAAGAACATAGATTCCTGACGACCGAGAAGGAGCAAGGAACCTCGGGGTGGAGCGTCTGCACTCATAATATTTTATATTATTCAGCGATATAAAATCAACCAATCATCTCCACAGTGGACTGGAAGAGTACGAAACACCGCAGCCCAGTGTAGTTACATCATACTAGTACATGGCTAACCCATGCTATCACCATATTTCTTGGCTTCCGTGCGACACCTATCTCTAGTAATCCAGCAGCCCGTATCGCTTCTCCCTCCTCGTCTCTCTCAAAGTGCGGCGGGCTGGCGTTTTTGCCGTCTATTAAGGCCGGTTAACTCATCACATGTTAGCAACATGCCAAGAGCATTCTAAAAAAATTCCTTTCACATTCCGTTTTCAAAAAGAAAAAAAATCATTTCACGTACGAATTTGACTGTATGCTTTGAGCAACTTGCATGTCCTATACTGCTCTTGTTTGGATATTCTAACTTAGCTAGAGGTTAGACTAACTCATGACTAACCCTGAACTAACTGTATCCAAAGAGGTGTTTGACAGGGTTAGATTGACAATTAATGCACTTGATGGAGAGAGAGAAGTGATTTTTCAGTGGTCCCAATGAGAACTATCTCCAGTTAGCATCTCTTGGGTGGGATCGGTGCAACTTACTCCAATTTAAACCCTCATGCTTGGATACTTTACGGCTATTTGAGCCCCAACTAGCTCAAACTAACTCTAACCTATGGATCCAAACAGGGCCTATGGCCAGCCTCGACGCGGAGCAGTCGGTGCACCGGGAAGCGGCGCTCTCTCGTCCGTCGCGCCGCTTCAAAGCCGACGCCAGCGAGAGGTCGCCTCCGCTCTGGCCGGGCATTAATGCGGCACTGACGCTCCAGGGCGACGCTGGACGTTTCACGCGGGAAGCGCGCGCTAGCAAGGGAGTATAGGTTTTGAACCGTTTCAGGTGTGTACTGGTAGTTTGCAAAACTACTCAATTATTGCACTCAGTTTCCTAAGAAATTGTGGTAAAAAACGTTACTCCACAGCCCGCTTCCCTTCTCCTTCCTCTTCCACCGCTTGCAGACGTCCGTAGAAGCGATCGTCAACCCTTATATAGGAGTGCTAGCACAAAAAGATGCATGCATGACCACTAAAATTTCCAGATTAAAGAGCCCTCCGGCGGGAGTATGGCGTATGTTGTTACCTTCGGCCGGGCCATGGCTACCGGGCGGGACATGGATCCTCTCACGTGGCTATCACTGCCTTACCCTGCCTTTCCTTCGCTGACTGGTGGGACCCACGCTTGGGGGTCCCACATGTCAGTGATAGAATGGTAGGATTGTTCATGTCAGGAGATCCTCATCTGGGCGACGACGACCAGAGAAGAGGCGGCGGGAGGGTAATGAATGCAGCTACTTTTTGGGTTCGCCGTCCGGCTTAAATAAATGCGCAGCATCACGTGTACCCGCGGGTGCACAAATTGTAACATACATGTCTGCTTAAGTGGGCGTCACGTAACTGGTGTGTGTGTGTGTGTGTGTGTGTGTGTGTGTGTGTGTGTGTGTGTATGTGTATGTGTGAGATTCTGAGAGATAGAGTGCGACTCTACTCTTCGGACATGTACTCAACCTTTTGCATCAGGATATAAGTATAATGGTATTTACTTTAGCTAGTGATTTACGTGGCCATGTTAACGTGGTTGTGTAAAAAAATGTCACTTCCTGCTCGTGTTATATAATTACAAGTATGCATTTTTTTTACAAAACACATGTTGTGATTTACCCATGCAGGAGTAATCCCATGTGTCAAAACTAATGATATTTCGAGAATTTTATCGGAAAACTGGTATCTCGAGGATTTCATCGAGAAAATGAAAGATGAGAGATAACGTGATGAGGAGTGGAGCATGGTGGTGACTGGTGGTCGGAATGGGCAGAGGCATGGGGATGGACGGCGCCGGCATGCATCAGCGACCACCATGCTAGATTGTTCCGAAGACTTTCTTTTTTAATTGCTCAGCAATGAGGTGTGGGAGATAAGGATGTGGAGAGAGGTGCGGCTATCTTTTGTAAAATTATCATAGTTTGCTTTTTGTCCGTCAGATATAGATCAGACGATCTATATTACAAGATGGCAGGCACACCATCATCGCCAACTCGATTTTTTATAAGGGTACATATGATAAGTTTGCTAACTACTAAAGTAAAGTGGAATTTGTCCATGGTATACAAGTAAATCCTCCTTGCTTCGGCATGTGCCCTTACTAGTGATGCATGCGGCCCCACGTAGGCAGGCAGGCAGTTGAGGTGGCGCGGTGGTAGGGTCTTCACGAAGATCTGCATGCTGCCACGCAGGCGCCCGCCGAGTTGGCCTGGAAGCTGTATGTTGCCACGCAGGTGCCTGCCCAGCTGGTCGGGCTGGCAGCTGCATGCGAACGGCGGTGAAAACTTGGTTGGTGCGGGCATGGCAGTGGCCCTGCTGGCGTCCTCGGTGGGGGCCTTGCCGGGCGGCCCGGCAAGGGTCTTGCCGTGGCGCGCTGTCGTCCCTGGCAAGGATCTTGCCGGGGGTCTCGTGTCTTTCCTCGGCAATGATCTTGCCGAGGATCGTCGTCTTCTAATCCTCATCTGATCTTGAGTGTTCCTTGTCTTCACAAAGATCTGCATGCCACCATGGAGGCGCCTCCCGAGCCCTGGCCCAACGTGATGTTGGAGACCGCGTGCTCGAGGGTGGCTCGCTCTGTTGGTGTAGGGCGAGCTGCCCCGGCAAGGGCCTTGCCGGGGGCCGCTGAGGATGCCCTGGCAAGGGCCTTGCCGGGGGAACCTGCTTCGCCCCTCTGCTCTTTGTGGTCTTGGCCTTGGCGTTGCTTTGGCTTCCTCGGGCTTTGGTTTTACCTTGGTTCACTTCCCCTGCTCTTCTTGGTCTGGCCGTGGGCGCGGCTCCGACTGTCTGTGCACAGGTAAAGGGGTACAAAGGTGCGCCCCTTCTTTTGTACACCGACAGGGCCCCCGGGCCTAGGCCACACATAAGCGCGACGCGTTGTTGGGCCAGGCCCAAAACGGTGCGCGGGCAAGCGGAGCGGTTTTTACCGCGGTAAAACTTTTCACGCGCTTCGCTTCCCACGACCCGCGTGCGGCGTGGCGCGGTGTGGAGGGGTGCGCGTGACGTGGGAGGAATGCGTGGGGCGGTTCCCACATGCATGCGTCACATCGTAGTAAATGGGCAGCGCGACCCGCACCTTCCCCATAAAAAGGGGGGTAACCGCGAGCGTACTGTTCCTTTTACCCTTCGTGCAATCCCAATCTCGGAAGCCTTCGCTCACCTTCCTCTTCTTCCCCAAGATTCGCGCTCGTTCGCCGCCGTTGCATTCCCACCACCCTCTGCCCTGCCCTTCTCTCCCAGCCGCCATGGCGCCGAAATCCGTCAAGGGCAAGGGCGTGGCCAAGAGCGCCGGAGCGGCGGAGCCGCCGGAGAGTGCGCCGGCGGTGCAGCGGACGCAGTCCACCTTCTTCCCCTCGACAGTCGAGGTGTTCGAGCTTTGGAACTCCTTCAGGCCCTTGTGGGGGGTGAAGACGGGGGGAGAGAAGTCGGGGCATCCAGCCACGCGCGTCATCCCTGCCAACTGCACCGAGGCTGCCCCAAATCGGTAGCCCTTCTTTGTCGACTATTTTTCCTGAAGGCTTCGTCCTTCCTTCTCTGATTTCTTCAGCGACATCCTGGACACCTTTGGCTTCAGCCTCTTGAATTTTACCCCGAATGCGGTGGCGTGCATGGCCCTTTTTGCGCACCTCTGCGAGGGTTTCGCCGGGGTGCACCCCAACACGACGCTCTTCCGCCATTACTTCTTCCCTTGGATCCAGACGGGAGGCGCCATTTCTGGTTGCATCACCTGGATCCCAAGGTCCAAGGGAGCGTACCCGAATGGCGCCATGAAGGATAGGTAGGAAGAATGGCGGGGCCGGTGGTGCTGGATCGAAGAGAAGGACCCGCCGACGTTCTGCGAAGTTCGTCGGGCGCCGCCGGTCCACAGAAGCGACTGGAGCGACATCGACGCCGACGACGAGAAGCTCACGGTCGCCACCACTAGGATCATTCGGCTCACCGAGGCCGGGCTCACCCTTGAAATGATCGGGGCGGAATTCATCCGCCACCGGATCGCTCCACTGCACAACAAGGGGAGGCCAGCCTAGCTCTTCACGAACCCCACCGACATCATGCAGCTTGGCCCCGGCTTCGACCACAACTTCATGGTGATGGGGCATGCCCATTTCTGCCAGCGGATCTTCCAGCTCGATGTGGGCCGCGACGGCAAGGTCGAGCGGACCGGCAAGGTCGCAAGGGCCGCCGTGAAAGCCGGCAAGGTCTTCAAGGGGCCTTTGTTCAAGCTGCAGGCGGGAGTGGTCCCGCTGTGGAACAATTCGTGCCGGACCGAGATCATCGCCATGATGCCGGACTGCAACATGCATGGCCCAGACCCGGGCTGGAAGGAGCCGAAGGACGTCGAGGTGCAGCAGTTCTTTGACACTCTGCACGAGGTGTACATCAATGCCGACGCCGAGCGACTGCTCGTCCAGGACACCACCCAGGAGGAGCTGGACTACATCGCCACCAGGGCGAGGGAGGCGCAGCTTGCCGAGGAGGCCGGCAGCGCTGGTGGTGTGGAGGACAAGGCCTCAATGGCCGCCGAGGAGGAGCTCTCCCGATGGGCGGCGGCCGCCGGGGAGGCCAGCAGCTCCGACGCCGAGGCTCCTTTGGTTGAAGATGCGGCCGACGAGTCATCGTCGTCGGAGGAGGCCAGGGCTGTTGACCCTCTGGCCACGGGGAGAGGGTGAGTCCTGCGCCGGGCCACTTCCGGCGAGCCGGTACAGGCTGTCAAGGCCGCGCGGCGGCCAAGGTCCCTGGAGGAGTCTGCACATCAGACGAGGGCCGCGGCGGCGAAGAAGGTGGTGAAAGCCGCGGTGGCGAATAAGAAGGCATTTGCTTCCTCTTCGTCCAAGCGCGCGCAGACTCCGCCCTCCTCCCCTCCTTCGGCCGATGCCGATGCGAGGGTCACCTTCGACTACGGATCCCTCAGCCCGAGGAGGAAGAGGAAAATAGCAAAGGAGGAGGCGGACGGCGAGTAAGTATCTGGCTCTTTCCCATTATCTCTGCCCCCTCAATCTGTGTCACTTGTCTTGACTTGTCTTCGTCTTTGTAGGGACGTGGAGACGCTGGCCCAGAGAGTGAAGAGGGCCAAGGTCTCAGCGGGTGGCCAGCCCCCGGCTGGTTCTTTGAGGGCGCCACTGGTGGTGTTGAGCAGCCCGGACAGCAGCCCCCAGCATAGCCCCTAGCGTAAGTTCATCACTATCCCCTCCTCGACATGTGTCAGGGGCGCGACACTTTGGTGCTGACCTTGCCAGGTACGCAGGAGGAGAGCAGCAGCAGGAGGAGCCGCAGAGGGCTACTCCCAACACGCCGCCCCCATCGACCACGCCGCCTCGAGGGGCGTCCCCGGCAAGGGTGCCAAGCACCGATCCCACGCCCATGGAGGAGGAGGAGGAGAACTTGGGGCGCCGGCGGCTTTGCCTCGACGCCAAATGTTGGCGGGGAGGGGGCTTGTTTTTCCCGGCCTGGCACTGGTGCTGGTAAGTCGCTCGCCTTTCATCCCTGTTCCTTTTTCTTTCTTGCTCTTGGCCTTGGCCTCACCTTACTCCCTTCTTTGATGTCCAGATTCCTCCTGGGTGAACCCGGAGGACGTGGATTCCATCGTCGAGGACGTCGCCAAGGCCGCCGAGGCGGACGCCGAGAGGATCGCCGCCGAGGAGGCCGTCAAGGGCGCTGCCGAGGACGCCGCCAAGGCCGCCGAGGCGGACGCCGAGAAGATTGCCACCGAGGGCGTTGCTGAGGACGCCGCCAAGGGGCCTGCTGGGGAAGCCGGCAAGGCCACCGCTGAGGAGACCGGCACGGGGCCTGCCGGGGAGGCCGGCAAGGCCGCTGCCGAGGAGGAGGAGGAGATGGCTGATGACCAGCCTTCCTTCTCTACTGCTTCCGGCTCCAGCTAGTACTTGAGGGTGAGTGACGACTTGTTCGTCCACCTTCCAGGCGCGTCGAGCATGAGGACGCCCGTCGAGGGAGAGGTGTTCGACGACGAAGTGCTTGCCGCTGCCAGGCTTGTGGTCGTCGACGAGCCGAGCGTTGGTGGCGACGGCTCACAGGAAGAGCGGCTCCTCCACGCCATGGGAGCCAGCTTCCGGAAGCTCCAGGCGCTCCACCGCGCTCGCCTGGACAAGGCTAAGTCTAGGACGGCAGTGGTGGAGAAGTCTAAGGGAGTCCTGGACTAGGGGGTCCTCGGACAGCCGGACTGTTGGACTATGAAGATACAAGATTGAAGACTTCGACCCGTGTCCGGATGGGACTCTCCTTGGCGTGGAGGGAAAGCTTGGCAATACGGATATGTAGATCTCGTCCGTTGTAACCGACTCTGTGTAACCCTAGCCCCCTCCAGTGTCTATATAAACTGGAGGGTTTAGTCCATAGGAAAACAACAATCATACCATAGGCTAGCTTCTAGGGTTTAGCCTCTACGATCTCGTGGTAGATCAACTCTTGTAATACTCATATCATCAAGATCAATTAAGCAGGAAGTAGGGTATTACCTCCATCGAGAGGGCCCGAACCTGGGTAAACATCGTGTCCCCCGCCTCCTGTTACCATCCGCCTTAGACGCACAGTTTGGGACCCCTACCCGAGATCCGCCGGTTTTGACACCGTCATTGGTGCTTTCATTGAGAGTTCCACTGTGCCATCATCATAAGGCTGGATGGCTCATCTCGTTGTCAAGGTCAAAATCACCTCTAGGGGAGCCTTGGCTATAGGCCAAACTCTCCGGCTAGGCGGTTTCGTCATGACCGCCTGTTCGGCAGCTGCGCCGACGATGACTTCTCGGGTCATCGAAAACAGCCTCCACGTCGGCACAGAATTCGCCGAGCAGTTGGATCCAATGGAGCTCTCTTCCTTGAACGAGCTCTTGGATCGCATCGTCGCCTTGGGAGTCGCTACAGACTATGATCAGATCGGGCTTAAACCCGACCAAAGGGAGATTAACTCCCCGCCGGTCACCCATCAGATAGCGGTGGTGGAGGAGCAACACAGTGATTCTTCCTCTATCTTGAGGACAAACTATGTCCGGATTCCCGAGCTCTCCGAGCCGGATACTCGTCTACGGGAGGACATGGCCCAAGCCTTGAACCTAGAATCAGGCAGCGGGCCAGACCTATTGGGCAACATCCCGGAGCCCGAACTACCAAGCTCGGAAACTCCTCCGCCCTTGGGTCTCAGATCGGGTCAGGGTTTGGACCTAAATCTACCCACCCACCCAGATATAAGTGATATTTCCCACATTAGACAAGAGCCCCAAGAGACAGTACACCACTATTGGGCCAGATTCCTCCTTGTAATGAGCAAGGTTAAGGACTGTCGCGAGGAAGACGCAATTTCATTCTTTTGCAAAAATTGCACGGACAGGGGAATCCTCAACACCATAAGTCGCCGTGACATAGCACACTTCGCTGACTTGGCGGCCATAGTACGGAAGTACTGTGCGATGGAAAGCGTCTGGAAAACCCAAACAAATTTTGGGATCCTCCGGCTCTCACTAAACCCCCCCGTCCGAACTAAAAGGGTGTACTCTCGTAAGTCACTCGATCCAATTACAAAGAAACAAAAGCCCACTACAGGGCGTGGAACCGTATTGGAGGGATGGCTTAATGGGCCATGCAAAATTCATAGTAGAGCGGATACCATGCCAACACACAGCCTTAGAGCATGTTGGGTACTCCGGCAGGTCGCCAAGAGCGGTGAGGATCTCCTCATCAAAAATACCGAAGAGCACCATCCCGTGGAGAACAACAATACAATATTGAACGTCTTCGAGACCTTTGCCTCAAATAATAGGCGTAAGCGAGCACTCCATAGCCTTGCTGGCGTCTGCCACGTGGCAGCAATAAATCCATGGAGCGATACGGCTCTCACTTTCAATGCCAGTGACGAACCTAAATTCCGAACAGCCCGAGCACCAGCCACCTTGGTCCTTAGTCCAATTGTGGACGGCTTCCGGCTTACTAAAGTGCTCATGGACGGCGGCAGCGGATTAAACCTCATCTATGACGAGACTCTTCGAAAAATGGAAATAGACAGAAGCCGCATTGAGCAAAGCAGCACGACCTTCATAGGAATAATTGATAACCTACAAGAATAGGGGATCGCAAAAGTTTTCGAGGGTAGAGTATTCAACCCAAATTTATTGATTCGACACAAGGGGAGCCAAAGAATATTCTCAAGTATTAGCAGTCGAGTTGTCAATTCAACCACACCTGGATAACTTAGTATCTGCAGCAAAGTATTTAGTAGCAAAGTAGTATGATAGTAGTGGTAACTGTAACAAAAGTAACAGTAGCAAAAGTAATATTTTTGGTGTTTTGTAGTGATTGTAAGAGTAGCAACGGAAAAGTAAATAAGCGAAGAACAATATGTGAAAAACTCGTAGGCATTGGATCGGTGATGGAGAATTATGGCGGATGCGGTTCATCATGTAACAGTCATAACATAGGGTGACACAGAACTAGCTCCAATTCATCAATGTAATGTAGGCATGTATTCCGAATATAGTCATACGTGCTTATGGGAAAGAACTTGCATGACATCTTTTGTCCTACCCTCACGTGCCAACGGAGTCCTAATGGACACTAAGGGATATTAAGGCCTCCTTTTAATAGAGTACCGGAACAAAGCATTAGCACATAGTGAATACATGAACTCCTCAAACTACGGTAATCACCGGGAGTGGTCCCGATTATTGTCACTTCGGGGTTGCCGGATCATAACACATAGTAGGTGACTATAGACTTGCAAGATAGGATCAAGAACTCACATATATTCGTGAAAACATAATAGGTTCAGATCTGAAATCATGGCACTCGGGCCCTAGTGACAAGCATTAATCATAGCAAAGTCATAGCAACATCAATCTCAGAACATAGTGGATACTAGGGATCAAACCCTAATAAAACTAACTCGATTACATGATAAATCTCATCCATCCCATCACCGTCAAGCAAGCCTACGATGGAATTACTCACGCACGGCGGTGAGCATCATGAAATTGGTGATGGAGGATGGTTGATGATGACGACGGCGACGAATCCCCCTCTCCGGAGTCCCGAACGGACTCCAGATCAGCCCTCCCGAGAGGTTTTAGGGCTTGGCGGCGGCTCTGTATCGTAAAACGTGATGAATCCTTCTCCCTGATTTTTTTCTCCCCAAAAGTGAATATATGGAGTTGGAGTTGAGGTCGGTGGAGCGTCAGGGGGCCCACGAGGCAAGGGGCGTGCCCTAGGGTGGCAGGCGCGCCCCCCACTCTCGTGGACTGGGTGTGGGCCCCCTGACATGGATTTTTCTTTCGGTATTTTTCTTATTTTCCAAATAGATGTTCCGTGGAGTTTCAGGTCATTCCGAGAACATCAATTTCTGCACATAAATAACACATGGAAAGTTTGCTGAAAACAGCGTCAGCCTGGGTTAGTTCCATTCAAATCATGCAAGTTAGAGTCCAAAACAAGGGCAAACGTGTTTGGAAAAGTAGATACGACGGAGACGTATCAACTCCCCCAAGCTTAAACCTTTGTTTGTCCTCAAGCAATTCAGTTGATAAACTGAAAGTGATAAAGAAAAATTTTACAAACTCTGTTTGCTCTTGTTGTTGTAAATATGTAAAGCCAGCATTCAAGTTTTCAGCAAAGATTATGACTAACCACATTCACAATGACTCTTAGGTCTCATGTTTACTCATATCAATGGCATAATCAACTAGCGAGCGATAATAATAAAACTCGAATGACAACACTTTCTCAAAACAATCATGATATAATATAACACGATGGTATCTCGCTAGCCCTTTCTGAGACCGCAAAACATAAATGCAGAGCACCTTTAAAGATCAAGGACTGACTAGACATTGTAATTCATGGTAAAAGAGATACAGTCATAGTCATACCCAATATAAATTAATAGTAATGGATGCAAATGACAGCTGCGCTCTCCACTAGTGCTTTTTAATAAGAGGGTGATGACTCAACATAAAAGTAAATAGATAGGCCCTTCACAGAGGGAAGCAGGGATTTAGAGGTGCCAGAGCTCGGTTTTAAAATAGAGATAAATAATATTTTAAGCGGCATACTTTCATTGTCAACATAACAACCAAGAGATGGCGATATCTTCCATGCTACACACATTATAGGCGGTTCCCAAACAGAATGGTAAAGTTTATACTCCCCCTCCACCAACAAGCATCAATCCATGGCTTGCTCGAAACAACGAGTGCCTCCAACTAGCAACAGTCCCGGGGGGAGTTTTGTTTGCAATTATTTTGATTTAGTTTGCATCAAGCATGGGACTGGGCATCCCGGTGACTAGCCATTTTCTCGTGAGTGAGGAGCGGAGTCCACTCCTCTTGAGAATAACCCGCCTAGCATGGAAGATACGGACAACCCTAGTTGATACATGAGCTATTCGAGCATACAAAACAGAATTTCATTTGAAGGTTTAGAGTTTGGCACATACAAATTTACTTGGAACGGCAGGTAGATACCGCATATAGGAAGGTATGGTGGACTCATATGGAATAACTTTGGGGTTTAAGGGATTGGATGCACAAGCAGTATTCCCGCTTAGTACAAGTGAAGGCTAGCAAAAGACTGGGAAGCGACCAACTAGAGAGCGACAACTGTCATGAACATGCATCAAAATTAATAAACATTGAGTACGAGCATGAGTAGGATATAATCCACCATGAACATAAATATCGTGAAGGCTATGTTGATTTGTTTCAACTACATGTGTGAACATGTGCCAAGTCGAGTCACTTAAATCATTCAAAGGAGGATACCACCCCACTATACCACATCACAACCATTTTAATAGCATGTTGGCACGCAAGGTAAACCATTATAACTCATAGCTAATCAAGCATGGCATAAGCAACTATGATCTCTAATTGTCATTGCAAACATGTTTATTCATAATAGGCTGAATCAGGAACGATGAACTCATCATATTTACAAAAACAAGAGAGGTCGAGTTCATACCAGCTTCTCTCATCTCAGTCAGTCCATCATATATCGTCATAATTGCCTTTCACTTGCACGACTGAACAAAGTGAATATAATAAGAGTGCACGTGCATCGAACTAAGCTGGAATCTGCAAGCATTCCATAAAAAGGAGAAGACAAGGCAATATGGACTCTTGGTTAAATCAACAATAATGCATATAAGAGCCACTTCAACAATTTAATCATGGTCTTCTCCTATCGACCCCCAAAGAAAATAAAAGAAATAAAGCTATTTACACGGGAAAGCTCCCAACAAGCAAAAGAAGAACGGAAAATCTTTTTGGGTTTTCTTTTAATTATTACTACTACAGCAAGAAAGTAAACTAGCTAAAAACTACACTATTTTTTTGTTTTTCTTAAGGTTTATCAAACACACAAGAAGAAAGTAAGAAAAATAAAATAAACTAGCATGGATATTACAGTGAAAGAGTATGAGCACCGACATCTAGCAATGAGTGTGTGAACATAAATGTAATGTCGGTGAGAGGTAGGTACTTCCCCAAGCTTAGGATTTTGGCCTAAGTTGGTTCATTGCCACGGATGGCCTGGCGGATATCCATAGTTGTAGCTGGGGTCGTACTGAGATGCAGCGGCTATCGCTGCCTGAGCTGCAGCGTGGCGGCGAGCTGCCTCCGCACTCCTCTCGTACTCATCTGCCTCCTCTCTGGTAATAACATATCTTCCTTTTGCCTGATAATCAAAGAAGGCAGGAGCAGGGAGAGTAATATGGACAGCACGACATCTGTCAAAGATTAAGCGATACCGGAGAAGTGATTCATTCCTCTCGACAAACTGGTGGTGGACCATAGCATTAAAGTCTAAATAAGTAGGAGGCAACTCAATATCATCCTCACGTATGTCCACACCAAGAAAATCAGCTAAGCGGGTTGCATAAATTCCTCCAAAGAAATCTCCATTAAATCTATTATTATGCAATCTACGTGCAACAATGGCTCCCAAGTTATAAGATTTGTCTCCTAACACCGCACTCGTAAGAATACTGAGGTCAGGAACACACATATGACATGCTTCATCTTTACCATTTATGCATCTACCTATAAAGAGAGCAAAATAATGTATAGAAGGAAAATGAATGCTCCCTATGGTAGCTTGTGCTATATCTCTAGATTCCCCCACAGTTATACTAGCAAGAAAATTTCTAAATTCAGATTTGCGAGGTTCACTAGCACTACCCCATTGTGGAAGTTTGCAAGCAGTGGTAAAATCCTCTAAGTCCATCGCATAAGATTTTTCATAGAGATCAAACAGGACAGTTGGAGAATTGCATGAAGATGAAAATTCAAACTTCCTCACAAATGAACTAGTGAGATAGTGGTATTGGCGGCACTTCTCTGCCTCGAAGCTCACAAGATCAGCGTTACGCAAATATGCGTTAAATTCTTCCTTGATTCTCGCTCGATCCATAAAGTTTTCTGAAGGCCATTCACAAGGTCGCACTGGAGCGTCCCTTGGTGGCTCATCGTTAGCATCACGCATTGCAAGCCTGGGTCCTTGCTTCTTTGAAGAACCACCTTGGAAAATTTCCTAAGCATATTTCTTCCTCTGAAAAATTTCTGAAACTTTTAGTAACTTCAAAACAAAAGTGAACCAAGCTCATCAAAATTGATAGCAACTACTCCTACAAGTGCCTAGAGCCTATATCAAGCATTAGAAGTACTTGGAACCATATAAATTTGGCATGAAAGCTCAAGAAAATGATCACCTAGGCAGCAAGAATTTGTAATGAATAAAGCACTAGAACAGAAACTAATTGGACCAATGGAGGAGTCACATACCAAGGAACAATCCCCCCAAGCAGTTTTGTGAGAGGTGCTTTGAGCAAGGAGATTGAAAATCGCAGCAAAATGAGCTAGAACTTGTGCTTGAGCTGGATGGTGATATTTTTGGGAGGAAGAAGAAGTGTGTGGGTGGAGGAGTAAGTGGAGGGGAGCCACCATGGGCCCACGAGGTAGGGGGGCGCGCCCAGGGGGTTGGGCGTGCCCTCCACCCTCGTGGCCAGGTGCTTGCCCCTCCTGCTGTGTTCTCAGTGCCAGATATTCTCAAATATTCCAGAAAAAAAACATATTTCAATTTCGGGGCATTTGGAGAACTTTTATTTTCGGGGTATTTTTATATTGCACAGATAATTCAGAAAACATACAGAAAATACTATTTTTACTTTATTTCAACTAAATAACAAAAAGTAGAGAGAAGGTACAGAAGGTTGTGCCTTCTAGTTTCATCCATCTCATGCTCATCAAAAGGAATCGACTAACAAGGTTGATCAAGTCTTGTTAACAAACTCATTCCGACTAACATGGAACCGGAGAAATTTCGAATAACACTATGTTACCTCAACGGGGATATGCACATCCCCAATAATAAGAATATCATATTTCTTCTTGACAGTAGGAAGAGGAAATTCAAAACCTCCAATAATAATCAATGGGATTTTCCCAATGGAATTGATACTATGAACTTGAGGTTGTTTCCTCGGAAAGTGTACCGTATGCTCATTACCATTAACATGAAAAGTGACATTGCCTTTGTTGCAATCAATAACAGCCCCTGCAGTATTCAAAAAGGGTCTTCCAAGAATAATAGACATACTATCGTCCTCGGGAATACCAAGAATAACAAAGTCCGTTAAAATATTAACGTTTGCAACCACAACAGGCACATCCTCACGAATACCAACAGGTATAGCAGTTGATTTATCAGCCATTTGCAAATATATTTCAGTAGGTGTCGACTTATTCAAGGCAAGTCTACGATATAAAGAGAGAGGCATAACACTAACACCGGCTCCAAGATCACACAAAGCAGTTTTAACATAATTTCCTTTAATGGAGCATGGTATAGTGGGTACTCCTGGATCTCCAAGTTTCTTTGGTATTCCACCTTTAAAAGTATAATTAGCAAGCATGGTGGAAATTTCAGCTTCCGGTATCTTTCTTTTATTTGTGATAGTATCCTTCATATACTTAGCATAAGGATTTGTTTTGAGCATATCAGTTAGTCGCATATGTAAAAATATAGGTCTAATCATTTCAGCAAAGCGCTCAAAATCCTCATCATCCTTTTCCTTGGATGGTTTGGGAGGAAAGGGCATGGGTTTCTGAACCCATGGTTCTCTTTCTTTACCATGTTTCCTAGCAACAAAGTCTCTCTTATCATAACGTTGATTCTTTGATTGTGGGTTATCAAGATCAACAGGAGCTTCAATTTCTACATCATTATCATTACTAGGTTGAGCATCATCATGAACATCATCATTAACATTATCACTAGGTTCATGTTCATTACCAGATTGTGTTTCAGCGTCAGAAATAGAAATATCATTTGGATTCTCAGGTGGTTCAGGAATAGGTTCACTAGAAGCATGCAAAGTCCTATCATTTTTATTTTTCTTCTTTTTTAGAAGGACTAGGCGCGTCAATATTATTTATCTGAGAATCTTGCTCACTTCTCTTAGGGTGGCCTTCAGGACACAAAGGTTCCAGAGTCATCTTACCAGTTCTAGTAGCCACTCTAACAGCATAATCATTATTCTTACTATTCAATTCGTTGAGCAAATCATTTTGAGCTTTAAGTACTTGTTCTACTTGAGTGGTAACCATAGAAGCATGTTTACTAATGATTTTAAGCTCACCTTTAACTCTAGACATATAATCACCCAAGTGTTCAAGCATATCGGAATTGTATTTCAATTGTCTACCAAAATAAGCATTGAAGTTTTCTTGTTTGACAATAAAATTATCAAACTCTTCTAAGCATTGTCTAGCAGACTTATAGTGAGGAATATCACCTTCATCAAATCTATAGAGTTAATTTACCTTTACTACCTGTGTCGGGTTATCAAGACCATGTGTTTCTTCAATAGGTGCGGGATTAATATCATATGTTTCTTCAACCGGCTGTAAATTAAGGCCATGTATTTCTTCAATAGGAGGTAAATTCTTAACATCTTCAGCTTTAATACCTTTTTCTTTCATAGATTTCTTTGCCTCTTGCATATCTTCAGGACTGAGAAATAGAACACCTCTTTTCTTTGGAGTTGGTTTAGGAATAAGCTCAGGAGCTGGCTCCGGAAGCGTCCAATTATTTTCATTTGTCAACATATTATTCAATAAATTTCAGCTTCATCCGGTGTTCTTTCCCTGAAAAGAGAACCAGCACAACTAACCAGGTAATCTCTGGAAGCATCGGCTAGTCCATTATAGAAGATATCAAGTATTTCATTTTTCTTAAGAGGATGATCAGGCAAAGCATTAAGTAATCGGAGAAGCCTCCCCCAAGCTTGTGGGAGACTCTCTTCTTCAATTTGCACAAAATTATATATATCCCTTAAAGCAGCTTGTTTCTTATGAGCAGGGAAATATTTAGCAGAGAAGTAGTAAATCATATCCTAGGGACTACACACACAACCAGGATCAAGAGAATTAAACCATATCTTAGCATCACCCTTTAATGAGAACGAAAATATTTTAAGGATATAAAGGTAGGGAGATTTCTCATCATTAGTGAACAGGGTGGCTATATCATTTAATTTAGTAAGATGTGCCACAATAGTTTCAGATTCAGAGCCATAAAAAGGATCAGATTCAACCAAAGTAATTATATCAGGATCAACAGAGAATTCATAATCCTTATCAGTAACACAGATAGTTGAAGTAGCAAAAGCAGGGTCATGTTTCATTCTAGCATTAAGAGATTGCTGCTTCCATTTAGCTAATAATTTCTTAACATCATATCTATCTTTGCAGGAATTTTTTTTGTTAGCAATCGCTTCATCCATAACATAGCCCTCAGGCACAACAGGTAATTCATATTTATTAGGGGAAGAGTCTTCATCATCACTTTCATAGATATTATCAATAATTTCATTCTCTCTAGCCCTATCAAGTTGTTCATCAAGAAATTCACCAAGTGGCACAGTAGTATCAAGCATAGAAGTAGTTTCATCATAAGTATCATGCATAGCAGAAGTGGCATCATCAATAACATGCGACATATCAGAACGAATAGCAGAAGCAGGTTTAGGTGTCGCAAGCTTACTCAAAACAGAAGGTGAATCAAGTGCAGAGCTAGATGGCAGTTCCTTACCTCCCCTCGTAGTTGAGCGATAAATTGTTGTCTTAGCATCTTTCAAGTTCTTCATAGTGACCAGCAGATATAAATCCCAAGTGACTCAAAGAATAGAGCTATTCTCCCCGGCAACGGCGCCAGAAAATAGTCTTGATAACCCACAAGTATAGGGGATCGCAACAGTTTTCGAGGGTAGAGTATTCAACCCAAATTTATTGATTCGACACAAGGGGAGCCAAAGAATATTCTCAAGTATTAGCAGTCGAGTTGTCAATTCAACCACACCTGGATAACTTAGTATCTGCAGCAAAGTGTTTAGTAGAAAAGTAGTATGATAGTAGTGGTAACGGTAGCAAAAGTAATATTTTTGGTGTTTTGTAGTGATTGTAACAATAGCAACGGAAAAGTAAATAAGCGAAGAACAATATGTGAAAAACTCGTAGGCATTGGATCGGTGATGGAGAATTATGCCGGATGCGGTTCATCATGTAACAGTCATAACATAGGGTGACACAGAACTAGCTCCAATTCATCAATGTAATGTAGGCATATATTCCGAATATAGTCATACGTGCTTATGGAAAAGAACTTGCATGACATATTTTGTCCTACCCTCCCGTGGCAGCGGGGTCCTAATGGAAACTAAGGGATATTAAGGCCTCCTTTTAATAGAGTACCGGAACAAAGCATCAGAACATAGTGGATACTAGGGATCAAACCCTAACAAAACTAACTCGATTACATGATAAATCTCATCCAACCCATCACCGTCCAGCAAGTGTATGATGGAATTACTCACGCACGGCGGTGAGCATCATGAAATTGGTGATGGAGGATGGTTGATGATGACGACGACGACGAATCCCCCTCTCCGGAGTCCCGAACTGACTCCAGATCAGCCCTCCCGAGAGGTTTTAGGGCTTGGCGGCAACTCTGTATCGTAAAACGCGATGAATCCTTCTCCCCGATTTTTTCTCCCCAAAAGTGAATATATGGAGTTGGAGTTGAGGTCGGTGGAGCGTCAGGGGGCCCACGAGGCAGGGGGCGTGCCCTAGGGGGGTAGGCGTGCCCCCACCCTCGTGGACAGGGTGTGGGCCCCCTGATGTGGATTTTTCTTCCGGTATATTTCTTATTTTCCAAATAGATGTTCCGTGGAGTTTCAGGTCATCCCAAGAACTTTTATTTCTGCACATACATGACACCATGGAAAGTCTGCTGAAAACAGCGTCAGTCCCGGTTAGTTCCTTTCAAACCATGCAAGTTAGAGTCCAAAACAAGGGCAAAAGTGTTTGGAAAAGTAGATACGACGGAGACGTATCAACCATCCCTAGTCGGGAGGCACGATGTGCTGGGAAAATCACACTAGACGTGGTATTCGGCACGCGGGAGAATTATAGGTTCGAAGAAATCACATTCCAAGTGGCCCTGTTCAATAGCGGATACCACGCCCTTCTAGGGCGGGAGGCATTCACGATCTTCCAAGTTATACCCCATTACGGGTACATGAAGCTCAAAATGCCCGGGCCCAATGGAATCATCACTCTAACTAGTGATTCGGACATAGCACTCCGCACCGAAAATAAAACAGCCGCACTGGCCCTCGAGGCGTTATCCGAAGCCCCCGCGGCCGAGGAGTTAACTGCGCTGCGCTCCACAATGGATAGGGATGACGTGATACTTGACAAAAGATCCAAGTCCACCTCTTTTAAACCAGCGGATGAAATAGTCAAATTCCAAGTTCATCCAAGGGACCCTACAAAAACAACATCTACCGGGGCACAATTAAACCCCACAGTAGATGCCACACTACGGGAGTTCTTGCGCCAGAATTGGGACATCTTTGCCTAGCATCCTTCAGACATGCCAGGAATCCCACGCAGGCTGCCGAGCATAGCCTTAACATTCTAAAGGGATTCAAGCCGGTCAAGCAAACTCTTCGGCGCTTCTCTGAGCCTAAGCGACAAGCCATGGGAGAGGAGCTAGCCAAGTTACTGGAGGCCGGATTCATTCGAGAAATAAAACATCTGGACTGGCTAGCAAACCTGGAGATGGTACCAAAGAAGGACAAATCCTGGCGCCTATGCGTCAACTTCAAGGACCTTAATAAGGCTTGCCCACAGGATCCCTTCCCCCTCCCTCGCATCGATCAAATTATCGACGCTACCGCAGGACACGTCTCATTGTGTTTCCTCGACGCATACTCCAGATACCATCAAATTAAGATGGCGGAATCCGATCAAGCCGCAACGGCATTTATCACTCCATACGGCCCCTTCTGTTTTAACACCATGCCTTTCGGGCTCAAAAACGCCGGTGCAACCTATCAACGCATGATTCAGACATGCTTGGAGACACAGATCAGCAAAACAGTGGAGGCATACGTAGATGATGTGGTCATTAAAACCAGACACGTCGAATCCTTAATAGATGACTTGAGGCTCACGTTCGACAATCTCCGAACATACGACATTAAGCTCAATCCGGAAAAATGCGTCTTTGGCGTGCCTGCCAGAAAGCTCTTAGGCTTCATCGTATCCAACAGAGGAATCGAAGCGAATCCGGCTAAAGTCCAAGCTCTGTCACAGTTGGCCATCCCAACAGACCTCAAGCAGATCCAGAAATTAACTGGATGCGTGGCTGCTTTAAGCCGCTTTATCTCCCGATTAGGAGAAAAGGCACTGCCTCTTTATCGCCTTCTTCGATGCACCGAACACTTCAAGTGGACGGATACGGCCATGGCCGGATTAGAAGAAATAAAAGCCGTTTTGGCCACAAACCCAATCTTGTCAGCGCCAAATGTCGGCGAGCCAATGTTGCTATATATAGCGGCAACACACCAAGTTGTAAGTGCAATGCTCATCGTCGAACGAGAGATGGACGGACATAAGTTCCCGCTTCAAAAGCCGGTATACTATGTATCCACTGTCCTCACTCCATGCAAATCACAGTACCCACATTATCAAAAGATAGCATATGCGGTCTTCATGGCATCCCGGAAACTACGACACTACTTTCAAGAGTGTTCAATCACGGCGGCCTCTGAAGTACCACTCAACGACATAATAAACAACTGTGATGCCACGGGCCAGATTGCTAAATGGGCTATTGAGCTCCTCCCGTGCGACATAATATATAAACCATGACGAGCCATTAAGTCACAAGTACTGGCTGATTTTGTCGCCGAATGGACAGAAGTTGAACTCCCTAAAGAGTACGGCACGTACTCCAATTGGATCATGCATTTTGACGGCTCTAAAATGCTGGCGGGTCTTGGGGCTGGTGTCGTCCTGACATCCCCCACCGGAGATACACTCCAGTACGTACTCCAAATACTATACACCGACTCCAACAATGCAGCACAACACGAGGCCCTGTTACATGGTCTCCGGATGGCAGTCTCCATGGACATTCAACGCCTAGAGGTGCGTGGGAATTCGAACCTCGCAATATCTCAAATAAATGGAGACTTCGACGCCAAGGATCCAAAAATGGCGGCTTATCGCAATGCCGTCCTCAAAATGTCAGCTCGGTTCGAGGGGCTTGAATTCCACCATGTGTCCCGGGAAAACAATCAGGCGGCGGATACCCTCGCTCGCATCAGCGCTAAGCGCGACTCTGTCCCACCTAATATCTTCTTGGAAAGGCTGTTTAAGCCATCCGTGGTATGGGAAGGAGAGACCAGTAACAATAGTTCGGATCCGGTCACAACAACAGATACTGAACACTCTGACATAATCGGAGGCTCTGCCACCGAAATAACGCCTTCTGCCCACATGATAATGGCTGTCATCGCCCCGTGGACAGAACCATTCCTGGCCTACCTAACTCGGCAGGAACTACCCGAGGACCCAAACGAGGCGCGCTGCATTATGCGGCAGTCTAAAGCCTACAAGGTTCACGAGGGAGAGTGAGGGAGTCCTGGATTAGGGGGTGTCCGGATGGCCGGACTATAGCCTTTGGCCGGACTCCTAGACTATGAAGATACAAGATTGAAGACTTCGTCCCGTGTCCGGATGGGACTTTCCTTGGCGTGGAAGGCAAGCTTGGTGATACAGATATGTAGATCTCCTACCATCGTAAACGACTCTGTGTAACCCTAACCCTCTTCGGTGCCTATATAAACCGGAGGGTTTTAGTCCGTAGGACGAACAACAATCATACCATAGGCTAGCTTCTAGGGTTTAGCCTCTCTGATCTCGTGGTGGATCTACTCTTGTACTACCCATATCATCAATATTAATCAAGCAGGAGTAGGGTTTTACCTCCATCGAGAGGGTCCGAACCTGGGCAAAACATCGTGTCCCTTGTCTCCTGTTACCATCCGCCTAGACGCACAGTTCGGGACCCCCTACCCGAGATCCGTCGGTTTTGACACCCACATTGGTGCTTTCATTGAGAGTTCCTCTGTGTCGTCACCTTTAGGCCCGATGGCTGCTCCGATCATCAACAACAATGCGCTCCAGGGTGAGACTTTTCTCCCCGGACAGATCTTCGTATTCGGCGGCTTTGCACTGCGGGCAATTAAGCAGCCATCTGGAGCAGATTGAAGCTACGCCCAGCCACCAGGTCATATTTGGAAGTTTGAACTACGGCCGGCGTTCGCGGAGACTTGATCTTCGACGGGTTTTAGCCACAGCCAAGCGCGCCGCCTTGCACACGAGGGCATGATCTAGCTCTGCCGCCGAATAGTGTCTGGAGGCCGCACGATGTCGCTCCGACCTTTAGCTCGGAGCCGATGCTACGCCGATCGAGGGCGGGTGGCTGGACACTGCCTCGGGGCTGCAATCTCTCTGGCGATTGAGTCGTACACCTACCCATCGTCTTTGCGGCTTCGTGACTCAAGGTGCGGACTCCTCTTCGGACTCCGAGCCTTCGCGCCCCCGCCAATCGAATCCGATTGGGCACCGATCATGGAATTCACCGCCGCGGACATCTTTCAGCACTCACCCTTTGGCGACATCCTGAATTCACTAAAGTCTCTCTCTTTATCGGAGAGCCTGGCGAATTATGGTCGGGAAGATTGGGATCTGACGATGAAGAAATTCAAAGCCCACCCACCACCCACTTCAGTAGCCACATCCGATGATTTAACCGACATGCTCGACTTCGACTCGAAGACATCAGCGGTATGGACGACGATGCGAGAGGCGACCAAGAACCAGCGCCCACAGAGGCACCGGAAGGCCACCTCGTCATACAACATATACATGGTGGACATCCCAAAAGATGGGAATGGCGATGGAGCAGTGGAGGATGACCCTCAAGAAACATCCTAAGCGCCCGGCGTCGGTGGCGCCGCTCTAAATCCCGCCACAGCAAAAATGGTGATTCCGCACGGAGACAATAACACCCTGACAGTGCGAAGACAACCCCTCCAAAGCAGGATTCAGCGCAGGAGGATGGAGAATCCAGCCCTCATGAGAGAAGCGGCGAAGAAAGAGAGGTAGAGGACGATAATTACATGCCTCCCTCGAAGATGAGGCAAGCCTCGGCGACGATGAATTCGTCGTGCCGAGATCTGTCGAACAAGGCGTTTCAAGCGCGGGCTTATAGCCACGGCAAGCAGCCTCAAGAAAAGCAGCAACAACTTAGAGCTGACCAAGACTTGCTAGGCGGCAGATGGGCGGAAGTCCTTGCGGCGAAGAGTATGAACTCGGCGCCCTCAAGAGCTACCCAAAACGCAGGCTGCTACCCGATTAGAGGAGGAAGCACCTACACCTACATCACCAGCGCATGATACGGCTGACCGGCCACCTCGTAGCCGCGACAGAGAGGCCTCTCGGCCCTCAACTCAAGCCGCACCCCGGCGCCGCTCAAAAAATACCAAGGCACGGGGAAATGCGCCAGACCTGCGAGATATAATGGAAGACAAGGCAAGGCAAACCAGATCGATCTACGGATCACGTGGGTGCCCCATGACACGTGACGATAACCCTCACACTGGATATGGCAACTCCGGCCGGGCCGAACACAGTAGACAAAGCTCATTTGAGCTGCGTCGTGATATAGCCCAATACAGAGGTGCCGCACACCCACTATGCTTCATAGATGAAGTGATGGATCATCAAATCCCTGAGGGTTTCATACCCGTAAACATTGAATCATACGATGGCACAACAGATCCTGCGGTTTGGATCGAGGACTATCTCCTTCACATCCACATGGCCCGCGGTGGTGATCTACACGCCATCAAATACCTCCCACTCAAGCTTAAAGGACCAGCTCGACATCGGCTTAACAGCTTGCCGCCAGAGTCAATTGGTTGTTGGGAAGACCTTTAAGCCGCATTCCACGACAATTTCGGGGCACATATATGCGACCACGACGCGACGATGACCTAAGCCGCATAATTCAGCAGCCGAGGAATCGGCGGACAATTCTAGACACGGTTTCTAACCAAGAAAAATCTAATCGTCGATTGTCCGGATCACGAGGCCCTTGCAGCCTTCAAACACAATATCCATGACGAGTGGCTTGCCCGGCACCTAGGACAGGAAAAGCGAAATCCATGGCAGCCCTCACAACACTCATGACCCGCTTTTGCGCGGAGAGGACAGCTGGCTAGCTTCAGATTAACAACATGACCAAGAGCCACAGTAATTCGGATACCAAGGACAGCAATGGCAGGTCGGCGTCGCAACAAGCACAAAGCGCCGCGTGCGGTGATAATCTTTGAGGATCTGGCGATCAATCTTTGATGCAGAGGCTCTAAACCGGTCGTGGAAAAATCCATTTAAAAGAAATACTCGGGCCCATCAATTTGGACCGAATACTCGATCGCTTCGTGCGGATACGGCACCACCGAAAAACCAGCCAACCACACCAACAGGGATTGTTGGGTGTTCAAGCAGGCAGGCAAGTTAAATGCCGAAAACAATGACAAGGGGCTGCATAGTGATGACGAGGAGGAGCCCCGGCCGCCAAACAATAGAGAACAGAAGGGCTTCCCCCCACAAGTGCGGACGGTGAACATGATATACGCAACCCACATACCCAAAAGGGAGTGGAAGCGTGCACTAAGGGATGTATATGCGATGGAGCCAGTCACCCCAAAGTTCAACCCGTGGTCTTCCTGCCCGATCACTTTTGATCGAAGGGACCACCCCACTAGCATCCGCCATGGCGGATTCGCCGCATTGGTTCTAGACCCAATCATTGACGGATTTCACCTCACTAGAGTCCTAATGGACGGCTGCAACAGACTAAACCTGCTTTATCGAGGATCGGTCGCAAAAATGGGCATAGACCCATCATGGATTAAACCCACGAAGGCGACCTTTAAAGGCGTCATACCAGTGTAGAGGCTAACTATGCAGGCTCGATTACACTTGAAGTGGTCTTGGATCCCAGATAACTTCGAAGCGAGGAGTTAATCTTGACATAGTACCGTTCTGCAGCGGCTATCACGCCTTTGCTTTCGGACGAACCGCATTTGCAAAGTTCAATGCGGTGCCGCACTACGCATATCTCAAGCTCAAGATGCCAGGTCCTCGAGGAGTCATTACGGTCAATGGAAACACCGAACGCTCTCTCCGGACGAAGGAGCAAACGGCGGCCCTTGCGGCGGAAGTACAAAGCAGCCTCTTAAGGCAATTCTCGAGTCCGGCTACTAAATGTCCGGACACCGTCAAGCGCGCCCAGAGTAACCAATAACAAGACCGCCTGGCACGTTCCGAGCATGCATAGCAATGCGGCCCAAACTCCAGCCCTCGCGAAATTGCGAAACCAGTACTACGCGTACATAATTACGCTCTGGAAATACCATGGGCATAGGGGGAAGGGCATGACCACGGCATGCCCAGAATGCGGCTCAACCGCACCAGCGGCTCCCGATTGTCTCATTCTTTTCTTTTCTTCTTTCTTTTTTACTTTCAGGACTCCGTTCTCACGAAGCCCTGTCCGGCAGTAGAACCGCCGAACACACGATGCAACAGCCGGGGAAGCGAAAGCTCGTCGAGTGTCGGTGGTCTCTATTACGAGCAGTATACCTGTTTTACATACCATCCATAGCTTACCCCTGGAGGGGACATGTTAAAAGTCCGTGCCTTGCTTATCGCACTATTTGTATCGTCCTGCTCTTCTTGCACCCCTTTGAATAAACAATACATAGCTTACGCCTATTATTGAATTCCTTTTTCTATATATATATATATATATATATATATATATATATATATGTTCAGTTATGACATTGTGTAACCGTACACTTTAGTGCAGGCAATACACCAGGGCTTAAGTACCCCACAATATGGTGTGATAAGTCCGAACACTTTCACAAGTGCGGCACCCCGTACTTATAGCATTATATGCATCGGCTCTGAATCATGTCTTGGGTCAATAGTTGGGTTTGCTAGGAGAACCACTGCGATTGTGCCCCGGTTGAGCTGGGTTAAGCACCTCGGTGGAAAGCTAAAACTGGCCGTCATGATAGAGGCGAGAGCGATCGCTGTTCGAGAGGTTTTCGAGTCCCTAAAGACTTATGCCGCTTAGGCGAGGAGTCGGCATTGTCCGGCCTAGGCGTGGATAGCGCCCCAAACTCGGTCTTCGAATACCGGGGGCTTCACGAAATTTAAAATTATAGAATTCTATGGCTAAGTGAGAGTGTTCAAGCATTATAGTCCGGTTGCCTTGTTACGTTGCGTTGAGTGCCTCCTCGAAGGACCCAAGAATGGGAACAAGAGCGCTCAAGTTTATCGAACACCCCACTTTCGTGGCATGGGGGCTGAAGACGACGACTCGCCATCTCTCAAATTTAATACACGGACGCACAGAAGGTAATGTTTTAAATTCAAAAGTGTTGCTTAGCGCATATGAACAAGTTTTCAGCATACAGGATAACAAATGCGAGTCTAGTCAAAAATTACATCTTTGGAGCATTCACCCGCTATAAGGCGGGCACCCTTGAGGCGCCCTCATAATACATTTTAGGCTTGCGATGCTCCTTGCCGGTGGTGGTCCGTCGTCACAAGCTTCTCGGCGTCCATCTTGCCCAGTGCACCTTTGCACGGCAAGGGCCCTGAGCACCTTCGATGCGGTCGGCGCTTGATGACTTCAACCCATGGACAAAGGTCCACCAGCCGCCTCACCAGCCAGTAGCTCCGGGCATGGCTTCCTTAGGCCACAGCCGAACTATGAGGCCCTTCATGGCCTGTTCGCCACCTTATGGAGCTCGACCAGCTGCTTCAACTGGTCGCTTAAGGGCACCGTGTCCTACCTCGGCATCTTGAGACCAGTCAGACTTCTCCGTCGAGCTTTCCTCCTCGGCTCGGTAGAATCGGCAAAGATCGGACACTTCTGGGGCAGATCTGCGAATGCTCTGGAGAGCTCCGGTTTGGATTAGTAACCAATAATTCACTTTCACATGCTTGCTTTGCATAAAGAATGCCTTACCGCCGCTATCTTCTTCATCGCCTCAATTTCTGGAGGGCTTTTGGGCTTCGCCTTAGCGGCTTTAGGCGCTCAAGGGCAGGCGAGCTCGGACTCTCGAATCTTTGAATCATGCTCCAAACTCGTGTTTTTCCACGAGCACTGAGCTCTTGCCGCACCTCCGCCACCCGCCTCCTGCTTCTCTCGCTCGGTGCGCTCAGCCGCAGATCGCTTTCGGCCTTGGACACCGCTTCCTTCAGGTCGCCACCTCGTTCGTGGCCCTGCAATATTCACGTTATTCCTGTCATTTTTTGCAACCACATATTTTAAATACTCCCATAAGGTATTGCTTACCTTCCTTGTCCTCGAGCTGCTTTTGGCAAGGCCGAGCTCGTTCTCGGACCGCTTCGAGGCTCGCTTCAATGCATCAACCTCCGCGATCGGTCTTGGCGGAGGTCAAGCGCAACCTACATTCCCATATTGACATACTTATGTTAGACTCCTGCGTATATCTTTTAGATCCTCAGTTCGGCTTTTTCTTTCCGAACACCAAACTGAGCATCAGGTGCTACTGTCTATGCAGTAATATTTTTTACATATCTTAACTACATACCTCAAAGCCTGTTAGAAGGCTGGCACAGGCTTCAGTCAGCCCGCTCTTGGCAGACTGAACTTTCTGGATCACCACACTCATAACAGTGCGGTGCTCCTCGTCGATCGAAGTGCTGTTAAGCGCCTCCGTCAAATTATCCGGTGCCTCCGGTTGGACTCCGGAACCACTGAAGGTTCCGGTACGGAGTCCGGCACAGGGCCGGACTTAAAGCCCTTCGGGGTTTTATCCCCTTTGGCCTGGAGTCCGGGAGGTCGCCTTGCGGCGCCTCTAGGGCCACCTCCTCCTGGCCGGGCCCCTTTTGGGACTCCACCTCGACGTCATACAGGTGGGAGGAGACGAGGCAGTCGGAAGTGAGGTGCTATTCACATCAAACGAATCCAGGGAGCCGCTCGTCGAAGCGCCGAGCCCGTCCTTGGGCGGGCTGCATGGTTATATTCGGCGTTAGAAGATGTTGTGCGACAAATGGAACGCCATGAGTTATTCTGGTGTCCGGACACTTACGATTTCGCCAGGGGCTTGGTCGTCGGTGGCCACCCTTCTTCGTCGTCGTCGGTGTTGGTGGTGTAGTCCGGAGGAAGGGTCCTTCCCTTCTTGGACCCTCCGGCCTCCCCAGTTGGGGCGGCCTTCCTTTTCTTGGAAGGAGTCCGCCTCGGAGTCATCGGACGATGAGTCCGACAACACCTGGCGCTGGGAACTCCTTCGAGTTCCCGTGGCCTTCTTCTTGGCCTTCTTCTCCGGCACCACGTAAGGTGCCGGAACCAGCAACCCCGTCAATCGGGCATCCGCTGGGTCTTCTGGCTAGGGAGCCGGATAGTCAACCTATCCGGACGTCTTCTGCCAGTCCTGTCAAAGGTGAGGGATTTTTAGATCCCGCATAGAGTCAAACTATGAAAAAAGAGTCCCATAAAGGGTAAAATAGCTTACCTCGCTGGCTTCATGCCGCGAGCTGAATCCGCGATCTTCGGTAGCGGTTGCGTGAGCCTCGGAGCCCTTGAACAACACCTTCCAGGCATCTTCGTACGTAGTGTCGAAGAGCCGGCTCAAGGTTCGGTGCTGTGCCGAATAAACCTCACACGAGTTGAAGGCCTGTTGCTGGCATGGGAGGATCCGGCGGATGAGCATAACCTGGACTACGTTGACAAGCTTGAGCTTCTTGTCCACCAGGTTTCGGACGCAGGTTTGGAGTCCGGTCAGCTCTTCCGAATTATCCCACGTCAGGCCCATCTCTTCCCATGAGGTGAGCCGTGTAGGGAAGCCAGATCGGAATTCGGGGGCCGCTGCCCATTTAGAGTCGCACGGCTCGGTGATGTAGAACCACCCTGATTGCCACCCCTTTATGGTCTCCACGAAGGAGCCCTCGAGCCATAGGACGTTGGCCATCTTGCCCACCATGGCACCTCCGCACTCTGCTTGGCGGTCGCCCACTACCTTCGGCTTGACATTGAAGGTCTTCAGCCATAAGCCGAAGTGGGGCTGGATGCAGAGGAAGGCCTCGCACACGACGATGAATGCCGAGATGTTGAGGATGAAATTCAGGGCCAGGTCGTGGAAGTCTAGGCCGTAGTAGAACATGAGCCCCCGGACAAATGGTTGAAGTGGAAAACCTAGTCCGCGGAGGAAGTGGGGGAGGAACACCACCCTCTCATGCGGCCTGGGGGTGGGGATGAGCTGCCCCTTGTCGGGGAGCCGACGCGCGATATCGTCGGACAAGTATCTGACCTTTCGCAGCTTTTTGATGTGCCCCTCCGTGACGGAGGAGGCCATCCACTTGCCTCCCGCTCCGGACATAGTTGGAGAAGGTTGAGGTGGGATGTGCGGACTTGGGCGCTAGAGCTCAAGTGCGCGGAAATGGATAAGCAAAGGAGGAAGAAGGCGTGTGTGAAAAAGTGGATCCTTATCCCTTATATGGACGGACAAAGCTATGCGTCCCCACCGGCCTGATAAAACTCGCTTATCTCCCAAGCGCCGTAATCAATGGCGCGGTTGGGTTACCCACGCCCGTATTGATGAGAATCCTGAATAAGGGGACACGATCTCTGCTTTGACAAGGCGTGCCAAGGAAACCGCCTCGCTAAGCGCTGAGGTGGGACGAAAAAACGATTCGAGTAAAGGCTTGGCCGTGGTGATCTCACGCATGAATCGTCGGCAGATTGAACTTGTGTAAATATTATTCTCTCTATGGTGGTATGTGGAACTTATTTTGCGAGCTGGACACTATCCTTGTGTTCAAAATCTTCTATGAAGTATTCGAGGAGGAACCCGCCTTGCAATGCCGAAGACAATATGCACGCCGACTCGTCGTCATTGAAGCCTGGTTCAGGGGCTACTAAGGAGTCTGGATTAGGGGTGTCCGGATGGCGAACTATAGACTTTGGCGGACTCTGGACTATGAAGATACAAGATTGAAGACTTCGTCCCGTGTCCGAATGGGACTTTCCTTGGCGTGGAAGGCAAGCTTGGCGTCTGGATATGTAGATCTCCTACCATTGTAACCGACTCAGTGTAACCCTAACCCTCTTGGTGCCTATATAAACCGGAGGGTTTTAGTCCATAGGACGAACAACAATCATACCATAGGCTAGCTTCTAGGGTTTAGCCTCTCTGATCTCGTGGTGGATCTACTCTTGTACTACCCATATCATCAATATTAATCAAGCAGGAGTAGGGTTTTACCTCCATCGAGAGGGCCCGAACCTGGGTAAAAACATCGTGTCCCTCATCTCCTGTTACCATCCGCCTAGACGCACAGTTCGGGACCCCCTACCCGAGATCCGCCGGTTTTGACACCGACAGAGAGCTTTATAAGAAAAGCGCTGTCGGAGTCCTTCAAAGGTGCATCTCCGAAGAGGAAGGACAGAAACTTTTGGCAGAAATTCATGCTGGACTTGGCGGCCACCACGCCGCAGCCCGGCCCCCTGTAAGCAAGGCCTTCCGCACAGGTTTCTACTGGCCGACGGCCCGAGCAGACACATAGGAGCTCATTCAACATTGCGTCGGTTGCCAGCTTTTTGCAAACCAAAGCCATATGCCGCCTACCGCTCTCCAAACAATACCCATCACTTGGCCCTTTGCGGTCTGGGGGCTTGATATGGTCGGACCCCTTAATGGGGGAAGCCATAAGAAAAAATACCTATTGGTCATGGTGGACAAATTCACCACATGGATAGAAGCCAAACCAGTTAAAACGGCCGAATCCGGACCAGTGATAGACTTCATATTCGGGGTTGTACACCGTTATGGCATTCCCCACAACATCATCACCGATAACGGCTCGAACTTTACAGCCGACGAGGTAAAACTTTGTTGCAGCAACATGGGCATCAAGCTCGATTATGCTTCTGTCTATCACCCACAAACTAACAGTCAAGTCGAGCGAGCAAATGGTCTTATCATGAGCGGCATTAAACCCAGATTAGTGTGATCTTTGAAGGAATCTGATACGCACTGGGTAGAGGAGCTCGACTCTGTACTATGGGGGTTGCGGACCCCGCCAAATCGCACTACCGGATACACACCATTTTTTATGGTGTACGGTGCAAAGGCGGTACTGCCCTGCGACATAATTCATGACTCACCTCGAGTGCGCATGTACGAAGAGAAAGAAGCCGAGCTTGATCGGCAGGACAGTTTGGACGCCCTGGAGGAGGAGCGTGACGTGGCAAAAGCTCGTTCTGCATTCTATCAGCAACAGGCTCGTAGGTATCAAAGCAGAGAGGTACGGGCCAAAACTTATAACATTGGCGAACTCGTTCTACGCCTACCGGAGAAGAAAAAGAACAAGCTCAAGCCCAAATGGGAAGGTCCCTTCGTTATTGACCAAGTTCTGACCGGTGGAGCGTACCGTCTGCGGGATGCATCGGACAATCGACTCGAGCCAAACCCATGGAATGCAGACAGACTACGAAGGTTCTACGCCTAGTGTCGGACTCTATGTTCGTCTCCTTACCTCCGTCAATTTTTTTTATATCCGTTATCTGTCTTTTATTTATTTCTTCCTTCCCTTTTTCTTTAAGGCCTTAAAAGGCTAAAATGTGTCTTGACCACACAATCTTGACGCGCTAACTGCGCTCATGATACCTGGGGGCTTCTTATACAGAAGCTTAATATAACTATTTTCCGGGCTCTATGCCCCACACATGTGTTATTCTTCCACATGTACCTTTTTTCGCCATTATATGCATTGATATGACTTAAGTATTGGCCAAGCTGGGTTGCCTGGCTCTTGTGTTTATGCCCTACGTTCCCGTTAATTCGGCTAGGGCATAAGGGGAGCACCTCTGCGATTGTTACTGTCGGGTCAACCGGATGTGTACCTCAGACTGGGTGAAGCCGAAAGCTAGCGTTCTTAAGGGAATACTCGGTCAGTGAACAAAAGATGACCCTTATTTATTGTAATACATGCCCCCAGATGTTGATATCCTGCGCCTCTTTTCGCAGCTCGGACATGCACATTAGGGCATGCGTACCCAGGGAAAGGAACCCCTAACGGAACTATTCTCCCTGGAAGATGTTTCTTACTATCCATGTAATATAACATAGCTAGTTGGGTACTTGTCTGTTCAAGCACTTATGACCCCTACGCCTGGTTTCCACGCGTACCCCGGTTTTTTCATAACTGAGCGGGTATTCGGATACACTCCGGACTTTCGGTTCCAGAGGTCGAAGCGAAAAGGTCCGCCATGACAAATGATTTACGATCCGGCTAGGGACAATACATGTCACTTGAAGTACACACGATCCTTAGGCGACTAAATTCTTCTTCTATACCATCCAACAGGCTGTCTAGCCTACAATCCTATTGGGAATACTTTGCAGCTAATTCTACTTGGTCATACACCAAGCTGACGGGGATCTCTTTCCCATTGGGCCCCACAGGTCCGACCTCGGCCATGTGGTTCAGGTCAGCCTTGGTATATCGCGTCTTCACCATGGCCCAGGCTTCCCTCGCACGTTGTCGGCAGGCTGATATCTTCCATAATCAGAAGCACCGTCGCGCTCCCTTGAGCTTTTCTATAATCTCACCCATGCCTCCCGGCGGGGAGGCGGATGGCCACAAGTCTCGGGCAATGCCGCAGGCCCGGGCATCTCCTCCGCGGGACGACCCGTCAGCATACCTGCAGACATAACTCTGTTAGCCGGTTTACTCAACGAACTCTTTAAAAGTTCGTTCAAGCACTTACTGAAAATGCCACGTCGAAGCCTCTTATTCTCGTTTATGGAGTCAGCAAGTTGGGCTCGAACATCTTTCAGTTCCATGCCCAGCTGGATATTGGCGTCTTGGAGATCGTTTTTATCCCGCCTAACCCAGGTAAGCACGCGCTCGCCAGCCTTTAGCTGTCGTTGAGCATGCGGCTCATCCCCTATCACGACATCCGGATTCACTCCGGAGTCATCTGTAGAATCTATTGTTAGATTTGCATGCATGCCGCATACTACCTGGTACCTGTCATTCTTTGTAATAGAAATAAGTGTTACCAGATAGGGCCTTCTCGGACTCCTTTAATATGGCCATTGCGGCCTGAAGCTGGGCTTTGCCCTCCTCCAGCTCTTGAGACAACCGGGTATTCTTCTCCGTAAGAACCTATGCAAACAATGATCCTTAAATCAGTTGTGCCAACTGTTTCAAGTCTCAGGGGCTACTGATATACATAATTATTAGATTTCCTTACCCGTATATCCTTTACATACTGGTCCGTGGCTCTGGCAAGACCATTTTGAGCAGCTCGGATGTACGCGTCTCCTGAGTTAAAGGCGTCGAACGCCTCTTGGGAGAAACAAGCGTCGCGGAGTACGGCCCGGCGGCGCCTATGATTCATGGCACTCTCCACTTCGGAATTCGTAGCAGTCAGCCTATCTGCATCCTCCGTAGGAGGAACATCCGGTGTTGGCCCCATGTTAGCGTCCGCCTCTAGGTCCGGCTCTGGAGCCTGGCTGGTGGAGGCGTAGCAGGCAACTCTCCGGATATTGTCCGGCGAGCATTTTTCCTACTAGGAAACATGGATGTTATTATATTTTAAAAGACGACAACCACGGAGCGGGGTTCTGTTCCATACCTCTGCGACTACGTCTCAGTCCTGACTGCCTTCCTTTTAAGCCTACCCGGCTTCGGCGCCCCTTGTTGGTGAGTCACTGCGGGTTCGGCATGGCGTCCCGAGGGCCTTCCCTGTAAGACACCATATGTGTGTGGTAGGTGAAGTGCAGAAAAAGGGATCCTTCTCGGAAGTTGGGACTCCAGTTTTACTTACATGCGATGCAGGAAGTAGTCCAGGATAATCGGCTATGATGGCCACCATGGCATCATCGCGGCTCAATTGATAGAACGTCTTGTCGATCAGCTCCACATATGTGTCCGGATCTTCTTCAAGTCCGGGGTCGAGGGCCCGGTCAGGGTCCTCTGGTTGTGGAGGCGGGATGTGGACCTCCCTCACAGCTTTTTGCAGTTCCTGCCATGAAACAGCAAGGTGATACTTATGACGAAGAATGCGGGAATGTTGGGAGTAAAAAGTGGCAGCTCACCCAGCTTGGAGGGTTGTACATGGAGAATCCATCCCGTGGCTTAATGCGGATGAACTCCTCTTCCTCTCCTTTGTACAAATTGGACAGAATTTTTGCTAGAGAAGCGACTGAGTCCGGTCCCTTACGACCGCAGCGGGTGGCATCGTCTTCTCCGTTGAAGTGCCACATGGGTTGCCCCCGGTATTGAAGTGGTTGTACCCCCTGCATTATACATATTTACATAACCTCAATTGCTGTCAATCCTGACTGGGCCAGCGTCTGTATCTGACTCATCAGGTAAAGGACTTCCCCGTTATCTTCCTCCTGTGGGCTCCGAGGGCGCCAGCTACAACATTTCCTCAAGGGAGCGTTGTCGAACTCGGGAAGGCCCATCCGAATAGGGTCCGGAAGGGGGACGTCCTCCATATAAAACCACTCCGAAGGCCAGTCCTCGGATATCTTCTTCGGAGTACTGGACAGGTATCCGGTCCCGGCGATGCGCCATATTTCGGCTCCGCCCACTTGGTATATTGACCCTCCCGTATGCAAGTGCGAGGCGAATAACCTCTTCCATAGCTCGAAATGTGCTTCGCAGCCCAGAAACAGCTCGAGAAGGGCGACGTAGCCAGCGATGTGTAATATGGAGGCGGGAGTAACATTTTGCAGCTGGAGGTCAAAGAACTCCAGGAGCCCGCGGAGGAACGGATGAATTGGAAATCCAAGCCCTCTTAATAAGTAAGGGACAAGGCATACCCGCTCCCCCATGGATGGGTTGGGAAAGCCCTCCGCTTGCTCCCCGCCATTGTAGGTGGCGAGCCCGGCTCGAACGGGGAGCATATACGCTGGAGGGAGAAATCCCTGAGTCTGTAACTCTACTAATTGGCTGTGGGGGACGGAACACTTCTTCCAATTGCCGGGCTTAGGGCTACGGGAGCGAGAGGAGGAGCTGCGACGGCCGTCCATGTTGGAATGGATTCTTTCCGGGCGCTCTCTGATGGATACTCGCTGTGGGAGGATGGTGTGATCCGTATCTTAGAATCCCTGTCTCTTTAATAGACGATTTACTCACATGGCTAGGGTGGCAAATGTAAAAATACCCTGGCTTCTCGCATTCGCTCGACATGTGGAAGATAACCATTATTAGGCGCGGAAGCCAAGGAGTGCAACATTTATGGGAAGCCGTACACTACTCAACAGGTACTCAAAATTTGGAGAAGAACCCGCCTTGCAATGTCGAAGACAATCTGCGCGCCGGACTCATCGCCATTGAAGCCTGTTTCGGGGGCTACTGAGAGAGTCCTGGATTAGGGGGCCGTCAGATAGCCGGACTATATACTTTAGCCGGGCTGTTGGACTATGAAGATACAAGATTGAAGACTTCGACCCATGTCCGGATGGGACTCTCCTTGGCGTGGAGGCAAGCTTGGCAATACGGATATGTAGATCTCCTCCCTTGTAACCGACTCTGTGTAACCCTAGCCCCCTCCGGTGTCTATATAAACCGGAGGGTTTAGTCCGTAGGAAAACAACAATCATACCATAGGCTAGTTTCTAGGGTTTAGCTTCTACGATCTCGTGGTAGATCAACTCTTATAATACTCATATCATCAAGATCAATCAAGTAGGAAGTAGGGTATTACCTCCATCGAGAGGGCCCGAACCTGGGTAAACATCGTGTCCCCCGCCTCCTATTACAATCCGCCTTAGACGCACAGTTCGGGACCCCCTACCCGAGATCCGCCGGTTTTGACATCGACAAAGGCGGAGGCGGACCTCCAGAAGCGTGTTGCCGAGACGCAGGACTGGTTCCGCGAGGCTCACAAGGAGCTAAAGGCCGCCCAGGGCGAGCTGGCCAAGCGTGACGTGGAGCTCACCATGAATCTCGCCGACGTCGAGAAAGCCCAAGAGACGGCGAAGAACTTGGCCACTGCCGCCGAGGCTGCCCGGACCCAGCATGAGGCCGCACTGAACTCCTAGGAGGAGGACCTCGCCACGCATGAGGAGAAGCTTGCTGCCACGCTTCGCGGCAAGGATGAAGAGGTGGAGAAGCTTGTCTTGCAGCAGACCAGTGAGCTGGAGCAGAGGCACAAAGAGGCACTCAATGCCTCGGCCCAGGTTCACACCGGCAAAGCGAAGGAGCTGGAGGTGGAGCGCGACGACCTGAAGGAGCTGGCCCTGAAGCTATCCCAGGAGAAGGACACGCTCAACAGCACCCTGACAGAGGCGCAGGGTGCGACCGTCAGCAAGGCCGGGGAGCTCTCCGAGGCCAACAAGTCCAGCAAAGACCTCAAGCTGAAGCTGGAGGGTCTCGAGAAGATGCTGCCGGAGGCCAGGGCCCGGGAGGGGACCCTGACCAAAATCCCGGAGGCCAAGAAGCAGCTGTGGAAGAACGAGGCCCTCAACTTCATGGATCCCGTGGAGGGCGAGAACCGCTGGCTCGATCGCCTTGCCACTGCCGCCAACCAGGCCGCCGCGCAGCTGGCCATCATGGGGATGCCAGACGTGAGGTACGACCCGGAGCGGAGTGTGAGCGCCGACTGCAGCCTGACCCTGTTCTTTGAGAAGGTCGTCGGTGCTTTGGAGCAGCTTCGCGCCAACCGGGCGGCCTCACTGGCTGACGAGGCTCGGAGGCTTTGCCAGGGTGCCATGACCAAGGTTCTCACCAAGGTGGCGTACTGGTACCCCGACCTCGACTTCGACGCCACGCTGGAGAGCTTGCCGGAGGGTACTGACCTCGCGCCGCTCAGGGAGCGCATCAAGCCCATTATCCGCCGTGTCGATGGAATTCAGAGGGTGGAGGGCCAGCGCCGGGATTAGGCACCTCGCTTCTTATTGCCGCTGTAGGTACACAACCAAGAAAATTTCTATCTTTAGTTAGAACCAGAGCAACAATTCGATGTAATATAACTCTGCAGCACTTTTAGTATCATGCATGTTATTTTCCTGTTCGACTTTCCTTTGTATGTCCACCCTACATTAACTGGGTAGGTTTGCCGGCGCGTAAACCCAGGGCGGCATCTTGGGGACAGGTCCCCAGTGGCCTGCCGGGTGTGCTTGCTACCGGGCGAACCACCTTACCGCCCTTAGCGCGGCCGCCCGAACTGTCGAGTTTGACTCGAGTCAGAGTCAAGAGCGTTGCGAAGTGCGGAAGGCTACCCCGCTGATACGTCTCCAACGTATCTATATTTTTTGATTGCTCCATGCTATATTATCTACTGTTTTAGGCAATATTGGCCTTTATTTTCCACTTTTATATTATTTTTGGGACTAACCTATTAACTGGAGGCCCAACCCAGATTTGCAGTTTTTTGCCTATTTCAGTGTTTCGAGGAAAAGGAATATCAAACGGAGTCAAAACGGAACGAAATCAACTGGAGAAGTTATTTTTGGAAGGAAACCCACCTGATGGACTTGGACCCCACGTCAGAAAATACGGGAGGTGCTCACGAGGGTGGGGGACGCGCCCCCCTGTCTCGGGGGCCCCCCGTAGCTCCACCGACGTACCCCCTGCACCCATATATAACTACGTATCGTAAAACTTCCAGAACAGAGAATAGATTGGGAGTTCCGCCGCCCCAAGCCTCTGTAGGCACCGAAAACCAATCAGGACCCTGTTCCGGCACCCTGTAGGAGGGGGGAACCCTCATCGGTGGCCATCTTCATCATCCCGGCGATCTCCATGACGAGGAGGGAGTAGTTCACCCTCGGGGCAGAGGGTATGTACCAGTAGCTATGTGTTTGATCTCTCTCTCTCTCTCTCTCGTGTTCTTGATTTGGAACGATCTTGATGTATCGCGAGCTTTGCTATTATAGTTGGATCTTATGTTTCTTCTCCCCCTCTTCTCTCTTGTAATGGATTGAGTTTCCCTTTGAAGTTATGTTATCGGATTGGGTCTTTAAAGATTTGAGAACACTTGATGTATGTCTTGTGTGGGATAACCGTGGTGACAATGGGTTATTCTATTGATCCACTTGATGTATGTTTTGGTGATCAACTTGCGGGTTCCGCCCATGAACCTATGCATAGGGGTTGGCACACATTTTCGTCGTGATTCTCCGGTAGAAACTTTGGGGCACTCTTTGAGGTTCTATGTGTAGGTTTGAATAGATGAATTGAGATTGTGTGATGCATATCGTATAATCATACCCACGGATACTTGAGGTGACAATGGAGTATCTAGGTGACATTAGGGTTTTGGTTGATTTGTGTCTTAAGGTGTTATTCTAGTACGGACTCTAGGGCTGTTTGTGACACTTATAGGAATAGCCCAACGGATTGACTGGAAAGAATAACTTTGAGGTGGTTTCGTACCCTACCATAATCTCTTCGTTTGTTCTCCACTATTAGTGACTTTGGAGTGACTCTTTGTTGCATGTTGTGGGATAGTTATATAATCCAATTCTGTTATTATTGTTGAGAGAACTTGCACTAGTGAAAGTATGAACCCTAGGCCTTGTTTCCTATCATTGCAATACCGTTTACGCTCACTTTTACCACTTGTTACCTTGCTGTTTTAATATTTTCAGATTACAAAAACCTTTATCTACCATCCATATTGCACTTGTATCACCATCTCTTCGCCGAACTAGTGCACCTATACAATTTACCATTGTATTGGGTGTGTTGGGGACACAAGAGACTCTTTGTTATTTTGTTGCAGGGTTGCTTGAGAGAGACCATCTTCATCCTACGCCTCCCACGAATTGATAAACCTTAGGTCATCCACATGAGGGAAATTTGCTACTGTCCTACAAACCTGTGCACTTGCAGGCCCAACAACGTCTACAAGAAGAAGGTTGTGTAGTAGACATCACCCGCCACTCTCGACGCAGCCGCTTTGAGCTGTTGAGCGGACTCGAAACAGAACAAGGGCGTTGCCAATTGCGGGAGGGCCCCTTTGCGTGCAGGTTTTTCATACATAGGCAAGATCTCTGAGGATGATAACCTTATATATAGAAGGAAATAACTCAAAGCTCCGAATGACTTAGCTTCTCTGTTGCCGCACTGGCGTCCTTCACGCTCGCAGGCGGCGCCTGTCGGTGTCAAAACCGGCGGATCTCGGGTAGGGGGTCCCGATCTGTGCGTCAAGGCTGATGGTAACAGGAAGCAAGGGACACAGATGTTTACCCAGGTTCGGGCCCTCTTGATGGAGGTAAACCCTACTTCACCTTGATTAATATTGATGATATGGGTAGTACAAGAGTAGATCTACCACGAGATCGTAGAGGCTAAACCCTAAGAGCTAGCCTATGATGGTATGATTGTAATTGTGATCGGCCTTCTAAGGACCAACCTCTCTGGTTTATATAGACACCGGAGAGGGCTAGGGTTTACATGGAGTCGGTTACAAGGAAGGAAATATAATATCCGGATCGCCAAGCTTGCCTTCCAAACATACAGCCACTCGCTGTCCGGATAATTTCTAATTCAGATTTCAAGAGTCTCGGAATTCAGGAGTATCGTCGGAAACTGATAGCCCCAGCCAGTAAGGGGGTGTTTGCATGTATCCTCCTAGGCAAACTCTCATTATATATATATATATATATATATATATATATATATATATATATATATATATATATTTTGATGCTCTGATGAGTTTTTACAGGGACGCCAGTCTTGAGTCTTTATTTTGGCTTCCTTCGCTCCCATTGAGAATCGTGCAGCCTGCGCCGATAGTCCTGTTCTGGAGCTTCAACTGCATAGTCAAGACAATTGTCGTCGATACTACACTACCGCCAGTTTTCCGGCAACCCCGAATTTGTGGCGCGCCGCTATGTCACGCGACATAATCAGCAGGACTTCCTCGCTGCTTGCCTTTCCTGTTAAAGCCGCGGGAAGCCGCGGTGAAATGTCCCTGCTGAGCTCACGAGGCGATCGGCGATTCTCGAAATTTTCGATGAAAGTCCCAAAAGTGAGCGCCAACACCCAACATGTAGCGGCAGGTGTTTTAATCCAGTTTTACAGTCACGCAGCTGGCTTTCCGATTGCAGTTTAATGTCGCTTGCCAACGATTGATCTGCTTGTCCTACTCCTGTCAAGACTGTGCCCTCTCAAGCCTCAAACAGTCCATTGAACTGATCTCATAAGTTTGTCCGTCTCGAGAATCAAGAACCGATCTATACGATGTCTTCCACCATGAAGGAACACTTGAATCCGTTTGAGCCTTCAGAGCCGGGTGAGTCGAAAGGTTCAGTAATCATTCTGATAATTGTATCAATCAATCCTCCTTGAACTTTCAAAGTTATTTTGTTTGAAAATAGAAGAAACATCAGATCACTTGACGTGCCCCTGGCCGATTGTGGATCCTCGTTGACTTTTGTGTTAGTATTTTTCAGAGCCGCAGTTTTTTTCTATTTGGAATTCATTGAACTGAATAAAATCCTATAGTGTACTGAAAAAACACTACAAGGTATTTAAATGAACTCTCACCAGCAGTATTTTTCAGACTTATCATATAGTAATTCATGGACTTGTCATAAATAAGTACATGGACCATGTAGTAATCTTGAATTTAATAATAATATCATGGACTTGTTCTCTTTCTGCAGTTGAACTGATGTAGGTCCTGTGTCAAACTTCTACTTACTCTTCTCGTGTCTTTTAACTAAAACTTCATCAAGAAAATAAAGGGCAAAGGATGTTTTCTGGTATGGAATATGAAGAGGAGGCAAGCAGCTGCACTATCATTTTCATCGTTGTCCTTCGCCGGGTGCATCCATGGCCACTGTAATACATAAGAGTGAACACAAGTACAGAATTAGCGAGAACACAAGTTCAGTAACATGGTCACTTCAGTACCATAGACAAGCAAACACGGCTGGATTATCATTAGTGCAAACACACAAGCAGCTGAACCGCGTCACATCATTGGCATACACGAGCAAGACAGTGAAGAACCATCTCTTTTCCTCTAAAAACAAGCAGAATAGAACAAGCTGCAGACAGATACAAAAGCATATCAGCTAGAGAGAGGACAGCGGCATGGGAGAGTGGTCATTTTGTCAGAGTTGTACACATGATGGCAATTTCAAAAGGCTGAGCTTCAAAGAAGTGGCTAAGATGAACGGTCAAGAAATAAGTGGTACGAGGGCTAGAACAAGTCCATGATATTATTATTAAATTCAAGATTACTACATGGTCCATGTACTTATTTAACAGCAAGTCCATGAATTACTATATGATAAGTATGAAAAATACTGCTGGTGAGAGTTCATTTAAATACCTTGTAGTGTTTTTTTCAGTACACACTATAGGATTTTATTCAGTTCAATGAATTCCAAATAGAAAAAAACTGCGGCTGTGTAATGATTCTTGAATTTACGTTTCTTCTTGCACTTTTCTATATGGAGCAAAAGTGGTACAGTGATGATTAAGCTTGGGTGGGCTCTCAAAGTCGGAGACATAATAACCAGTTATTTAGACCTTTCAATCACACGATCACTTGCGGATATCCTCTCGCTTTTCTTTTACACCAATTATTTGTGAAAAGTTCAAATTATAAAAGCAGATAAGTCCAGGGTTCACCGCGGAAGTTTGAGAAAAAGAGATAAAAGAAAAGGAGAGTTCAAAAATGCGCTAGTACTGGTTGCTACTGCCTGTTGTTGCACGAAGCCCCTACTGCTTGCATTGGTGCGCTGCTATTGTTTGTTGGTTCAGCAGGGTGATGTGAGTGTGTGAGAGAGATAGCAAAATGGAATGATCTTCTACATTGACTAAATCATGGCACAATCAGTTCAATTTCTTGATTTAGTCCAATTCAATTCCTAATTGTGTTTCAGTTCAAAGAATGCTATCTATCTCAGTTTGTATGTTTAATTACAAAGTCCATGTACATTAACAACAAATAAGTTCAAGTATATCACTAAATGGAAGTTCAGGTATATGGAATTTGATGCTTGTTGGGTGTATACAGGAGTATAAATGGATTTTCTTATTGTTGAATGAAGTTGAACTTGTTGTTATGCTTCTGAACTTCTACCTCTTTCCTGCAGGTGGGTCACAGAAGCTATCACATCTCTTTCTGAACCTTTTTTCTCTGGAATTTCTTTTCTGCTTGTGCGCTGGTAAAATAGTACCGAATGAGCTAGCCCCCCTGGTCAGTAGATTTCTTTCTTTCTGCGTGTTAGTTCCTAGCTAATACGGTTACACTGCATTTTGCCATTCTATGAGAGATGGTTACCTGAACCTTTACAGTGTGTGTGTACTATTACAGTGTGTGCGTACATGACTGAAACTGTATGATGTGTGCCATGGTTACCTGAACCTTAATTGAGCTACTATTGCAGTGTAAAAGCATATGACTGAAACTATATGATGTGTGTGCCATGGTTACCTGAACTTCAATTCTAGCTACTATTCAAATCTAATACTAGCACGCATAAGACTGGACTCAGATTACTGCGCATTAGTGTGCCATTTTGCTTATTCTTTCCTTGAACTTTGCATGCTCTCTATTCTTTCAGAGATATGTTCAAAGCTAGTTCCTCATAGGTGTATTCTTTCATAGATATGTTAAAGCTAGTTCTTTATTCTTTCAGAGATATGTTGTTTTCATACTTTCAGCTCAAATTGTAGCTTTTTTCAGTTCAATGGATTCCAAAATGGAAAAAACTATGGATGGGTGAGAAATCAACTTCCTGTACAGTTCTGTCATGAGCATTGGACGACCCCGACCACCGGCACAACTGCTTCCCGACCTCTTGCTTGCATCGCCATCTCCGTGGGCTCGCCCACGAGCACCTCGGCCGTTCACAGCCACCACTCCAGGCCGTTGAAATAAATCAAGCAGTGTTTTGTCGACAACATGGTGGCAGCCCTTCACTGAAATAAATCAGGTATGTTAGCCGCAGGAGTTCAAAAATCAGCTGCTTTTCAACTGAATAAAATGTGTCACACAAGTTCAAGTATACCTGCAATAGGAGTTCGAAAATCTGAGAAATGAAGCTCAAACCAAGTTCAAAAATTGTTTCCTTCATAAATTAGTTGTTTTTGGTTAATTCGTTGTTATGGACAGTACAAATACACACTCATTAGTAATTTCTTAATGTTAAAGATGAGCAGTAAAAGATACAAGTTGCAGTTCCAGGGCAACCTGTCTCAGATACTTTTCAGGTTCAGGTAATAAATGTTTGGTATTCTTATATACTTGCATCAGTTCAGACTCGTGGATATAATAAGTTGAGGGAAAACCCATACAAAAGTTCAAAGTTGAGAAACAGGGGTTCTTTGTTTCAATGTTCGCTAGTGTATGCAGATTGGTTTGCATGCATTTCATAGTTGGATGGCTACTGATCTCTATAAAACCTTGGAAGCAGTGCTTGCATTACTAGTCCAACCATACTACGTAAAGACTGCATGTACCTAGCCAGTTCAATAACATCATCTCCTTGTGCAAAAAAGTAGTTAAAACACCTGCTTCAGAATGTCGCACAAAAAAATATTTATCTCTATTTGTCTTTTTCATGTTGAATTATTTGAAGTAAAACAAGAATAGCTCACTTTTGGGACTTTCATCATTTGAAAATCTACATGCCTGCAGTTCGAGGACGGACACCCCAGGTTCTCAAGCAGCAAAGTTATCGCACAAAGTCGAACTTGCTGCTGCACCATCTTCACCAAGTCAAACTTGCAGCAGCTAGGGGATCCACAATCGCTGGGAGCTGTCCAAGTCGAGCTATGACCGCAGTCCAAGTGTTATCGTGACCACCATCTTCACCCAAATACTGCACCCATTGAGCACCCACACAAAGGAGAACGCCATCTCATTTTTCTTTGAACATTTTCTTTCTCGATTCATGCTCACGATGGATCAGCTACTATTCATTTAGTTTGTACTCTCGAACTATGGCTGGGTTCTTCAAGCTAGCGCCGCTGCCGCCCCAGATAGCTAAGTCCTTGGCCCACTGCACGCCTGCTGCCTCGACCTCCCTCTCACAGCATGCTACCCCAACTTTCATTTTGATTCTCGCCTGTTGTGTGTTCTTTCGCTGCATTGTGCTTTAAATGTGAAAATCTTGAGGAAATCCTGAAATATTATGTGTGCAATAAAGGTAATTAAGTGCCTTTAGAAATGACAGTCCATCCTGCACTAAGCAAACAATACATGTTAGCGCTTGGTTTTTAAGAGAATTTAGTATTAGTTGATCAACATTTTGATGCTTTTTCCTATGTCTCACTTCGTTATAGTTAAGCATTGATCCATTTCTCAGCTGCAAGTAAATAATGATCTTGCACTTCATTATAATGCCCTCCCCTCTGCTTTCTTCCTCTCTAAATCCCCTTTCGTCACTAATTTATTTTCCCTAATGCAGACGAGGGAGGCCGAGCGACTACAGATCGGGTGACAAGAGCCACTTTAATTCTGGTGTTCGTATTGAAGTACATATCCTCTATCCGCATAAAATACACATCGTAATCAGTACAACAAAATGACAAAGATCAAGACAAACGTCAATTCATCAATACACATCGAATCAAGACAAATGTTCGAGGACGCATAAAATACACATCGAATCAAGACAACGAAATGACAATATCAGTACAAATGCTCGAATTCATCAGTTCAACAATACTAACACGATGACGTGATGAACTGCTTAAAAGAATAATATCCCCCTCATAAAAATACAATCAGCCCCCTAGGAACAGAGGGTACATGCTGTCCATGCCGAGGGTGAACTTCACAAAAAAATTCATAACAAAAACATCGCTAGCTAGCGACAGGCACACAAGAAAGAGGTCAGAGACAAGGAACTGTACCTTTTCTGAAGGAAGCTTGCTCAAACTCAGCCTTCTCGTTGTTAAATCTTTCACTCTATTATAGGCAATTCTCAGCTTCTTTTTATTAACCGGAAAATTCATTCTATTACTAAACCCATCGAACGATCTCACCGGCAACCAAAGACCGAAACACACCGGAGCCTGCCGATCCACGAAAGATCAGCAGCTTTTGCCTTGAAGCCAAACACGGCTAGCTCATGGGACACCTTATTACAGTCCCTTTACAAAAATTGAAACTAAATGACTCAGAGTTTGCATTACATACACTACGCTGCCTCGTAACAGACGCCAATCGTGGGCCCGGCCGTAATCATCGAGTTCGTGAGCTTGGACAAGGACCTTGAGTTAGATTCGTACCACCTGTAGGCCAAATTCAGCACTCGCTCGCTACCTCAAACCTGCCATCGCCTCTGCATGCAGAGGTCCCGAGATGTGGTGCATATATCCGTCTGCCGCCAAGAAATCACCTTGATCTGAACGAAAACACAACCTGTGCTCCTGTCCAAAGATCCGCATAAAAGGCAACACCAAAGTTAACTTTGACAAAGTCAAGAAAGGCCACACCAAATTTCCTTTAACTGATTAGTGGCTTGCTTGAGCTGAACAACAGCCCGCCTAAAGTCCTGAATATGCCGATTTAAAATGGTAGTACATCAAGACTTGCACCTAGACATACATTGACAAGTACTCAGAGAATACCACGAAACTATGGACAGCGGAGGTAGAGAGCAAAAGGGCGCACACTCAAACATATATCTTTACAACAAACTGCAGTTTTTCAACAAGATTTTTTAGTAACGGGCATCCAACCAAAGCACACCACCCTTTTTTCCTACAAACATAAGTAAATGAACCTTAAGAGCAAATCACTAGCGGACTGCATTTGCACTTCCGCTTATCTTCTAAAAAGCACAAAATAGTGAACTGTAGTAGACGCACTTACATGAACCTCTCATCACTATGCTTGCAGGAGGCCGCTGGGGAGAACGGCCGGTGGCGCCTGGCTGGACAGGTCGCTGGCGCCGCACGGGTGAGGAACGGCTGAACAGAGCTCCGCCGCCACGGGCTCGGATCGGAGGCTCTGCTGTCGCTGCCGGCCAGAACGGAGCTCCACCGCCACCCGCCATGGGCTCAAATCAATAACTGGGCCAGCCGCCCACTCGCCGAAAGGCGGGAGGAGGGGAGGGGAGTATGAGCATGAAGTCGCTCACAAGAGCCACGGATCTTAGGCGCTGCCGACAACTCGGCGATGCTGGGCGGCCGCCTCAATGAAGGCCGCCACTGCCGCCCATCGCCGCACCTAGGATGGGGTCGGGTTGCCGGAGGGAGGTCATGGGTGGAGGGATTGGTCATGAAGCAGCTCGGGTCGACGGCTGGAGGGCCGACGGAATGGGAGAGAACGGAGGGAGCTCTTATTTACCCTTTTAATAAAAACCATCAGTTCAATGAAATGACATCAAAAGTACAACAGCTCGAATTCATCAGTTCAACAATGGTAATAGAATAATATTCTCACGCTGTAATGTAATAGCCTGATGTGTGTGTGTGTCTATATATATATATATATATATATATATATATATATATATATATATATATATATATATATATATATATAAAATAAACGGCCGCATATGGGACACAATCATATTTTTAGACAAACATTATAAATATAGCCAAAATAAACATTGTTTTACAATGATTTGAATCATCACTCGAATAGGAGATTCTTCGGGCACTACGCCTATCACCGGGCATCGCTGGCTGGCGCCTCCCGGCGCCTCGGTCGTCATGGTTGCATCATGGGCACCTCATGAGGTACCCCGCCTTGATCTCTCCGCCTCGCGAGCCACCCCGACGAGGCCATGCCCGAGGAAGCTCCTGCCGTCTGCCTCATGAGGCTCAGCCCCTTGCGAGGGTCTTGAGCTTGTGCTGATGAAGATGGGTCGTGCTGGGCCACCCCTTGAGCCACGCCGCCGGCCGCAGGCAGGCAAGTCTGGGTACCCCCCGTTCCCAGAACGCCGACACATGTGAAGATCATCTTGCAGATCCGGACACGGTCTACGTGTTCAATAACCACTTTGGAGTATTCGGAGGAGGAACCCGCCCTGCAATGCCAAGACAAGACTACGCCACGGACTCATCACATTGAAGCTCATCACATTAGGCGAGGTCTCTGCCACTATTGAGTCTTCGATCAGGACGATTCAGGACTTTCATGAGATTGTCTAATCGAGTTTGCTCATTTCTTGGGTATTTCTATATAGGTTATCGCCTCCAAGATCTCCGAGGACTATAACCTTATATATAGAAGGAAATAACTCAAAGTCTCAATGACTTAGCTTCTCTGCTGTCGATCGGCGCCCTTCACGCCAGCAGCGGCGCCTGCCGGTGTCAAACCGCGGATCTCGGTAGGGGGTCCCGATCCGTAAGGCCATGTTGATGGTAACAGAAGCAAGGGACACAGATGTTTACCCAGGTTCGCCCTCTCGATGGAGGTAAAACCCTACTTCCTCGCTTGATTAATATTGATGATATGGGTAGTACAAGAGTAGATCTACCACGAGATCGTAGAGGCTAAACCCTAAGAGCTAGCCTATGATGGTATGATTGTAATTGTGATCGGCCTCCTAAGGACCAACCTCTCCGGTTTATATAGACACCGGAGAGGGCTAGGGTTTACATGGAGTCGGTTACAAGGAAGGAAATATTATATCCGGATCGCCAAGCTTGCCTTCCACACCAAGGAAAGTCCCTTCCGGACACGGGACGAATTCTTGAGTCTTGTATCTTCGTGCTTCAATAGTCTGGACGATGTATACAGTCCGGCTGTCTGGATACCCCCTAATCAAGGACTCCCTCAGCGCCCCTTTCTCCTAGCCATCTCCTTCTTGGGAGCTATGGCGATGTAGAACTGCTAGGCTAGCTACTAGACCAGATTATCACAATTGCGCCCCCTACCTGGCGCGCCAAAGATGTCGGTGTGGAATGACACCTATGGGATCACAAGAATCCCTACTACGGTTGCCGAGGCGTAGGGTTGCAAGAAGAGCAGGATCAGTAGTCAGCACAAGGATCGTTTACCCAGCTTCGGGCCGCGAGGATGCGTAAAACCCTAGTCCTGCTTTGGTGGGTGTATTTCAGAGACTTCTTGGGCTCTCGAACTAGCTATGGTGAGTGCGTGGTTCGAAAGAGCCGAATCTTTCTCCAGTATGCCTTGGGCCTCCTTTTATAGTCGAAAAGGGGCTGCCACAGTGGTATACAGGAGGTGGAAAGGCGTATAGTATTACGAGCTTATCGCTCGTATTACAGGACAAGACGGATTTAATGCGTAGCTTAGGTGTCCCCTAGCTTTATCGGGACGGGCGAGGCCTGGCCCCGTCTGGCCACCGCCTCCTCCTTGCTTCGACACGCGCCCTGACTAGCGACGCATGCGGCCCCATGTAGGCAGGCAAACAGCTGAGGTGGCGCGGTGGTAGGGTCTTCACGAAGATCTGCATGCGCCACGCAGCGCTCGCCGAGTTGGCTCGAAGTCAGATGTTGCCACGCAGTGCCTCGCCACTGGTCGGGCTGGCAGCTGCATGCTAACAGCGGTGGAAACTTGGTTGGTGCGGGCTAGCAAAGGCCCCGCCGGCATCCTCGGTGGGGCTTTGTTGTGGCCCGGCAAGGGTCTTGCTGTGGCGCTGCTGTCGGTGTCAAACCGCGGATCTCGGTAGGGGGTCCCAATCAAGGCCTAAGGCGGATGGTAACATGAGGCGGGGACACAATGTTTACCCAGTGTTCGCCCTCTCGATGGAGGTAATACCCTACTTCTCGCTTGATTGATCTTGATGATATGAGTATTACAAGAGTTGATCTACCACGAGATCGAGAGGCTAAACCCTAGAATCTAGCTTATGGTATGATTGTTGTTCTTGTCCTATGGACTAAATCCTCCAGCTTTATATAGACACAAGAGGGGCTAGGGTTACACAGAGTCGGTTACAAGGGAGGAGATCTACATATCCAGATTGCAAGCTTGCCTTCCACGCCAAGGAGAGTCCCATCCGACACGGACTAAGTCTTCAATCTTGTATCTTCATAGTCCAACAATTCCGCTGAAGTATGTAGTCCGCTGTCCGAGGACCCCTAATCCAGACTCCTCAAGAGCTCCCCTAACTAGGCTTCAATGATGTTGAGTCCGGCGCGTAGATTGTCTTCGGCATTGCAAGGCGGGTTCCTCCTCCGAGTACTCCATGGAAGATTTCAAACACAAGGATAGTGTCCGGCTCCGCAAAACAAATTCCACATACCTCCGTAGAGAGAATAATATTTCCACAAATCTAATCTGCTGACACATTCTGCAGCATGACATCATACTACGGCCTGGTCATTATTCGAACCATTTTTCTAAACCAGCCACTGCACATATTGCGAGGCGGTTTTCTTGTCACGTCTTGTCGAAGCAGAGATCGTGTCCCCTTATAACGGGATTCTCATCAATACGGGTGTGGGTAACCCAACCGCGCCATCAATTACGGTGCTTGTGGAATAAGCGAGCTACTGCAGGTGGGGAGGCGATAGTTTCTTCCGCCTTATAAAGGGACAAGGATTCTCTTTTCACCCACGCCTCTTCCTCCTTGCTCATCCGCTCTTGCGCACTCGAGCTCCAGACCCAAGTTCGTGATTTTCTCCTCAAACCACTCCAAGCATGTCCGGAGCGGAGGCAGGATGGTCTCCTCCGTTACGGAGGAGGACATCACAAAGCTACGGGGAACCGGATATCTGGCCGCGGATATCGCGCACCGGCTGCCAGATGCGTGGCAGATCGTCCCTACTCCAGAACCCCATGAGAGGGTGGTTTTTCTTACCCACTTCATCCGCGGACTCGGATTTCCCCTCCACCTGTTTGTCTGCGGGCTCATGTTCTACTACGGGCTGGATTTTCACGATCTGGCCCCCAATTTCATCCGCAACATCTCGGCGTTTATTGTCGTGTGCGAGGACTTCCTCCGCATTAAGCCCCACTTCGTCCTGTGGCTGAAGACCTTCAACGTTAAACCGAAGGTGGTGGTCGCCAGCAAGCGGAGGCGGAGGCGCCATGGTGGGCAAAATTCTAACGCCACTCGCTCAAGGCTCTTATATGGAGACCATAAAGGTGGCAATCGGGTGGTCTACATCACCAACCCGCACGACACCAACCGGATGGCGCCCTCAATTTCGATCCGAATCCCCATGCGCTCACCTCCGGAAAGAGAAGGGCCTATCCCGGGTTCCTCAGAGAGCTGACCGACTCTGCACTGTGTCAAAAACATGATGAGCAAGAAAATCAAGCTCGTCAACATGGTCCAAGTCATGCTCTTCCGCCGGATCCTCCCGTGTCAAAGACGGGCATTCAATTTGGGGGAGTTCGACCCGGCCGAGCACCAGACGCTGCGAGAGCTCTTTGATAGGATGCACAAGGATGTCTGGAAGGTGCTGTTAAAGGGTGCCGAGGTACCTCCTCCCCTTACCGAGGATCGCGGACTTAGCGCGAAGCACCCTGCCAATCCTGTAAGTCTTTTATATCCCATAAGATGTTCATTTTCCCCAGTTTAACCATGCGCGGGATCTAAGCCTCCATGCCATTTAATAGGACTGGGTCGCGACAGCGGAGCATATCGATTGTCCAGCCCTCGCTCAAGATCTGAAGCAGATGCTCTCCTAACGGAGATGCCGGTTCCGCGCCTTATGAGGTGCCGCGAAGAAGGCCAAGAAGAAGGCCACAGGACCAGAAGGGTCTCGGCAAGAAGGTTATATCGACTCATCGTCCAAAGCACCGAGGCGACTCCTCCCATGAAAACGAGGAGGAAGAAGAGGAGTTCCTCTCACCGGGGAGGGACAAGAAAAGGAAGGCCGCCCCATCAGGGGGGCGAAGGGTCCAAGAAGGGAAGGACCCTCCTCCCGGACTGCTCCACGACGGCCGCTTTCAGCGACAAGGAGTGGTTATCCAAGACAAGCCCCTGGCAAAGTCGTGAGTATTCGGATACCACAATAACTCTTGGTATGTCTTATTGTACTGTTTCTTATCACGCCGCGCATGATTATGCAGCCCATCCCGAGCCCACATCGACGTATCTTCGTCGGATGATTCTTTGGACCCGTCGGATATGAACAGCGATTCACTCCCGACAGCCTCCTCCCCCCGCCCTATGGACGACGCCGAGGTGTTGTCTCAAAGAGAACTGAACCAAGGGGGGACAGTTCCAGAGGCGCCCCAAGGCGACATTCCAAGCGCTAGCGACGAGGGCAAGACTCCTCTGGCCCTAACGCCGGGGCAGCAAGTTCAGCCCCAAGCCGACACGCGCCGAACCTCTAGTGGTTCCGGATTCGTTAGGCAACCTCGCTAAGGGGGCAAGTTGCTCTGTGCCGATGGCCTCTGGCCCATCCGCAGGCATCGGACAACTTGCTGGAAGCGCTTCACGGCGCTTCCATTGACGAAGAGCACCGCACTATCATGAGTGCGGTAGTCAAGAAGGTTCAGTCCGCCAAGAGCAGACTGACCGAAGCCTGTGACAGCCTCCTAACAGGCCTTGAGGTAAGTAACTAGATTATAAGAGAATGTTACCGATAGACAAGAGCCCTCGATGCTCGCTTATGCTCACGAAGAAATGCCGAATAGAGGATCAAATAATAACCGCAGGAGTTTAATCGGAATATGTCTATGTGCATATGCAGGCTTCACTGCTGTCCGCTGCCAAGACGCATCGCTGGAGGTCACCAAGATCAAGCGGACCTTGAGCGGTCCAAGGAAGAGCTCAGACTTACCAAGAGGCAGCTCGAAGAGAAAAAAGGTAAGTGATACCCCGTCTGTATATTATACAAAAAAATTGGTTTTAGATCGTCATGAATTTTGCTAGGGGCCACGATCAAAGTGGCGGCCCTGCAGAAGGCGCTATCCAAGGCTGAAGACAAAGCGGCCAAGGAGCGCATCGGGCGAGAAAAGCAAGAAGCCTGAGTAGGCGAGGTGCAGCAAGAGCTCCAAGCTCTCGCCAAAAAACACGAGTCCTTGGAGCTTGACTCTAAGACGCATGGGTCCGAGCTTGCATAGGCCCTCGAAAGCGCACAACATGCCAAGGCCGAAGCCCAAAAGGCCCTCCGGGAAATTGAGGCGGTTAAGAAGATAGCGGCGGGTAAGGCATTCATTATGAAAACCAAGCATGTGAAGGAGACTTTCTTTTTACTTACCCGAGTTCGGAGCTCTCCAGGAGGGTTCGCAGATCTACCCCACAGTGTGTCGGATGCCGCAGAGTTCTATCGGGCTGAGGAGGGGAGCTCGACGGAGAAGTTGTTCTGGTCTTAGTATACTGGGACCGAACACCCAATGCCCTTGAGCGACCAGCTGAAGCAACTAGTCGAGCTCCACAAGGCGGCCAAACAGGCCATAAGGGGTCTTATAGTCCGGATGTGACCTGGCGAGCCCCTGCCTGACAGCTACTTCGGTCTGGTGAGGTAGCTTGTGAATGCCTGCCCACGGCTTGAAGTCATAAAGCGGTCCATCTGCATCGAGGGTGTGCGCAGGGCTTTTGCCCGGGCGAAGGTGCACTGGGCGAAGCTGGACGCCGAAAAGCTGGTGAAGGAGGGGCCGCCAGAAGGCAAGGAGCATCTCCACCTCAAAAGTATTATGACAAAGGTCATGAAGGGTGCTCGCTTTGTGGCGGAGGAATGTGCTAAGGATGTAATATTCAACCAATGTACTCATGTGATCATGTAATATGAAACGAAGTTCATTTGGCGCTTATGCAACGCTTGTTAATTTAAAATATTACCTTCCGTATGGCCGCTTATGAAATCTGAGAGTTGGCTACCGTCGGCTTCGCCCCCCATGTAACTAGTAATCGAGGTGTTCGGATAAACCTGAGCACTCTTTATCCCAATTTTGGGTCCTCAAGGAGGTGTTCAAAGACAAAGGAACCGTGCAATCAGACTATAAATCTTATCACTCTCACTTAGCCATAGAAGTCTACAATTTTAATTTTGGCAAAGCCCTAGTATTCGAAGGTCAATTTGGGGCGCTATATATGCCTAAGTCGGCAAGGCCAACTCCTCGCCTCAAGCGTAAAATGCCTTTAAGGACTTGAGACCTCTCGAACAGCGACCAGCTCTCGCCTCATCATGACAAATTTCGCTTTCATCGAGGTGCTCGTCCGAAGAACCGGACACAATCGCATTAGTTCTCCCAAAGCTACCTTAGCCGATATTGCGGAACGAAGGTACCAAAACATGGGAGCCGGGCAAACCCAACTATTGACCCAAGACATGATTCGGAGCTGATGCATATAATGCTATAAGTTCGGGGTGCCGCACTGTCGAAAGTGTTCGGACTTCTGACGCCGTGTTATGGGGTATACTGAATCCCCTAGCGCACTGGTCGTACCAGAATGTACGGGTGCAATTTGTCGTAAATAATCAGACAATAAAGAAAGAAAGGGGAATACAATAATAGGCTAACACTATGCATTGTTATTAAATAGTACATCAAAGCGTACGGATACAAGTAGTGCAATAAGCAAAAAATAGGGCCATTTGATATGTCCTATCCAAGGGCAAGTTGCGTACGGGTATGTAAAACAGGTATTTTGATCGTTATCAGAGACCACTTGGGGATTCCCTTGTACGTCTTAGCTTCTTGACTCCTTGGTATTTCCTTCCCGTAATGCGTCCAGCAATCAGACTACCGAAAAGGGCTTCCAGAGAGTAAGGTCCTAAAAGAGAGAAAATGATAAAGGTATACAGCCCTTGGGGCAGTTGAGCCGCATTGTGGGATGTGTCCTGGCCGTGCCCCCGCCTATGCCCATGGTATTTTTAGTGCGTAATTATGTACGCGCGGCACCGATTTCGTCGCTTGACTGGGACTAGGACGGAGGCCGAATTGCTAGGCTAGCTCTGAATGTGCCAGGTGATCCTGTTGAAGGTTACTCCAAACTCGCTTAAAGGTGTCCGGGGGTTTTATTGCCGAATTGGCGGTTTGCCTTAAAAGGCTGCTTTGTGCTTCTGTTGTAAGGGCCGCAGTGTGCTCCTCCGTGCGGAGCGAGCGTTCTGTGTTTCCATTGACTGTTATAACCCCGTGAGGTCCTGGCATTTTGAGCTTGAGGTATGCATAATGCGGCACTGCATTGAATCTGGCAAATGCGGTTCGTCCGAGCAAAGGCGTGATAGACATCGCGAATGACGATATCAAGATTAACTCTCGCTCGAAGTTGTCCGGAGATCGAAGACCACTTCCAGCAGGATTGAGACCGCGCAACGGCCTCTACACCTGGATGACACCTTTAAATGTGGTTTTAGTGGGTTTGATCCTCGAGGGGTCTATACCCATTTTGGCGACCGTGTCCCGATAAAGCAGGTTCAGGGCCGCTGCTGCCGCCCATAAGGACTCGGGTGAGGTGAACCACAATGATGGGATCAAGGACCACGCGCGTAACCGCCATGACGGATACTAGTGGGGTGGCCCCTACGATCGAAAGTGATCGGACAAGAAGACCATGGGTTGAACTTTGGGGCGACTGGCTCCATTGCATAGACGTCCCTTAGTGCATGCTTCCGTTCCCTCTTGGGAATATGGGTTGCGTATATCATGTTCACCGTTTTCACTTCGGGAGAAAATTTCTTCTGTCCTCCTGTGTTTGACGGCCGGGACTCCTCCTCATCGTCGCTATGCAGCCCCTTTTCCTTGTTTTTGGTATTCAACTTGCCGGCCTGCTTGAACACCCAGCATTCTCTGTTGGTGTGATTGGCGGGCTTATCGGGGGTGCCGTGAATTTGACACGAGCGATCGAGTATGCAGTCCAAACTGGACAGGCCCGGGTTGCTTCTTTTGTATGGCTTCTTCCGCTGACCGGATTTAGAGCCAGTGAATCCGGCATGACTGTCGTGTCTTTGGCGTTGTCACCGCTGTTGCGACGCTTGTTTCTGTTGCGACGTGGTTTGCCGTTACTATCTTTAGCATCTGAATTGCCATGACTTCTTGATGTGTTGTTGCTGCGAGCCAGCTAGCTATCCTCGCCTGCGCAAAAGCGGGTCATGAGTGTCGTGAGGGATGCCATAGACTTCGGCTTCTCCTGGCTGAGGTGCCGGGCGAGCCACTCGTCGCGGATGTTATGCTTAAATGCCGCTAAGGCCTCTGAATCCGGACAGTCAACAATTTGGTTTTTCTTAGTTAGGAACCGGGTCAAGAATTTCCTGGCCGATTCCCCTGGCTGCTGAGTTATATGGCTCAAGTCATCAGATCCGTGGTCGCATATAAGTGCCCCGAAGTTGTCGAGAATGCATCTTCCAAATACTCCCAACCGCCAATGGAGTCTCGCCGGCAAGCTATTCAGCCAATGCCGAGCTGGTCCTTTGAGTTTTAGTGGGAGGTACTTAATGGCATGTAGATCATCACCGCGAGCCATGTGGATGTGGAGGAGGAAATCCTCGATCCATACCGCGGGGTCTGTTGTACCATCATATGATTCAATGTTCACGGGTTAAAAACCCTCTGGGAATTCGTGATCCATTACTTTATCAGTGAAGTATAGGGGATGTGCAACGCCTCTGTGCCGGGCTATATCACGACACAGTTCATATGAGTCTTTGAAAGTGCGTTATATCGACTAGAGGGGGGGGGTGAATAGGCGATTTTTATGAATTCTTCATTGAGGAATTTGCCGGTGAGGAAATTCCTAAGTGAAGAACTACTTGCAGCGGAGTAAGTACTCAGAAGTAAGCATAACATAATGCAGGCATGGTCATCATGATGAAATGAAGACAATCAAAGAGTACAGAAAGCGTAAACATAGGATAACACAAGATGAAGACAAACAGACTAAAGAAATTGAACTGAGGAAATTGAGAAAGTCTTCAGTCAAAGTCTTCAAACACAGATATGAACGAACACTCAACACAGTAATGAGGAATTGGAAGAGTTGAGGAAATAGAACCAGCTTAGGTTGGTGAAGACAATGATTTGTAGACCAGTTCCAACTGCTGCCTCGCTTGTACGCCTAGTTGGAGCGGCTGAGTATTTAAACTCGAGGACACACAGCCTCGACACCCAACATCGAAAGCACGCAGCTCAGACACCAAGTCCTCACCGTATTCTCCTTGAACTAAGGTCACATGCACTCGGCCCAATCACTGTGGTAAGTCTTCAGCGACTTCAAACCTTCACAGACTTGGTCACTCGGCGATCCACAATTCCTCTTGATGTTTCTAGACCATGACGCCTAACCGTCTGGAAGAAGCACAGCCTTCAAAGGTAATAAGCGCCGGATCCATGCAGATCAATCTCTTCAAAGATGCTCAATCACTTTGGTTTTGTAGGGTTTGGTTTTGGGTTTTTCTCACTCGATGATTTTCGCCAAAGTCCTCGGAGGATGGGTTGCTCTCAAATGACAAGTGTCAAGTTCTTCTCGAGCAGCCAACCATCTAGTGGTTGTAGGGGCGGCTATTTATAGCCTAGGGAGCAGCCCGACATGATAAGACATAAATGCCCTTCAATGATATGACCGTTAGGTGGATAAGATATTTTGGGACAGCTGGCCCAAGAAGACAAAGAACGGTCGAATTTGACTCTCAAATTCCTCGTATATCATGTTCTCATCGTAGGCAATCCAAGACCGGCGAATTCCTAACTCCTCACCGAATAAATTCTCAATGACTGTAAGAACTTCGCTCTCACATCAATAAATTGACTGAGCTGTATGAGATTTCCAAAGGCTTCACTCAAGGGATTGGTAGGTGTAGGATTTTGAGTTGAGCATCACATGGAAATTTTTCCTTAGTATTTCCTCGACCCCTTTAACAAAGACGGTGTTTCCTATGACTCAAGAAAGAGAAAACGAAACTACGAAAACAAAGTCTTCACGCTTCATGTTTCTCAAATGAATACTAAGTCTTCAAGGTCACACCAATTTCTTCACTTTCAAAGTCTTCGAAAGTCTTCGTAATACCAAAGTCTTCACCAAAAACTTCATTTTTAGGGTCGACTTTCTCTCAGAAATATCAAACTCCTCATAGACTTATAGACCTGTGTACACTCATAAACACATTAGTCCCTTAACCTATAAGTCTTCAATACACAAAAATCACTAAGGGCACTAGATGCACTTACAATCTCCCCTTTTGGTGATTGATGACAATATAGGTTAAGTTTTCAACGGGATAAACATATGAAGTGTAAATACTGATATTGAGGAATTTGATTGCAAGATATAGAAGAACTCCCTCAAGATGTGCATAGTGAGGAATTTGCTTTTGAGGCAATGCACATTTGAAGAGTTGAATCATGGAGATCTCCCCCTATATCTTGTAATTCATACACGCATTTGACATATAATATGAAGAATTTGAAATGCATGATGAAATATGGTGACTGATGTAATTCAGCATGCGTGTAATAATATATAGAGAAGAATAAGCATGCAGAGGAACACATCAAAAGTATCAGAGCACCATCGGGTTTAAGATTACAACTCGATCCAATAAAAGTTTCAAAAGAGCGAGAATTGTAACTTAGCAAAAAACGCCCATATAGTAGACCCGCTTGAAGACTAACTCAAATTTCTCCCCCTTTTTCATCCAATGACCAAAAGGATCGATACTAAGGACTAACGCCCCTGAAGAATTTCAAGTTGATGGAGGAGCGCCAGCGTCGTTGGGGTCGGTTGTCGTAGTAGGGCCTACCGCAGTGTCATCCAAGTCTTCATTTTCATCAGTTGCGCACGATGAAGAATAGGAGCTGGCCACCAAGGAAGGAACCTTGACCTTCTTGAATTTCTTCGGCGGAGGTGCAGACCAGTCAAATTCTTCCTTGAGACCCAATGTCTTCAGTTCTTCGGCGCTATAGACATGAGAAAGAACAGCCAAGGTGCAGTTGAAGGTTTCATGGAGGCAGTATTGGTTTTTCTTCACTGCATTGTGTGTTGAGGTCATGTTGTGAAGAATTAAACCAAACTAACGCTTGACCCATTTATGATTGCAATCAATCTTCTGATGAAGACTGAGGAGTAACTCACGATCAGTCATCACCCTGGGTGCTATGGCTTGAGGATTTTGCTTGGATGAGGTATTGGTGGCAGAGTCATGTGTGGCAGAGTCATCATTGGTGGACTAGGATGCAGCCTTGCGAAATTGATGCCTTCATCTATCACAGCAGTTGCCTTGCCCTTGTCATCAGCTGAGGAAAATGTCCGTTTGAGGACTTATATTGGAGGCAAGTAGCTGCAGTGGTTCAGAGTATCAGCCTTGTAATTGAGTGAAGACCTTATCCTGATGAACCTCATAATCCATGGTGCATAAGGCTTCAGCTCAAAAGGTGACATAGCAATGTTTGCCAGAGTCCTCATGAAGAAATCATGGAAGTTGACGGGAACGCCATGAATGATATTGAAAAGCATATTCTTCATGATGCCAACGACTTCTTCATCATTTGAGTTGTGGCCTTTGATAGGACTCATTGTCTTCATCAGAATGCGATAGACAGTCCGAGGCACATACAATAATTCCTTGACGAAGAATTTGGTTCGAGGTGCCAGCCCTGGCTTCAAAGGCTTCATCAGCACTTGCATGTAATGATTTGAAAGATCAGGTTCATTGTAGATGCAATGAGCACCATCAAGGGGAGGACTGAGTGGGAGGGCACAAAGCAATTCAGTTGCTGGAGCCTTGTAGTGAGTATTTTCCGTCATCCAGTCCAATACCCATGAGTTCACATCTTCAGAGTCTCCGGTGATGTGCAGTGTCGCATAGAATTGAAGAATGAGTTCTTCATTTCAATCACAGATGTCAGTGCAGAAATTCAGCAATCCTGCACCATGAAGAACACTAAGGACTGGCTCGAAGCCTGGCAGAGATTCCATGTCCACGTGAGGAATATGTGCATGATCGAACACTTTGTCTTTGTTGAATAGCACAGAGGAATAGAAGTTGGCTTGGCTGGCAGTCCAGGATCGCCTCTTCCTTATGCAAGCAGAGTCATAAGGGTTGTAGTCAGTGAAGAATACATGCTCGCCGAAGAAATCTTCAGCCTTGAACTTTTGCTTCGTTGAGAATGGATTCTTTGGTTTTGGCAGTGGAGTGTCAGTGAGTTGCATCAAAACCTCTGGAATCGCAATCTCAGGCTCTTCAGGCTGAGGAATTTCTGGTTCCTCTTCATGTGCAGTCTGCGTGTTCATAGGATGAGCAACAGCAGGTTCTTCAGCACTAGTGGCTGGTATTTCTTCATGCACGGATGAGTTGGGATGAGTTTCTTCAAAGCCCATTTGAACCGTTGGTGCAGGGGAGTGATGAATTTGTTGAATTGAAGTGAAGAGTGGGGAATTTGGATGCTGACTGTCCCAAAAGTCATCGTTCATTACTGGTGTTGTGCTTCCAATATCCACATTCGCCTTCAATTTCTCAACACCAGCCTCTTCACCGTGAACCGAGGCATAGGCGAGGAATGATTGGGGTTGAAGGGATTGCATCCACTTCAATTTCTTCATCAATCTGCTCGACGGCAGCGTAATGATTTTCTTCATCGATCCGCTTGGGATCTCATAATCTTCACCAAAAGGAACAAGGTCCTTTGATGGCATGGAGGAAATCGAACAGATCAATGGGATTTTCAAATGAGCTGGTCATTGTCTTCATCTTCTTCGGGTGAAGAATTTGAAGCAGCAGATGCTTTCCTTTTCTTCACCGCAGCTCGCTTCGCAGCCTTGGTCTTCTTCACATCCGATGCGATGGAAGGACCGGAGTTGGTGTAGGTGCAGGAGGAGCCGAGGAATCTAGTTGAATTTCTCAGCGAATCGATGCAGCTTGCCTCGACTTCTTCGGGCTTTTTCAGCGCACCACTAGTGGATGCCCCGGCAATTTCTTCAATGGCTGGAATGGAGTCATCAACCTCGAACTAGCATTGTCTTCAAGAGGTTGAGAATCATCAGCGGTGCTGGACAGTTTTTCAAATAGTTGAGCTGAGGCTCCAGCCTGAGGAATTTCTTGTTGCATTGGGGCTGCAACATTTGTGAACTTCTTTGTCATATTAACAAATCTGTCTTTGGCTCCTTGCCAATCTGCATAATAAGCATCAAAGTTATCACTGAGGGCTTTGATTTCAGACTGGATCTTGAGGAGTTCCTCAGTTGTCATTCTCACAACGTTTTTCTTCAGGAACTTCTCTATCCTGAATTGAGCTTTCTTGATCTGCCTAGCCTTCTCAAATTTCCATTTCTCTTCGTAGATGAAATGGGTCAAGATGTGACTTTGTCCAGAGTCGATGAAAATCAGGTATAGGTGTCTCTCGATCCTTGTTCCAGATCAATGTACTGAGGATCACCCTTGATCCAAAAGCAAAGGGCACAGTGTGCCTTTGGCTCTAGCGGCTCTTTTCTTGTCGGTCTCGATGATTTCGCAAGTTCATCATCATCGCCTTCATCATCGATGGCACTTGGAATGCAACCTGTTTCTTCTTCGCCTTGGCCGAGGACCTCGCCCAAGAAGTTGCCTTTTTCTTCAGCAGAGTGGGGCCTGATGAAGAAATTGGTGCAGCTGAGGAACTTGCTGAGACACCAGAGGCAATGGAGATGCCTGCAGTCCTTTGGCACGTGGCCAGATGTACAGGTGCTGGGGACTTTGCCGGAGCAACTGAGGACTTTGAGGAGGAGCTGAGGATTTTGTAGGAGCAGGTGCAGCATGAGGAACTGGCCGTGAGGGCATTGAAGATTCTGGTCTTGAGGGCATTGCTGAGGATTTTGGCCGTGAGGGCACTGTTGGTGAAGCACTTGGCTTGTGCGCTGGCTTCTTTGCCATTGATTTTCTGGGCTGAACAGGGGCCTCAGTGGCAGCAGCAGTAGCAAAGTCTTCATTGAATTTCCTCACTGCTTCTTTTGCTTGTCTGGCCAACTTGGCTTGGCGCTGGCCCATTCTTCAGAAAGTCCTCACCACGCTTGATGTCGGTGGGATCAGCTTCTTGGCCAAAGCCAATGGAGCTCTTGGGCATGGAGGGTTCAAGGCAAATTTCTTCATGTACTTTGGAGTAACATATCTGTATTCTCCATTCTCTTGCCCATCTCCTTTCAATCCTCTGAATGCGCACCTTGCGCTGATTTTTGTTTTCCTTGCCAAACTTGGCTTCATCGGTGTGCAATAGTCAGCATATATGTCCTTAGGTATTTCAAAAGCCGCCATGACCTCAGCCTCTTTCCTCCTTTCTCGTGGCTTGTTTCTTCGCCATATTCTTCACCGAGGAATTTGAACAATCGAATTCTTCAAGAAGTATGCAACTTTTCTTCGAGGAACGCTGCATATGAGTTAAGTTGATGAGAACCTAGTGATTCAGCAAGAAGGACATGAGTACCGTGGAACAGAGTATAGTTGCGAGGAATTTGGAGAGGTCATATGCGTTCTCAGAAGGTTTTTCAAAAAGAACTAGTTTGAGGAAATTGACCAGATGAGCCTTGAAGAATTTCACTAAGCGATCTTTGTCTTAGGTTCCAGAGTTGTATAGATCGAGGATCCACACAATTGAGGAATCTTGAGGAAAAATCATTTCTTAGAGAAACAAATCAAGAGCATATTTCGTTTGAGGTGTTCTTATGTGTGAAGATTTGATGAATAAACACCTTTGAAGATTTTCAGGAAGGTTTGAGAATCAAAGCGAGTAATAAAAGTAACTTTTAATTACCCGAACTGAGAAACACAACGAACTGGGAAGTGTAGATTAGAAGTTCGTCAGTTCAGATCTTCCACTCCCTAACTCGGCGGAGGAAGACTGCTACGGCGGCGGCGGAGTGAGGATTTCCGTGGTCGGCGCGAGTACGACGGCGACGAGGTCGAGGCAATGAAGCTCTTCCTCACCGGCGACGATGGAGTAGCGGCGGCGCTAGGGTTTGAGAAGCTCGAGCGAGAGAGAGAGCGGTCGAGCGGAGTAAAGGAAGTGAGGAAGGGGAGAGGGGGTATATATAGCCATGGTGAAAAATGTTCACCCGAAGATTTTGGACTAACGTGCCTCGAATTCTTCTCATTCGCTGACATGTGTCACCCACGCATCGAAAGGTGGAGATCGTGGTAGATCGGGTGAATAGATAAGTCTTTCGTGGGAAGCAGAACGGATTGAGCGGCAAAGCCGAAAATTTGGATAAGATTAGTTTTAAAGTTCCGTTCGCAATTTCTTCAGCTGACAAGGACACAGTGAAGATTTTGAACGAGTTTCAAATAGAATGCACATGAAGAATTTGTGAATAGATTGGGTTGAGTATAGCATAGAGGGGAAGGGTCCGATCACATTCACTTAGCGTAAAATGCAACTTGAAGAAATAGCCATAAGTGAATGTTGTAGAGGACATAAACCCATATATATATAGCCAATGAAGAAAACAACGACAACAAAGGAAGATTTTGCAAAGTTGAAGAGTTTCAAAACTCAAGAATTTCAAATCTGAGGAAAACTCAAATTGAAGATTTTCAACTTTGGTGGTGGCGTGACCCATCAGATAAGGATGATGATTTCAGACACCGCTGCATAATTTTCGAGGGTTCTGAGAATCAAATTCTTCATTAATTTCTTCACACTTAGAGTGTTATTCTCCATTGATTGAAGAAAAACGTTTCTTCATGTGTTGCACATCTAAGTCATCAATTTTCAAAGAACATTTGAAGATTCTAAGATATTTAGCTCACACCGCAACTTGCTAAATCTCTTCTCATCCAAGGGCTTTGTGAATATATCGGCTAGCTGTTCTTCAGTCTTCACATGCTCGATGGAGATGTCGCCCTTCAACACATGATCACGAAGAAAATGATGACGAATCTGAATGTGCTTTGTCTTCGAGTGCTGAACTGGGTTGTGAGCAATCTTCATGGCACTCTCATTGTCACAATAGAGAGGCACATTCTTCACGTTGATGCTGTAGTCCTTGAGAGTTTGCTTCATCCATAGCAATTGAGCACAACAAGAACCAGCAGCAATGTACTCAGCTTCCGCAGTAGACAGTGATACGCAGTTCTGCTTTCTTCGAGGACCAATGCACCAAAGATCGTCCGAGGAAATGACAAGTACCAGATGTTGACTTATGGTCCACACGATCACCAAAGATAGTCGAGTCGTAATATCCAATGAGATCAAAAGTAGAGCCCTTGGGGTACCATAATCCTAGTGTTGGTGTGTGAGCTAGATATCAAGAATATGCTTCACAGCCTTATGGTGTGATTCCTTCGTGTAGCTTGAAATCGGGCACACATGCAAACACTAAGCATTATATCCGCCTAGATGCACATAAGTACAATAAAGAACCAATCATGGAGCGTATACCTTGTGATCAAGTCAATACCATTTTCATCAAGGCATAGATGGCCATTTGTGGGCATAGGAATTTTGACGCCTTTGCAATCCTGCATGCCGAATTTCCTCAGAACATCCTTGAGGTATTTCTCCTGAAATATGAATATGCCATTGTGTTTTTGACGAATTTGAAGACCTAACAAGAATTTCAACTCTCCCATCATAGACATTTGATATTCTTCACTCATCATATAGGCAAATTCATCACTATAACGTTGGTCAGTACAGCCAAAGATAATATCATCAACATATATTTGGCACACAAACAGTTCACCATCATAAGATTTAGTAAAGAGAGTAGGGTCAAGTGAACCCGGTGTGAAGCCATTCTTCACGAAGAATTCCTTCAATGTATCATACCACGCCCGTGGGGCCTGTTTGAGACCATAGAGGGCCTTGTTGAGTCTGAAGACTTTGTCGGGATTCTTTGGATCTTCAAAACCTGGGGGTTGAGCAACATATACTTCTTCCTCAAGCTTACCATTGAGGAATGCACTTTTCACATCCATTTGATATAAAGTGATATTATGATGATTAGCATAAGCAAGTAATATGTAATAGCCTCAAGTCTAGCAACAGTGCAAAAGTTTCATCAAATCAATTCCTTCAACCTGTGTGTAGCCTTGAGCTACAAGTCGTGCCTTATTCCTCACCACACGGCCGTTTTCATCTTGCTTGTTGCGGTAGATCCACTTTGTGCCAATGATATTATGCTTGCGAGGATCTGGACGTTTGACCAGTTCCCAGACGTTGTTGAGCTCGAACTAATGTAATTCTTCTTGCATGGCCTGAATCCACTTAGGCTCCAGAAATGCTTCATCTACCTTAGTGGGCTCTGTGATAGAGACAAAAGCGTAGTGCCCACAAAAGTTAGATAAATGTGAAGCTTTTAACGTGTGAGAGGACCTGGTGCTTCAATGTCATCGATGATCTTGTCAACTTGCACTTCTTTTGCAACGCGAGGATGAGCTGGTTGTCATCGAGGAATTTGATCAACATTTTCTTCAACACCATTTTCTTCAGCATTATCTTCAGGTGCATCAGCTCGACGTTCTTCGCGATCAGGAATGAATTTTTCAGCAGATTCTTCAGTAGGAATGACATCCTCAGTTGCCTTGAACATGATAGAATCCTCGTGTGCTGGTTCATCTAACATGTATGTAGGTGCTCTTTGCAAGCCATTAGTTTCATCGAATCAAGACATCTACAGCTTCAACAATCTTGTAAAGGACATTGTTGTAGACTCAGAGGTGTGCGATTCTTTCCATAACCAAGCATAAACCTTCATGTGCTTTTGGTGCAAATTTAGCATTGTGATGAGGATCTCTAATCCAGCATTTAGCAATCAAGACTTTGAAATAACTCACATTGGGTTTCTTGTCGTGAGGAGTTCATAGGCAGTCTTCTTGAAGAATTTGTGAAGATATACTGCTGATGATGTGGCACGCGGTATCAATTGCATCAATCCAAAACGACGAGGCTTTTGTATTCATCAAGCATAGTGCGAGCCATCTCAACAAGAGTTCTGTTCTTGCGCTCCACGACGCCATTTTGCTGAGGAGTATAGGGAGCAGATAACTCATGAGTAATACCAAGTTCATCAAGATAGTCATCAAGACCGGAATTCTTGAACTCAGTTCCATTTTCACTCCTGATGTGCCTGATCTTCACACCAAAGTTGTTTGAAGCCCTCGAGGAAAATCGTTTGAAGACTTCCTGCACATCATGTTTGTAAGTAACAATGTGTACCCATGTGTAACGAGAGTAATCATCAACAATAACAAAGCCATATAAAGATGCATCATTAGTGACTGCTGAGTAATGATTAGGACCAAAGAGGTCCATGTGAAGCAATTAGAATGGACGAGTAGTGGTCATGATAGTCTTTGCTGGATGCTTGGCCTTGGTCATTTTTCCAGCTTCACAGGCTCCACACAAGTGATCCTTGAGGAATTTGACATTCTCAATGCCAATGACATGCTTCTTCTTCGCAAGCGCAGTAAATTCCTCATGCCTCATGTGACTAAGTCTTCGATGCCATAGCCAGCCTTCAAGCTTTTGCAGTAGACACACGGCTGGTTGTGGTCCCAGAGAGAAATCAACAATATACAAGTCTCCTCTCCTAAAGCCTTCGAAGACTTTGGAATTGTCAGCTTCCATAATCACAACACAACGATACTTGCCAAAGACAAAAACCATATCAAGATCACAAAAGCATTGAGACTGACATGAGGTTGTACCCTAAGGACTCAACAAGCATGACTTTGTCCATGTGTATGTCCTTAGAGATCGCAACCTTACCAAGACCCAATACCTGACTTTTTCCTTTGTCAACAAAGATGATATGCTTCAGATGTGACGACGATAAGGGAGCATCCATCAATAGATTCTTGTCATCAGTCATGTGATTTGTACATCCACTATCGAGGACCCACTCATTGGCTTTGGGTTGATCATCCTGCAGATGAATTAGTGCAACTTACGATCTCATATACTTCATCAATGAAGAATATGATATCAATTTCATCGATGAATTTCATCAGCAAGATAACAGATAAAGCAAGATGAGGACGTGTGAAATGAAAGTTCATTTCTTCATGATTAGCATGCGCCCTTTCAGCAATTTTGTCGTGCCCCAAGAAATTCTTCAGACGTTAAAGCACGCCCGAGACCTGACCCTGCAGAGGAAATTAGTTCTTTTTCTTCACCACCCACATCTCAAGGGGTGGCAAAGAGTTCATCACTCATGAGCTCCATATGAGAATGGTGGCATAGAGGCCAAACCATTTCGCTTCACATAAGAGGGGTTAGGTAAGCATATGAATAAGCAGAGAAACTCTTCAAGGACTTATGAACATATTGGTTTGAAGAATAATGCACATATTCATAGCCCTTGGCTCTACCCTGCGAAACAGAGTTGTTAGCACGACGAGAATCATATGAGGACTTTGATCCTTTTGAGGAATTTGATCCACGTGAGGAATTTGGTCCGATGAGGACTTGGATCCATATGAAGAATTTGGTCCATATGAATAGTTTGACCTGGGGTTCCTATTCTTCACAGGGTGGTGTCATGAGGACATTCACCGAAGACTTTCAAGGCACTTCTTGGGAACCCAGATTTTCTTCATAGGAGAACCGCTCCTGCAGCTTAGTGCCAACATATCTAGCAAATACTTCACCATTCTGATTTTTGAACAGTTTATAGTTGGAGTCAAATGACTCATCAGAAGAATGAGGAGATTCACATGTAAAGCCGGATAAGTTAGATGGATCAACTAGAGGTCCCTTTGCAGCAACCCATGAGGTTTTGGGGTACTGCTTAGGCTTCCAATATGTTCCATCAGCATTGAGTTTCCTCTCAAAGGCAATACCCTCTTTCCTAGGGTTCCTGTTGAGGATTTGCTTTTTAAGCACATCACAAAGAGTCTGATGCCATTTGAGGATTTTGTACATGCCTGTCATGTACAATTCCTTCAGCCCTGCATCGTCAGTGATACTAGCAATGTCCTCGATGAGGAATTAGTAATAGCGGAGGCAGGTGAAGAATTTGTAATAGTTGAAGCATTTGAACATTCAGTGAAGAATTAGCAGATTCACGCTCAATGCACTTTAAGCATGGAGGAACAAATTCTTCCGGGAAGCGCTGATTTGTTGAGCAAGTAATGAATCACGCCCTTCAAGATCTTCATAACTCACTCTTAGCTTCTCAAGATCTTGCTTTTGAAGAAATTCATAAGAAAGTTTCTCATGATCGACAAGAGAGTGTTATGATGACCTTGAAGGCTGTCAAACCTAGGCTGAAGTCTTTGAAGATTTTCAGTCAGGGCTTTAGTGCTATCCATTTCTTCCCCCAACATATCATCACTTTTATCTAGCATGTTTTGAACCTTTTCAAAAGCCTTTTGTTGTTTTACAGCAATCTTAGCAAGTTTAGAGTAGCTGGGCTTGAGATCTTCATCAGATTCATTTTCACTAGAATCATAGGAGGTATATTTGAGTACCTTTGCACCCTTTGCCATGAAGCAATAGGTGGGAGTGTAGTCATCACTATCTTCATCAGCATTGTTGGTTAGGTCATTTTCTTCAGAGTAGAAGATGGACTTGCTGACGAATGCAGTAGCGAGAGCCAGAATCGCCACACGAGACTCGGACTCTTTTGATGCCTCCTCTTCCTCATGTTCCTCAGATTCAGCTTCAGAGTCCATTTCCTTGCCAATGAATGCCCGAGCCTTCTTGGAGCTACTCTTCTTGTGAGATGAAGACTTTGAGGGTTTTGATGATGAAGATTTCGACGATTTCTTCTTCTTCTTAGCGTCATCAGAACTGTAATCCTTGTATTTATTCTTCTTTAATTCCTTTTCCCACTGAGGACAATCTTGAATGTAGTGACCAGGTTTCTTGAATTTGTGGCATAGTCTTCTTATAGTCACCGGATGAGGAATCACCGCCCTTGAGGATTTTCCAAAGCGACCACGCCTTGCTAACTTCGAACTTCTTCACGAGCAGTGCTAGCTCCTCGCTCAATTCTTCAGGGTCACCAAGGCTACTACCGAGTCTTCACAATAAGATTCGCAGACACAGCCTTGGCCTTCGTATGCCGTGATTTTCCATAGCTAGAACCATAGAGATCTCTTTCAGCAAAGTCGAACTCATGAGTATTTAGCCTTTCGAGGATATCACCGGATCAAGTGACCTGTAGTCAGCACGCCTTGTATCATCGCGCGAGTATCAAATGAGGAATCAAGCGATCTCAATAATTTCTTCACCACCTCATGGTCGGTGATGTCAAGGCACCAAGCGCTGAAGCTCATTTGAGATGTCATGAGGCGATCAAGGTTTGTTGAACATTTTCATTGTCGAGTCTTTTGAAGCGGTTGAAGAGATTTCGAAGAACATCAACTCGAGAGTAACGCTGAGTTGAGACTCCTTCATTTACTTTCGACAGCCTGTCCCAGCTGAGCTTAGCACTTTCCAAAGCACTCACTCTTCCATACTGTCCTTTGCTCAGATGGCCACATATGATATTCTTCGCTTGAGAGTCGAGTTGCTTGAATCTCTTCACATCGGCAGCATTCAGTGAGGTTGAGACAGAGGGAACACCATTTTCCACAACATACCAGAGATCGTTGTCAATTGCCTCAAGATGCATTCGCATCTTGTTTTTCCAGTAGGGGTAGTACGTCCCATCAAAGGTAGGACACCCAGCCGAGACCATGATCATACCTGCGGTCGACATAACAAAAACTCCAGGTGGTTAAACCAAAATCACACAGAACAAGGGAGTACCTTGCTTTGATACCAATTGAAAGTGCGTTATATCGACTAGAGGGGGGGGGGGGGTGAATAGGCAATTTTTATGAATTCTTCATTGAGGAATTTACTGGTGAGGAAATTCCTAAGTGAAGAACTACATGCAGCGGAATAAGTACTCAGAAGTAAGCATAACAGAATGCGGGCATGGTCATCATGATGAAATGAAGACAATCAAAGAGTACAGAAAGCGTAAACACAGGATAACACAAGATGAAGACAAACAGATCAAGAAATTGAACTGAGGAAATTGAGAAAGTCTTCACCAAAGTCTTCAAACACAGATATGAACAAACACTCAACACAAAGAATGAGGAATTGAAAGAGTTGAGGAAATAGAACGAGTTAGGGTTGGTGAAGACAATGATTTGGTAGACCAGTTCCAACAACTGCCCTCGCTTGTACGTCTGTTGGAGCGGCCGAGTATTTAAACTCGAGGACACACAGTCCCGGACACCCAGTCGCAGAGCACGCAGCTCAGGACACCAAGTCTAGTGGTTGTAGGGGGCGGCTATTTATAGCCTAGGGATCAGCCCGACATGATAAGACATGAATGCCCTTCAATGATATGACCGTTAGGTGGATAAGATATTTTGGGACAGCCAAGCAAAGAAAGCAAACGGTTGGAATTTGACTCTCAAATTCCCTGGCTATCATGTTCCTCATCGTAGGCAATTCAGACCGGCGAATTCCTAACTCCTCAGCAGAAATTCTCAACACTGTAAGAACTTCGCTCTCACATCAAGAAATTGACTGAGCTGTATGAGATTTCCAAAGGCTTCACTCAAGGGATTGGTAGGTGTAGGATTTTGAGTTGAGCATCACATGGAAATTTTTCCTTAGTATTTCCTCGACCCCTTTAACAAAGACGGTGTTTCCTATGACTCAAGAAAGAGAAAACGAAACTACAAAAACAAAAGTCATCACGCTTCATGTTTCTCAAATGAATACCAAGTCTTCAAGGTCACACCAATTTCTTCACTTTCAAAGTCTTCGAAAGTCTTCGTAATACCAAAGTCTTTAGTCAAGAACTTCATTTTAGGGTCGATTTTCTCTCAGAATATCAAACTCCTCATAGACTTATAGACCTGTGTACACTCATAAACACATTAGTCCCTTAACCTATAAGTCTTCAATACACCAAAATCACTAAGGGCACTAGATGCACTTACGCCTTGTTCTGTCAGATTCGCCCGCCGGATTTGCTTTTAGTATATCCGCGTGACGGTCATCGTTCAGCGCTAGGGCGCTACCGTGATCCGTAGATCGATCTTGCATGTTTTGCTTTGTTTTCCAATACGTCTCGCAGGTCCCGCGTGTTGCCCCGGGCCTTGGTATTTTTGTTTGAATGGCAGCGGGGTGCGGGCTGTACTTCGGGCTGATATGCCTCTCTGTCTCGGCGACGACGTGGCCGATCAGCCGCATCATACACTGGTGATGTAGGTTTCAATGCTTCCTCCTCGAGTTGGGGTAGCAACCTGCGCTTTGGGTAACTGTTGGTTGGGCGCCGAGTTCAGATTCTCACCGCCAGACTTCAGTCCATCTATCCGCTAGCAGATCTTGATAAGCTCGAAGTTGTTGTTGCTTTTTCTTCAGGCTGTTTGCTGTGGCTATAAGCCGGAGCTTGAAGCGCTCCTGCTTGACGGGATCCTCAGGCACGATAAATTCTTCATCGCCGAGGCTCACCTCGTCTTCGGAGAGAGTCATGTAATTGTCATCCTCTGATTCTCCGTCTGCTACCTGTTCCAGAGGGCTAGCTTGTTTATCCTCCCGCTCGAGGTCTGGCTGGGGGGGATTATCGTCATCTTCGGCACTATCCGGAGCGTTATTGTCTCTTGTGCCGGTATCGTTGCTTTTGCTATGGCGGGACTTAGAGCGGCGCCGCTGACGTCGGTGCTTGGATTGCTTCTTGGAGGGATTATCCTCCGTTGTCTTATCACCATCCCCTTCTTTGGGGGTGTCCACAATGTATATGTCATATGATGAGGTGGCAGTCCAGCGCCCTGTAGGTGGTGGTTCTTGTTCGTTTCCTGCATCGTCGTCCATATCGTCGATGTCTTCGGAGCCGAAGTCGAGCATCTCGGCTAAATCATTGACAGTGGCTACTAAGTGGGTGGTGGGTGGTGAGCGAATTTCTTCATCGTCCGCATCCCATTCTAGCCGGACATAGTTCGGCCAAGGGTCTCCTGACAGGGAGAGAGACCTCAACAAGTTTAGCACGTCGCCGAAGGGCGAGTGCTGAAAGATATCCGTGGAGGCAAACTCCATGATCGGTGCCCGATCGGATTCGATAGGCACGGACGCAGGCGGCTCGGAGCCCATGGTCGGGGACTAATCCAACGGTTTGGCAACACGGGTCTCGTAGGAGGTGAAGTCAGTATCCAGCTCTATCTCCACTGAGTGTGCGGCCTCCGTGGCGGGGTCCATCCACCCGTCCTCGGACAGTGTAATCTGCTCCAGATCGAGGGCCGGAGTAGCTGCAGGTGGGATCTCCCGAACACTGTCCGTCGGCAGAGCTAAGTCATGCCTGTCGTGACTGTGCGGTGCACCTGACATGGGCTCGAATCCATCGAAGATCAAGTCTCCGCGGATGTCGGCAGTATAGTTCAAGCTTCCAAACCTGACCTAATGGCTGGGGCGAAGCTTCGATTCTGCTCAGATGGCTGCGAAGTTGGCCCGCAGTACGAAGCCGGTGAATACGAAGATCTGTTCGGGGAGGAAAACCTCACCCTGGATCGCATCGTTACCGATGATCGAAGGATCCATCTAGCCTTACGGTGATGGCACAGTGGAACTCTCAATGAAAGCACCAATGTCAGTGTCAAAACCGGTGGATCTCGGTAGGGGGTCCCAACTGTGCGCCTAAGGCGGATGGTAACAGGAGGCGGGGACGCGATGTTTACCTGTGTTCGGCCCTCTCGATGGAGGTAATACCCTACTTCCTGCTTGATTGATCTTGATGATATGAGTATTAGAAGAGTTGATCTACCACGAGATCGTAGAGGCTAAACCCTAGAAGCTAGCCTATGGTATGATTGTTGTTCTTGTCCTACGGACTAAACCCTTCAGTTTATATAGACGCCGTAGGGGGATAGGGTTACACAGAGTCGGTTACAAGGGAGGAGATCTACATATCCGTATTGCCAAGCTTGCCTTCCACGCCAAGGAGAGTCCCATCCGGACACGAGACGAAGTCCTCAATCTTGTATCTTCGTAGTCCAATAGTCCGGCTGAAGTATGTAGTCCGGCTGCCTGAGGACCCCCTAATCCAGGACTCCCTCATGCGCTGTCTTCCCTGGCAAGGATCTTGCCGGGGGTCTCGTGGCTTTCCTTGGCAAGGATCTTGCCGAGGATCGTCGTCTTCTAATCCTCATCTGATCTTGAGTGTTCCTTGTCTTCACAAAGATCTGCATGCCACCATGGAGGCGCCTCCCGAGCCCTAGCCCAACATGATGTTGGAGACCGCGGGCTCGAGGGTGGCTCGCTCTGTTGGTGTGGGGCGAACTGCCCCGGCAAGGGCCTTGCCGGGGGAACCTGCTTCTCCCCTCTGCTCTTTCTGGTCTTGGCCTTGGCGTTGCTCTGGCTGCCTCGGGCTTTGGTTTTACCTTGGTTCACTTCCCCTACTCTGCTTGATGTGGCCGTGGGCGCGGCTCCGACTGTCCGTGCATAGGTAAAGGGGTAAAAAGGTGCGCCCCTTCTTTTGTACACTGACAGTGTGTGTGTGTGTGTGTGTGTGTGTGTGTGTGTGTGTGTGTGTGTGTGTGTGTGTGTCGCGGGGTCCTCGGTGGCGGATGTAATTTAAGTGTGCATGGCTTCATCATAGAGAGGTGATGTGTATGCAGAGGCCACCAACGATGGGGTGCGAGAGAGAAAATGCTTGTAGAGAGGGAAGAGAAGGTGTGTGCGCGTGAGAGTAGTCGACATCGAGAGATCGTGTTTGTTCGAGAGACACTGAGGAAGACTACTATATATCGATGGTGCATGTAGGCGGGAATTAAACATAGGGATGGTCTTATTGGTTTCGGGATATAGGGAAGAGTGAGAGGGGGTAGCTACAAGGAGATTGTTATGTGAGTGTGTGTTTTACCCATCCAAAGGGAAGTTATGTGCACACAAGAAGAGAACGATTCGATGTGGCATTAGGGTTGAGGGTAATTAACTACGTATGGAGACATAGAGACCTTCAACGTGCATGTGTGAGAGGTATACATGTATATGTGGGATGTGTGTGTGTGTGCGCGTGCATGATCGAGATAAAAGAAAGAAGACATAAGTCATGAGCTAAGAATGCAGGGAAGACAATATGCATGCATGCGAGAATGCAGGGAAGAAGGCCCGACAATTGAGCATGTGTTTTTGTCTTTAAGAGATAGTGGCGTGGGCTGGAGCATGCATCTATGGCGAGCAGAGGGAGTGATGCACAACAATTATGCAAAAGAGATCAACCTATAAATGAAAGAAGGTTGATGGAGAAACAGATAAATCGAAAGATAATGATGCTAGCTAGTGTGCGTTAGAGATAGGATTCGATTGGATCAGAAGGCTGAGTTATGGGTGTGGGTGTGAGAGAGATGAAGAAAGGGTGCATGTGACTCACATACAAACAAATATCGGAGAGAAATGAGATCCCGAGAGATGGAGTTTTGTGTCTGCGAGGGAGAAAGATATTTCAAAACGAGAGTGATAGCTAGAGAAACATACGAGGGAACACAATATATCTCTAGGGAGAGAGAGTGTGTGTGAGCGACATACAAGAGAACAGTGGAGAAAAATGAGACCCTGTGAGACAGAGTTTGTGTTTGTGTGTGAGAAAAGATATTTAAGAGGAAGAGTCGTAGGTTCTCATACCTAAGGAGCGAAAGACATCTCTGTATGAGGGGTGTGCGAGTGGCACACAGGGGAATAGTAGAGAGAAATGAGACCCTGGAAGACAAAGTATTGTGTTTGTGTGAGAAAAAGAGATTCCACATGGAGAATCATAGTTAGAGACACATAGCAGGGAGCGAGATATACTTAGAGAGAGAGATAGAGTGATGAAGGTCGAGGGAGAGAGTACCACAAGTGTGTTACTTAAGATAAAAATCATTGTCGACATACATGTAGCACGAGAGATACCTGAGAGACGATGAACGCGTATAGGTCTAGAGAGATAGTCCTATATAAGCATGAGTGATAGTTATATGAGACGAATATCTGGATTAAATGGGATCCAAATATTTAAACTAGAGATCACAACATCGATAATATCATAACGCAAATTGGTGTGTCAAACATGCATATTCATTTGAATTTGGGGACACGTGTAATGTTATATAGTTTATCAATATTGGTGATCCATAGATTATTTAATTAGAAACAATGCATGGTTTATATGCAATTAATGTCTAAATGGGATTACACTATTTGTTGCGTGTGTGAAACACATTATACATGTTTGAGAAGTAAAAAAAGACCCGCATGAAACACACATTAATTTGAGACAGTTAGCGAGGAATGCATACATTGGATTTCAACATAAAGTGGTTTCAAATATTTGAAAATCCAAATTGATGGATACAACCTTATGAATCTGAGATCATGCCATTTGTAAACCATATTTATGTATAAAGGGTGTTGTGCTTTTGAAAGTATATATAAAAAATGATAGAATTTTATTCCAATCGAAAATGGATCCCGCCTGAAAAAAATAGAATACAAATGGGATTCGAATTGAGTTGGCACGGTAAACGTGCACTCTCCAAAATTTGAATGAAGCGGGGAAAGTCGCAGTAACCGCCCGAAACCAAAATCTGCGAGATGGAAATTACTACTGCCTATCCCTGCCACGCAAAGCCTATCTGCCGATTTCTATAGGTTTCAAAGGGTAGGTTTGTAATTTCACTCAAACATGACATAACCGCCTCACCCGGATTCATACACGGTGGGCGCCAAAACACAAGGTGTCCTCACCAAATCGACTACCTCCCGATTCATACACGGTGGGCGCCAAAACAAACTCTCGTCGGCAAATATTCGTGTATGCAAGATTACCGCCCTATGCCCAACCGACTAATATTGCTGTGATGTAGGAAATTTGAAACAGGGGCTAAGTTTGTAAATTTCTCGATTTGAGACAAGCTACGAAGACATGGTTCCCCTTCCTCTCCACCTCCAATTCCCCATTCGTACTCTGTGGGCGCCAAAACACCCTCTCCATCCCAGCCTCCTCCGTCCGCCACCCCATCCACCACCGTCCTCCTCCACCATGCCAGAGCTGATACCGCGACGCCGCCGTCCATTACAAGAGATCGACCTCTCTCATCCACGGCTTCGGACCGGGATCCTTGCATCCTGTCCTCTCGCTTCATCCCCGCCGTCATCCACCTTGCCAGCGCCGCTCCTATGACCGTCTCGTCCACCGCGCCCCACCGCCACCGTCTACCCCCGTAGATTTGCTTCCACGTCGCCGACAGCCATCGATACCGCAGCACCATCAAATTCTCAGCAGATGCATACACGGTGCCGCACCAGAGGCGGTACTCTTCTGCTCAACATATTTATCGCAGCAAGAAAATAGATCGCCACTGCTTTACTCTGATTTCTTGTCCATCACTTACTTGCTAGTTGAGAGCAAACATTGGTTGCGAAGTTGCCTTTGTCCGGTTTGCACCTTCAAATCTGCCATGGCATGCTCAACACTATACTCCCAATGCTTATGGTTTTCCCCTTTTATATTCCACACTAGTTAAATCACAGTAGACTAAATTTCAAAATTGGGTCACTAATTTTCAGAGTCACGGAATTCGCCGGTCTGAACGAAGGGCTTGGGTGGGGACTTTGATTGTGGGGCGGTGGTGGGGCCTCACGAACAAAGAAAACTCGACGCTGGTGGGGGCGGGGTGGGGGTGGGGTGGCAGAGGAACATAGGCGGTGGGGGCCGATGGTCCGCCGGGCGTCTGCGTGCGTTCTCAGATGGGAAGAATCGAGACGAGGAAGAAGAAGGGTTAGGAGACGAGGATCTTCATCCAACCGCCAAAATGGTCGATCGACCCAAATGGCAAAAGTCACGCGACTTGCATGCAGACATGCCTTTATATTCAGTACCATCATCATACCTGCTTAGCATTGCTCCTAAATCCATCAAGCTAAACAACGTGCCACTCATAATTCCAAACTTGTTGCTCAAGTACGAATCTGATATGATGATGATATTACTAAAACAGATAACATTTAATTGGTCAGCTAATGTTCCTACTTTACTTTCGAAAAAGCACGTGCACCACATATAGAGAGACAACAGTGAGTTGCTTTCTTAATGCGCTCTGGTTCATCCTGTGTGGGCACTACGCAACGAACATTTTATTATCCAAAATCTTCTTGCTCTTCTTTAGCATGTTCCTCTTTCGTTCTTCTTTAATAAGTACTCTCTCTGTTCCTAAATACAAGTCTTTGTATAGATTCCACCATGGACTACATATGGAGAAAAATGAGTGAATCTACACTCTAAAATGTATCTGGATACATCTGTATGTGATCCATGGTGGAAATCTCTACCAAGACTTATATTTTGGAACGGAGGGACTATGATAGTAGTACAGTATGTTCCTTGTAGTGAAGATGAGCAGGGACATTTGCAGTGTAGAGGTCTATACGGTCGGTTGCTATGGACACTTTGAACTCTTCGGGCCTCTTTGATTCGTAGGATTTTGTAAACATGGGAATAGGATTTGTAGTGTCCTGCCCACTTGAATCCTATAAGAATAGCAAGGAAATGCGGGGAGCTATGTCGACTTTGAGAGTTACACTGATACTAACAGTACCGCACCTTCAGTTGAAGAGAGCTGGTATCCGAAGCCTTTCTAGTCGTACCGTCAATACTAGCACATATATTCCAGCAAGTTCCACTTTGCTGATTTTACTCTGATGCTTACGGTTTTCCCGTTATATCTACACTATGATCTATGTAGCTGCTTTGTGTCGCACTAGCAGCAGTCCACTCCTGAAGCTAAACACTTAAATGACTTACAAAATTGGCACCAAGGCATTGAGTGCAATTCTGGATGCAATGAAACTAATACGCTCCCCACCTGTTGACTCTTGTTCATAATATGATCCGAATGAGTCTTGTTCAAAATTGCCACATATAGAGAGACAACATGGAATTGCATTTCTTTGGGCGCTGTGATTCATCATGAGTGGGCAACCAACATTGTATGCAATTAAGCGGAACCTCAGGAATATGCTTCCTCTTCTCATTGTTTAACATGTTCCTCTTTTGTTATTCTCAGATTTAGTACGTGACAAGATGTTCCTTGTCGAAGGGAGCTGGGACATCTGCAAATAATAGCTGATAGAGTTGGCATGTACTTGATCGATAGGCTTTCAATTACTAGCGCAATACAACACCGTATTTAAGCCAGCCCACTTTCCCGATTTATATATCGTGGTTATGGTGTACCCTTTATGTACACTATGATCTGCCTAGTTGTCAGTGTGCTCTTGTTATCATGGTTTGGCAATAAACTCTCTATACAAAGATATTTTCAACCTATCATCCGCCAACTATCCTTACTCGAGCCTATTTTTGTGTACTTGTGCCAGATTATATAAATGCACGCACTATATTACAGCACACATGAGCTCTCTCATCGAATCCAATGATAGCACACAAGTGTTTACAGGGGCGCCCCTATATTAGAATATCCTCTGCATTACAAAGATAATCTCACAACTATTTATGTTTTCATGGTTCTTAGATATTATACGTAATTACAGTGAATATCAGAATCCGCGCATCAGAAGAATATTGTGGGACACTGCAATGACTTACAAAATTGGCACCAAGGCATTGAGTTCCATTCTGGATGCAATGAAACTCATACGCTCCCCACCTGCAGATTCTTGTTCAGAATATGATCCTAATGACTATTCTAACCTCGAGGAGTCAAAGGCAGATGGCCTGTCATGTTCACCCATCAAGGTCTGTTGGAGATATGCCCTAGAGGAAATCATGTATGATGATATTTCCTATGTGTTTATGAATAAAGATAGTCCTTGGACATTATCAATGATGTGTATCAGCAAGTACGTGACTTGTTTGTGGGACTATGCATTGTATGATGACTGTCCTAAAAGGTCCCTAGTCGAAAGGGCTGTGTGGACGCAAAGAATTTACTAGACTAGCATATGACAAGGTCGATGGCTCGGTCTCACTAGCCATGGAGCATTGGATGCTAACCGAATAATATGGACTTGAAGGTCTGGTCGGATTCGACATAGTCGGATCCGAGTCGAGATAAGGTCTGAGTCGGACAGACCCAACTATGAGACGCAGCGATATGTCATCTGTGAGTCTCTAGTACAACATACGCTCTATGTCCTAAGACCCGAGCCGACGCATGTACTGGATGGTGACAGACTTGCTTTGGGCCGACCAAACGCTACTACGTGATCGGGTAGTTACAAAGGTAGGTTTCGGTTTGTCCAATCCCATGCTGCGAGACATGGTCGAGCAAGATGGGATTTGCCCTCCGATCGGAGAGATATACTCTGGGCCCTCGTGTGATCTCGACCAGGAATAGCATGGCTATGCGACAAGGATTATGAGATAATCCGGATTGTGGTCGGTATCACCGAACGAAAAGAGGTCGGGTTAGCACAAGGATGAATGTCTCGCCTTGAGCCCGACAACATATATCGTGTGGCAAAGGGAAATGAAGTGTGACACGTTATGCTGTGTTCGCTTAACCAGCTTCATCGCTCGCTTGGTGGTCGGCATGCCTTGCTAGAGGTCGCTACCAACCGTGACAGGTCGGAGGTGATCCGAATCGTGACCAAGCCGACTTGAACCTAAGGGGTCGCGCTTAAGGGAAGGAACCTACGAGGTCCGCTCAGGACACCGGTCGGATGTGATCCGAATCGACTAGGAACATGACCGAGTAGACTTTGTTTTAGGGTCCGTGGCGAGGCCCAAGTGTTGAGCTCGCGACGGACGCCTTTTTTAAGTGGAGGTGCGGCACACTCGGATGAGTGAGATCGCTTGGCCTTAGGAGGTCGATCGCTTCGGCCATGCACTAGGGTTTGCATGTGTTGCAAATAGCCACCTCCACTCGCCGATCGTGTGATCTCGACCTAGCAGTCCGCCGACGACATTCCTCCCGCACGCGGATACCGTTAGAGGCGGTGCACTTGCGCCGTTCCGCGAACTCGTGACGGGATCGGACGACCGGGCGCCGAGGGAGATCGAACGAGGAGGAGACGATCCACGCGGACGCGCTGCCCCAACTCTTCTTCCGCTGCACAGCACTGCGCGTCTAGTGGTAACGAACAGTGATCCATCTCCCGTAGCATGTTCCTGGATGTTGTGCGTGTAGGAATTTAAATTTGCAGTCTACCCCTACCATCGGGGTTAACAGTGAAACGTAAATCCGAATCGGATTCGCGATGATCGATAAGCTCGCTGATCGAGAATTCGCGCGATCGGAGTTCGATGTGATCTGTGATTTCTGAAAACGTATTTTCAGACCACACACAAACCGGTAGAATGCGATTCTATGCATAACTTTGTTTTGCAGGTTTGATGTGAATAGTATGGCTCATGTGTATGTGATGCATGTGTGTAATTTATACGTGGCTCAAGCGTGTCATGTTTATCACCGGCAGGAGCCAAAGTGTCATTCATTATATTGTATAACGACCTGCGTGTCGACTTGTGACTCTATGTAAAATTCATTACTAGTTGTAGTTGTTGGATAATAGAGATCAGGTTGGTGGCTTGGTGTAACACCCCGGATGTAACTTTCCATATTTGTAACTCCAACTCTTGCCATTTTCGCATTGTGATATGATATTCCTCCGTGGTTGGGTTTTTGTCTTTCGCTTTTGCATTTTGTCCATGTCATGCATTTTCATATCATGTCATCATGTGCATCGATTTGCATACGTGTTCGCCTCATGATTCCGAGCATTTTCCCGTTGTCCGCTTTTGCAATCCGCACTCCTATGTCCCCCGCGCCCCTTTTACGCTTTTTCCATGAGCGGTACTAAACTTTCTCGAATGGACCGAGGTTTGTCAAGTGGCCTTGGTATACCACCGTAGACCACCGTCAAGTTTCGGTCATTTGGAGCTCGTTTGGTACTCCAACGGTTAACCGCACTCTCGCAAAGGCCTCTTTTAAGTTGCAGCCCAACACCCTTTCAAAACAGCCCGATAACCCATCTAAGTCACTTCCATGCTCTCCGTCGTTCGATCACGATCGTGTGGGCGAAAACCGCACTCCATTTGGAGCTTCCTAGCTCCTTCTACCTATAAAACAACCCCCTCCTTCAAAATCCCGGGTCAATTCTCAGGCAAACCCTAGCCCCGCTCCTCTCCCCGCTGCCGGACGTGTCCGATTCGGGCCGGACACGTCCGCCCGCCGCCGCCCGGCCAACCGGGAGCCGCCACGTGGCACCTGGCCGCCGCACTTTGCTACCCTCAATCAGTTCCTCGCTAATCAGCCGATGTCTTTCAGCTTCTGTGTCGAGGCCACAGACGCCGACGATTGGCTTGTGGACATCTGCAAACATTTTGAATGTAGCAATGTCAGACCTGAGGACTTTGTCAAGTTTGCGTCATTTCAACTCAAGGACCAAGCTGCTGAGTGGTACCAGCAATACAAAGATTCCAGAGGAGGTCGTGTCATTACCTGGGATGAGTTCCGCCGAGATTTGAAAGCTCACCACATTCCGAAAAGTGTTGTTGAGAGCAAGCGTGAGGAGTTCCGCAATCTCAAGCAAGGCAACATGTCTGTGTATCAATACAATATCCAGTTCCAGAAACTCGCTCGCTTTGCTAAGCAAGACGTCCCTGATGAAAAGAGTATGATCTATCAATTCAGAGGTGGACTCAAAGAAGGTCTGCAATTAGCTCTCGTACTTTTTGAGCCATTAAAGTATGATGAATTCTACAACATGGCACTGAAGCAAGAAGCTGCCCAGCTCAAATGTGAGGCTTCTAAGAACAGAATCAGGGATGCAGTTCAGTCTTCTTCTTCCTCTCAAGTGGGAGCTAAGCAGCAGAAGTTCTACCTTCCTCCTCCTCCGTTTCGTCAGCCCTATCAGCAGAAGAACTCAGGTGGTCATGGATCTTCCCACCCACGTAACCCAGGCTATCAGAACAAGTCAAATTCTCAAGCTCCAAGGTCAAATGCTCCTTATCACCGTCCGCTCTCTGAGGTGACTTGCAACAAATGTCAGCAGAAAGGTCACTGTGCGAACAAGTGCTTCAACCAAAGGCGCCTTCCGCCTCCTCCTCCCGTGAAATCTTCAAGCAATGCAGTGGTCAAGCATAATCCAAAGCATGCCAAGGTCAATATGATGAATGCAGCTCAAGCGGAGGAATCTACTGATGTGATAATGGGTAATCTCTCAGTTAATGATATTCCTGCAAAAGTCTTATTTGATACTGGTGCATCGCTTTCTTTCATTTCGAGACCTTTTGTTGCCAAGCATGAGTTTGTGACGGAAAAGATTCCTATTCCGTTGAAGATTGTGTCCCCGGGTAAGCAAATGACATCTAATATTTGCGTCCCGGATGTTTCCATCAAGATGGGCGACTATAGATTTCTGGCTAAACCAATTGTCCTTGGTGACTCGGATATTGATCTTATTCTCGGATGGATCGGCTTTATCAAGACAAAGCTCAGCTTGATTGTGCTACCAGGGAAATTCAATTGACTCACTCTTCTAATGATGTGATCATCTATGCCGCCGTGATGAAACCATTCGGTTGTTTTCTCTCAATGAGAAGGGCGAATTGGATGCTATCTCTCGATTCCATCGCTTGTGAGTACCAAGATGTCTTTCCGTAAGAGCTTCCAGAATGCCTCCTCACCGCCGCTTGAGTTCAAGTTATCGATCTTGAGCCCGCATCGAACCCGCTTGCAAGCATCCATACAAGCTTGGACCTAATGAGCTGAAGGAATTGAAGAAGCAGCTCGATGAACAAGAGCGTCTGGGTTTGATCGACCGAGTTCATCTCCTTGGGGTTGTGGTGTTCTTTTGTCCGAAGAAGGATGGCACGGACCGACTTTAAGTCGCCGACATCGTCCATTGAATAAAAAGACAATCAAGAACAAATATCCACTTCCCAACATCAATGAGCTTTTCGAGCAACTCAAAGGTGCTAAAGTGTTCTCCAAGCTTGACCTTCGTATGGGTTATCATCAGATTCGTGATTCGTGAACAAGATATTCCCAAGACAAAGATTCGAACAAGCTTTGGTTCTTATGAATATACTGTCATGTCTTTCGGCCTTGTCAATGCTCCTCCAACATTCTCTCGGATGATGAACTTCATCTTCAACCCCTACACCAATGAATTCGCCTTGGTCTATCTTGATGATATTTTGGTCTTCTCCAAGAATAAGAAGGATCATGCCAAACATTTGCGATTGGTGCTAGACAAGCTCGAGAGTATCAATTCTATGCGAAGTTCTCCAAATGTGAATTTTGGCTTGATGAAGTGCTTTACCTTGGTCATATCATCTTCGCCAAGGGCATCGCTGTTAACCCCGAGAAGGTGTCTGCAGCCAGTGAATTGGGAACCTCCTCGTAATGTCAAGCATCTCCGCAGTTTTCTGGTCTTGCAAGCTATTGTCAAGATTCGTTGAGAATTTTTCTAAGATTGCAAAGCCTCTTTCCAACCTCCTCCGTAAGCATGTGAAGTATGTCCGGTCTCCGAGTGTGACGTTGCTTTCAATACTCTCAAAGAGAAACTCGTCACAGCTCCCTGCCTTGACTCCTCCCGATGAATCCAAGCCATTCAAGTTTTCTGATGCTTCTCTTCAAGGTCTCGGTGCTGTGTTAATGCAAGAGAAGAGAGTTGTGGCCTATACCTCTCGTCACCGAAGCTCAACGAAAAGAACTACCCCACTCACGATCTTGAGTTGGCGGCAGTTGTCCATGCATTGATAACATGGAGACATCTCTTGTTGGGAAGGAAAGTGGACATATTCACCGATCACAAGAGCCTCAAGTATATCTTCACTCAACCCAACCTCAACCTCGTGCAAACTCGATGGGTCGAAATGATTCAAGAGTACAACCCAAGTATTGAATATACTCCGGGCAAGGCCAATGTGATTGCAGATGCTTTGAGCAGGAAGGCTTATTGCAACAGTTTAATCCTCAAGCCCTTCCAACCGGATCTCTGTGAAGCTTTCCGCAAGCTGAATCTTCAAGTTGTTCCTCAAGGCTTTCTTGCCAACCTCATAGTCTCTCCTACTTTGGAAGACCAAATCCGTGAGGCTCAACTCCTGGATACCATGGTGAAAAAGGTGAAACGTGGTATCGACAAGGGCATTTCCAAGTACAAGTGCTTCCACATTGATGACAAAGATACTCTTTTCTTCGAGGACCGGATTGTGGTTCCAAAGGGTGATCTACGAAAGTCATTATGAACGAGGCACACAATTCGCTTCTATCCATTCATCCCGAAGTACGAAGATGTACCAGACCTCAAGCAATCATATTGGTGGACTCGAATGAAGCGTGAAATTGCTCAATTCGTGAATGAGTGTGATGTCTGCAGAAGAGTGAAAGCAGAACACCAACGACCAGCTGGTCTCCTCCAACCTCTTGCTATTCCAGAATGGAAGTTTGATCATATCGAAATGGACTTCGTGACTGGATTTCCTAAGTCCAAGCGTGGAAATGATGCTATCTTCGTTGTCATTGACAAGCTTAGTAAAGTGGCTCATTTTCTTCCTATCAAAGAATCCATCACAGCAGCTCAGTTGGCAGAGCTATACACCTCCGGGATTGTCTCCTTGCACGGCATTCCACAAGTGATCTCTTCAGACCGTGGCAGCATCTTTACCTCCAAGTTTTGGGATTCTTTTCAAGGCCATGGGCACCAACATTCGCTTTCAGACAGCTTTCCATCCTCAAACAAGTGGCCAAGTCGAGCGAGTCAATCAAATCCTTGAAGATATGCTCAGGGCTTGTGTCATTTCATTCGGTATTAAGTGGGAAGATTGTCTTCCATATGCCGAGTTCTCCTACAACAACAACTTCCAAGCGAGTTCGGGCAAGGCCCCATTCGAAATTCTCTATGGCAGAAAGTGCCGTACTCCTCTCAATTGGTCCGAGACAGGTGAACGCCAACTTCTTGGCAACGACTTGATCACAAAAGCCGAAGAAATGTGCAAAGTCATTCGTGAGAATCTCAAAGCCGCGCAATCGTGCCAGAAGAGCTATTATGATGACAAGCACCATGATGTGGCATTTGAAATCGGAGACCATGTCTACCTCCGCGTCTCTCCAATGAAAGGCACTCGTCGCTTCGGTATCAAAGGAAGCTTGCCCCTAGATACGTGGGTCCTTTCAAGATAATTGGCAAAAGAGGCGATCTCGCCTATCAACTTGAGCTTCCGTCCAACTTCGCGAACGTGCATGATGTGTTTCACGTGTCACAGCTTCGCAAGTGCTTCAAGACTCTGAACGCACTATCAACTTCAAGAAATTGACCTTCAAGAAGATCTCTTATCATGAGCACCCGCTGCTATTCTTGAAGAAACCGAGCGCAAGACTCGCAACAAGTCAATCAAATTCCTGAAAGTGAAGTGGTCACACCATTCCGACCGAGAAGCCACCAGGAGCGCGAGGATCACCTCCGTTCGAATATCCGGAGTTCTTTCAGTCCTAGATCTCGGACGAGGTCCTCTTGTAGTGGTGGAGTGTTGTAACACCCCGGATGTAACTTCCCATATTTGTAACTCCAACTCTTGCCATTTTCGCATTGTGATATGATATTCCTCCGTGGTTGGGTTTTTGTCTTTCGCTTTTGCATTTTGTCCATGTCATGCATTTTCATATCATGTCATCATGTGCATCGATTTGCATACGTGTTCGCCTCATGATTCCGAGCATTTTCCACGTTGTCCGCTTTTGCAATCCGGCACTCCTATGTCCCCCGGCGCCCCTTTTACGCTTTTCCGTGAGCGGTACTAAACTTTCTCGGAATGGACCGAGGTTTGTCAAGTGGCCTTGGTATACCACCGGTAGACCACCGGTCAAGTTTCGGGTCATTTGGAGCTCGTTTGGTACTCCAACGGTTAACCACACTCTCACCAAGGCCTCTTTAAGTTTCAGCCCAACACCCTTTCAAAACAGCCCGATAACCCATCTAAGTCACTTCCATGCTCTCCGTCGTTCGATCACGATCGTGTGGGCGAAAACCGCACTCCATTTGGAGCTTCCTAGCTCCTTCTACCTATAAAACAACCCCCTCCTTCGAAATCCCGGGTCAATTCTCAGGCAAACCCTAGCCCCGCTCCTCTCCCCGCCGCCGGACGTGTCCGATTCGGGCCGGACACGTCCGCCCGCCGCCGCCTGCCAACTGGAGCGCCACGTGGCACTTCCCGCCCGCCTTAGGCCGCCCGCCGAGCCTGTGGCGGCCCCATGCATGCTCAGACACACCACACGCCGCCGCCCGCCTGCCACTTCCGCCCACCGCCGCGCGACCGGCACCGCCGTCGCCCTCCGCCTGCTCGGCATTGCCGTCGCCGCCGCAGACCGCCCCGCCACCACCGCCTCAGCGCCGCCGCCGCCGCCCGTCTGTCACCGCCGCCTCATGACCCGCCGCCGCCGACCTCGCCACGGCCCGCCAGCCCCTCCTCCTCCGTCTCCATGAAGTCGCCGCCCGCAAGAAGTGAGCCTCGAGCCACCGGATCTGAGATCCACCGCCCGGTTGACTTTCTCCCCCAAAATCGCCTAAGTCTTTAATTCAGTGATAATTTGTTGCATTTTCATCGTGCATAACTTTGCACCCGTAGCTACGCTTACGTGCGTGTAATATATCAAAATGTTCGCCTCAAGAGTAGATCATTTCATCTCATTGCATCATTTTCATTTGAGCTCATCTTGATGCCCGAAATGCTGTTGGAAGAGGGCTATGTGATGTTAGTTTCGCTTTCTTAATGTAACATGCACTTTTGTCATTTTTGCCATGATTGATGTGTGCATCCTATGATCTTGAGTCCTACATGTGTTTTGTAATATGCCATGCCATCTTTCCAGGGGTGTATGCCGTGTATTTTTGTGATCTACGTGGTGACTAGCACAAGCATGCAAACTAGGCCTCATGATGTTGTTGATTTTAGCCCCTGTTTTTCTGATATTTTTATGCCATGTTAACTTGATTGTACCGAGAGATCCATGCATATTTTGAGATACTTCAGTAAGGATGTTTTGAACATATGGTTATCCTCTATCCATCCATGCCTTTGTTTGAAATTATGGAGTACCATAGCTTGAGTCAATCGAGCTCTACGTTTGCTATAAAATGTTTCCTGGCAGATTGTTTACATGTTATTCAATTTCGCCAAGGTTGTTGTAGTTGATCCGTGTATGCTATGATGTTGTTCTTGCCATTTATATCTTCTATGCCATGTCTTCTTAATGGATGTATGCTTAGTTTATCATGTAATGCTCTGTAGTGAGTGCTTTGAGCTCTTAAACATGCCTACTTGTTATCTGTTTTTGTCATGCCCTGTTGTGAATCATTACTAAACTTGCTATATTGACATGGGTGTTACTATATTTTCTGATCCTTTTTGGCTTATGGTCAGTAAGGGACTTTTGTTCTATGCTTTGAGTAGATTCATGCCATGCCTTGTTTTGCTATTATAAGTTCCTGTAGCATGCTGTTTTCTAGCTCTGAACATTGCTACCTGATGCTGTTTTTGCCATGTTCAGTAATTTCACTAAGTCTGTGAAGCTGATATGTCTTGCACTTTTTCCATGCTTGTTTGGACCTGTTATGATGTGATTTAGCCGTAGCTCAGTGTTCATCTTTTGTCAAGAATCTTGAGTAGATCACTGCCATATACTTTGTTGGTACGTTTGGGTGCAGTAGCTTAATTTCTTGTTGCTTGCTATGTGGCATCATGCTGTTAATGGCAGATTTGTGCCATTCTTGTTTTGCTTGTCATTTGCAAACCGTGCATCCGATTCCGGTGATCTTTATATCGATTTCAACCGAAATCATCTCATCTTTCCAGCGGCATACTTGGTTTGCCAAGTTGATGCCTGGTTCATCATTTTCCTTCCTGAGCGCGCATACGCATTGCATACCACATCTCGCATAGCATGTCATGTTTTGCATCATGTTGCTTGTGTATTGCACCGTGATTTATTGTGGTTCCTTTGTTTGTGTTCTTGCTTTGGGTAGAGCCGAGAGACGAGTTCGTGAACGAGGAACCTGTTGAGAACGCTTACGAGGATCAAGCTTTCGACAACTCTGGGAACTTTGCAGGCAAGATGACCATACCCTCGAAATCAATTCTATCTTTGCTATGCTAGATGCTCGCTCTTTTGCTATGCCTATGCTATGATGCCTATCACTTGCTTATCATGCCTCCCATATTGCCATGTCAGCCCCTAACCATCCTTTCCTAGCAAACCGTTGATTGGCTATGTTACCGCTTTGCTCAGCCCCTCTCATAGCGTTGCTAGTTGCAGGTGAAGTTGAAGTTTGTTCCTTGTTGGAACATGGAGATGTTGTTCCTTGTGGGGACATGTTTACTTGTTGGGGATATCACAATATATCTGCTATAATTAATGCATCTATATACTTGGTAAAGGGTGGAAGACTCGGCCTTATGCCTGGTGTTTTGTTCCACTATTGCCACCCTAGTTTCCGTCATACCGTGTTATGTTCCTTGATTTCGCTCCTTTACGGGCTGGGTGATTTATGGGACCCCTTGACAGTTCGCTTTGAATAAGACTCCTCCAAAGAAGGCCCAACTTTGGTTTTACCATTTGCCACCTAAGCCTTTTCCCCGGTTTTCATGAGCCCGAGGGTCATCTTTATTTACCCCCCGGCCAATGCTCCTCCGAGTGTTGGTCCAAACTAGAGCCACTATGTGCCACCATGAGGCAACTTGGGGCATCTTCGGTTGCCGTACGTAGTGTTCATCCGGATGTGCCCTGAGAACGAGATATGTGCAGCTCCTATCGGGATTTGTCGGCACAATCGGGCGGCTTTGCTGGTCTTGTTTTATTGCTGTCGAAATGTCTTGTAGTCCGGGATTCCGAGATTGATCGGGTCTTCCCGGTAGAAGGAATATCCTTCGTTGACCGTGAGAGCTTATAATGGGCTTGTTGGGACACCCCGCAGGTATTATCTTTCAAAGCCGTGCCCATGGTTATGAGGCAGATGGGAATTTGTTAATGTCCGGTTGTAGAAAACCCGGTTGACCTTATTTAAAATACACATCAACCGTGTGTAACCGTGATGGTCTCTTCTCGCGGAGTCCGGAAGTGAACACGGTGTTGGAGTTATGATTGACGTAAGTAGTTCAGGATCACTTCTTGATCGCTACTAGCTTCACGATCGTGCCTTGCTTCTCTTCTCGCTCTCTTTTGCGAATGTAGCCACCATATATGCTAGTCGCTTGCAGCAGCTCCACCTCACAACTCTGTCCTTCCTATAAGCTTAAATAGTCTTGATCTCGGGTGTGAGATTGCTGAGTCCCCGTGACTCACAGATTCTGCCAAAACAGTTGCAGGTGCCGACGATGCCAAGAAGGTGACGCAACCGAGCTCAAGTGGGAGTTCGACGAGGAACGTGGTCGTTACTATGTGTCTTTTCCTGATGATCGAGAGTGGAGCCCAGCTTGGGACGATCGGGATCCGTGTAGCATTTGGGGTATGTTCTTTATTTTGGTTCCGTAGTCGGACCTTGAGTGTAATCTGAATGATGGATGTTTATTTATGTACTGTGTGAAGTGGCGACTGTAAGCCAACTATGTATCTCTTTCCCTTATGTATTACATGTGTTGTGTGAAGATTACCTCACTTGCGACATTGCTTTCAATGCGGTTATGCCTCTAAGTCGTGCTTCGACACGTGGGAGATATAGCCGCATCGAGGGCGTTACACTTGGCGTCTCGGCGTGACAAACAAGATGGAGTTCGTAGATGGTCATCGGAGTCGGAGCCGACCTAGAAGAACGTCCATGAAGGAGCCATACTATTTCACAATATGTGTTATTTGTGATTGTTATGCTTCTTTGTTTCTATGCATGTTAGAATGGTAGAAAGATCCCTCATGAATATCAAGTGAATTGCCATCCCCGATATTGCACCTTTGCACGTCAAGTACGTCTAGTAGTGGGCTCATAAAATTGGGGTGCTGCTGGGTGTCCTTGAACTGAAGGGTTTGTGTCGGACACGGACATGCACTGCATCAGGTTAACTTGACAAGGCTATCAAAATGGTTTTTGGGCCTTGTGGCAAAGAAGGTTGTGGGCCGGGGTATGAGATACCTTCCCGATCGACAGGAGTCGTATAGAGATGCGATTAGCAAGGAGTTGCTTACCGGATAGGTATGTTGGCTAGCAGTGATGCTAAAGCTCACTAGTCGCATGCGCTAGTCGGATCCCGAATCACCGAGAGTTTGCGGAGGGATGCTGACTTCAGTGGGAGTATTTCTGTTTAGGCTAGAATTACTCTACATAAACACATTGCTTAGTGATTGCATGTTTTCTATTGTAGATCAATGGCACCACCTGCTCAACCCAACTTTGCATTGAAATCAATTCTGGAAAAGGATAAACTGAATGGAACAAACTTTACCACCTGGTATAGAAATCTGAGAATTGTTCTCAAGCACGATAAAAAGGAACATGTTCTAGAGGATCCACTTCCAGAGGAACCTGCTGATAATGCTAGTGCCACAGCTAAAAATGCCTACCAGAAACTCGTTAATGAATCAACGGAGATCAGCTGTCTGATGCTGGCTTGTATGGAGCCCGATTTGCAACAACATTTAGAAAACGTTGAGGCTTACGATATGATCGAGAGTCTCGAGAGCATGTTTCAGACACAGGCTAGGACCGAAAGGTTCAACGTCTGGCGATCCTTGATGGATTGCAGGCTGAAGGAAGGTGATCCACTGAGCCCACATGTGATCAAGATGATCGGATATGTGCAAGCTTTGGATCGTTTGGGCTTCCCGCTCTTGGATGAGCTGGCTACTGATGCTGTTCTGGGTTCTCTTCTGCCTAGCTATGGGACGTTCATCTCGAACTATCATATGCATGGCATGGATAAGAAGCTCACTGAATTGCATGGGATGCCCAAGGTGGCAGAGCAGGATATTAAGAAAGCCACGCATCAAGTGTTGATGGTCCAGAAATCGGCTAAGTTCAAGAAGAGTTGGTCCAAGAAGAAGGCTAAGGCAAAGGGCACGGAGATGGTAACCTCTGCCGCTGCGCCGAAGTCTAGACCGGGCTCAAAGACCGTTTGTTTTCATTGCAAGGAGACCGGTCACTGGAAGCGGAACTGTAGCAAGTGGCTTGCAGAGCATGGCAAGAAGGCCGGAAATGCTTCTTCAGGCAAAGGTACACTTGTTGCATATGTTATAGACATTTACCTTGCTGACATACCTAGTAGCTCTTGGGTATTTGATACCGGATCGGTTGTTCATGTTTGCAACTCGATGCAGGGGCTGGTAAGAACTAGGCATGTGGCACAAGGGGAGATTGACATCAGGGTCGGCAACAAAGCAAGAGTTGCTGCGTTGGAGGTCGGCACGATGCAGCTCCAGCTCCCTTCCGGATTCATTATGGAATTGAATAATTGTTATTACATTCCTGCACTTAGTCGAACATTATTTCGCCTCATGTTTGATGAGTCGGGTTATGAATTCAATTTAAAGGACAATGGTTGTTCGATATTTTTGAATGGTATGTTCCACGGCTATGCACCCATTGTTGATGGGCTATTTATATTGAATCTAGAACAGGAACCGGTCTATAACGTAAATGTCAAGAGGCATAAGCCTAATGAGATAAATCCGACATACTTCTGGCATTGCCGGCTTGGACACATTAGTCTGAAATGCATGAAGAAGCTCCATGATGATGGGCTCCTAACTTCGTCCGACTTCGGATCGTTCGAGACATGTGAATCATGCTTGCTCGGCAAGATGACTAAGTATCCTTTCGCAAACAGTTGCGAGAGGGCATCCGAGCTGTTGGAGCTTATACACAGTGATGTGTGTGGTCCAATGAGCACAACTGCCAGAGGTGGCTATCAGTACTTCGTGACTTTTACCGACGACTTGAGTAGATATGGATATATCTATTTGATGAGGCACAAGTCGGAGACTTTTGAAAATTCAAAGAGTTTCGAACGAGGTTGAGAATCAGCTCGGCAAGACTATAAAGCTTCGCGATCTGATCGTGGAGGTGAGTACATGAGCCAGGAGTTCGATGATCATATGAAAAGTCGAGGTATAGTACTCAGCTCACACCTCCGGCACGCCACGTAGAAACAGCGTGTCGAACGGAGGAATAGGACCTTGTTGGACATGGTCCGTCTATGATGAGCAAATCGGATTTACCCTTGTCATTTTGGGGATACGCCTAGAAACTGCAGCTTACACTTAATAGGGTACCATCAAAATCCGTAGACAAGACACCGCATGAGATGTGGACCGAAGAGTCCCAGCTTGTCTTTTCTAAAGATTTGGGGTTGTGAAGCATTTGTCAAGCGACTTATGTCGGACAAGCTTACACCCAAGTCGGATAAATGCATATTCGTGGATATCCGAGGGAAACCTTGGGATATAGCTTCTACAACCGGAAGAGAACAAAGTGTTTGTTGCTCGAACGGGTTTTCCTTGAGAATGAGTTTCTCGACCGGAAGAACAAAGGGAGGACGGTTCGACTCAAGAAATTCGAGGACCACTGGGACGGCTCGGCTGGTGATGAGATCATACCGAGTCAGCCAGGAACCCAGTAGTGGAAGCGGCACCGAACCACGGAGGTCGGAGAGAATGCGCAGAGTGCGTGATGTATTGTTGCTAGAAAGCGACGAGCCGACCACGATGCGAAGCGATGGTGAGCCCAGATTCGAGGCATGGCTGGAGGCCATGAGATCCGAGTTAAAGTCCATGGATGAGAATCAAGTCCGGACTTGGTTGATCCGCCACCGGCGAATCGCCATTGGTTGCAAATGGGTCTTTAAGAAGAAAACCGATGTGGATGGAAATGTTCAGATCTACAAAGCTCGGCTTGTCGCTAAAGGTTATGGACAAGTTCAAGGAATTGACTACGACGAGACTTACTCGCCGGTAGTGATGCTGAAATCGGTGAGGATTATACTAGCTATAGCTTTATATTTCGATTACGAGATATGGCAGATGGATGTCAAGACGGCTTTCCTTCACCGGAATTTAACCGAGGACGTGTATATGATACAACCCGAGGGTTTTGTCGATCCGACTAGCACTAGTAAGGTATGCAAGCTCAAGAGATCCATTTATGGGTTGAAGCAAGCATCTCGGAGTTGGAACATTCGTTTTGATGAGGTCGTCACTGGTCTCGGTTTCATCAAAAGTGAAGAGGATTCTTGTTTGTACAAGAAGTTAAGTGGGAGCTCGATAGTGTTTTTGATCTTGTATGTGGATGACATACTACTGATCGGAAATAATGTTTCGATGCTAAACTCGGTCAAGGAATCATTGAATGGCAAGTTTTTGATGAAGGGCCTTGGTGAGGCAGTCTATATTTTAGGCATTAAGATCTATAGAGATAGATCGAGGAGGCTGCTCGGCTTAAGCCAGAGCACGTACATAGATAAAGTGTTGAAGCGGTTCAACATGAGTGAGGCGAAGAAAGGGTTCTTGCCACTCTCACATGGTATAAGGCTAAGCGAAACTCGAGTCCTTCGACATCCGATGAGCGGCAGATGAGTAGGATTCCGATGCCTCAAAGAATCGGATCCATCATGTATGCCATGATATGTACAAGGCCCGATGTTGCTTTTGCAATAAGCCTAACAAGTAGATACCAGGCCAACCTGTGTGAGAGTCACCGGGCAGCGGTAAAGACTATTTTGAAGTACCGAAAAGGACTAAAGAGATGTTCCTAGTTTATGGAGGTGAGGAAGAGCTCGTCGTAAGGGGTTACGCCGATGCTAGTTTCCAAACCGACAGAGATGATTGTCGATCACAGTCGGATTCGTACGCCCTGAACGGAGGAGCAAAGCAATCGATGAGTTCCAAGCAGGATACGGTGGCGATTCTACCACGTAAGTTTAATACATTGCGGCTTGTGAAGCTGCAAAGGAAGGTGTTTGATCCGCATTTTCGGATGATCTTGGTATCTTCCCAGCCTCGTGAAACCTTTGGACCTTTATTGTGATAATTCGGTGCCATCGCACAAGCCAAGGAGCCGAGGAATCACCACAAGGTCAGACACATAGACCGGAAATATCACCTCATACGAAAGATCGTAAAGAATGGTGATGTAGAGTTATGCAAGATTCACACGGATGCAAATGTTGCAGATCCGTTGACTAAGCCGCTTCCACAACCCAAGCATGAGGGGCACGTTAGAGCTATGGGCATTCAATGTCTATTTGATTGACTCTAGTGCAAGTGGGAGACTGTTGGAGATATGCCCTAGAGGCAATCATGTATGATGATATTTCCTATGTGTTTATGAATAAAGATAGTCCTTGGACATTATCAATGATGTGTATCGCAAGCACGTGACTTGTTTGTGGGACTATGCATTGTATGATGACTGTCCTAAAAGGTCCCTAGTCGAAAGGGCTGTGTGGACGCCAAGCAGCCGACTAGACTAGCATATGACACGGTCGATGGCTCGGTCTCACTAGACATGGAGCATTGGATGCTAACCGGATAATATGGACTTGAAAGGTCTCGACAGATTCGACATAGTCGGATCCGAGTCGAGATAAGGTCTGAGTCGGACAGACCCAACTATGAGACGCAGCGATATGTCATCTGTGAGTCTCTAGTACAACATACGCCCTATGTCCTAAGACCTGAGCCGACGATGTACTGGATGGTGACAGACTTGCTTTGGGCCGACCAAACGCTACTCCATGACCGGTAGTTACAAAGGTAGGTTTCGGTTTGTCCATCCCATGCTGCGAGACATGGTCAAGCAAGATGGGATTTTCCTCCGATCGAGAGATATACTCTGGCCCCTCGTGTGATCTCGACCAGGAATAGCATGGCTATGCGACAAGGATTATGAGATAATCCGGATTGTGGTCAGATCACCGAACGAAAAGAGGTCGGGTTAGCACAAGGATGACAGTCTCGCCTTTGAGCCCGACAACATATATCGTGTGGCAAAGGGAATGAAGTGTGACACGTTATGCAGTTCGCCTAACCAGCTTCATCGCTCGCTTGGTGGTCGGCACGCCTTACTAGAGGCCGCTACCAACCGTCTGGTCGGAGGTGATCCGAATCGTGACCAAGCCGACTTGAACCTAAGGGGTCGCGCTTAAGGGAAGGAACCCACGAGGTCCGCTTCAGGACACTGGTCGGACGTGATCCGAACTGGACTAGGAACATGACCGAGTAGACTTTGGGCTTTAGGGTCCGTGCGAGGCCCAAGTGTTGAGCTCGCGACGGACGCCTATATAAAGTGGAGGTGCGGCACACTCAAATGAGTGAGATCGCTTCGGCCTCAGGAGGTCGATCGCTTTGGCGCTGCGACTAGGGTTTGCATGTGTTGCGAATAGCCACCTCCACTCGCCGCCGACTGTGTGATCGGACCTAGCAGTCCGCCGCACGACGTTCCTCCCGCACGCGTGGATACCTTTAGAGGCGGTGCACTTGCGCCGCTCTGACGAACTCGTACGTGGGATCGGACGATCGGGCGCTCGAGGGAGATCGAACGAGGAGGAGACAATCCACGCGGACGCGCTGCCCCAACTCTTCTTCCGCTGCATGGCACTGCGCGTCTAGTGGTAACGAACAGTGATCCATCTCCTGTAGCATGTTCCTGGATGTTCTGCGTGTAGGAACTTAAATTTGCAGTCGACGCACCCTACCGCATAACCCAACACTTGCTCTAATTTGGCAAGGTTCTATTGATTGCGCGTATCTTGCATATGTTGTCTTGCATTTCTTCTACTTTGTTGCACCGCCATATGCTTAGTTTACTCATCATATATGTCGAGATGCCATGCCCATCCATTATCAATACATATTCCATCTGTCATCATACCATGTTTTTCCACTCAAATGATGTTCTTGTGCATCGACATCAAGAAGGAAGAGGGTGATTGCCGAACTGAAGGAGCACCAAGAAAGTCCTTGAAAACGTGGTTGTGCCGGAGAAATCAGACATCACCCCACTTATATTGGTTGTACAACCAGTGACATAAAACGTAGGACCAACTCCAGCAGACTGTACCCATACTTCACTGGCCACACCACTATCCCCACCACACAGGACCTGCACTCCAAAAAAAGGTATGCCGATTTTAGTTGCCATAGCACCAAATGTACCACGAAAAATCCCACTCCAAAAAAAAGTACATCAAGTCCACCGTCAAGACCTATCCCAACTACGAGACGGCCAATTCCTGCAGATTGGAACCCCATTCCAGCTTATTCCCAGCTTTAAAAGACAATGTTTTCAATGTTGTCGGGACTACGTGCATATATTCCCATCATTGGAAGATTATAGTGAAGACAAACACCATTTTCACATCTTCCTGTCCCACTTACGTGTAAGTGCTATTTTTCATGGTGATTATTTTCCTGTTTTCTGCTGATTGAACACATCAATGATTTACATTACATTGTTGTAAGTAGGCGAGGGTCAATCTGGATAGTCATGACGAGCAAAGCTTGCTTGGGCTTTTCAAGGAAGCATTGCAGCAGTATTGGTATTACCTGAGGAAATCACACTTTGATGGCAAGTCTATAAACGAATTTCTGGTGAAGTCTCATGTGCTAAATTTAGAAGACATTGAATGGAAAAACCTTGTTATGCACTGGTCTCGTTCTGAGGATGAGGTACTGTCTATGATATCGCATGACAATTTGAACTTCTACTTTTCCGCATGTGCCTTACAGATCTTTTTTGCAGGAAATCTGCTCGAAAAAGAATTCCGGTTTGAAAAGAATGACATGATACCGCAAATATGCTGCCCACTGCTTTGCTCTTGTTAGTACCTGTTTTCCTGTATCACTGTACTTGCATACATACCTGGTTCATTATGTGACAGTAGTATGCATGATAGCTTGCTTATCAATTGTTCGCTCCAAATTATCTGATCTGTATGAATGGTTAAATTAGTGTAGAATATATCCAATGCCAATGCAATTTTTTAGCTCTGCATTGTTCTTGTAAGTACCGCTGTCCTTTATCGCTGTACTTATATTGACAGGTAGTTGTTCATGTACCATCACTCTGCAGCTTATTTTCCTTTGCCATCCATTTTCTACACATAAGATCTATATTTACTCTTACCATAAGGTTGGATAACACCGACGGTACTGAAGAAGTTTAGCTTTGCATTGCTCTTGGCTGTACCTTTTGCCTGTATCGCTATACTTACATTTATAGCTACTTGGTTATGTAGCATCACTCTTCATCTTATCTTAAATATTCTCCATGTTTTCTTATATTGTCACATCTATATTTACTCTTAACAAAATGTAGAATAAAGGCACTGCTTATGAAGAAGATTCTGTGGTGAACTTCTTGAATTGCCACCCCATCAGCATGGACAAGGGCTTTATAGAGCCTGCCTTCACCAATAATGTAAGTTTGTCCTTCTCAAGCCTTCAAACTTTGTTGTGTATATTTGGTTAGGCATGACTGCAACAGCTGTTTATTTTTGGTGTTTGCATCAAATTGCATGTTTAAAGTTTATTATGTACTCCAGTTCATAAACAAAAGTTTGTCCTTCTCAATTTAAGTTTTCAATTGTACAACCAAGTTCCTTCTTCATACCATGTAAATTAAACTATACATAGCAAGTGATCTTATTTTGCCAATCTGAAATGGGATAAATTGACAGCACACTAACCATTGATACTTATGAGTTCTTGATCTGTAATCCAGTGGTGTCGTGAAGCTGCCAACTCCTTCACATTGTCATTTCCTGCCATGTCTTGACCTGAACAATACCATATTGTGTTAATGCTATTTTAAACTTTGTCACTTTATTCGTCAGTAAGAAATGTGATGAATTTGTCAGCACTGATACTTATATGTGCAAAACCTGTCATCTGTGTGCTTGTTTATCTTTCAGAGTGAGGAGGATATAAGTGTCAAACAAGTGCAGTCTCACCAGCTTGACCAGCTGCTTGCACTGCAGCTCCCAAGCAGGGCTAACCTTTCTTGAACTCTATTGAAGTGCTTTTGGTTTTGTATATTATTTTGTCGGCGTGTTTAGTTGCACTGGTGGCGATCTTTGATGCCCAGTGTATGTAATCTGCTGTCTGCTTGTGCTTTATTATCATAGTGGCGAACTTTGATGCCCAGTGGATGTAATATGCCATAATTTATTTATTGTATAGTCTAGGTTTTTTTCTTCTTATTCACGATGCTACAGCTTATTTTATCGTGTGTCTATATATATATATATATATATATATATATATATATATATATATATATATATATATATATATATATATATCCTGCCTTCGCATAAACCGCCAAACCATAAAATTACGGTACATAATCGGGCCGTCATGCAAATCACCATGTATGATCCGCATCATGGGCCCCGTCATCTTGGTCCATTAAAAGGCCTAAATGTAAGCTGGCCCACTAGTAGATTAGGGCCTTTAATAGGCCGAGTAAACAGCCGGCCCTATTTTCCCAAGAAAACTCAATGGGCCTTTAGGAGGCTGAAAAGTAGGTTGGGCCTGAAACGTGCCAAACAACTCATGGGCCGACAGCAGGCCGAAATAGACCCCGGCCCATGAATGTGCCAATCAAATCATGGGCTTATAACAGGACAAAATTGTCTTGGTCCTTATTTGGCCCAATTAGATTATCGGCTGGGAGCAGGCCGGATGCAAACCGGGCCGTAGTTAGGCCCAACTATATGACGGGCTTTTAACAAGCCGAAATTAATATAGGGCCGAAATGTTAAACGGGCCCTTAATAGGCCAAAACTAATATCAGGCCGAATTACTAAATGGGCCTTTAGCAAGTAGGCCCAAAATCATAGCGTCCAGTTGACGGGCCAAATCTGATATGGGCCATAATTTAGCCCAAAGCCTCTTAAAGGGCCTGACCTGATTTGGGCCGTAATTTGACCTAGAACGTGGTAGGCTTTTAACAGGCCGAATATCATATGGGCCATTATTAGGCCCGGAACGTGGCAGACCATTAATGGACACGATCAAATATGGGCCAACATTTGCCCTAAAAAATGGCAGCCAGTTAATGGGCCGGCCTACTAGGGTCCTAAAAATCTTGTGGGCCTACAGCTGGGCCGACCCATTAATGTCGGTGAAATCTCGTGGGCCTTTAGCTGGGCCGGCCCATTATGGTCCACAAAAATCTTGTGGGCCTTCACCTGGGCCAGCCCATTATGGCCCGCCAAAATCTTGTGGGCCTTTACCTGGGCCGGCCCATTATGGCCCGCAAAATATTGTGGGCCTTTAGCTGGGCTGGCCCATTATGGTCCGCAGAATCTTGCGAGCCTTTAGTTCGGCCGGCCCATTTAAACTTTATGGGCCACTTTTGGGCCAGTCCACGTGTTAACATATCATAGGCGCATCTCGCCCATTGGATGAGTGACACCTGTGCCAACACGGAGCTGACACGTGTTTCCTACAGCCAATGATGATTTTACACGTGGAAAATCCCCATGGTCTGGGCTGTTAACGGGTTATCAGATCCAAAACCGGACCCAATAGCTTAACGGCGTTCCGTTACGATGGATGCCACGTGTCGGTCACCCTTGACGAAAGCACTTCTGTGACGCACGATTTATCGTCCTGGAAGTGGACACTTCCGTGATGATAATTTGGTAATGCCATGGAACACATCTACGACAGCACAAGTATGACTATCTTGATTCTGTCATAAATTTGTCATGGATGTACATGCATGATAGAAACCGCGACCTACTTTGACAAACACGTATCATCACGGAAGTGTAATTTTTGTAGTGCATGTGCGGGCGAGGGAGGGGTTTGGGTGGGCCAGGGCGGTCAGACGCGGGCGTGCCAGTGGTCCGGATGCCCGCAAAGCCCCCTCCCCCTGATGGGGACACCTACTAATGGTAGGCTCACGGGCCTGACATCTAAAGGCCCACCTAGGGCCCCACACCATCATTGGAAGGTCCCTGGATCACAAGCGCATTCAGATGCGCACCCCTGGATATCCACTCAGATACACCGACGACACTCGAAAGTCGTCCCCAACAGCGCCACTCGGATAGAGGAGGCGAGGGGGAGACGTGTGAACCACAACGGCCGAGGACCTTTACATCGGACATCAAGTGTAGTTATAGCCGCCATGACCTATAACTGTCGTAGTTATGCTCATTCATCTCCCTTGTAACGTGGCTCTCGGTGGGACCGAGATCCATATGGGTGGGACCGAATTGCTAGGGTTTTGGCAGTAATTTAGCTCAGACGTAGCTACCTTCTTTTTGGGTGTGAAGAAGTGTCAAACCAAAATACCCAATAAGCATAAGCATTAGCTCTCCTTGAAAAGGAGGTGATCCAGCCGCACCTTCCAGTATGGCTACCTTGTTACGAATTCACTCCAGTCGCAAGCCTAGCCTTAGGCACCCCCTCCTTACGGTTAAGGGTAATGACTTCAAACATGGCCAGCTCCTATAGTGTGAAGGGCGGTGTGTACAAGGCCCGGGAACGGATTCACCGCCGTATGGCTGACCAGCGATTATGTGATTCCTGCTTCATGCAGGCGAGTTGCAGAAAAGAACTCGGTGGCCCCGGATGAGAATTTTTGGTGGGGTCGAGTTAGGAATTTGGGTTTGAACATATTTGGATAGAGAAAGTGACTGAGGGTTTTGGAGAAATATAACTAAGCACTTTGAGCAAATAGATCATTAATCAACACCTCATTCCCTTTTGATAGTATTGGCTTTCCTATGGACTTCATGTGATCTTGGATCACTTAAACAGAAATGTAGAGTCTACAGCTTTTGCCAATCCTTGTCCTTAGCATTTTGAGGGGTCCACATCTCTAGTTAATGCCATGCCAATCATTGACATCCTAAGATATTTATCTTGAATGGACATTAGTTTAATGAGATATATGTTGTTATGAATTGCCAAACCACCTGGAGATTAGTTGCTCTTTCAATCTCCCCTTTTTGGTAATTGATCACAACATATAGATCAAAATTTCGACGAATGATTAAATGAATGAAATACATTGTCGCTTTGAGAAGTATGTGATAAGCAAGAGCTCCCTCTAAATTTCTGCGTTATTAAAAATTTGCATTTGATACAAATGCACAATTGATTAGGATCATGGGTCACTCTTCCATGTCACATACAACTTGGTGAAGCGCACAAAATGATATGAGTGAAATATTAAGCACGCATCATCAAAAGCATAAGTGAATGATCATACACCAATCTATCTATACCTACTAATAAAGCAAGGTGCATTTCGCCAATTTTTTCATCCGTTCACCGCCCAAAAGAATTTTTTTTCTATCCGAGGTGGTAATAAATTTTTATGCGTTTGTCTGCTAGAAAAAGAATTTTCATACGTGGGTCGCACGCTATGGCCAGCGAAGCCAGCCCACTTATTTTTCTGCCCACGTAGCTTAGAAAATTCCATTTTTTGCACTGGGCCACAAATAGTCGAGTTTCGCACAGAACAACCAATATTGGGCTGACCCATTTTACTTTTTTTTTCTGTGTTTTACTTCTATTTTTATTCTTATTTTCCTATCTCGTTTTCCCTTGCAAGTTTATTTTTCTTCTAGAATTTATTTTGCAATAAAAAATTCTAAAAAAACTTTCAGAATTAAAAAACATTTTTTGGAAAATGTTCATAACTTGCAAAAATATTCGGAACTTGCAAAAAGTTTCCTTTTTTAAAATATTGGTTTTCAAAATTGTTCGAGATGTCTAAAAAGAAAATGGCATTTCACAAAATGCTCCAAATTCGAAAAATATTCTTGTTTTAGTGAAATTTTCACAACTAAAAATAATGTTCGTGTCTAAAAGATACACATTTCTAAAAATCTTATGAATTTTCAACACATGTTCCCGTTTAAAAAAAATGTTCACAAATTCAAATAATGTTCATGTTTTTTAGTCGGAGTTTCGCACAGGACAACCAATAATAGGCTGGCCCCTTTTTCTTTGTTTCTCTGTTTTACTTCTATTTTTATTCTCCTTTCCCTATCTCTTTTTTCCCTTCCAAGTTTATTTTTATTTTAGAATCTATTTCGTCAATTAAAAATTCTCAAAAAAAGGTCAGACTTAAGAATTTTTTTTTTGAAAATGTTAAGAATTCCAAAATTTTGTTGCTATTTTGAAAAATATTCGGGACTTTCAAAAAGTTTCCCATGTTCTCAAAAAACATATATTGATTTTCTAAAACGAAAATGGCATTGAAAAAATGCTCCAAATTCAAAAATATTACTTAAAAATAATGTTTTGTATAAAAGATACACATTTTTGAAAACCTTTTGAATTTTCAACATATGTTCCTCTTTTAAAAATGTTCACAAAGTCAAATAATGTTAATGTTTCTATAAAAATAGTTGGTGTTTTGAGAAAATGTTTGTGAATTTAAAATGATGTTTCCTTTCATATTGTGTTCACGTTTTTACCAAAGTGTTCATAATTTTCAAAAAGCTGTTCTGGATTTAAACAAAATTCATGTTTCCTAGAATATTCAGAAACTTCATACCTTAAAATCCCCTTGATTGAAAGGAAAAATGGATTGAATAACTAATGGGCCTTCTCTGGCGTACGATGACGTAACAAAAATCTTAAACGCCCTCGATGAATGAATGGAGAAATAGCGGATTGATTCCTTCACACGCGGCGAAACGGAGAAACTAAATGTTCCGTTTTTTCGTGTGCACATAGGGTTTTGCTTGCACATATAATCCTCACTGACTTTAAATGCATATTATTTTATCTCCCGTTGCAACACACGGGCATATGTGCTAATAATGATAGAGATATGCATTAGGCACCATATGAAGATAGTATGATCAATCACACAAGTGAAACATAGTATCTCCCATACATAACGAACAAAGTATCAGGAATCAAGCGGAAATAGTAGAAAGAACTCAAGAAAAAAACAACGACCAAAAGCGAGACACTCTCGCTCAAATCCTAGTGATCTATACAATTTCTTCACCTTTGGCAACAAGTACCAAAAAGTTTGAAAAGGTATAGAGCTATGTGTCTCTCTAGGCGCGATCCTCGGCAGCTCCTGAAGGTGACTTCTGGCTGGTGGCTCCGATGCACGTAGATGGCATGGAGAGAACTGCATCCGCGAAGGCTTCGGCTGATGTCTGCTGGGTTGGTGGAGTAGATATTGGAGGTGGCATAGTATCAGTAGCAGCAGGTGCAGAGTGAGTGGTCCTCGTGTCTGCAACTGGCACGGCTGAAGATCTGGGTGCCCTAGGCACTGTCTAGAACCTCTCAGTTGTACCTTGCTCATCTCCACTGTCCTCTATGGCAGCAGCTCTGGCTGCATCGACATGTTCCCTTAGCTTTGTCACAATTGACTGAACCTCGTAGATCTTTACATCAAGATCATATATCTTAGCTTCGACCACCCGCTCTAAGCTTTCCTGGTTCTTGGAAATGTTGGCCAGACTTTTCTCAATCCTCAGTGTTGCTTCAAGCAGATGTCATTTGATCATTCTTCATCTTGAGGTTGGCTATGGGAGCATTGGGTGCTAATGCCTCTTGTGCTACTTTTGCTATTGCAGCTGCCTGGATCTCTTCTTGAGCTTGAGTAGATGAAGGATGTGAAGGGTCCATCACAACAATGTTGTTCTCAAACTCAGGCTGCAGTGGGAGATGCTCACGATCAAGTAGATAAGTGCTCGTTCCAACCTTTGAGTTGATGAGCAACTGGACATGAGGAGCAAATCCACAAGATCTCTTCTGATCAGCTGCGGTTCTCTTGATTGTCTCTACTATCAAGCTCATAACTTTGAATTTCTGTGGAGTGTCAAACATATGTATCAAGTTGATGGAGTGGTCACGGATCGTCTTGTCATCTACAGACTTGGGCAATAGAGTGTGCCTGAAGATAGTGTTTGTGGTGGTCAAACCAGCAAGCAAATGCTTCACTGAACCAAGCTTATGACTTTCAACATCTTTGGCAGGAATTGGCTTGTACATGTTAGCCATGGAGTTGTGGTCCATCCTGGGCTTCCCATACATATCAATGTCATTCCCATCTTCCTCAGGAGCACAAAGTAGTTCAGCCCACTCAGAGATTGTTGACTGGTATTTGGAATCCTCAGTCATCCATGCAATCCTTCCATCTGGATAGAAATGAGTTGTGGAATAGAATTGCATTATCATCTCATCATTCCATTTGGTGAGCTTCTTCCCAACGAATGCATCAACTCCTGCAAGTCTGAAGATCTCATGAACATGGGGAAAGTGATCCTCACTGGCATCAATATACTTCCAGTCCACCCATTTCATGTCACTAACAATAGGCTTCTTATCAAGCAGCATAGTCTCATAGAAATCCTGTTGCTCTCATGTGTGAAAGCGATAGCACAAGCAGTCCTCCTCCTAATAGAATAAGGATCAGTCATCCTCCAGTGATGTAGACCTTTGTCCTTTCTAAGCATCATGTCCCCGACTGATGGATGGGAGTTGTCATGGTCTGGAATCTTAGGGTTTAGCTTCCTGAGCACCAGTGGCTCATCATCAATCTCAACCGCAGGCACTGGGGCCTTGTTCTTCACATTTGCAGAGATGTTCTCGGTTGATATCTTGGGAGTTGGTGCCTTGGGCTAGGACTTTGATAACCCACAAGTATAGGGGATCGCAACAGTTTTCGAGGGTAGCGTACTCAACCCAAATTTATTGATTCGACACAAGGGGAGCCAAAGAATATTCTCAAGTATTAGCAGTGAGTTGTCAATTCAACCACACCTGGATAACTTAATATCTGCAACAAAGTATTTAGTAGCAAAGTAGTATGATAGTAATGGTAGTAGTGGCAAAAGTAACGACAACAACATTGTAGTGATTGTAACAGTAGCAACGGTAAAGTAAATAAGCGAAGAACAATATGTGAAAAGCTCATAGGCATTGGATCGGTGATGGAGAATTATGCCAGATGCGATTATTCATGTAATAGTTATAACATAGGGTGACACATAACTAGCTCCAATTCATCAATGTAATGTAGGCATGTATTCCGAATATAGTCATACATGCTTATGGAAAAGAACTTGCATGACATCTTTTGTCCTACTCTCCCGTGGCAGCGGGGTCCTATTGGAAACTAAGGGATATTAAGGCCTCCTTTTAATAGAGTACCGGACCAATGCATTAACACATAGTGAATACAAGAACTCCTCAAACTACGGTCATCACCGGGAGTGGTCCCGATTATTGTCACTTCGGGGTTGCCGGATCATAACACATAGTAGCTGACTATAGACTTGCAAGATAGGATCAAGAACTCACATATATTCATGAAAACATAATAGGTTTAGATCTGAAATCATGGCACTCGGGCCCTAGTGACAAGCATTAAGCATAGCAAAGTCATAGCAACATCAATCTCAGAACATAGTGGATACTAGGGATCAAATCCTAACAAAACTAACTCGATTACATGATAAATCTCATCCAACCCATCACCGTCTAGCAAGCCTACGATGGAATTACTCACGCATGGCGGTGAGCATCATGAAATTGGTGATGGAGGATGGTTGATGATGACAATGGCGATGTATTCCCCTCTCCGGAGCCCCGAACTGACTCCAAATCAGCCCTCCCGAGAGTTTAGGGCTTGGCGGCGGCTCAGATCGTAAAACGCGATGAATCCTTCTCTTTGATTTTTTCTCCCGAACGTGAATATATAGAGTTGGAGTTGAGGTCGTGGAGCTCGGGGGCCCATGAGGCGGGGGCGCCTGGGGGCAGGCGCGCCCCACCCTCGTGGATGTGGTGTGGGCCCCGGCCTTGATTCTTCGCCAATATTTTTATTATTTCCAAAATAATCTCCGTGAAGTTTCAGGTCATTCTGACTTTTGTTTCTGCACAAAGATAATACCATGGCAATTCTGCTGAAAACAGCGTCAGTCCGGGTTAGTTCCATTCAAATCATGCAAGTTAGAGTGCAAAACAAGGGCAGAAGTGTTTGGAAAAGTAGATACGACGGAGGCGTATCAACTCCCCCAAGCTTAAACCTTTGCTTGTCCTCAAGCAATTCAGTTGATAAACTGAAAGTGATAAAGAAAAACTTTTACAAACTCTGTTTGCTCTTGTTGTTGTAAATATGTAAAGCCAACATTCAAGTTTTCAGCCAAGATTATGAACTAACCATATTCACAATAACACTTAGGTCTCATGTTTACTCATATCAATGACATAATCAACTAGCGAGCAATTTAAAACAAAACAGAAGCTAGCCAACTCGCTCCTAGAATGCTCCCTCGATCAGTTCGTTCGCTGCCCGTTCGATGAGGGTTGACCAGGTCTTTTTTCGCTTCTTGGCCGTCGGATCGTCGCTAGAATTCAACCCAGTCGTTTTTACCGAGCGGTGGATCGTCGCGAGGGATGATGTGTGGGCCCGCGCTGTATCCACTTGGATCGAAACGGCTGGGTGTTCCTTCCTCCGGTGCGCGGGCGCGAGGCAGCCGCTCATGCCGCGCCGCATGCGCGCGAAAAAGCAGCGTCGCTACACTCTGTATTTTCTGTTACTCTCTCGCTGGCTGGTGCTACGGCTGCAAGTGGCCCTTGCTGATGCATGGCCCCGCACGTCAGCTTCCTGGTGTCTTTTACCCGTGTGCGCGTTGCCTGTTTGGCCTGCTGACCTCATGATTCGGCCGGCCCGGCGCATGGAGAGTGGGTGAGCGGTCTCGTCTCGCTCGTCTCGTGGAACGGCAACGCCATGCCGCGTCGTTTCCGGGCTGTACTGCCGCTTTTTTATCCCCAGGTCTTCGATCACCATTTCTGCGCCGTCGTTGGTCGCTGCTGCTTGGGTCCCGCGTTCGCTGGTCCCGCACGTCACTCGGCTTGAGTGCTTGCGTGCATTTGCTTTGACTCATCATCGATCTGTGCGCGGCTGGGCAGGATGGGTGGTGGCTCTGCTCGAGTTGGTGGTTCGGCTGGATTCGCTCGGGCGTTCGTGTGCTCTGCCGCATGCTGCTGACTGTGGGACAGGCTGTGGGACGGGGTCACTGGTCCGTTGCTCGTTACGTATACTTGCGCGTGGCCTCGCTGGTGGCCTGTTACTATTCCCTCCGAATGGAAGGGGCCAATGGACATGCGTGCGGTGCAGCATGGGTACGCGTGACGCCCCGCGTGACCGGCGTGTGCGTTGGCGGTGCGCATTCTGGCGGGTGCCCTCTGTGGGGTCGTTGCAGCCTATGACAGTGGGCTCTGGAACCCCTGGGCCCTGTAGGCAGGCCGCTTGTTGATGGATGTGTGGTGGGTTCCCATACGCCTCTGTGAGAATTGCCCTGCCATTGCAGTGGCCGGGGGGCTTTTCTCTCCGGTTTTCCCCTTTCCTCCTTATATCCCTCATTTCCTCCACGCCGCTTCGTTCACGCGCTTTCGTCCACGCTTCCAGGCCACCACGTCCTCTCCTGTTCGCCTACCTTCATCCGGTTCGGCCAGCTTACGTTGCGGTTCTCGCCATGGCCATGCATTCCTCCATGGGTGGTGTTGGTTGAGGTTCATCTTCTTATCCTTTCCCTGTTCATGTCTGTCGTTCCTTCTCCTGCTTACTAACCTGGTTTGCTTGTCTTTGCTCCATTGGTGCGCAGTTTGCTGCCGATTTTCCCGTTGGCTCTTACGTGGGAGCGTGCGCCATTACGTTCTTGCTGTTCAGGTTAGTGCTTGTCTCTTCTACCTCTGTGTGGACATATGCCTTTGATGTGTTTGTTGAAATGGTTGGGTGCTGCTCGATAGGATGGTTGCCTGCTACCGTGTGCTCTGCTTTGCCATTTTCGCGTTCCGTGATTTGTGCATGCGCATACTTCATGCTGTTCGTTGGCGACTAATATGAGTATGGTTTGTGTTTTTGGTTGTTTTCAGGTTGGTCGGATGTTCGTCCACGTTCGCTTGTTGGCTGCTCTTCCGGTTGTACTTCGTCATTCTGGTAATGTTCTTCTCTTTTGCCTGTTTGTCTCTATTTTTGGATTGTTGAGAGATGCATTGCTTAGTGATAGACCGAAAGACTAGGTCCTAGAAGATGTCGTGCTTAGTCCGTTTTGTTTGGCTGCTGCCTCTGCAGTGGCCCTGAAGGTTTATACTTCTTGTGTTTTTACTTTTCTTGAAAAAACACGGTGGTTGAAGTTGATTGATGGTCTTTCGCTTCCTGCATGTATACAGTTTGATTGCTCAGTAATTAAAAGCTGCTATAGATGTCGTGGATGGTGTTTTGTCATGCTAAGTGATGTTGTTTCCTTTGGTTAAAAGAAGAATTGTTCTGGTGCCGTTGTGTGGCTCTGCACTTATTTAGTACATTTGATAGAATATATATGTGCTCTGTGACTTGCTGTGTTCTAATGGTTCTGTCTGCATTTATTTTGTAGATTGGAAAGGCTGGTCTGTTATTGAATCTGTGATGTCGGCGTTCTGGGAACGGGGGTACGCAGACTTGCCTGCCTGCGGCCTGCGGTGTGGCTCAAGGGGTGGCCCAGTACGGCCCATCTTCATCAGCACAAGCTCAAGACCCTCGCGAGGGGCCAAGCATCGCGGGGCAGACGACAGGAAACTTCCTCGGGCACGGCCTCGTCAGGCTGTCTCGCGAGGAGGCGGAGAGATCAAGCCGAGTTACCTCACGAGGTGCCCATGACGCAAGCCATGAAGACCAAGGCGCCAGGCGAGCGCCAGCCCGCGCAGTGTCCTCATTCCCTCTTTGATGCAAAGGAGGCAAGCGTAGGCGAGAGTATCAAGCAAAGGCAACCATTTCGTGCAACAAGACCAAGACCAACACAACGGCAGGAAGGAGGTCATCGTGGAGCCCAAGCCAGGCCATCGTCGAGCCTTTGGCAAAGCGAGGACCAACTTTAGTCGAGATAAGTGTACTAGATGTTCCCTTCAAAATGGCCAATTGTTGGCGCCTTCCCGCTCAATATTTGGGTAGAGGCCTGTGGCCTTTGGCTATAAATAGGACTAGCCACCCACAGGGTAGAAGGATCCGGAATCTAGAACAGAGCTAGAGATCAAGCAATCTAGAGAGAGAGAGAGAGCGACCGAACTCCCCCTAGCAGTTCGTCGCACCGGCCAAGAACAGACCCTCGCGAGGCTATTCTTCCTTGTACTGTTCATTATCAGCCCCTGAGGCAATCCACCACACCACACACTGGAGTAGGGTATTACACCACAATGGTGGCCCGAACCAGTATAAACCTTGTGTCCCTTGTGTTGCTCTTTGTGTAGTTTAGATCCTTGCGAGGCGACGAGGTGTAGGTAGGTAGGAGGTGAGATCTCCGCGTGCACTCCAGAGTTCGAACCTAGAGGGTCTGCCGGAACCCGAAATCTGACATTTGGCGCGCCAGGTAGGGGTGCGCTGGAATCCGCCTTCTGCCGCCTCGCGCCCCGTCGCATCGTCATCATCATGTCCGGCGACCCAACGGGCAACCCTGATCCCTGGATGTCCTAGCCCGCCCATGCAGAGCCGCTTGCCCCGGACGACCTCAACCCCGTGCCCCAGGCAGCCCGCGGTCCACAGGGCGCTGCGGGCCGCGGGCGACGCAGTCAAGCAACGTCAGCTCTCACGCCACGGCAGGTGCGGTCGGCGGCAAGGGCCTCGAACCACGCCGCGGCCACGACGCTGTACACCCGACGGGAGTAGGCGAACTCAAGGGCCGCGCTCACGGTGGCCCGAGAGCTACTGCAATGCAGGCTGTTGGAGGGCGGCCACGACGTGCTGCTGGAACGGGTGGCAGAGCTCCTGGGATTCGCCGCATCGGGGGCTCACCCCTTTTGCACCCAGCTGCAACCTCAGATCCAGGATGGTTGCCTGCTACCGTGTGCTCTGCTTTGCCATTTTCGCGTTCCGTGATTTGTGCATGTGCATACTTCATGCTGTTCGTCGGCGACTAATATGAGTATGGTTTGTGTTTTAGGTTGTTTTCAGGTTGGTCGGCTGTTCGTCCACGTTCGCTTGTTGGTTGCTCTTCCGGTTGTACTTCGTCATTCTGGTAATGTTCTTCTCTTTTGCCTGTTTGTCTCTATTTTTGGATTGTCAAGAGATGCATTGCTTAGTGATAGACCGAAAGACTAGGTCCTAGAAGATGTCGTGCTTAGTCCGTTTTGTTTGGCTGCTGCCTCTGCAGTGGCCCTGAAGGTTTATACTTCTTGTGTTTTTACTTTGCTTGAAAAAACACGGTGGTTGAAGTTGACTGATGGTCTTTCGCTTCCTGCATGTATACAGTTTGATTGCTCAGTAATTAAAAGCTGCTATAGATGTAGTGGATGGTGTTTTGTCATGCTAAGTGATGTTGTTTCCTTTGGTTAAAAGAAGAATTGTTCTGGTGCCGTTGTGTGGCTCTGCACTTATTTAGTACATTTGATAGAATATATATGTGCTCTGTGACTTGCTGTGTTCTAATGGTTCTGTCTGCATTTATTTTGTAGATTGGAAAGGCTGGTCTGTTATTGAATCTGTGATGTTGGCGTTCTGGGAACGGGGGTACGCAGACTTGCCTGCCTGCGGCCTGCGGTGTGGCTCAAGGGGTGGCCCAGTACGGCCCATCTTCATCAGCACAAGGTCAAGACCCTCGCGAGGGGCCAAGCATCGCGGGGCAGACGACAGGAAACTTCCTCGGGCACGGCCTCGTCAGGCTGGCTCGTGAGGAGGCGGAGAGATCAAGCCGAGTTACCTCACGAGGTGCCCATGACGCAAGCCATGACGACCAAGGGCGCCAGGCGAGCGCCAGCCCGCGCAGTGTCCTCATTCCCTCTTTGATGCAAAGGAGGCAAGCGTAGGCGAGAGTATCAAGCAAAGGCAACCATTTCGGTGCAACAAGACCAAGACCAACACAACGGCAGGAAGGAGGTCATCGTGGAGCCCAAGCCGGCGTCATCGTCAGAGCCTTTGGCAGGCGAGGACCAACTTTAGTCAGGATAAGTGTACTAGATGTTCCCCTTCAAAATGGCCAATTGTTGGCGCCCTTCCCGCTCAATATTTGGGTAGAGGCCCAGGGCCTTTGGCTATAAATAGGACTAGCCACCCACAGGGTAGAAGGATCCGGAATCAAGAACAGAGCTAGAATCAAGCAATCTAGAGAGAGAGAGAGAGCACCGAACTCCCCTAGCAGTTCGTCAGACTGCCAAGAATGTACCCTCGAGGCTGTTCTTCCTTGTACTGCTCATTATCAGCCCTGAGGCAATCCACCACACCACACACTAGAGTAGGGTATTACACCACAATGGTGGCCCAACCAAGATAAACCTTGTGTCCCTTGTGTTGCTCTTTGTGTAGTTTAGATCCTTGCGAGGCGACGAGGTGTAGGTAGGTAGGAGGTGAGATCTCCGTGCACTCCAAAGTTCGAACCTAGAGGGTCTGCCGAACCGAATCCGACATTTGGCGCGCCAGGTAGGGGTGCGCCGGAATCCGCCTTCTGCCGCCTCGCGCCCCGTCGCATCGTCATCATCATGTCGGGCGACCCAACGGGCAACCCTGATCCTTGGGTGTCCTAGGCCGCCCTCGCAGAGCCGCTTGCCCCGGACGACCTCAACCCCGTGCCCCAGGCAGCCCGCGGTCCACAGGGCGCTGCGGGCCGCGGGCGATGCGGTCAAGCAACGTCAGCTCTCACGCCATGGTAGGTGCGGTCGGCGGCAAGGGCCTCGAACCACGCCGCGGCCACGACGCCGTACACCCGACGGGAGTAGGCGAACTCAAGGGCCGCGCTCATGGTGGCCCGAGAGCTACTGCAATGCAGGCTGTTGGAGGGCGGCCACGACGTGCTGTTGGAACGGGTGGCAGAGCTCCTGGGCTTCGCCGCATCGGGGGCTCACCCCTTTTGCACCCAGCTGCAACCTCAGATCTAGGGCGGGCCACACGGAGGCCCCGCGTGCACCCGCACAGCTCCAGGAGGTCTCCAAGGCCACTCCAACGCCAACCAGGCCGTCAGCACCGGGCTAACAACGGCGCTGCCTCCGCCCTCGGCCAGCGATGGAGGACTCGCCACAGCCCACGGCCCCAGTGGGCCGCCGCGCTACCACCCCCAGGTGGGCGCTTCGAGCAGGGTTGCATGGCACACAGGGCACTACGGCGAAGCATTCGGGGTGGCGGCCCCGGAAGAGTATGTGCCCCACATGATGGATCAAGGGCACGCGCAGGAGGAAGACCATGGCTCGCTCCTCGACCCAAGCTGGGGGGAAGAAACACCCGAAGCTGAGCTCTTTCAGGAGCCCCGGGAAGGCCCCGTCGACCGCGTTGGAGGCAGCGATTATCGGGTACCGCTAATTCCTCAGGAGAAGGCATACGCTAACCATGGATCGCAGGAGGTACAGGTCATCGCGGCAGATGGCTGCCCCAATCCAGCGGCTTCCTACCACTCAGGAGGAGGGCGCCGGGGGCTGCAGGAGAGGGGCCGATATCCCACATCACCATTGCAGCGTTAGGAGCAAGGCGTCCTCAGGAGGTAGGCCCTCTGCCGGGGAGGTGCCTCAGGGCCTACCCCCGGTAGAGGACCCTGGTCGCCGGGGAACGGCCACGACCGCTCTACCCCATCGGTGGCGCCCTCGGTCGCCGCTGGCGCCGATGGCACTAGAGTGTGGCGCAAAGCGGGCCCTCGCTTACGATATGAAGCAAGGCCAAGACTGTGAAGAAGGCCCATGCTCGTGAAGCTCGCCGCCCCGTGACACTCTCACGTAATAATGAATGGGGCTGTACATGCCTCGGAGTCTCAGGAACGCCGGCCTCAGCCCCTGGGGCTCCCTCCCACGCCCAGTGGCAGCACTTAGCTCCGCGCTGGTGAGAAGACGTCCAAGACTAGACTAGGTGTTGGACGCGGCTTTTTCCTGCTTTTCTTGCTCTTCCCCTTGGCTGTCGTTGTTCCCCCATTTGGATTTAAGTTGGATTTGAGCTTGAGATTTGTGTGTGTTCGGGGAAGGGGTGTTTAGTCTCGTTTGAGCAATCTCTCGCGTTCTGGTTACCACTTTGCCTCAGCTGCCTCCCCTCGTGAGCCGGGCCAGGCCTAGCATGCGTGCAGCCCGGACTGCCGTCACCACGCCCTCTTAGGAGGTTCTCATTACAAGTTCAATGGGCTCGTTCAGGAGGCACTCGGGACACCACAGCCCTCTGCAGGCTATCTCGAGGCCCACGCGGGTCAAAGGTAAGCAAGCCAGCCAGCTCGTCGCAAGGCCAGCCACTTGGCGCAGGTGTACGGGTGGTATCGCATCTACTAATACGCTAACTGCAAGTTTTTACACGAGGGGCTCCCCCTCCCAAAATGCTCTTACAATCTTCAGGGCAAAGCCAGAACTCTATCTGCGCAGGGTAAGAAAGCAGGAACAACGCTACGGTCACCGGATAAATCCCCAATGCATCCTCAAGGGCACCTCCCCGAATCGTCGCCGGGCGTCGCTGGCCTCGCCATCGCCATCCGCTGTCGCCGCCGGTGCATCGGGGCCGTTCACCACGCCGCCTTCATCAGCAGCCACGACCACGCCGTCGTTGTCCTAGTGAAGGCCCTGACGAGGGCATCCACGTTGTCCTCCACCCAGTGCGCCAGGTCGCCCTGGATGGCCTGGGGTACCGGGGCGATGGCGGCATCAAAGTCAAAGTTGGGATCCATGTTCAAGATGGCCGGAGACGCGAGAAAAACACGCCCGAAAGCGTGGCACGGCTCTCTCCTCCACCAACCTGTTGGCTCGCCGATCACGCCTCACCAAGGCGTCACCACATCGATGAAGAACTGGAGGTTACCAGCATAGTTAACCGCGTGAGGCTCCCCAACAGCCGCCTCACAGATGTTGCCCAAGTCTGTGTAGGTCTTTCCTGGAGCGTGCGGAGCATAGGGTCATGCTCGTGCTCCAGGATCTGCCGCTGGCGTATCTCGTCCTCGTTCCGCCGTGCAACGGCCCCAGCCGCGTCCACCCGTTGGCGGAGAAGCAGTACCTCGGCGTGGGAGGAAGTCAGCTCCTCCTGTGCCGCGCCAAGGGCGGCCCGGGAAGCATCAGTCCGCCGCGTCACCTCATCCACCTTGGCCCTCAGAGCGGCGGTCTTGCCTTCCGCTTCGGCCCTGATCAACTCCAGCCTCTCCTTGAACTTGCGCTCGAGGTTCGAGCGGGCCACCGCCACCCGGCGATCAACCTCTTCGAAGACTCGGGCCTCCCGCGCAGCAACATCGTCCTCCGCCTGCGCCACCAAGCGCTCTCTTGTCTCCAGCTACTCGAGGTCACGGGCGCGCTCGGCAGCTTCCAACAGCACGCCTCCTCACGCCTCCGAGCTCCGCCCGTCGATCAAGCCCCTTCATCGACGCTGAGGGCCGCCTCACGCAGCTCCACCTGCTGCTCGTGGAATTGCTCCAGCCCGAGCTCCCGCGCCGCCTCCTTCGCCACCACACCGCCGGTCAGCCTCCCGGGCCTCCTCGACGGCCCAGCAACGGGCCTCCTGAGAAGCCGCCAGCAACACCTCGGCCTTCTCATTGTCGAGGTCACGCTGGTGGCGCACAAGGGCAACAGCCACCTTCAGCTTGCGCCTCTCTTCACTAGGCGCAGCCCTCAGCTTCAAGGCGCGTCTTCGCTAACGAGCTCTACACTGTTGGCTCACTGCGTCGGCCGCCCTCTGAGAAACCTTGGCGAAGGCGCGGCGCCCCGGCGCCGAGCACGTCTTCCGCGTCGTCCTCCGCCCCAGGTGTGCGCCGGGGGCCATGAATCAGCACTCCCCCTCTGGGCAGGGGGCTGGGGGCTGGCGCCCTCGCGATGGCCGGGCACGCCTCGCCAGAAGCCCGGCCCGGAGCCGGCTCATCCTCGAATGAAGAGCGCAGGGCCGACCTCAGCCAATCGCCGTCCACGACCAATCGAAGAGCCCAAGGCAGGCTGGCTATACCCCGGGAAGGCTCGCGAAGGAAGGTCGCGAGGTGCGCAGAATCATGATGCATCACAGGATGGCTCACCTCTCCAACCGGCCTCACCACGAGGGCAGTGCTTGAGCTTGGAGCTCTTGGGGACGGTGGAGAGGGCGAGGCCTAGGGGGATGGCTCCTCAGCCATCTCCGTGAGCTCGGTAGGAAGGGCCCTGCAGAGCGAGGATCAGCCGAAGCAACGGGAAAATAAGGAACTAAGAAAGGGGAAGGCTTACTCATCAATGGCGAAATATTTCCTGCGCTTCAGTAGGCGGCAGGGGTAATCATCACCCAAGGCCTCCTTTCTCTTTCGGAGAGCCTCAAAGTCCACGTGGAAGCGGCCTAGGAGCTCGGCGCAGGGGTCAGCCTGCAACGAGGAAGAAGCACCAAAGTGGCCAGCGTTAGGGGCGTCGTCCTGGCGCACGCCGCCAGTCGCCTCACCAAGAAGGGTAGCCGGGGCCTCAGGGGCCTTTGCCACGGAGCTGCGGGTCAAGGCCAACGCCTTTCACCGCCGCAGAGGCGGGCCGCAGGAGCTGCCATCTCAGAGTGCCGCTGGCATCGCCATCCCATGGAGGCCCCTCACCCCGGTGGCCCATGCCTCCCTGCTCCACCACTCGAGGATGGACCGCCGTGGGCAACCGGAAGGGCAGCCACCACAATTGGGTTCTCATGAGGCCCCATGACGCCTGCGGGGCGCAACCCCCATTCGTCGAAGCTGGGCATCTGCTTCACAAAATCACCCCTATTCGAGCAAAGGTACAACGGGGCACCCCCTTGCCGGATGCTGCGAGGGGAAGGGTCCCCAGTCTGGACCATGAGAACCTTCCTCAGCACTTCAGGCATCAGGTCCTCCTCCTGGAGCCTCATGCGGTCTTCACGCCCGCCAAAGGCCCACATCCGGTGGGAATAGCGCTGGAGAGGGGCAATGCGGCATAGGAGGAACTCCTTCACCACCTTGGGCACCGTCATGCCAAGCGACTTCAAGTACGCGAAGCGATGCCAGACAAAGACGAGCCGGGGGCTCGTGAGCGTCTCCTGGCCCCAGCCCGAATTGGGGATAGCGGGTAATGTTGGCTCCGAAAGCAGGGGCCGGGCACCCCAACATCCACATACAGCCACCGCTCGCGGAACCCAGGCGCGGGCGGAGGAAGGCTGAAATCAATCCCTGAAGCCGCTGTTTCTGGTGCGGCAATGAAGCTCACGCACCCCGAGCATTGGGTGGGGTCGCTGAGGCGCAAGGAGAAGAAGTGGCGCAGCAAGGCAACTGAAGGAGGAATGCCCATCATCGCCTCGCAGACAAAAGCAAAAACGGCAAGAAGAGTAATGGATTCGGGACCCAAATGCATCATGTGGATCTGGTAATGGGAAAGCACAGCGTTGAAGAAATTGGAAAAGGGGGGAACCAGTCCCGCCCACAGGGCGTCGGCGAAGTACCGGACCTCGGTGACTATTCTGTCAATGGAGAAGTGAGACGCGGGCCAGGCCGTCGTCCTCCCGCACTCGTTGAAGATGGTGGCAAGGGCAGAGCTGACCTTGTCCAAGCCTTCTCGGTTGAGTATGATCGACCGATCGACAGCAGGAGCCGTCGGCGGCGGCAAGCGGGGCGGAGGCACATGTTTTTTCCCTTTCCCCTTCTTCGTCGGAGCCATGGCGATAGAAAGGGGGATGATTCGAGATCGGATTGGAAGCAGAGACTGGAGCTCGAGAGGAAGAAGAGCAGGAGACGCTCGAGCGGCGAGAAGAGGGATGACTGTGTGCAACCACGGGTCCGCCTAGCTGGGCGCAAAATAAGGAGGCGTGGGGGAATAGGGCCGCCCACGTCCAATCAATCGCCACGCGGCGCCCGAGGCCGCAGGCTGCTAGGGCCCGTGGCGCTTTGCACTTGCCCCTTCGCTTCTCCGCTAAGCCAAGTCCAGGCGCGCCTTGGGCCCGGGGGCTACTGTCGGCGTTCTGGGAATGGGGGTACCCAGACTTCCTTGCCTGCGGCCTGCGGCGTGGCTCAAGGGGTGGCCTAGTACGGCCCATCTTCATCAAAACAAGCTCAAGACCCTCGCGAGGGGCCAAGCCTCGCGGGGCGGACGACAGGAAGCTTCGTCGGGCACGGCCTCGTCAGGCTGGCCCGCGAGGAGGCAGAGAGATCAAGGCGGGTACCTCACGAGGTGCCCATGACGCATGCCATGACGCACAAGGCGCCAGGTGGGCGCCAGCCGCGAGTGTCCTCATTCCCTCTTTGGTGCAAAGGAGGCAAGCGATGCGAGAGTATCAAGCAAAGGCAACCATTTCGGTGCAACAAAACCAAGACCAACACAACGGCAGGAAGGAGGTCATCGTGGAGCCCAAGCCGGGTCATCATCGAGCCTTTGGCGGCGAGGACCAACTTTAATCAGGATAAGTGTACTAGACGCCCCCTTCAAATGGCCAATTGTTGGCGCCCTTCCCGCTCAATATTTGGGAAGAGGCCCAGGGCCTTTTCCTATAAATAGGACTAGCCACCCACAGGGTAGAAGGATCCGGAATCTAGAACAGAGCTAGAGATCAAACAATCTAGAGAGAGAGAGAGAGAGCGACCAAACTCCCCCTAGCAGTTCGTCGCACCGGCCAAGAACAGACCCTCGCGAGGCTGTTCTTCCGTGTACTGTTCATCATCAGCCCCTGAGGCAATCCACCACACCACACACTGGAGTAGGGTATTACACCACAATGGTGGCCCGAACCAGTATAAACCTTGTGTCCCTTGTGTTGCTCTTTGTGTAGTTTAGATCCTTGCGAGGCGACGAGGTGTAGGTAGGTAGGAGGTGAGATCTCCGCGTGCACCCCAGAGTTCAAACCTAGAGGTTCTGCCGGAACCCGAAATCCGACATGTGACCTGTTGCTGCTCCTCAAAGTTTGCTCTCCTTTTCCATTGCATGTCAGCTACCTTTGGGTTCAGATGTATTTACTTGTTTGTGCATGTTATCATGGTTGTTGATGTACTGATAATCTCGCTATTCCGGGTCTGCTCGGGGGGTCGTGTTATTTTCTGTTTTTTTTTATAATCTCGTTGTGTGTGGGCAGGATGTGTACTCTTATTTCAACTGTTATACCCATTTTCGAAGCCGTGGTGGCTCGGTGTTCTTTGCCGGCGCTTTTGTATCTGTGTGAGGTCACGGAGGATGGGTCCATTCTTGCTGGGGTATAACTGGAGCTTCCAGGGGATAGTTCTGCTCCGGTTCCGCGACGAGAATTTTTTTGGAGCTCAGCCCGGTGTGGTTTTGTCCATGCTTATGAACAGGCTGCCATCCAGGCTATAAGTTTTTTGCAGCGTCTGTATGGGTTTGTGGTTCGAGACTATAATTATGACTGTATGATGGCCTATAGGAGCTCCCTTCGTTCTTCCATAACTGTTGCAGTCTCTGCCATTCGGCGTGTTGGTCACTTGGGGAGAGAGAGCTATTGCGCTTGCGCCGTACGTCTCCGGAGACGGAGATAAATCCAGATGTTAGCCCTGTTCTAGTCCAGTTTAACTGGGGTCTACTCTGCTCTCAGATGCTTTCCTCTCTTCAATCTCTTTAGCTATCTTTTCTGGGCTTCCTATTTGGGCCTGCGTGCCTGCTTTGTACTGAATTGGTTCATTCCTCTGATGCAATAAAGTCCTTGGGCTTTCTATATGGCTCTTATAGTGTTTTCTTTCTGTGTTTTGCAAGACTGAAAAGAATAGTCTTCTTCTTCGGATTCAATGCTCTTCCCACGTGCACAAATAATAATAGTCTTCTTATTCGGATTCGATGCTCTTCCCACGTGCCCAAATAATAAATATGTTACTTGTTTATTGATTCTTCCTCGGCTGGGTCTTTGGTCTTTGGACCGCCCCCTTCTCTTATAGAGAAAAAACTAGCACGGGCTTTAGAGGACCTTGTTCCTTTTGGGCTTCTGGTTCTTCATGGGCTTTTGGGAAGGTATTTCTTGGGCCACGAACTTTAGAGAATCTTGTTCGTTTGGGCTTCTAGTTTCCCATGGGCTCTTGGGAAGGTGTTTCGTGTACTTGCTCTCTCTCTCTCTCTCTCTCTCTCTCTCTTGTTTTTTCCCCGCTCGGATTTGTTTGATTGCCTTTTCCTTCTGACTGTGTATTTTTAAAAAGTCTTACAGTTTACTTTTGGGATGCCTCTCCCTTTCATTTAAAAAAAAATTGTTCCATGCCCTTTTAGAGCCTTGGCTTTTGAATTCTGTTCCTGGGTCTAGGTGTATGCCTTTTTGCCGTTTAATGCGCCTGATTAGATTGCCTTTCTTTGTGTTACGTTCTTGTTGCAGTGTGTTGTGGTTGTTCTGTTCTTCATGTCGTTCCTGTGAGTCATGCCTCAACGCCGTTCTGTTCGCCGTAAGGCCAGTTCAAGCACCAGTCAACCACCTCCGCACCGTGTTGTTCGACAAAGGCTGTCTTTCTGTGACTCACCTTTGCCCTACATATCCTCAGGCCTACCTAAAAGAAAATGTACGGGGTGCCCTTTTAAAATAAGTCCTTTTCCTTTATAGGTGTGCCTCCTGCACTCTCTCGATTCCTCTTCGTACCTGTGACAGGCCCTTTGTTTTTTTAGATGATGGTTTCTTCCCCGTTCTTAGTCCAGAAATTACGTCCCGTAATACAAAGAGATGCAGGGTGGTTGTTGATGGACTTAGGGGGAAGGGGCCTGCCATTGGATCACCCTTAAGTGCTGACTGGGTTGGATTCACGGCTGAGGATTCTGAGATGCTCAAAGGTATGCTGAGTGCCGATATGCCTAGAAACTATTGTATTATGCATTGCTGATTTACCATTGTTACCGAGTTAAGATAAATTTGCAGCTGGGTACCGAAAGAGATCTTTCTATGGTGGCCTAGACTACAAATGTACCAACTGTGGTGCAGTCTTCTGGTTTGAGGAGAGGGTGAGATCGGAATCCGCTATTACGCTAAGGCGGGTGGTTTACAACAAATGTTGCAAGGGTGGTAAGGTGTATATTACACCTTTTAAAAAGCCACCCTTGTTTCTCTCTGAGTTGCAGAGATACAATGGTCCCTCGCGTAGCAGGGAGTTTATAAAAAAAATTCATCAGTACAACTGCCTCTTTGCATTTACTTCCATGGGAACTACTGTTGACCGTTCTGTAAATGATGGTAATGGTCCAAATATATACAAAATAAACGGGCAGGTTTGTCATTGAATGGGATCTCTTATGCCTAAGGAAGGAAATACCCCTAAGTATGCCGAACTCTATATATATGATACCCAGAATGAGGTGCAAAACATGATTTAGGCTTTAGAAAAGGGTGAAAAGAGTGATGCTGGTTTAGATGAATCTATTGTTGAAGGCGTGATGCATATGCTTGATACACACAATTCTTATGTCAAAACATTTAGATCGGCTAGAGAAATACTAGCAGCCAATAAGCATGCCGAGATAGCCATTCATTTAGTTGCCCCTGGAGAATCTGATGGCCCACAGTTTAGCCTTCCTACAACTGATGAGGTAGCATCTTTAATGTTTGGTGAGTTCACGGTGGAGGCTTCTTGTCGTGACATAATAATACACGGTAGAGATGACCATCTGCAGCAAATATCTTTTTTGCAAACTTCGTATATGCCTTTGCAGTATCCTCTTCTCTTCCCCTATGCAGAACGTGGGTTTCAGCTCGGGCTTAAATATATTGGTTCAGACCCTTTAGATACTAGCAAAAGAACCAGGCTCACTATGCAGGACTACTATTCCTATTGTCTCCACTATAGACCAGACCAGCATAATCCATACCTTTGTGGTGGTTTGCTTTCCTCACAGGCCATTGTAGATGCACGCGCTTGCATGGACGAGTGGAGGCTGCATTTCATCATGAAGGCTAATAATGATCTTAGAGCAGAGAACTTGCAAGGAGTCACTGATGCTGTTGGAAATGGGCAGACAGATGCAAGTTCTGTTTGCAAAAAAAACATACTTCCATCCTCTTTTACCGGTGGCCGGCGTTATATGATTGAGAACTTCCTGGACGCGGTAGCTATTTCACGTGTCTTTGGCCCACCAGACCTTTTCACCACCTTTACCTGTAATCCCAAGTGGCCTGAGATAACAGAAGCCATGTGTTCTGAGCCTAGCCAGATGCCTTCTGACAGGGCGGATCTTCTGGTCAGGGTTTATCACATGAAGCTCAATGACTATATTCATGATATTAAGAGTGGGGAGGCCTTTGGTCCTGTCGTAGCGGGTAAAATGTGCTTTGCGATTCTTCTCATCTCTTTTTTCCTGTTATTTTTCACCTCAACTCGTGATTTTTTTATCCCTTTGTTCACAGTACTGCACACTGTGGAGTTCCAGAAAAGAGGGCTTCCTCATGCCCATATCCTGATCTAGCTTGATAGGAAAAAACGGGAGGTTAGTCCTGCTTTAATTGACTCTTTATATCGGCTTCCATCCTTGATCCTGTTGCGGATCCTCTTGGATACGTTCTTGTTTCTGAACACATGATGCACGGCCCTTGCGGGGAACATGGTGTTAAATGTCCTTGCATGAAAGATGGATTGTGTTCAAAAAAAATTCCTAAGTCATTTCAGCTCGAGACCTCTCTAGATGATAGTGGATTCTCTGTGTATAGACGCCCAGACAACGGCCATTTTATAATTAAAAAAAAGGTCAGTCTTGATAATAGGCATGTTGTTCCTTATAATATGCTTATGCTAAAAAATACCAAGCGCATATTAACGTTGAGTGGTGCAATAAAACCCATGTCATCAAGTATCTTTATAAGTATGTTACAAAGGGTCCTGATTTTTCAAAAACTTTGTTTGAAAGCATCAAAAACAAGCATGGTATTGAGATTGATGAGATCATGGAATATAGACAATGCCGTTACATATGTGATAAAGATGGTTGCTGGAGGATATATGGCTTTGATATACACAGTAAGATGCCTTCTGTTGAAAGATTGCATGTTCATCTATTAAATAAACACATGGTGCGTTTCAATGTTAAAGCAAACCTGAAGTCAGTTGCTGACGATGAGTGGCTACAGAGAACAATGTTAACCGAGTGGTTTGTAGCTAATAGATGCCATGCAAATGCTAGGTCTCTTACTTATTGTGACTTCCCAACCAAATGGACTTGGCTAGCAAGCAAAAAACAATGGATTCCTAAGACCTCGAGTTATAGGATTGGTAGAATTTATTCTGTTCACCCTACAACTGGAGAACTTTTCTATCTTAGAATGCTCTTGATGGTTGTCAAAGGTGCCATGTCTTATACGGATGTTAGAACTTATAATGGGATTGTGTATGAAACCTTTAAGGAGGCATGTGCTGCTAGGGGCTTGCTTGGAGATGATCTTGAATGGTATAGTGCATTTGATGAGGCTTTGACCTGGGGTATGGGAGATCAGCTGCGCAGGATTTTTGTTACAATCCTTGTTCATTGTGGTGTTAACGATGAAACTGCTTTCTTAAAAAAATATTGGTCACACTTAGCTGAGGATATTAAGTACAATATCAAGCGCTCTTTTCGTGATGATAATCATGTTGTACCTCCTGATGAGCTGAGAGACATCTTGCTTGATAAGTTGACAGTTCTATTTAGTAAAAATGGTTCTAATATTCTAGACCACAAGCTACCATTAAAGACTACATCTGATGATAACTCTGATGACAATGACATGATAACTGATGAACTATTTGCTGATCCTAAAAGTGAACTACTAAAGGCAGAAACCATGTACAACCAATTAAATCCAGATCAACTCCTAGCTTATAAGAATATTATGAACCGAGTTGTGTCTGGAAAACCTGGCTTCTTCTTTGTTTCTGGATATGGTGGAACTGGGAAAACTTTTATCTGGAGTTCCATAATTGCTTATCTTAGAGGTAAAGAAAGGATTGTTCTCACAGTTGCATCTTCTGGGATTGCAGCACTTCTTTTACCTGGCGGTAGGACTGCTCATTCTAGGTTTAAAATACCAATTAGTCTAGATGACAATGGAACATGTGATATAAAAAGATCTAGCAAATTAGCAGAGATGATCGAATCAGCCTCCCTAATAATATGGGATGAGGCTTTAATGACGCATCATAGATGTTTTGAGGCTTTGGATCGTAGCTTGCGTGATATTCTGTCTACCGACGATCCTTCTATAGCTGACATGCCTTTTGGTGGTAAGGTTATGGTTCTGGGTGGTGATTTGAGACAGATTTTACCAGTCATTGAGGGTGGGATTCGCTCACAGGTTATAAATGCTGCTATAACAAATTCACCACTATGGCGTTTTATAGAGGTTCTACATCTTAAAGTGAACATGCATTTGGCTGTGCAAACAACAGATCCTGTTTTACAAGCTGAGATAGCTTCTTTTGCTGGTTGGATCTTGAGTATTGGTGATGTACAACGCCTTGTGTTACTAGACAAGGGGAATGTGAGCCAAGTTGGGTAACAATTCCTGATGATACGTTGATCCATTCTGAGGAAAATAGAATAGGCGCTATTGTTAATGCGGTATATACAAACTTTGCTAAAAAAATTCTAATCGAAAGTACTTGTGCCATAGTGCTATCTTAACAACAACAAATGGTCTAGCTCAGGAAGTTAATGACCATGTGCTAGCCTTAATGCCTTCTGCTGAGAGAGAGTACTTAAGCTATGATTCTATAGGAAATGCTGCTGACTCAATGCGTAATATGGATGTGTTTTATCCTATCGAGTACCTCAATACAATTAAAATTAACAATTTCCCACAACACAAGTTGCTATTGAAAAAAGGCATGCCGATTATGCTCCTTAGAAATTTGAGTCAGGCAACTGGTCTTTGTAATGGTACTCGTCTTGTTGTCTCTAAACTTGGTGAGAAAGTCATTGAGGCTATTATCATGACTGGTTCTAACATTGGGGATGTTGTGTACATTCCAAGGATTTGCCTCACTGCCAAGGATCCTAAATGGCCATTTACTTTACATCGTCGCCAGTTTCCAGTCAGGGTTTGTTATGCCATGACTATCAATAAGGGCCAGGGACAAACTCTCTCAGCTGTTGGATTATACTTGAAAAGCCCTGTTTTCACTCATGGCCAGCTTTACGTGGCGGTTTCACCTGTGACTTCGAAGAATAACTTGAAAATACTTATCGAGAACAAAGATGGCACACTTGGATCTCAGACTAGAAACATAGTTTTCTCTGAGATCTTTGAGTCTTTGGAATAGTACTTACGTCGTGCTTTATTTTGCGAGCTGCTTTTGGTCTCACTACTACTTGCTGCCTCTTAGTCTCTATTATTATATGCTTCCTAATTTGGTGAAATATTTTGATTGTCTGCTCCCTTTTCAATAAGATTTGAGTTTGTAAATGTTGTTTTATCTGTTGCTGCTCATTACCTAAGATAGCGAATACTGTTCTTTTCTGTGCATCTATGTACGTGTTAAAGGTATTTTGGTAGTTCGCTTAGTATGTCTGTTCACTTGACTTCGATTAGGTATGCCATCATATTGCAAAACCTAATATGTTGCTTCTTTGTGTATTTTTACCTTCCTAAGCAAAAGTGTCTTTATGTTTCCAGATGGCGCATCAGATGCTCTCTGAGATACACAAGCACAGCAGGAAGTGGGTTGTCTCTGTTCTTGTCTCGCACCTGTGGTTTTATCATGGGGGGACTGACAATGGGCCTATCCAGCACATGGACTAAGTTGTTCTTGATGGCCAGGTTTGTCTTTACATAGCTAGCTCAACGCCAACTGTCCATATTTGGCCTAGGATACCTTTCTGATTGATTTTTTGTTGGCAGGGCAGAAGAACTGAAGAATGAGCTGCAGGAAGGAAAGGTCTACATGATGAGCAGCTTCAACTGCGTTGAAGCAATGACAAGTTACAGACCTGTTGAGAGTTGCTTCATGATTCAGTTCACCAGGTTTAGCAACGTTGTTTTACGCCCGGGCTTGGAAGCAGATTACCCGTTCTGCACCTACAATTTGATCCCATTTCAGGACATCCCCGGGCCATGTGGGCAACCGCCTCGTTTCCTTGGTAAGTTGTGTCACTGCACGCCTAAGTACATTAAAAACCACTTGTCAAATATCTGGAGTCTGATGCTCTTGCAAATTCTATGGTTTTGAAGATGTCATTGGAAGAATAACTGTTGTTTCTGATGTGGTCGCTATCCAATCAATGCATCAGCCAGAGCCATCAAACACAAGGACAATAATACTAACTGACTTACAGTAAGTGGCATTTGCTTATTATTATGCATGCACCATTCTAGGCCACCTGCTCGTTCGTTTGTTTACTGATTTGTTCGTCATATGAAACCTATAGGGGCAAGGAGCTAAGGCTTGTCCTCTGGGGTGATCGAGCGATTGAATTCGAAGAAGAAGCAGTGCGGGCAAGAGACGAAAAGGAAGCTGTGATTGCAATTTTCATAGGAACACTACCTAAAATAAATCAAGGTGGTCAACCTATTGCACCTTATACATTTATGCATTCTGTATTGTACAGCCTTTTCATTCTATGTTCAATGCAGCCTCTTACCCCTCTATATTGTTCAAAAGACCGTGTCAGAGCTCCTCCGCCTGAACCCTTACTAAAACGAGGTATTGATACGTCCATTTTGCATCATGCTTTTATATCAATATTTACCGCATTATGGGCTGTTATTTCACGTTATGTCACAATAATTATGGCTATTCTCTTATTTTACAAGGTTTACATGAAGAGGAGAATGCCGCACCGGAATTCGGGCTGAAAAGGAGCAAATATTGGAGACCTATTCTGCGCAACTCCAAAAGTCCTGAAACTCCACGGAATATCTTAAAATAAATAAAGAAAAATCGTCGCCAAAGATGAAGGCCAGGGGGCCCACACCCTGCTCACGAGGGTGGGTGGCGCCCCCCCTGGGGCACGCCCCCCTACCTCGTGGGCCCCCTGGTGGCTCTCCGACGCCCATCTTCTCCTATATGAAGTCTTTCGATGAGAAAAAAAATCAGAGGCAACCTTTCGGGACGAAACTCCGCCGCCACGAGGCGGAACCTTGGCGGAACCAATCTAGGGCTCAGGCAGAGCTGTTCTGCCGGGGACACTTCCCTCCGGGAGGGGGAAATCATCGTCATCATCATCACCAACGCTCCTCTCATCGGGAGAGGGCAATCTCCATCAACATCTTCACCAGCACCATCTCATCTCCAAACCCTAGTTCATCTCTTGTATCCAATTCTTGTCCCCAAGTCCAGGATTGGTGCTAGTAGGTTGCTAGTAGTGTTGATTACTCCTTGTAGTTGATGCTAGTTGGTTTATTTGGTGGAAGATCATATGTTCAGATCCTTTATGCATATTATTACCCCTCTGATTATGAACATGAATATGCTTTGTGAGTAGTTACATTTGTTCCTGAGGACAAGGGAGAAGTCTCTCTATTAGTAGTCATGTGAATTTGGTATTCGTTCGATATTTTGATGAGATGTATGTTGTCTAGCCTCTAGTGGTGTTATGTGAACGTCGACTACATAACACTTCACCATTATTTGGGCCTAGAGGAAGTCATTGGGAAGTAATAAGTAGATGATGGGTTGCTAGAGTGATAGAAGCTTAAACCCTAGTTTATGCGTTGCTTCGTAAGGGGCTGATTTGGATCCATATGTTTCATGCTATGGTTAGGTTTACCTTAATACTATTGTTGTAGTTGCGGATGCTTGCAATAGAGATTAATCATAAGTGGGACGCTTGTTCAAGTAAGAACAGCACCCAAGCACCGGTCCACCCACATATCCAATTATCAAAGTACCGAACGCGAATCATATGAACGTGATGAAAACTGGCTTGACGATATTCCCATGTGTCCTCGGGAGCGCTTTTCCTATTATAAGAGTTTTTCCAGGCTTGTCCTTTGCTACAAAAAGGATTGGGCCACCTTGCTGCACTTTATTTACTCTTGTTACTTGTTGCTCGTTACAATTTATCTTAGCACAAAACTATCTGTTACCACTTATTTCAGTACTTGCAGAGAATACCTTGCTGAAAACCGCTTATCATTTCCTTCTGCTCCTCGTTGGATTCGACACTCTTACTTATCGAAGGACTACGATAGATCCCCTATACTTGTGGGTCATCAAGACTCTTTTACGCACCGTTGTTTGGGAGTGTAGCGCCTTTGGTAGGTGGAATTTGGTAAGGAAAAATTTATATAGTGTGCTGAAATTTACTGTCACTTGTTACTATGGAAAGTAATTCTCTGAGGGGCTTGTTCGGGGTATCTTCACCCCGTCTAGTAGAGCAAAGAGTTGCTCCTCAACTTACTGAACCTATTGAAAATGAAACTCCTTTTGAAATTCCTTCGGGTATGATGGAAAAACTGCTAGCTAATACTTTTACAGGAGATGGAACAAAGCATCCTGATGAACATCTACTCTATGTGGATGAAGTTTGTGGACTATTTAAGCTTGCAGGTATACTCGATGATGTTGTTAAGAGGAAGGTCTTCCCTTTATCTTTGAAGGGAGACGCATTGACATGGTATAGGCTATGTGATGATACGAGATCGTGGAACTATAAAAGATTGAAATTGGAATTTCATCAAAAGTATTATCCTATGCATCTTGTTCATCGTGATCGCAATTATATATATAATTTTGGCCTCATAAAGGAGAAAGCATCGCTCAAGCTTGGGGAGGCTTAAATCAATGTTATATTCATGCCCCAATCATGAGCTCTCAAGAGTGACAATTCTTCAGAATTTTTATGCCCGGCTTTCTGATAACAATCGCACCATGCTCGATACTTCTTGCGCTGGCTCTTTTATGATGAAGACCATTGAATTCAGATGGAATTTATTGGATAGAATTAAACGCAACTCTGAAGATTGGGACCTCGACGAAGGTAAGGAGTCAGGTATGACACCTAAGTTTGATTGTGTTAAATCTTTCATGGATACCGATATTTTCCGTAAGTTTAGCACTAAATATGGACTTGACTCTGAGATAGTAGCTTCTTTCTGTGAATCTTTTGCTACTTATGTTGATCTCCCCAAGGAGAAGTGGTTCAAATATCATCCTCCCATAGAAGTAAAAGTAGCTGCACCTATTAAAGTTGAAGAAAAGACTGTCACTTATAATGATCCTATTATTCCCACTTCTTATGTTGAGAAACCACCTTTCCCTATTAGAATAAAGGATCATGCTAAAGCTTCAACTGTGGTTCGTAAAAGCAATATTAGAACTTATACACCTCCTGAGCAAGTTAAAGTAGAACCTAATATTGCTATTGTTAAAGATCTCTTGTCTGATAATATTGATGGGCATGTTATTCAGTTCTGCGGTGAAACTGCTAGAATTGCTAAACCATGTGCTAAAGATAAACATAGACCTGTGGTAGGCGTGTTTGTTATTTCTGTTAAAATAGGAGATCATTGTTATCATGGCTTATGTGATATGGGCGCTAGTGCTAGTGCAATACCCATTGACTTATACAAAGAAATTATGCATGATATTGCACCTATTGAGTTAGAAGAAATTGATGTCACAATTAAGCTTGCCAATAGAGATACTATTTCACCAGTGGGAATAGTTAGAGATGTTGAAGTCTTGTGTGGGAAAACTAAATATCCTGATGATTTTCTTGTTCTTGGTTCTCCACAAGATAGCTTTTGTCCCATTATATTTGGTAGACCCTTCTTGAATACTGTTAATGCTAGGATAGATTGCGAAAAGAAAGTTGTTACTATTGGCTTGGATGATATGGTTCATGAGTTTAATTTCTCTAAATTTAGTAAACAACATCGTGAGGAAGAATTGCCTAGTAAGGATGAAATTATTGGTCTTGCTTCTATTGCCGTACCACCTAGTGACCCTTTAGAACACTATTTGCTAGACCATGAAAATGATATGTTCATGAATGAAAGAAGGGAAATAGATGAAGTATTCTTTAAACAGGAACCTATTTTGCAACACAATTTGCCTGTTGAAATCCTAGGGGACCCCCCCTCCACCCAAGGGTGATCCCGTGTTTGAGCTTAAACCGGTGCCTGATAATCTTAAATATGCTTATCTTGATGAGAAGAAAATATATCCTGTTATTATTAGTGCTAACCTTTCAGAGCATGAAGAAGAAAGATTATTGAAAACTCTGAAGAAGCATCGTGCCGCTATTGGATATACTCTTGATGATCTTAAGGGCATTAGTCCCACTCTATGTCAACATAAAATAAATTTGGAAGCGGATGCCAAACCAGTTCGTGATCCTCAACGACGTTTGAATCCTAAAATGAAAGAAGTGGTAAGAAAATAAATACTCAAGCTTCCGGAGGCAGGTATAATTTATCCCGTTGCTGCTAGTCAGTGGGTAAGTCCTGTCCATTGTGTCCCTAAGAAGGGAGGTATTACTGTTGTCCCTAATGATAAAGATGAATTGATTCTGCAAAGAATTATCACAGGTTATAGGATGGTAATTGATTTCCGCAAATTAAATAAAGCTACTAAGAAAGATCATTACCCCTTACATTTTATTGATCAAATGCTACAAAGATTATGCAAACATACACATTATTGCTTTCTAGATGGTTATTCTGGTTTCTCTCAAATACCTGTGTCGGCTAAAGATCAATTAAAGACTACTTTTACATGCCCTTTTGGTACTTTTGCTTATAGACGTATGCCTTTTGGTTTATGTAATGCACCTGCTACCTTTCAAAGATGCATGATGGCTATATTCTCTGATTTTTGTGAAAAAATTTGTGAGGTTTTCATGGATGACTTTTCCGTCTATGGTTCCTCTTTTGATGATTGCTTGAGCAATCTTGATCGAGTTTTGCAGAGATGTGAAGAAACTAATCTTGTCTTGAATTGGGAAAAGTGCCACTTTATGGTTAATGAAGGTATTGTCTTGGGGCACAAAGTTTCTGAAAGAGGTATTGAAGTTGATAAAGCCAAGGTTGATGCTATTGAAAAGATGCCTTGTCCCAAGGACATCAAAGGTATAAGAAGTTTCCTTGGTCACGCCGGATTTTATAGGTGGTTCATTAAGGACTTCTCAAAAATTTCTCGGCCTCTAACTAATTTATTACAAAAAGATGTACCATTTGTCTTTGATGATGATTGTGTAGAAGCATTTGAAATACTTAAGAAAGCATTAGTCTCTACACCTGTTGTTCAGCCACCACTGATTGAATTTACCCTTTGAAATTATGTGTGATGCTAGTGATTATGTCAGTAGGTGCTGTTCTAGGGCAAAGAGTTGATAAGAAATTAAATGTTATCCATTATGCTAGTAAGACTCTAGACAATGCTCAAAGAAATTATGCTACTACCGAAAAGGAACTTTTAGCAGTTGTATTTGCTTGTGATAAATTCAGACCCTATATTGTTGATTCTAAAGTAACTATTCACACTGATCATGCTGCTATTAAATATCTTATAGAAAAGAAAGATGCAAAACCTAGAATTATTAGATGGGTTCTCTTGCTGCAAGAATTTGATTTGCATATTGTTGATAGAAAAGGACCTGAGAACCCCGTTGCAGACAACTTATCTAGGTTAGAGAATGTTCTTGATGACCCACTACCTATTGATGATAGCTTTCCTGATGAACAATTAAATGTCATAAGCACTTCTCGTAGCACTCCATGGTATGCTGATTAAGCTAATTATATTGTTTCTAAATTTATACCACCTAGCTTCACATACCAACAAAAGAAAAAGTTTTCTATGATTTGCGACATTATTTTTGGGATGACCCACATCTTTATAAAGAAGGAGTAGATGGTGTTATTAGACGTTGTGTACCTGAGCATGAACAGGAACAGATCCTATGCAAGTGTCACTCCGAAGCTTATGGAGGACACCATGCTGGAGATAGAACTGCACATAAGGTATTGCAATCCTGTTTTTATTGGCCCACTCTCTTCAAGGATGCCCGTAAGTTTGTTTTGTCTTGCGATGAATGTTAAAGAATTGGTAATATTAGTAGACGTCAAGAAATGCCTATGAATTATTCACTTGTCATTGAACCATTTGATGTTTGGGGCTTTGATTATATGGGACCTTTTCCTGCCTCTAATGGATATACACATATTTTGGTTGATGTTGATTACGTTACTAAGTGGGTAGAAGCTATTCCAACTAGTAGTGCTGATCATAACACTTCTATTAAAATGCTTAAGGAAGTTATTTTTCCGAGGTTTGGAGTCCCTAGATATTTAATGACTGATGGTGGTTCACACTTTATTCATGGTGCTTTCCGTAAAATGCTTGCTAAATGTGATGTTAATCATTGAATTGCATCTCCATATCACCCACAGTCTAGTGGTCAAGTAGAATTGAGTAATAGAGAGCTCAAATTGATTTTGCAAAAGACTGTTAATTGGTCTAGGAAGAATTGGTCCAAGAAACTTGATGATGCATTATGGGCCTATAGAACTGCATATAAAAATCCTATGGGTATGTCTCCGTATAAAATGGTTTATGGAAAAGCATGTCACTTACCTCTCGAACTAGAACATAAGGCATATTGGGATATTAAAGAGCTCAACTATGATTTCAAACTTGCCGGTGAGAAGAGGTTATTTGATATTAGCTCACTTGATGAATGGAGAACCCAAGCTTATGAAAATGCTAAGTTGTTTAAAGAAAAAGTTAAAAGATGGCATGATAAAAGGATACAAAAGCGTGGGTTTAATGTAGGTGATTATTGTATGCTATACAACTCTCGTTTAAGATTTTTTGCAGGAAAACTTCTCTCTAAATGGGAAGGTCCCTATGTTATCGAGGAGGTCTATCATTCCGGTGCCATAAAAATCAATAACTTCGAAGGCACAAATCCGAAGGTGGTAAACGGTCAAAGGATCAAACATTATATCTCAGGTAATCCCATAAATGTTGAAACCAATATTATTGAAACCGTAACCCGGAGGAATACATAAGGACACTTTCGGACCGTTTGCACTCAAAAGGAATAGGTATGTGGTACGGTAAGTAAACCGACTCCAAAATAATTTTTAAGGCAATATTTCTCCCTTTTGGAATATTTAGAAAAATAGAAAAATAAGTAGCAGTCCGGGAAGGACACGAGGGCCCCACGAGGGTGGTGGGCGCGCCCTACCCCCCTGGGCGCTCTCACCTACCTCGTGAGCACCTCGTGTGCCCTCCGGACTCCGTTTTCTTGCACAATACTTATTTTGGTCGGTAAAAATTCATTATATATTCTCGCGAAGGTTTTGGCTCCAGTATCACGCAAATATCTCCTCTTCTTGTTTCCAGCTGTTTTGCTGACAGATCTAGATCATCATGACGTCCCCAAGTGCTTCCAAGGACAAGTTCTTCGAGAAGGTGATCAACCCTTACCTCGCGGAGGTGCTGCGACACCCTCAAACCATTGCGATGCGTGATGGGTTGCTGCACATCCTCGATGTTGAGGGACCAAAGGGAACCGGAAGCATGGAGGCGAGGCTCGAAGCAATGGAGCAACAAGTTTTCAAGTGCCGGGGATGGTGGAGCGTGGAATTAACGCTAGCCACAAGATGCTCGCGGAGTTCACCAACAACTACGAGCCGGATGCCAAGAACACCGAGGAGGCCATCTTCAAGCTACATGAGAAGATCGAGCACCTCCAAGCCCAAATCTATGATCTGCAAAATCAAAACTATGAGTATGAATATAGATTCAAAAGGATGAGTTTGGCTGCAGATTTGAGGATTCCGGAGACTCGATCATCCTTCTATGATGGTGAGCCTATGCCATGGAAGGTGGACGACAAGCCTGCATCATCAACAACACCTCCACCTTCACCGACAAAGAAGGAGACATAATTACAGAGGTATGGGCACTCCCCTTGGCAACTGCCAAGCTTGGGGGAGGTGCCCCAGTATTGTATCACCATCACAACTCCTATCTTTACCGTTTTTCTTAGTTCGATCCTATTAGTAGTATCTTGATCTAGTAGAATAAAGTTTATGGCATGATCTAGTTTTGAGTTTTTCTTTATGGTCCCTCTATGTAATCGAGTCTGTGAGCTATATATAATAAAGTTTAGTGTTGAGTCAAGGGCTTGATTATTTTGCCATGATCTTGGGTGAATAAAAGAATAGAAAGAAGAAAAAGAATAATTATAAACAAAGAGTTCATATTGATCTTATTGAGAGTAATGACTTCACGTAGAAAGAGTATGATGATTAAAAGTTGTTGGGAGTTGGCAAACATAGTTTTGGTCACCGTTGCAATTAATAGGAAGTAATAAGGAAAGAGAGGTTTCACATATAGATATATTATCATTGACATCTTTTATGATTGGGAGCACTCATTAAAATATAACATGCTAAAGAGTTGATGTTGGACAAGGAAGACAACGTGATGAGTTATGTTTTCTTATATCTGAGATAAAGTATGTTGTCATGGATCCTCTAACATGTTGAGCTTGCCTTTCCCCCTCATGCTAGCCAAATTCTCAGTACCAAGTAGAGATACTACTTGTGCTTCCAAATACCCTTAAACCAGTTTAGCTATGAGAGTCCACCATATCTACCTATGGATTGAGTAAGATCCTTCAAGTAAGTTGCCATCGGTGCAAAGCAATAAAAATTGCTCTCTAAATATGTATGATTGATTGGTGTGGGAGAAATAAGCTTTATACGATCTTGTGATATGGAAGAAATAAAAGCGACGGACTGCATAATAAAGGTTCATATCACAAGGGGCAATATAAAGTGACGTTCTTTCACATTGAGATTTTGTGCATTCAACCATAAAAGCGCATGGCAACCTCTGCTTCCCTCTGCGAAGGACCTATCTTTTATTATTATCCTTTACGTTATGCAAGAGTCACGGTGATCTTCACCTTTCCTTCTTCATTTTATCCTTTGGCAAGCCCAAAGATGTTGGAAAGAACATGATATATATATATATATATATATATATATATATATATATATATATATATATATATATATATATATATATATATATATATATATATATAGGTGGGTCTATTATGATAACACCCTTGAAGACTTATTCTGCACATCAGTTTCTTATTCTGATAACATCCCCCACCTCACCGCCCCGCATGCAGAACCACCTCCATCCTCCCGTCGCCTGATTCCTCCTACCCAGCCAGCAAATCAACCCTTACCACCTTCCTCCCCCACCTACCTCCGGCCACGCTCGGCCCAACCAAACACCGGATCCGGGGGGGATCCTCCTCCGTCTTCCTCTCCCGCGCCTGCCCGCCCTCCCAGCGCCGCCCTCACCTCCCCGCCCCACCGCCAAGCCACAGGATCTACTCGGCCCGCCGCCCCCACAACCTCCACCCTCGGGCCCCCGAGAGCAGCCATGGCGCCCCTGCCCCCTACTTCTCGCCAGCACCTCCAGTGGTCGTGGACGCCGGCGACCGTCGGATCCAGCCTCCACCGTGCCTATAGCCACTGGATCCATGGATCCCCTAGGCGTGTGTGCCCCTGTCAGCCCCAACTCGCCGACCACGAGTCCGGTGGCTCACATCAGCGGCACGGCTCGGTAGGCTCCCTGGCTGACTCTGCCTACGGGCGTGCAGTTCTGCCCACGCGGGCGTGCAGCTCGACCAATGGAGCCTTGCAGTTCGGCCGACGACACCGATGGCTTCCGACGAACTATCGCTTGGACGGCGGCGTGACGTGTAGTTCAATCGCTTGGGCGAGTGGTTCGGCGGCCGTATGGTTGCGGTGAAGTGCACCATCATGCGCAGTTCTGTAGGCGTGTGCTCGGCCTTCCCTTAGCCGCCATGCGCAACTGCTCATCTTCGCGGGCCCAGGCGCACTGCCGCGCCCCTTTCTCTTCTGTGTGCCTTCCTCCGCAACGCGCAGCGCGGATCCAAAAAGATCTCGGCCACCGGCGAGCGGTCGTGCCATGCCTCTCGGTGCGGCTACAGTGCGGCTACCGCACGGTTGAAGTTCAGCAGTAAGTTTGCTGCTTTTTCATATTTTGCTTGGTCGCAATACTACACTTCTCCTGGGTCTGCAGTCCACCGACGAGACAGCTCGTGGTTGGATGTGCTCGCTATTCTCTTATGGGATTCCGAACGAGGCCTTAGAGACAGTTGTTTTGCCACTGAGCTATGTAGAGGATAATGAGCATGTGGGTGCTGCATCGTTTATTATGTTTACATGCACTGTCTGAAGGAACACGGCTCATCCTCTGCCCGCCGTTGACGGCCCACGGTGGCGCTAGAGCCAGTTGCGACGGCGGCTCCAGAGCTCGGCCACGATAAGCAGGTCCTAGCTCGCGGCATGCAAAACGTCGCTGATGACACCACGCACACGGCCGCAGAAGCACGACACCGGGTGGCCAAAGAAGCTAGTAGAGTTTCTGACTTTTGACTCGAGTATGAAGCTAGCTGGAGCACAACGTAGTTACATCCCTTGAGCACACACATAGACATATGGGACTTCGGCGGCTCATCTTCCATGCTGCAGGAATCAAGGCCCGTCTGTAGTTAAATGTATGTGTCTACAGACTACAGGTACTAGTTTCAGACTATCAGTTAGAGTTTCAGTAAACTACTAGTGCTAGTTTTAGTTTGTTATTTCAGTAAACTACTATTCCTGGAATCGTGCTAGTGTCTACAAACGACCCAACATCCTACGTGGCCGTTCTGGACTCAATTTGTATGATTTTGTTCCTGCAAAGCAAGTTTAGTGACCCATTTGTCTGAATTTTCAAGTTTTTGTATGAAAGTGTTCCTGCAAATGCAAGTTGGTGTACTGTAGGTGTATTTAACTCTTTGTACCACTGATAGTTTGGATGGCTTTTTTGTTTCTAAAGAAGGTTAAGTGCAATGCGGTTCAGTTAAGTCATTTTTGCCGGAGAAGACGAAGATAAAAGTGCACTGCACATGTTTGCCGAGCCTAAAAACGCTGAATTGCACACCTAGGTTCTAGAGAAAAAAGTGCAGTGCACTTGTCTCAAGCTGTAGTCCATTTTTTTCACTTTCGAGGTTCACTGCTCACATTCCGGGCAGCTCGCTATATTTTTGTTTTGTTTTGGGGGTGTTCATACAGAAAGGCAATATTTTGTTTGTAATTATTTGAAGAAATCTCATGTAGTTCATTATATGAAGACTTGTTGTTTGCTATGTAAAAAGACAAGGAAAACAAGCAATGCAGTACACTAGCCTCGAGAGTGCGGTCCGAATGAATTACTAAAAGAGAGTTAACAATTAAAAAACCAATGCAGTTGTCTTGCCTTGTCACGTAATTAAAAAACATTAGAAAAATCTCGTTTTAGAAGTTCACTCCATGCGGTTCAGTTACGCTCGACTTGAAGCATGGATCACTTCCTCGTCTTCAAAAATTCACGTCCCACAAAATAGAAATCATGCAGTCTGCTAGCCCGTCTGATGCAGTGCGGTTTTCAGTCTAAAAGCAATGCGGTTTTCTTCCTCGTCTAAAAATTTTACGTCCCACAAAAAAGAAATCATGCAGTCCGCTAGCCCGTATAATGCAGTGCGGTTTGCAGTCTAAAAGCAGTGCGGTTTACTTCCCCATCTTAAAAAATTTACGTCCCATAAAAAGGAAACCATGCAGTTCTCTTACCCGTCTGATGAAGTGCGGTTTTTCGTCTGAAGCAGTGCGTTATTCTTTCCCCGTCCGAGAAAAAATACGTCTAAACAAAAAGAAACCATGCAGTGCACTTGCCCATCTGATGCAGTGCGGTATTTTGTCTGAAGCAATGCGTTCTTCATCCGATCACGATAAATCTGACGATTTTGGTCTCGCGAAGAACATAGTGTCCGCTTTTCGGTAAAATCGAAACTGCTCTTAAACCGTAAGGAATTAGAGAGAGTGTTCTACATGAAAAAGTTGCGTCTCGTTGATATCTTTCCAACGGCGTATGATTTGAATTATTCCGACCAGCCGTTCGTAAAAATTTCACGAAAAAACAGCCACTGCCTCTCGAAGTCAGCCGCACGATTTTCAAAATTAACTAAAAACGTAAGGAATCTCAAATCCATTTCAACATATGAAAGTTGCGCCTTGTCCGTAGCTCTCGAATGGCGTATCACACGCCTCGTTTCGACAAACGGTTCAAAAACTGGAGCGAAAACAGTACCGAAAATTTCAAAAAAATTGAAAAACAGAGTTCCGCGATTTAGTAAATTTGAAACTGCTCTTAAACCGTAACGAATTAGAGAAAGATTTATATATGAAAAAGATGCGCCTCGATGATATCTATCCAACGACGTATCATTTGCTTCATTCCGACGACCGGTTTAGAAAAAACGCGAAAAAACGATCGCTGCCACTCGTCATCCGCCGCACTATTTTCAAAACTGCTCTTAAACCGTGTGGAATCTCGAAAAGTGTTCAACATGTCGAAGTTGCGCCTAATCCATAGCTTTTCAATGGTATATTACACGCCTCATTCCGATAAATGGTTAAAAAATTAGAGCGAAAACAGTACCAAAAAATAGCGCGTGCAGTTTTTTCCGACGAAGTTCACTAGTCTCTATTGCGATTTCGTCGTCAAAATGATGCAAAGATCTTGCTTCATTGAGCGTCTTGATGCCGGTGGTGGTGTGTAGAATAGTTATTCTGCTAATATTAGCAGAATAGACCGTCTGTGTGTGTGTATATATATATATATATATATATATATATATATATATATATATATATATATATATATATATATATATATATCTAATTGGATGTAGGGGAGCATGAATTATTATTGTTGACATTACCCTTGAGGTGAAAGGTTGTGGGGCAAAACTATAAGCCCTATCTTTCTCTCGTGTCCGATTAAAACTCCGTAACCACAAGTATTGCGTGAGTGTTAGCAATTATGAAGGACTAAATGATAGTTGAGTATGTGGACTTGCTTTTAAGCTCGACATAGACTCTTTCCGATGTTATGATAAATTGCAATTGCTTCAATGACTGAGGTTATAATTTGTTGGTTCTCAATAAGGTTTCTGACTCATACTTCTGCATTGTGAAAATATCATCACTTGAACATAAGTAATCGTATAACAAAATCTATATATGTTGCTGTTATGAGAATAATCATGATGCCTTCATGTCCGTATTTTATTTTTATCGACGCCTCTACCTCTAAACATGAGGACATATTTATTGTTATCGGCTTTTAAGCGAGGACAAGCGAGGTCTAAGCTTGGGGGAGTTGATACGTCCATTTTGCATCATCCTTTTATGTCGATATTTATCGCATTATGGGCTGTTATTTCACGTTATGTCACAATACTTATGGCTATTCTCTCTTGTTTTACAAGGTTTACATGAAGAGGGAGAATGCCGGCAGCTGGAATTCTGGGCTGGAAAAGGAGCAAATATTGGAGACCTATTCTGCGCAACTCCGAAAGTCCTGAAACTCCACGGAATATCTTAAAATAAATAAAGAAAAATCGTCACCAAATATGAAGGCCAGGCGGCCCACACCCTGCTCACGAGGGTGGGCGCCCCAGGCACGCCCCTACCTCGTGGACCCCCTGGTGGCTCTCCGACGCCCATCTTCTCCTATAGGAAGTCTTTCGATGAGAAAAAAATCAGAGGCAACCTTTCGGGATGAAACTCCGCCGCCACGAGGTGGAACCTTGGCGGAACCAATCTAGGGCTCCAGCAGAGCTGTTCTGCCGGGGACACTTCCCTCCAGGAGGGGGAAATCATCGTCATCATCATCACCAACGTCCTCTCATCGGGAGAGGGCAATCTCCATCAACATTTTCGCCAGCACCATCTCATCTCCAAACCCTAGTTCATCTCTTGTATCCAATTCTTGTCTCCAAGTCCGGGATTGGTGCTAGTAGGTTGCTAGTAGTGTTGATTACTCCTTGTAGTTGATGCTAGTTGGTTTATTTGGTGGAAGATCATATGTTCATATCCTTTATGCATATTATTACCCCTCTGATTATGAACATGAATATGCTTTGTGAGTAGTTACGTTTGTTCCTGAGGACAAGGGAGAAGTCTTGCTATTAGTATTCATGTGAATTTGGTATTCGTTCGATATTTTGATGAGATGTATGTTGTCTAGCCTCTAGTGGTGTTATGTGAACGTCGACTACATAACACTTCACCATTATTTGGGCCTAGAGGAAGGCATTGGGAAGTAATAAGTAGATGATGGGTTGCTAGAGTGATGAAGCTTAAACCCTAGTTTATGTGTTGCTTCGTAAGGGCTGATTTGGATCCATATGTTTCATGCTATGGTTAGGTTTACCTTAATACTTTTGTTGTAGTTGCGGATGCTTGCAATAGAGGTTAATCATAAGTGGGATGCTTGTTCAAGTAAGAACAACACCCAAGCATCGGTCCACCCACATATCAAATTATCAAAGTACCGAACACGAATCATATGAACGTGATGAAAACTGGCTTGACGATATTCCCATGTGTCCTCGGGAGCGCTTTTCCTATTATAAGAGTTTGTCCAGGCTTGTCCTTTGCTACAAAAAGGATTGGGCCACATTGCTGCACTTTACTTACTCTTGTTACTTGTTGCTCGTTACAATTTATCTTATCACAAAACTATCTGTTACCACTTATTTCAGTACTTGCAGAGAATACATTGCTGAAAACCGCTTATCATTTCCTTCTGCTCCTCGTTGGGTTTGACACTCTTACTTATCGAAAGGACAACGATAGATTCCCTATACTTGTGGGTCATCAGGTATCCTTGCTGTCTTTTCCTCTATATGTTGTTCCCAATTTTTCCTTGTCATGTGCTCAACTGCAAGTTATGTTACTTCGACAGGAAAAACGGTTCATATGTACCATTACTGTCCACGGGCTCAATCTTGATCAGTGCTGGTGGTTCTTCTCTTGCTCTTCTTGCAACAAGACCTCTACAATAGTCGCATCGAACTACCGATGCGCCAATCCTAACTGCTCATCCATAGCAGCACAGGAAACGTATGTGCCTTCCAAGACCTTTGTCTCCTGTTTTTTTTTGTGTTGTTTGTTTCCTCAGGCTTCCTGCCTGATTTATTTAGACATGGCTATTATATGTTTTATTAGTCCTTTACTACAATCCTCATTATATTCGTGCCATGTGCAGGTATTGTATTTCGGTATTTGAGGGATGATGTAGGTGAGGCTGAGTTCACCATGTTTGATAAAGTTGGAAAAGCAGCTGTTGGAAAACCACTCCTCAATTTACTGAAGTTTAGAAACCCAGGACTTCCAACCATACAAAATATAGCTCGTGTACCGATGGTTGATAAAATTGCTCCACCAGAGGTTACCCAGATTATTGGGAAGAAGTATAAACTTCTTGTGTCCATTGCAAAAAGAAGCTTTGCAACCACAAGCACACAGTTATCATTTCAAGTTGTGAAAATTATGGAAACCTACAAGCCTGAGTTAAGCTCATCTGCCTTTGACAGTGTCCGTGGATCATCTGGAGCATCATCCTCTGCTTCCCTCACTGACAGTCCAGTACCATCTGAGATGTTTACACCCAGTACCCCAAGCATCAAGCAAGCCCAGCCTGGCAGCTCCTTAGGGAGCCCTGCTATAACTTTTCCATCTCCTACAGGCGCGGTGTGTTGTTTTCTTAGTCTACCATCTCTCTTTCAATTTATTCAATCAAGATTCCCACAAACTAATTCAGTTCTTCTCATTTCCTTTTTTTACACCCAGACGCAGACACCAACTTCAAAGCTCAGTCTTGGCCTTTCATCTACATCTCCAGGGTATGCCTCTTTAGAAAGGACTACTGTAGTATTTTGAAATACTTGCTTGCTCTTATGATCGTATTTTCTTTTCTAGCAAATCAACATGCCCACCAAGCAGGACCAGGCGTGCTTTTTTTATCGGCAATGGCAAGAAGGTCCCTCTGGCACAAGATCCTCCAAAGAAGTGTGACGAAATAGCCGCGGTAAATATTTCTCTGCTCCGCCTGAGATACATGTTAACGCACATGTGCTAACTAATGCATAATACTATAACTGCACGATATACGTCCAGTAAATGAGCAGCATGCTCACGCATTGATACACACGTGTCAAGGCAAAATCTTACTATTGTATAACCTAATAACCATCCAATATCAATATGCTATATCTCTCTATTATCAAGCTTATGTATATGTTGGGTGCTCCACGAGAACGATGATGAAAAGGCTGAAGATCCTTCTTCTGCTGCTAATGCAAAAGATGATAAGAGTCCACTTCAGGAAAACAAGAAGTAAGTACTGCTTCTTACATTCCACTAATATAGCTGGTTTCCAAACCAGTGTATAGCATTCCGCTTATTTATTTTTTACTAACACACCTTGAAATAAAGGAACCCCGTTGCTGGAAAAGGAGCTGGAGGAGGGAAGAAAACAAAGCAGTAGTGCCTCCTTTGCCCTGCCTATGCACCCTTAAAATATCTATAGGTACACCACAATTTCCCTATATACTACTGTTCTTGGACTTGTTTTGCCATTCTCATACTTGGAACTGGTTTCTAAAACTTTGCATTCTGTTGTAGGTTATCTATCCTATGTACATTAGCTTCTCCTCAGCAAGATCGAAGGAGAAAGATGGCGGTTTATGCATCTAGCTTCGCTCTCGACAGCTCCATCACATTGCTCTTTGACCAGCTACAAGCAGAGTCCGTTGCCGTGTATGCTTCTTGCATAGCCCTTGGTGTGGTTGTATGCTTCTTACGAAGCATGTCTAAAACTCCTGTATTTATATATCTGTGTGCTAAAAAGTCTTTGGCTGCTCAAGTAGCAGTTTCAAAGCACGACAAAACAAAAAACTCCTCTATATAATCAAGTGAACTCTAGCCTATTATGTGTGTGTTGTTCGATTATCATTTGCCTTTTTATGCGTGATATGCTGCCCCATAGTCTGCAGATGATTTCTTCTTTTCATAGATGATTTTGTCTCCCCTCTATTTTAGACTCTGGTCATCTCCTCCTTTTTTCATAGCCTTTAAGGCTCTGGCCCCCTCCTGTTTTTACTTCGGCCCAGTAGGCCCGTTCTTGGCCGTGCCTCATATCCAGACAGGCTGTGGGTTGTGTGGCTGAAGACTGGCCTATGTGCTGTCCCCCATAACCTGCACGCTCTCTTACTCCACCCCACCAATCCTGCCGTCACACTCTCCGCGCATCCATTTCTAGGGTTTCTTCCCTCGCTACATCTCTTGGTGCCCTGGGCTTATGGCGTCTTTTTCAACCGATGAAGCTGCATCCTATACTGCCATTTCAGTTGAAGGTAGATTCCATTCTTTCCCTGTTCCTCTAAGCTCAGCCTCTGCCCCTGTATACTTAGATCCAGTCATCCTTTCTCAGCGCCTAAGCTGGCGGATAGTCTAAACTATTTTATAGTCTTGCTAGGTATTTCGTCCTCGTCTGTTTGTTCCAGAAGAAATATTACAAGAGCTTTTCTTTCTTATGGTGAAACAAAATGCCCAGAGATCCGGACACACTACCATTTCCAAATCATTTTCTCTCCTGATAGTAGAACTGCACGAAGGCAGTTTGATAATGCATTGGCTAAAGCTTTTTAGCTTGAGTGCGATGAAATTGTTACTATTGATACTCCTGACCAGGAGTTCTTAATTAGCATCCCAAACAAGCAGCAGAACAAACAAGCAATCGAGTTCCTTCAGTCTGAACAGAGGCTTAACCTGGGTAATATATACTTTACCACCCTCTGTGCAGATGAAAACTCAACATTTTGTGGCACACCAGCCTATGATTTCAATGATAAACATGCTGGATCCCGGATTTTAGTTGAAATAACAAACCTCCCGCTGCATCTTTGGACATTCAAGACAGTGGATTTTATGCTGCATCCATATTGTGTCGTCTCTGAGCTTTACCCTGACACAATCACCTACAATGATCTTCTCGCGTTCCGGTGCATCTGTTGGACAGACGTGCCAGAAAATGTGCCATTGCGGATGAATATCAATACCGGACGTAGGTTTAGGGATCGAGCAAACACAGCAATGGGCATCCACCTGGACATGTTCACTGTGCTTATTAGTGTGCTTAACAACCCTTTCAGCAAGATAATGAGGCCCATTGAGCCATTACCACATGTGCCAAATGCTCGGGACATCACCATCGATGCTGCTGCCCCACACTGTTTTCTACAAGACACGAAGGTCGACCCCGATAGATTCCAAGAGCTATCACATTCTATAATCCTCAAACGAGAAGATGGTGTTGAACCCATAGACACAAAGGAAATATTTTCTGCGGTCATTCGGTATATACCAGCGTCAAGATACGTCATGTGAAGCCAATTAGCTTTGATGCTTTCCTTGTATACTATCAAGGGGATGTTCAGTATGCTACATTTGCAGCATTCAGATCAACTGTTCTGGCAAGGGGACACATTGAGCTAGGTGGCCACATCTTCAAGGCTATTCCTTGGTGTTCTTCTTATGGTGGCCAGCAAATTTCACTTACCCGATTTATTCATGTGAGTATAAGTGAACTTCCGGCTGGAATCCTCCGACACGAAATAGCAAGCCAGCTGTTGAGCCCGTTTGTCTTGGTTGAAGAGAATGGTTTGCCTGGACAAGGCTTCATAAATACACTTAGATATGACTGTTTCGGCTGGGTTGACAGTGTGATTGATATCCCAGATTATATTACCATCTACATAACGCCAGGTGGATGCGAATCAGACAATATGCATACAGGACATCATTACATGCCGCTGTACACGCGACAAGCAAAGATAACGGTTCGATCTCCAACTATGCTAGAAAACTAAGGTATACTATATGTGTGAGTCAATTTATGTACACATACTGACAAGGTCCTATGATATAACAGTTAACTTATTTCTTCATTTCCCACAGGAATATTGCTGTGATGAAGCCTACAAAAGTTGATGTATTCTGCTCTCTGAGAAAACTGCTATACATCAAATAGGGGAGAAGATCGAAAACTTAAACTACCTATTACAAATGTCTTATTAGCAAGCAACCTTACTATGCCACCAGTGTGTTTTTATTTTCAAACTGTAATGCCAGTTTAAGACCTGTATTACCTGCTTCTCTTTTCTATTACCTGCGATCAACAATTACAGTGGCCCTCTTTGTACCTTTCTATTCGCATTTTTCCTTTCCAACTACTACTATGGAGGCCCTTGAAAGTTGTGGTATATGGGCCCAGAGACAATAGCCTAGCCAAAAGGCCCATAGACATATCATATATTGCTATGAAGGCAGCCAGATGAAACCCTAGATCGGCAGAGTGTTCTTTCCCACACGTTCAGTGCCTCGCTCCCAAACAATGACCACACCGGCGCGAGCGCAGTCAATATTACTAACCGTTGTTTCTCCATGTGTTTCAGCATCTGGATGCCCGGAGAACTCCTCGGCAGGACCACAGGTAACTACCCTTATGATTCAGTGATGTAGCCGTAGATCTATGTGCCCTCTTTCTGATTAAGCTTGCAGCTGTGGTCGGCGCTTAATCTATCTACCTGATTAAAAATTCACAGGACATGCCACTGGATGCAGAGGAGATACATGCCAGGTTTTATCCGGATGAAGAATACTCCAACAATAACCAATTTGAAGGCCAGCTGCTTGAGGTGGCTTTCTTTCAGAAAAATAAAAAAGCATTCCTTTGACCAGAATGATTTTCCTTGGTATGCACTGAAGCTGTTCCAATTTTTGATGCAGGAGGAGATGGCAGGCATGGAAGAGGTCTACACTCAGTATGAGAATTCGCAGCCCCGCTGTGAGGTTGGTGGTTATATAGTAGAAAACGACTGATACTTTAGTTATCTGTTATGGATACTTTTTCTATGCCTATTTCCTCTTAGCAAGATTCGTAGTTTAAGCTTCGTGGGCTTATTATGAAAACTATTTCTTAATGTCATGAAGTTTTAAGCAGGCACAAAGATATGCCTGTATTGACACCACTCAGCAAGGCAAATTTTGAACCACGAAAACCGATGCTGGCGTGGTCATCTAAAAACAATACACCAAATACTTCCATACAAGCACACACCAAAGTCTTTTTGTTTCATATAGGCATAGTACTAGAGAGCTTCCTGCATTGTTTCAGTGTTGGATGTGTGTCTTTTTGTTTCATACAGGCGCAATACTCCTATTTATACATTGCATTCAGGATTCAATTCACACTTGTGATAGTCATTAGTTCATGCTTGTGATAATTAGAAACTACCAGGTAGTGAATGTTGTGGTCTACACCGTCGATGCATAGCTTATACTCTTGTGCATAAAGTTGTCCATGATAAATTAGTTATCTTCATTCCAGCTGTTACCATAGCAAAAACTAATATGGTGTTAGTTCTGCTTGGGTTATTCAAAGTACACTTTCCCTTCAAGAAGCTTTTACCTGCCGAAATATGATTCATGCCCTCGCGCCTAATGACATCCGTTTAAAATCACAGGCCATACCACCGATGATCAAAATCCCTTACATGATGATGCTGGATGTTCTTTTAAGACTTTAGAACTTCCAGCAGCAGAATATCGAAGCAAAGCATGTGATGGCGGTAGAGTATGTGTCACTGTTTTTTCCATACGCCCACATCATATGTTGAAGATCATGGCAGTCGTATGGCTATTCCCGGGGTACAATGTATTGATCACGCAATGTCAGAGGACACAACTGCCATGGAAGCAATTGGATACATAAAATGCATGGTTAAGACTGAACTAAGAGACTACAATTACAGCAACATGAAGAAACTGGATGAGGAAAATCAGTCTCTAAAGCATGAGCTAGCAGTGGCGAAGTATAACAAGCAAAAAACAAAGGCGAAGAGCAGATCCATCAAGAACAAATTAATGATGGCTAGGTATAAGAACAAGAAAAATGCTATGGGCTGGTTCGTTCTTACAAGATACATGCATGGATTATCTGATCATATATGCAATGTGACAGCGCTCAACAGACCATGTGGGAAAGAACCCATGGATCAGCTTATGAACGAACCTCTTAACAACATTGAGAAGATAGAAGAAAGGCTCAAGCGCAGGGTGCTCAAATCAGAAAAGCAACTAAAAAGCATCAGGAGAGGTTTCTAGAGTTCTGTTCTACAAGAATGGATCCTAAACCAGACCTTTTAGAATTGTAGTCTATTTCGATCCTTTTGTTTAACCGCATAGATTAACCGTAATGTATAATTATATTTCTCTGTATGTGTAAGACTTGCGAAGACTGTGTAAGAACTAATGACGGCCCTATTAAGACTCTGTTGCTTGTACCGTTTATGTCTGTGTGACTTTTTATTTAATTTTTAGTGCCATTTATGTCTCTATAACTGGCATAGCCAAGGCCATCAATATACTACAGGATTCCTATTGCGTATGCAATTCCTGTTCCTGCAGATAGCAAAGCTAAATTCGCTAATGCAGTGCAAAATAGCTCGTTTCTATCTGCCTGTGAAAATGCGATCGCATGGCTATGAGAGTGGGCTCATATTCTAAAATACACGCGCTAAAAAATAAATAAAGCCTTGGGCCTGGTGTCCATATCAGGCCGCACTGAAAACCCTTGCCAAGCCCACAGCAGTCCATATACAGCAAGCACACTGGCTCCAACTCACAGATTCTAGGGTTTCTATGAGCCGCATCCATTTCCAGTTTGATCTACCACCCCCCGAGCCGCCTTTATCTTCCAACTCCGTAAACCACGCATCCAGTGCAAGGATATGGCGGGCGAGGATCCGGATTCTCCATTGGACGAAGAACTCATGGTCAGGGGCCTTCCATAGGTACGTGCCTCAAGACAATTGGGTAATTTACTTCCTGTTTATATAGTCGATTAAAGCATCTATGCAACGACATCTTTGTCCATTTGCGTGATGCATGCCTGATTTACATCTTGCAGATGTCGCCAACCCATGTCAACATAAGCAAACGTTACATTCTTCAGCAAGCCATGAACACTCTTAAGCTGCAAATAACTGACCATGACATACTTTACATGGGAGAGCATGGCCTAATTGCCTCTCTTTCAATCAATTTACCACCTCATAGAGGCTGGGCAGCCACAGAACCCAAAAAAATTATGGGGATTTCAAAAGTACATCCCTCGAAGCTGCTGAATCAGCTAATGTAGCTGCAATAAGCTATCTACAAGAAAACAACATAGTAGTATTTGATGATGCAAACCTACAACCCCTAAAGAAATGCAGAAGAGAACTTCTACACGCAACATCCTGGTCATGGGGTTTTGAGAAATCTACTATGCAGCTTAAAAAACAAGTCGAACCATGGAAAGAGATAGGGTGCAACCATTAACATTGATGCTTTCATCCAATGACGACAGTCCAAATACACCGCTTCTTGAGGTATATTAGACATACTTTTGTCTTAGTTTGTGTACCAGTTTTACACATACAAAAAAGAGACCATGTATATCTCATAACAAGTTTCAGGAACCCGATGATGAATTGGTTCCAACACCTGAAGCAGAACCACAGTTCAATGGCAGTGCAACGAACACACTGCCAGCTGAAGTGATCTCTAACCTCTTTCCTTCCACCAGCAAGCTGGACCCAGAAATCGCTGGCAACGGAACTACTAGGTAAAACACTCACAAGAAAAACCTACTAAATCAACTATCTTCCTCTTTGACCAACCAACAAAGCACTGTATGCAGGGTGTCTGGAAAAAGAAGTGCAAAAAGAGCGTTGTTCGACCATGGCAATGAGCTGTAAACCCAAGCAACAACGTCGACCAGGATACTTTTGAAAGCTAGCTCAAAGGCATTACCAAAACTTATTATCCTTCGTGCAGAGTATTTTCATGCAGCCAAAACTTTAATCCTATCTTATGAAATCCCATGTACTGACTATGCTATATCTATGTGCGTACGCTTAATTACTTCAGACAAACGGAATTACAATGTTAGGCAAAAGCATATAGCTCACTAATAGTTTTGAGTCTTCATCATCATTGCATTACATAGATAGCATAGAGCATACATTAGTGCCAAAAGAAAAGCATCCTGGTTCCCTTGGCCCAACAAACCCGACCATAGTCTATCAAACGACTGAACATTACTAAACATAGGCATACCATCATACTAGAGAACATATCTACATGTCCTTGCAGAACACCTTCCCATCTTCCTACTTCCAAACTGCATCATTGAAACCTACAAAAACCCATACTTACTTAGACCAGGAAATAAACTAAATATTTCTTTCAGAAATAAAATTATGTTTCATACACCAACCTCTTCAGATTTTGTGCACAGTGAACACTGGCACCCCCTTGCAATGTCGGAGAGAAAAGACACAGTTTTCCCATTCTTTCAGCTTCGCTCTTTCCACAAAGCGGCTCTAGTTATGTGTTATAGCAGCCCTCTTGTCAACCCCTTTCATCAGTCGAACATAGGTTAAACAACGCCCAGATGAAAGCTTAATCCGCATTCGATCAACTGGACTGGAGAGAAACTTCATGAGGTGCTTCTCAGTGAACAAAGTAGAGAAGTACCACAAGCATTCAAGAGACTTATAGTTATACACTATGATTGATAGAGTAGGCAAAACACACATATAGGAAAATAAATTCGCTTCTCACCATTCTCTGCCAAGCTTTGGTAAAAGTCTTGTTCATCTCACAAACATAGTGCCTAATAACAGGCTTAACATAACGAACATAGAAGCTAAGACGCTTTCGAGCACACTTTGACATCATAAATTTCTTTGAATACATCCAGTCGGCTTTAGAATTAGGATCATATCCTAACAATAAGAGTAAAATAATTAATTTCCTATCTATAGAAAGAAACACTCTGGATTATCTAGCATTAGTCCTTACCAACTGAGTACTCCCTAGGGCAGTCACACGCATCCTTGCATGTCTTCTGAAGCTTCTTTTTCTTCATACTATAGCACATGCCACAATAATTCAACAAACAAATGGCCCATAAGCGCAAATGACTAAAATACAGATCATGGCCACATTTTATTAGGTTAAATGTCTGATGTTTACCATTACTAAAAATACCTTCATCAGAGCTTGTGTCCAAGCCATCATCAGAGCTGCTGTACGCTCGTTCATCAGAGCTCGTGTCCACAGCTTCATCAGAGCTGGTGTACGCGGGTTCATTAGAGCTCGTGTCCAGAGCTTCATCAGAGCTGCTGTCCGCGCTCTCATTAGAGCTAATGTTCACAGGATCGTTGATGCGATCTCCCGTCATACCTTCAAACCTTAAACAGCAAAGATTTTCAATCGGCACAAACTATGTGGAAACAGGCAGAAAACATCGTGCTGAAAAAAGACAGCAATGGAGTAGGAGTCGGCTGAAAACGAAAGGAGTTGCCAAATCCAAATGAATGCGGACCAGATCCATGTTTCAAATAAGCTCCAACCAGTCAGAAAGGGGAAGAAATCTCACCAACACGCAAACGCTAGGGTTCGTCTCTCAACAAAGGGTTCGACCACCGGACGAAGATGCCGAGGAAGAGGAATAGCAGGGGACCGATGCCTGCCGCTTGATATTCTACAGCGAGCGGGCCAGGCAGAAAAAATGCCCGTGGGCCAAACAACAAGCAGGCCAGGCCAGTAAACCTTAAATACTCTGTAAATAATATTAGACATGCTTCTAAAATAAAACATACACATAGCTCTCTTTTTAGGCGAAACAGGCACATAACTTTCAGTCCACATAATACATGCATATGCATCAATAATTGGTACAACCATTTTTTATTGAGAGACACAACCTTTTCAAAACACTTCTATTTTATTTTTGCATAGCAACGGCTGTTTTTTTGTTTCAACTCTGACTCTATGCTATTAAAGTAAACCAAGTATATTAAAATAAACCAACTATATTCATATATGCCTCAGTAATTGGTACAGCCGATTTTTATCGAGAGAGACAACATTTCAAAACACTTCTATCTTCATTTTTCATACCAACGAATATTTTTTTGTTTCGGCTTTCACTCTATGCTATTAAAATAAATCAACTATTTTAAGATAAACCGACTATATTATATCTTTTCCCTTAGGTTTCTTATCTTTTCCCCTCTCTTTTTTCCAAGAAATATATGCATGCCCAACTTTTTCATCATGATAACCATGTTTTCAAACTTGCTAAAAAAATACAACCAAGCCAACTTTGCTTTCTCATCATACTGCATGTTTTCAAACTTGCTAAAAAAATGCAGCCAAGCCAACTTTACTCTCTCATCATCCCAAGAAATATATGCATGCATAAATTTTTCATCATGATAACCATCATTTCAAACTTGCTAAAAAAATACAAAGATGCCAACTTTACTACCTCATCATAGTGGCCATTTTTTCATATTGAACATATTCATGTTATGCAAAATTTCCCTTTTCCCAGACTATGGTTCAGTTCAAGGTTCTTGCAGCATGAAAATATTTTCATCGACAACATGTCTTCAGCGGGTCTCTGCGCCATTTGGCGCAACGGTTCAACTAGTAATAATAAATCTCGGATGAAAACACTTTCTCAAAACAATCATAATATGATATAACAAGATGGTATCTCGTTAGCCCTTTCTGAGATCGCAAAGCATAAATGTAGAGCACCTTTAAAGATCAAGGACTGAGTAAACATTGTAATTCATGGTAAAAGAGATCCAGTCATAGTCATGCCCAATATAAATTAATAGTAATGGATGCAAATGACAGCGGTGCTCTCCAACTGGTGCTTTTTAATAAGAGGGTGATGACTCAAGGTAAAAGTAAATGGATAGGCTCTTCGCAGAGGGAAGCAGGGATTTGTAGAGGTGCCAGAGCTCGATTTTGAAATAGAGATAAATAATATTTTGAGTGGTATACTTTCATTGTCAACATAACAACCGAGAGATCTCGATATGTTCCATGCTACACACATTATAGGCGGTTACCAAACAGAATGGTAAAGTTTATACTCCCCCACCACCAACAAGCACACTCCACGGCTGATCCGAAACAACGGGTACCGTCCAGCTAACAACAATCCTGGGGAAGTTTTGTTTGCAATTATTTTGATTTGATTTGTTTAAAGCATGAGGCTGGGCATCCCGGTGACCAGCCATTTTCTCGTGAGTGAGGAGCAGAGTCTACTCCTCTTGAGAATAACCCGCCTAGCATGGAAGATACAGACAGCCCTAGTTGATACAAGAGCTATTCGAGCATACAAAACAGAATTTCATTTGAAGGTTTAGAGTTTGGCACATACAAATTTACTTGGAACGGCAGGTAGATACCGCATATAGGAAGGTATAGTGGACTCATATGGAATAACTTTGGGGTTTATGGAATTCGATGCACAAGAAATATTCCCGCTTAGTACAAGTGAAGGCTAGCAAAAGACTGGGAAGCGACCAGCTAGAGAGCGACAACAGTCATGAACATGCATTAAAATTAATGAACATTGAGTGCAAACATGAGTAGGATATAATCGACCATGAACATAAATATCGTGAAGGCTATGTTGATTTTGTTTCAACTACATGTGTGAAAATGTGCCAAGTCAAGTCACTTGAATCATTCAAAGGAGGATACCACCCCATCATACCACATCACAACCATTTTAATAGCATGTTGGCACGCAAGGTAAATGTAGCGACCAGACCTCAAACAGTCGATCTCGTGCTCGATGTCATCCTCGGATCGATAATCTTGACACCACACAAGATACTCGGAGGATTTATAACAGAGTAGCAATCTCACACTTATTACAATCGAATGTCTCAAGAGAGAACTTAATAAAATAAATATGGCTTAAGGCCATCTAAATACGATAACAGCGGAAGGCTTGGAAGAATAAGCGAGTCCATCAACTCCAGCGGCATCATCGAGTATAGAACCACGACCTAAGCACCTTACTAAGTAAATGCGAAAAGTCTGCAACATGAAACATTGCAGCCCGAAAACGGGTCAGCACATGGAATATGCTGGCAATGTAACACATAGAGAATAATGGAAGAATAAGCCTATACTACATGCATATATGGCTGGTGGAAAGCTCTATGGTTACAGTTTTGCATAAAGCCAATTTTCCCTACTGCAAAGGAATAAATTTATTTAACTATCATGGTGGTTGTGAAACATTGAGAATGGTTGACAGCATTCTCAATCCCAATTAAAAGTACTCATTAACAAACCCAACAATATTAATTAGAAGTAACATGATCAGATTCACATGATATCCAAGTACTAGATACTCAAGATTGTCCATAACCGGGGACACGGCTAACCATGATTAGTTTATACACTCTGCAGAGGTTTGCGCACTTTTCCCCACAATACTCGATCGCCTCCGTTGGATTTCTTGCACTACATGATGTTTGAAAGCGGATGACCGAGACATAGTCTTTCGAAGCACTAGCACCTTACTTGTGGGTAGACCGGTACAACTACTTTCCCTACATCTGCTAGTCTACCCGTAAGAGTTCGCACAACTTAATCAACTATGCGAGCCCATAATGGCTTGTGGCTGCACACGAAGTTTCTAGTTTGAATAATCTCATGATCCCTTTGAGCACGGGTGGCGGTCCAAGAAATACTGAAAGTCTGATAGAAACCAGGTGCCTCAATCCACCCAGGATGTGTGTTTAAGTTGCCACCTTAAATAAACCATTAAATACAATCTCACATCTGTCATGGATTCACTCACCCAATCCACGTCTACTAGCATAGCATGGCATAATAAGCAAACGTAGAAGTAACTCCCAAAGGTTTATAATAGAACAGGTAATAGGTACTACCTCAACTACTTCCCATCCCACAATTTAATTTAGATCCTAATCATGCAATGTTTGAGGATTGATCTAATGCAATAAAAACTGGGTATGAGAGAAGGTATGATCAAAGTATTACTTGCCTTGCTGATGATCCGCGAAACCTAGAGACTCGAAGTAACAGGCGGCGCACTCCGGGTATTCTACCGCAGACAAACAAACAAGTAAAGAATAAGTACTAATCTAATGCACAGGTAAAACTCGAATAGATCTAACCAGATAGTTCAACTTAAGAACTCCGGTTTGCAAAAAGAATCAAATCAAACGAAGCAACGAAAGTCAAACGGCGGAAGAAAACAACTTCGTTTTACTAATCTGAATCTAGGTCAAATTTTACAGAAGCAAAAACTTGTTTAAGTAGATTATTCAGAAAGAGGGTTTCGAGACGAAACTCCAGGCGCTTGAATCGCGTGATTCCGATAAATGAGCGAAAAGTTATACTAAAACGAAAATCGGATCTGGAATCGCGATCAGAAAAATCGCGGATTAAATCCGAGAAAAAGAAAAACGACGAACGGGTTAACGAACAGACGATCGTTAACTATACTAATTTGACGAACTCGTGTGTTTAAACGAACTAACAAACGAACGTTCGTTAATTAACCTAACCAAAAAAACCGAATCTAATAAAAAAACGAAACTAAAAAAACCGAAAGAAAACCGCCCGGTTTTTAGAAAAACCGGCGGCACGCGATCGAGGCGGCGGCGAACCTCGGCGGCGGGATCCGGCGACGGCGGCGGTCCGACGGGTTGGGCGCGGCGGGGGCGGGTCGGCGGCGGCGGCGGGTCGGGCGCGGCGCGGCGGCGGATCCGGCGTCGGCCTTGGCGCGGGGTCGAGCGGGGCTGCGGCTAGGGTTTCGACCTGGGTGGTGGCTTATAAAGCCTCACGGGCGGAGTCCTAAGCGGAACCTGGCCGTGGAGTCGGTCTTGCGCTTTTTTAATAATTACGCAGAAAGAAAATAAAAAGAAATACTAAACGGACTCCAAAAGTCCCAAAATAAATTTTCCCCGGCTTCTAAAATCAAGCCGGATTTAATGAACATTTATTTGGGGCCTAAATGCAATTTTGAAAAACGCGCATTTTTCCTAAATTCAAATAAAAAGGCGAAAAACTCCAAAATAAAATCTTATTTGATTTTATTATTAAATCTTCATTATTTCTTTATTTTGGGAATGTCATTTTATTCCCTCTCTCATATTTTGGTAGTAGAAATAATTGAAGATAAAATAATTAAAATCAAATGATCCTATTTTCAAAATTTGAGAGAACTCAAATATGAAAATAACGAAAATCCCCAACTCTCTCCGTGGGTCCTTGAGTTGTGTAGAATTTCTAGGATCGAGCAAAAATGCAACGAAAAAAATATGATATGCAATGATGCTCTCTGTATAACATTCCAAAATGAAAATTTGGGATATTACAAACCTACCCCCTTTAGATGAATCTCGCCCTCGACATTCGGGTTGGCTAGAAAATAGGTGAGGGTGGTCCTTAAGCAAATCTTCCTCTCGCTCCTAGGTGGCTTCATCCTCTGTGTGGTGGCTCCACCGAACTTTGCAAAACTTAATGACCTTGTCAAGGGTGACTCGGTGGCATACTCGTAATCTTAACCGGTTTCTCCTCATAGGTCAAATCATCATTCAACTGAATCGCTTCCAGTGGCACTGTATCCCTCAGTGGTGTATCGGCCATCTCTGCGTGACACTTCTTCAACTGAGAAACATGAAACAAATCATGAACTCCTGACAATCCTTCGGGTAGTTCCAACTTGTACGCAACTTCTCCCATGCGTTCCAAAACACGATAAAGTCCTACAAATCGAGGTGCTAACTTTCCCTTAACTCCAAAACGCTTAACTCCGCGAAGTGGCGAGACTCGAAGATAAACTCTGTCTCCGACTTTGTATTATGTCTCCTTGCGTTTTGAATCCGCATAGCTTTTCTGTCTTGACTGGGCTACCTTGAGCCTATCACGAATCAACTTTACTTTCCGTTCAGACTCCTTAATCAAATCCGGTCCAAACAACTGGCGGTCTCCAACTTCATCCCACAACAAGGGGTTCCTGCACCTCCTTCCGTACAAGGCTTCGAAAGGGGCCATCTTCAGACTGGTTTGATACTGTTGTTATAAGAAAACTCCGCATATGGCAAATTGTCATCCCAACTTGATCCATAATCAAAGCACAAGCTCTAAGCATATCCTCCAAAATCTGGTTGACTCTCTCAGTTTGTCCATCTGTCTGTGGATGAAAAGTTGTGCTAAACTCCAGCCTGGTTCCCAAAGTCTCGTGCAACCGCTTCCGAACTTTGAGGTGAATTGGGTTCCTCTATCGTCTGATACTCCTCGGAACTCCATGCAAGCATACAATCCTGGTCATGTATATCTTAGCCAATTTGGCACTTGCTGTAGGTAGTCTTTATCGAATGAAATGAGCTACCTTCGTCAAAGATCGACTATCACCCAAATCGAGTCATAGCCTGAACGAGTCCTGGGCAATCCCGTGATGAAATCCATACCTAGTTTATCCCACTTCCATTCGGGTATAGGCAATGGCTGTAACAATCCTGCTGGCTTCTGATGTTCTGCCTTCACCCTCTGACATACATCACAAACTGCTACGTACTCTTCAATATCCTTCTTCATTCCGGTCCACCAGAACGTATTCTTCAAATCCAAATACATCTTGGTATTTCCTGGATGAATCGAATATGGTGAATCATGTGCCTCTTGTAGAATCAACTTCCTGATCTCCGGTTCATTGGGCACATAAACACGGTCTTCAAACCATAGGGTATCATGCTCATCCTCACGAAATCCCTTAGCCTTTCCTTCGCTCATTTTCTCCTTTATGGAGGCAATCTCTTTGTCAGTCTTCTGAGCTTCCCTGATCTTGTCCATCAAAGTTGACTGAATCTCCAATGCTGCTACATAGCCTCTCGGAACTATTTCCAAACATAGCTCTCGAAGATCCTTGGCTAATTCCTTTGGTATTTCTCCCATCATTAGTGTGTTGACGTGACTCTTGAGGCTCAACGCGTCTGCTACAACGTTAGCCTTTCCGGGGTGATAATGTAATCTCATATCATAGTACTTAATGTGCTCCAACCATCTCCTCTGCCTGAGATTTAGCTCCTTCTGCGTGAAGATGTACTTCAAACTCTTGTGATCCGTATACACCTCACAATGATTTCCAATGAGGAAGTGTCTCCAAGTCTTCAACGCATGCACTACGGCTGCTAACTCCAAATCATGCGTAGCATAATTTAGCTCATGAGGCTTAAGCTGTCGTGAAGCATACGAAACAACTCTTCCCTCCTGCATAAGCACTGCTCCAAGTCCTCGACGTGAAGCATCGCAATACACCTCATAATCCTTGGTCTGATCTGGCAGGATTAACACTGGTGAGGTAACCAAATGTTTCTTCAACTCTTGGAAACTAGGTTCACACTCCTCAGTCCAAATAAACTTGGTCTCCTTCTTCAATAATTCTGTCATAGGCTTCGCAATTCTTGAGAAATTCTCAATAAATCTCCGGCAGTATCCTGCTAGTCCAAGGAAACTCCGGATCTCTCCAACTGTTGTTGGCGCTTCCCAGTTTGTTACAGTGACAACTTTTGTGGGGTCTACTGCTATACCTTCTCCGGATATAACATGTCCAAGAAATCCAACTTCTTTCAACCAAAACTCACATTTGCTGAACTTGGCATATAACTGGTGTTCTCTGAGCTTCTCGAGTACCAAACGCAAATGCTCCTTATGTTCCTCTTCATTCTTCGAATAAACCAAAATATCATCCATGAACACCACGACGAACTTATCCAAAAACTCCATAAACACTTTGTTCATCATGTTCATAAAATAGGCAGGTGCGTTAGTCAGACCAAATGACATAACGGTGTACTCATACAGCCCGCACACAGTGGTAAAAGCCGTCTTAGGAATATCCTGCTCTCGAATCTTCAATCGATGGTACCACGATCGCAAATCGATCTTTGAAAACACCTTAGCTCCTTGCAACTGGTCAAACAAGTCATTGATCATCGGCAACGGTACTTGTTCTTGATGGTCACTTCATTCAATCCTGATAATCAACAACCATTCTTAATGATCCATCCTTTTTCTCCACTAGAAGTACTGGTGATCCCCAAGGCGAAGAACTTGGGCGAATAAAACCTTTATCCAGTAACTCCTTAATCTGCTTCTTAATTTCCTCCAAATCTTGGGCTGGCATCCTATATGGTCTCTTAGATATCGGCCCAGTGCCTGGCAATAGTTCAATCAGAAACTCAATGTCTCTATCCGGTGTCATGCCTGGCAACTCTTCCGGAAACACGTCCGGGTAATCCCTTACCACTGGTACTTCTTCCTGCACAACTCCTGATAAGGAATTTACATGTGCTCTCCTCGGCTCATGCCGTGATACATACTTGATTCTCCTTCCTTCTGGTGTCGTAAGCAAAATTGTCTTACTGGCGCAATCGATGTTTCCTCCATACATCGACAACCAATCCATACCAAGAATTACATCCAAACCTTGGGATTCCAATATAATTAAATCCGTTGGGAAAACATGCCTCCCTATACTTAATGGCACTTGAAAACATCCTTGACTGGCCATATACTCCGCTACCGGTGAGCTTACTAGCATGGGTGTCTTAAGAGTTCTGGTGGGTAGGCTAAACTTATCCACAAATCCCCTTGATATGTATGAATGCGATGCACCAAGATCAAAAGAACAAGCTGCAGAAATGACTTAACCAAAAACTTACCTATTACTGCATCTGGCTGAGCTTCAACCTCCTCCACGGTAACGTGGTTCACTTGTCCTTTGTTGAAAGGGTTCGGCTTCTTTCCTGAGCTTCCATTGCCATTTCCATTCTGGCCTTCTGGACAATCGTTTGCATAATGCCCAGTCTTGTGGCATTTAAAGCAAGTGATGTGGCTCAGGTCTACCTTGGATGGTGTTGACGGGTTGGTGCGGTTTTGTCCATTGCTTCCTCCATTCCCGTTCCCATTCTTGGTGCCATTATGGTTGTGCGAGCTACCTCCTCCATGGGTATGTTGAAATTGTCCTCCTGGCTTCGGGGTAAAGCGAAGTTTCTGCTGAGCTCCAGAGTTATTCTTCCCCTGTCAATACTTCCTCTTGCGATTGTCAATCTGCTACTGCTTCCCTTCAATCATGAGAGCACGATCTACTAACTCCTGGTAGTTATTGAAAGTGGCTACCATCAACTGCATGCTTAGCTCATCATTCAGTCCTTCTAGAAACTTCTCCTGCTTAGCTGCATCCGTAGCAACGTCATCTGGGGCATAACGTGCTAGCTTACTGAAATCATCTACATACTGGCCAACTGTCCGTCCTCCTTGGCGCAAGTTGCGAAACTCACGCTTCTTCATGGCCATAGCTCCTGCTGAAACATGGGCAGTACGGAAGGCTTGCTGAAACTGATCCCATATGATAGTATCTACAGGGTAAGTGGCTGTAAAATTCTCCCACCATGCTGCTGCGGGTCCTTCAAGCTGATGTGCGGCAAATTTAACCCTTTCTCTATCTATACATCCTGCAGTGGTCAAATCCCTCCCTATCTTACGGAGCCAATCATCTGCAACAATCGGCTCGGTGCTACTGGAAAACACCGGCGGATTCAGCCTTAAGAAACGGGTCAAATGGTCAACAGGTGGTGGTGGCGGTGGGTTGTTGTTGTTGTTGTTGTTGCCTTGGTTCTGTACCAATGTTTGAATCAAGGCATTCTGCTGCTGAATCAACTGAGTGATCTCTGGCGGGAAAACAAATCCGGGGTCGCGTCTTGGAGGCATCTGAGGGGTTTAAAGAAAAGACGAGAATTTGGAATAGAATGAGGTCTATAGAGAAACACTACCCATATGCACATGAGACAAATCACACAATATCACTCCAATCAATTCAAACAAGGGCATACAACGGTCTATCTATCGTTACAAAGTGTTGGGACTAAAACTAATATAAAATAGGGGTAATCTACTACTGTTATGGTGGTCAACTAGAAAAACTTCTCCGATGAAGACTCCATGATATCTGCTCCAGCTTCATCTTCGTAATCATCATCACTAGGATCGAATCGGTGTAAATCGATGATGATGTAGTTCTCTGGACAGGTGCTATCTTCATCTTCTCCTCCGGGTGCTGAATTTCCCATGAGTTCTTCAATCTTCTCCTTAAGATCGCCGTTTTGGCCCACTAGAGCTACAATCTCCTCCATGTAGTCCTTGCGAGTGGCCTTCAGTTCTCCTTCTAGTTCGATAATCTTAGCTTTTGCTGTCTTCAACTCCATCATGTCTGCGCACATCTGGTTCTCCTGGCGTCAAATGTGCTGGTTTAACTCCTGGATGAAAGCTGCAATGGATCGATCCTTCTTAGTGCCAACTATTTCCCATTGTTCATCTCGGCGCCCGCAAATCTGGTAGATAGTATCCTAGAGGTCATCTTTGTAAACTTCTCCAATGCGTCCCATGGTTATGTGAGCTACCATGCTCTTTCCCAGAATCCAGGTTGGTGCATTGAAAACACACTCTATGGGCTCCGTGATTGGTGCAAACGTCCTTCCGGGAACTTGAGCTTGAACCTTCCAGCGCTCTTCTTTGGGTAAAGTGGAATTGTAGGTCCCGGTGATGCTTGGTAATCCAATGTTTAGGTACTTAGTGACTTCCTTCAGGTGTCATCCAAAGGGTGTATCCTCATCCGGCTGAGTGAACTTGATCCTCGTTTCCGTCATCCTAAAAGAGTAGAAAAGATGAGGAGTTAAAAATGAGAAGAAAGAGTAGTGATCTAGGGTTTTAGCTTAATGGTCGTGTCCTACAGTCAGCGTGTGCTCTGATACCATCTTTGTAGCGACCAGACCTCAAACAGTCTGATCTCTGTGCTCAGTGTCATCCCTGGATCGAGAATCTTGACACCACACGATTACTCGGAGGATTTATAACAGAGTAGCAATCTCACACTTATTACAATCGAATGTCTCAAGAGAGAACTTAATAAAATAAATATGGCTTAAGGCCATCTAAATACGATAACAGCGGAAGGCTTGGAAGAATAAGCGAGTCCATCAACTCTAACGGCATCACTGAGTATAGAACCACGACCTAAGCACCTTACTCGTCGTCTGAAAAGTCTGCAACATGAAACGTTGCAGCCCGAAAACGGGTCAGCACATGGAATATGCTGGCAATGTAACACATAGAGAATAATGGAAGAATAAGCCTATACTACATGCATATATGGCTGGTGGAAAGCTCTATGGTTACAGTTTTGCATAAAGCCAATTTTTCCCTACTGCAAAGGAATAAATTTATTTAACTATCATGGTGGTTGTGAAACATTGAGAATGGTTGACAGCATTCTCAATCCCAATTAAAAGTACTCATTAACAAACCCAACAATATTAATTAGAAGTAACATGATCGGATTCACATGATATCCAAGTACTAGATACTCAAGATTGTCCATAACCGGGGACACGGCTAACCATGATTAGTTTATACACTCTGCAGAGGTTTGCACACTTTTCCCCACAAGACTCGATCGCCTCCGTTGGATTTCTCGCACTACATGATGTTTGAGAAACGGATGACCGAGACATAGTCTTTCAGAAGCACTAGCACCTTACTTGTGGGTAGACCGGTATACCTACTTTCCCCTACATCTGCTAGTTTACCCGTAAGAGTTCGCACAACTTAATCAACTATGCCAGAGCCCATAATGGCTTGTGGCTGCACACGGAAGTTTCTAGTTTGAATAATCTCATGATCCCTTTGAGCCTGGGTGGCGGTCCGAAGAAATACAGGAAAGTCCTGATAGAAACCAGGTGCCTCAATCCACCCAGATGTGTGTTTAAGTTGCCACCTTAAATAAACCATTAAATACAATCTCACATCTGTCATGGATTCACTCACCCAATCCACGTCTACTAGCATAGCATGGCATAATAAGCAAACGTAGAAGTAACTCCCAAAGGTTTATAATAGAACATGCAATAGGTACTACCTCAACTACTTCCCATCCCACAATTTAATTTAGATCCTAATCATGCAATGTTTGAGGATTGATCTAATGCAATGAAAACTGGGTATGAGAGAAGGTATGTGTAGCGACCCGACCCAAAATCGGTCAAGTCTCTGTGTAGCTGTACCATCCCAAGATCATGCTGGCACACACAGTACATTGATGAAAAGATTCAAAGTTCAATCACACCTGAATTTATTACACGATTCTCATATCGAGTCTTTATTATAATAAAATAAATTCGGTCGAAGGCCAACTCATGAGAAATAAACTAAATAAAGCTGCGGAAGCATAGACGAATAGTGAGTCCATCCGACTCCATAGGGCAATCGCCAAGCGTGGATCGTAGCCTCACTCCTGATCGGAAAATTCCTATGCAACATTAGACGTTGCAGCCGTGTAGGTCAGCATTTCGAATATGCCGGCAAGTCATGAAGAGAGAACAACAATAAAAAAAATTACTAACACTATATGTAATTTGACTGTGGGGCTCTAAGTTTCATTGTTTTGCGAAAAAGCCAGTTTTTCCCTACAACAAGGACTTGTTTGCAAATACTACAAAATGTTGGTAGTTATTGAGATGGTTCCGCCAACCAATGTCTCATTCCCAATTATTAAATAACCCCCTCAATTAATTTATTATGTTCGGTGTTGAGATATCCGAAATACTCCAAGTTCGAGAGGCTCAAATTGTCCGTAACCGGGGACACGGCTAATCGATTAGGTTTTAACTCTGCAGAGGTTTGCGCACTTTACCCGCAAGAATCGTTCCCTCCTTTAAGTCTTCGCACTGCCTGGTGTTTGAACACGGGACGAACGAAACAGGGTCTTCCAAAGAGTTCCTCTGGGCCACTGCCGGTGCCCATCCAATCCTAACGTTCTTCTACATCGACCAAGCCAGAGCCCATAATGGCTTGCGGCTGCACAGGTAAGCTTCCGGTCAATGGGGTATCCATCCGTCTCTTCGTGGCTGGGTGAAGCTTTCCGCAAGATGTCATGGCGCTTCTCCATGCATCCCGGACATCCGCTGGTTTCTCCAGGGTGCCCGTCAACCGTCCTCCACCCAGTAGTGAATTTGAAGTCCATCTTGAGCTTGAAGTCATGGGGTTGTCATCATCTTGACTCTCACATCTCCCTTATGAACCACTCAACCAACCCCGTCTACGAGCATAGCAAAATAAACTACATCGTCCCGGGCAATGGTAACAAGGGGAATTGGGTTCATCCTACCTCATGATACTACTCATGAACATAACTTAAAATTCTCCTACTGCATGCATGGTGGGGAGGCAAAATTCTAATGCAACAAAATCATAGGTATTGTAAAACATGATGAAATGACTTCGAAAGCTAGCGACTCGTAGTAGCAGGCTTCGCACTCCGGAAATTCTATCGAAGCAAACAATAATCATATAAGCATACAAACATACAATCACTTAACATAACAGCATGCTAACATAAAACACACAAAACAATCGAACCAAAAACCAAAGAAAACTCGAAGAAATCCAAGCCAACAACTAACAAGAAAATAAAATAAACCTTTTCTTTTCTGTAAATAAAAGTTCACGTTCTAAAAATACAGAAACTAATCTAAAATAAATTATAACAGAGGTAAAATAAAATTTTAAAAATACCTAGAACAGCAGAAAATAGCAGCAAGCTAAATAAACTAGAAAAGCTTGTTTTCGCATAAAAACTATTTTTAATAAAGACTATAAATACCCAAATAAATTCCTACTGCTGGTCAAAGTCAAAACAAGGCAGTGACAAAAAGAATCACTAAAATAAAATAATCCTAACTCAATTTATAGCAGAAATACTAATCTGATTAAAACTAATATAAAACAACTTTTAAAAACCTAAACATGGCCGAAGCTATTTTCTACAAAAACTATAGGAAATTTGCAAACTAACAAAAAAAGAATCAACTAAAAATATTAAGTAACCTAAGAGATACAGATTTTACAAAACTGGAACTATTCTGTTGAAAACAGAAACGAAAAAATAAAATTCAACAAAAATTAATGCGCTAACGGGCCGAACAGTGAGCGCTCTAAAACTAAACAGCGCATGAGCACTTAATAGACCAATACGTCCACGGGCTAACAGAAATAAACCAATCGAGCCGGTCTAACTAAACCAGGAACTAAACCGGAATAAAACCAACTAAAACCGATCTAATCTAAATAAAACCTAACCATTCGCTAGTCTAATCTAAGCCGTGCATTGTAGATCGAATGGTGGAGGGGGGTCCAGTGGCTTACAGCGGCGACGATGGACGATGGTGGCTCGGGCGACGGTGGCGGGGGTGCTCCGGTGGTCGGGGAAGAAGGCGGTGGCGTCAGGCGGGTGCGGCGGCTCGAGGGGAGGTCGGGGGTGGAGTCGTTGGAGCTCGGGGATGACGGAGACGATCGGGGCGAGCTCGGGTGAGCTCTTGCTCCGGCGGGCGGCGGACGAGCTCGGGGCGACGACGTTGGGGCTCCTGAGCAAAGAGAGGATATCAGGGAGGTGCGGAATGAAGTGGCGGTTCGGGTGGAGTAGCTTGGAGGTCGAGGGGTGGCTCATCGGTGGCAGAAACGGTGGCGAACCGAGGCGGCGGCGGCGAGATGCGTTCGGCGAGGGAGGCGGCTCTGGTGGGTTTGGAGCGTAGGGTTTTAGGGGGTTCGAGGGAGGAGGGGCAGGGCTTTATATAGGGCATCAACTTGGAGGAGGGGGCGTCTCGGGATCACGATCCCAAGAGGATCGGAACCGCGGCGGCGGCGGTCGCGCTTCTGGCGGTGTTTATGCGTCGTGAGAGGAAAGAGAAGGGTGGGGCAGGCGTCGGTGAGAGAGGGAGGGTGGTGGCGATCAGGCGACCGAGGCAGAGAGGTTGGTCTGGCGCTAGGGGCAGGCAGCTCGGCGCTGGTGGGCTGGCTGCCTGGCCCATGGTGGCTGCTTTCGCCGGGTGGGCAGTTGGCTGGGCTTGCGCCTGGGGTTTTTCCTTTTGTTTTTTTAGAGAGAAGAGAGAATGTAGGAAAAAATATATATTATTTATATATAGGACATATATATATATCAAAATTCTCAGGGGAATTTATCCTACAACGTGGACATTTTTTCCAGGGGCAAAACTCAAACTAAAAAAACACTTTCTAGAAATCCCAAATAAAATCAAATTTGAATTCAAACTTTTTGGCAAAACTTTTCTTCTGACATTTGTGGAGTGTCATGTTTACTCCTCTCATACTTTTTCTCAAGTATTTGTCAGGCATTGTTTTGAAATAAATTCAACTGCCAATTTGAATTCAAATTCCAACAAACTCAAAAGCCTCTGAAATACTTCAAATGTCACTCAATTTAAACAATATGCATAGATGCTTAGTTATAGTTGTAAAACATTCCAAATGGGAAATTTGGGATGTTACAAACCTACCATTTTAAGATGAATCTAGCCCTCGAGATTCGGGTTAACTAACAAATAGGTGCGGGTGGTCTCGGCGGAGGTCTTCTTCTCGATCCCGGTGGCTTCCTCCTCGAATGATGACTCCACGAACCTTGCAAAACTTGATGATCTTGCTGCGGGTGACTCTGTTCAGATCTCGAGAATTCGGACGGGTTTCTCCTCATAAGTCAGATCACTGTCGAGCTGTATGGCCTCTAGGGGCACTGTGTCTCTCAACGGAATATCGGCCATCTCGGCATGGCATTTCTTCAGCTGAGAAACATGGAAGACATCATGAACTCCAGACAATCCTTCCGGCAATTCCAACTTGTAAGAAACTTCTCCACGACGTTCGAGGATTTTGTAGGGGCCAATGAACCTGGGTGTCAACTTTCCTTTAACACCGAACCTCTTGATTCCACGAACTGGGGACACACGAAGATATGCCCGGTCTCCCGCTTCGTATGTTACTTCCTTGCGTTTACTGTCAGCATAACTCTTCTGCCTCGACTGAGCTACCTTGAGTCTATCTCGAATCATCTTGACTTTCTCTTGGGAATCTCTGATAAGATCGGGACTGAAAAGTTTTCCGTATAGAGCTTCGAAAGGGGCCATCTTCAGACTGGTCTGATAACTGTTATTGTACGAGAACTCCGCGTATGGTAAATTATCATCCCAGCTAGACCCATAGTCTAGCGCACAAGCTCTCAACATGTCCTCTAGAATCTGGTTGACTCTCTCGGTCTGTCCATCTGTCTGCGGATGAAAAGTTGTACTGAACTCCAGCCTCGTACCCAAAGTTTCATGCAACTGATTCCAAAACTTTGAGGTAAATTGCATTCCTCTATCTGACACGATACTCCTCGGAACTCCATGCAGACATACGATCCTGGTCATGTATATCTTGGCTAACTTAGCGCTGGTGTATGTAGTCTTCACGGGAATGAAATGAGCTACCTTGGTCAAGCGATCAACCACTACCCAGATGGAATCATAACCTGAACGGGGATAAAATCCATTCCAAGTTTCTCCCATGTCCACTCGGGAATCGGCAAAGGTTGAAGTAACCCCGCTGGCTTCTAATGTTCCGCCTTTACTCGTTGGCAAACATCGCATAGTGCTACGTAATCGGCAATTTCCTTCTTCATACCCGTCCACCAGAAACTTTCCTTCAAATCCAGATACATCTTGGTGTTACCGGGGTGGATCGAGTACGGTGAATCATGAGCCTCCTGAAGAATTAGCTTCCTGAGTTCAGGATCATTGGGTACATAAATACGATCCTCGAACCATATAGCTCCGTATTCATCCTTACGGAACCCTTTAGCTTTTCCTTCATTCATCCTTTTATTTATCTCATCAATTTCCTTGTCCGACTTCTGGGCTTCACGAATTCTTTCGGCCAAAGTGGACTGAACTTCCAGAGCTGCAACGTATCCTCTTGGAACTATCTCCGATCGGAGATCTCGAGAGTCATCGACTAACTCCTGGGTAATCCTCCGCTATAAGAGTATTCACATAACTCTTACGGCTCAAAGCATCTGCTACAACATTAGCCTTTCTGGGTGGTAATGCAATCTCATGTCATAGTCCTTGATTAACTCTAGCCATCTCCTCTGCTGAGGTTCAACTCTTTCGTGTGAAAATATACTTCAAGCTCTTGTGATCCGTGTAAACATCACAACTGTTTCCGATAAGGAAATGCCTCCAGTCTTGAGTGCATGCACTCGGCCGCTAACTCCAAATCATGTGTGGCATAATTCATCTCGTGAGGTCGTGCTATGCGGAGGTATAAGCTACAACTTTTCCTTCCTGCATGAGTACTCCTCCGAGTCCTCAGGCGAGAAGCGTCACAATATACCGGTAATCCTTGTGTATGTCCGCAAAATCAGCACTTTGGGGCTGTAACCAAACGTTTCTTCAATTCTGAAACTGGCTTCACAATCCTTGGTCCAAATGTACTTGGCGTCCTTCTTCAACAGCTCAGTCATGGGCTTGGCAATCTTCGAGAAATTCTCAATAAACCTCCGATAATATCCTGCGAGTCCGAGAAAACTGCGGATCTCTTGGTCGAGGTGGGTGGCGCCAATCGGTGGTGATACAACCTTGGTGGGGTCAACTGATATTCCTTCTCCTGAAATAACATGTCCTAGGAATCCAACTTCCTTCACCAAAATTCACATATGCTGAACTTGGCATACAGGCGATGTTCTCGGAGTTTCTCGAACTAGGCATAAATGTTCCTTATGCTCTTCCTCGCTCTTGGAGAAAATCAGTATATCATCGATGAACACCACGACAAACTTGTCCAGATATTCCATAAATACCTTGTTCATCAAATTCATGAAGTATGCAGGGGCATTAGTCAATCCGAATGACATAACGGTATACTCATATAAACCATACCTGGTGGTGAATGCTGTTTTGGGTATATCCTTTTCACGGATCTTCCACTGATGATACCCTGATCGAAGATCGATCTTGGAGAATACCTTGGCTCCAACTAGCTGATCAAATAGATCATTAATCATCGGCAGAGGGTACTTGTTCTTGATGGTCACGTCGTTCAATGAACGATAATCCACAACCATTCTCAGGGTTCCATCCTTCTTCTCTACCAAAAGAACTGGGGCTCCCCATGGTGACGAGCTTGGCCGAATATATCCCTTCTCCAGTAGCTCATTAATTTGCTTCTTGATCTCTTCCAAATCGTTCGGGGCATCCGATAGGGTCTCTTGGATATTGGGGCTGTGCGGGCAATAACTCAATCAGAAATTCAATGTCTCGTCGGTGGCATTCTGGTAATTCCTCCGGAAACACATCGGAAAATCTTGCACTCATCGGCACTTCCTCTGAACAACTCCGTGAGGGAATTCACTGATTCTTCATCGGGATACGTGCGGATACATACTTGATCCTCTTACGCTCCGGAGTGGTGAGCGAGAATCGTCTTCTTGAGCACGATCTATGTTTCCTTCAAACTTCGTCAACCAATCCATGCCTAGGATTACATCCAAGGTCCGGGTTTCCAATACTACGAGTCTGTGGGAAATTTATGGTTTCGATGTTAAGGGTTGCATGACAGCCTAAGCCTGCCATCATTTCTCCTCTGCGGGCCCGGCGTGAAGAGGGCTTCTAAGGGTTCTAGTTGGCAACCCGTACTTTTCCACAACTACCCTTGATATAAATGAATCGTTGCACGAGAATCAAAGAGTACCAATCTTTGGGCGTGAAGTTAATAAAACTTACCAACCACGATTATACGGCTGATCATAGGCGTCCTCCGTCAATGTGGTTCACCCGAGCACGAGGAAAAGGGTTGGTCTTCTTTGCTGAGCTTCCATTGCCGTTCCGTTCCTCTGCTTGGCCTCCGGGCGGTCGGTGGCATAGTGCCCTGTTTACGGCACTTGAAGCAGTGATGTGACTCGAGATCCTTCTGAGCCGAAGCGGGACGGTGCTGGTTGCCATTGCCTCCATTGCCTGACTTGGAGTTGTTGTCGTGGTTGCGATTGTTCCCATTCCCTCCATGGTTATGTCCTCCATGATTATGTCCTCCATGGGTGTGATGGGTATGTCCTCCCGAGTATGGGGCATAGCGAGGCTTTTGCTGAGCTCCGGAGCTGTACTTTCCCTGGCCATATTTCCGCTTGCGGCTATCAATCTGCTGCTGCTTGCCTTCGAGTATGGTGGCCTTGTCTACCAGCTCCTGGTAGTTGTTGAAGGTAGCCACCATTAGCTGTATTCCCAGCTCATCATTGAGTTCCTCGAGAAACTTTTCCTGCTTTGCGGCATCTGTGGCCACATCATCCGGGGCATAGCGAGCTAACTTGCTGAACTCATCCACGTATTGCCCCACAAGCGGTTCCCTAAGCGTAAGTTGCGGAACTCACGCTTCTTGAGACTCATGGCTCCAGTGAGACATGAGCGGTGCGGAAAGCATGCTGAAACTGATCCCACGTCATGGTGGAGATGGGATAAGTGGCGGTGTAGTTCTCCCACCAAGAGGCTGCAGGTCCATCAAGTTGATGTGTGGCAAAGCGCACCTTCTCTGCATCTGTGCATCCAGCAGTGGTTAACTCCCTTTCGACCTTGCGGAGCCAATCATCGGCCACAATCGGCTCAGTGCTGCTAGAGAACACTGGCGGAATCAGCCTTAGGAAGCGGGTCAAGTTGTCAACAGGGGGTGGTGGCGGTGGATTGTTGTTGTTGTTGTTGTTGTTCTGGTTATGGATGAGCATCTGCATGAGGGCATTCTGCTGCTGGATCAGCTGGGTGAGCTCCGGCGGAAAGTTGAAACCGGGGTCACGTCTCGGAGGCATCTGGTGTTTTGGAGTGGATGAGAAAATTAGAATAGAACAAGGGTCTAATGAGAAAATAGCACTACCCATATGAATGCACAATCATAATCACACCAATCATTTATTCAATCATCTCAAACATGGTTCAATCTCGGATTACAAATTCTCATGACTAATCGAAAATAACGGCCTAACTGATCGACGGAAAAATAAAATAACATGGCGGTCGACTAAATGTCTTCATCAATTATCCTTGCGTCCTCTGGTGCGGCGTCCTCCGGTGCGGCGTCCTCTGGTGCGGCGTCTCCTCTTACGGATTCCTTCGGTGGAGCTCTCTTCATAATCCTGGTCATTGCTCACGAGGGGTCCGTCATCTCCACTCGGAAAAAGGTCTTCTCCCAGGTCCATCTTCTCCTCTAATGTGGCAACATCAATCTTCAGCTTGTCGACTCTCTCCATGAAATCCTTGATTTCTTCTTCATGGTCAAGGAAGTCCGCGCGTGCTTTCTCCTCCGGTTCAGTTCACGGAACAACAGCCTCTGTGTACCTTGAGTTTGGTGAGTCTGGATTTCCCGTTTCCTGAGGAGACTCTCCAAGTCTTGGACATATGAGAGAATGGAGTCGTCCTCTACGGTACGGATGATATCTCCATTCTTAGCTCTGCGAGAAATCATGGCGAGGTCTGATGGGTCGAGCTCGGCCGTGTACTCTTCTCGGAGGTGTCCAAGTGCATGATAAATCGCCATGTCTCTTCCGAGGATCCAAGTGAAATCGGTAAACTCAAAGTCAATGGGCTCTGAATGTCCTCCGAAGGTCCTCCTTGGAATGTGCACCTTAATCCTGTAGCGGGTATCCGTCGGAAGTGCATTGGTAGGCTTCCCGGTGATTGAGGGCAGAGCAATCTTCAGCTTCTTCACGATCTGAACAACCTTCTTGCCGAGAGGCATCGTCTCATCTGGCTGGCAAAACTCCGGTAGAAGAACTGGGGTGAACTCAGCGGCCATCTAGAATGTTGAAAATCGGAGAGAAGTCAGAAATGAATAGGGGAGAATTACGGAATGATAAGGACATAAAATAAATAGTCTCTTCCTATGGCTTTTCGATCCTAGGGGTTACGTCCCACGGTCAAGCATGTGCTCTGAATACCATCTCATGTGCGACCCGACCCAAAATCGGTCAAGTCTACGTGTGGCTGTACCATCCCAAGATCATCTTTGGCACACAGTACATTGATGAAAAGATTCAAAGTTCAACCACACCTGAATTTATTACGATTCTCATATCGAGTCTTTATTACAATAAAATAAATTGGCGAAGGCCAACTCATGAAAATAAACTAAATAAAGTTGCGGAAGCGTGAGCGAATAGCGAGTCCATCCGACTCCATAGGGCAATCGCCAAGCGTGGATCGTAGCCTCACTCCCGATCGGAAAACTGCTCGCAACATTAGGCGTTGCAGCCGTGTAGGTCAGCATTTTGAATATCTTGGCAAGTCATGAAGAGAGAACAACAATAAAAAAAATTACTAACACTATATGCAATTTGGCTGTGGGGCTCTAAGTTTCATTATTTTGCGAAAAAGCCAGTTTTCCCTACAACAAGGACTTGTTTGCAAATACTACAAAATGTTGGTAGTTATTGAGATGGTTCCGCCAACCAATGTCTCATTCCCAATTATTAAATAACCCCCTCAATTAATTTATTAAGTTCGGTGTTGAGATATCCGAAATACTCCAAGTTCCAGAGGCTCAAATTGTCCGTAACCGGGGACACGGCTAATCGATTAGGTTTTAACTCTGCAGAGGTTTGCGCACTTTACCCGCAAGAATCGTTCCCTCCTTTAAGTCTTCGCCTTTGCGCCTGGTGTTTGAAGGCGGACGAATAAACAGGGTCTTCGAAGAGTTCCTCAGGCCCTTGCGGTGCCCGTCCAATCCTACCGTTCTTCTACATCTCGTAGCACCGTCCGGCCAGAGTCACGCCTAGGGTCGACCAAGCAGAGCCCATAATGGCTTGCGGCTGCACAGGTAAGCTTCCGGTCAATGGGGTATCCATCCGTCTCTTCGTGGCTGGGTGAAGCTTTCCGCAAGATGTCATGGCGCTTCTCCATGCATCCCGGCCATCCGCTGGTTTCTCCAGGGTGCCCGTCAACCGTCCTCCATCCAGTAGTGAATTTGAAGTCCATCTTGAGCTTGAAGTCATGGGGTTGTCATCATCTTGACTCTCACATCTCCCTTATGAACCACTCAACCAACCCCGTCTACGAGCATAGCAAAATAAACTACATCGTCCCGGGCAATGGTAACAAGGGGAATTGGGTTCATCCTACCTCATGATACTACTCAAGAACATAACTTAAAATTCTCCTACTGCATGCATGGTGGGGAAGCAAAATTCTAATGCAACAAAATCATAGGTATTGTAAAACATGATCAAATGACTTGCCTGGCTGACGGTCTTCAAAAGTTAGCGACTCGTAATAGCAGGCTTCGCACTCCGGAAATTCTATCGAAGCAAACAATAATCATATAAGCATACAAACATACAATCACTTAACATAACAGCATGCTAACATAAAACACACAAAACAATCGAACCAAAAACCAAAGAAAACTCGAAGAAATCCAAGCAAACAACTAACAAGAAAATAAAATAAACTTTTTCTTTTCTGTAAATAAAAGTTCACGTTCTAAAACTACAGAAACTAATCTAAAATAAATTATAACAGAGGTAAAATAAAATTTTAAAAATACCTAGAACAGCAGAAAACAGCAGCAAGCTAAATAAACTAGAAAAGCTTGTTTTCGCATAAAAAGTATTTTTTAATAAAGACTATAAATACCCGAATAAATTCCTACTGCTGGTCAAAGTCAAAACAAGGCAGTGACAAAAAGAATCACTAAAATAAAATAATCCTAACTCAATTTATAGCAGAAATACTAATCTTATTAAAACTAATATAAAACAACTTTTAAAAACCTAAACATGGCCGAAGCTATTTTCTACAGAAACTATAGGAAATTTGCAAACTAACAAAAAAAGAATCAACTAAAAATATTAAGTAACCTAAGAGATACGGATTTTACAAAACTGGAACTATTCTGTTGAAACCAGAAACGAAAAAATAAAATTCAACAAAAACTAACGCGCTAACGGGCCGAACAGTGAGCGCTCCAAAACTAAACAGCGCATGAGCACTTAATAGACCAATACGTCCACGGGCTAACAGAAATAAACCAATCGGGCCGGTCTAACTAAACCAGGAACTAAACCGGAATAAAACCAACTAAAACCGATCTAATCTAAATAAAACCTAACCCTTCGCTAGTCTAATCTAAGCCGTGCATTGCAGATCGAATGGTGGAGGGGGGTCCGGTGGCCTACAGCGGCAACGATGGATGACGACGGCTCGGGCGACGGTGGCGGGGATGCTCCGGTGGTCGGGGAAGAAGGCGGTGGCGTCAGGCGGTTGCGGCGGCTCGAGGGGAGGTCGGGGGTGGAGTCGTTGGAGCTCGGGGATGACGGAGACGATCGGGGCGAGCTCGGGTGAGCTCCTGCTCCGGCGGGCGGCGGACGAGCTCGGGGCGAGGGCATCGCGGCTCCTGGGCAAAGAGAGGATGTCAGGGAGGTGCGGAATGAAGTGGCGGTTCGGGTGGAGTAGCTTGGAGGTCGAGGGGTGGCTCACCGGTGGCAGAAACGGCGGCGAACCGAGGCGGCGGCGGCGAGATGCGTTCGGCGAGGGAGGCGGCTCGGTGGGTTTGGGCGTAGGGTTTTAGGGGTTCGAGGAGGAGGGCAGGGCTTTATATAGGGCATCAACTTGGAGGAGGGGTCTCGGGATCACGATCTGAGAGGATCGGAACTGGCCGGCCATGATCGCGCTCTGGGGGTGTTTATGCGTGAGAGGAAAGAGAAGGGGTGGGGCCAGTAGCGTCGGTGAGAGAGGGAGGTGGTGGCGATTAGGCGACCGAGGCGGACAGGGTTGGTCTGGCGCTAAGGGGCAGGCAGGCTCGAACCTTTGGTGAGCTGCTTGGCCCATGGTGGTGGGCTGCGCTGGCCGGGTGGGCAGTTAGCTGGCTGGCGCCTGGGGTTTTTCCTTTTGTTTTTTTAGAGAGAAGAGAGAATATAGGAAAATATATATATATATTATTTATATATAGGACATATATATATATCAAAATTCTCAGGGGAATTTATCCTACAACATGGACATTTTTTCCAGGGGCAAAACTCAAACTAAAAAAAATACTTTCTAGAAATCCCAAATAAAATCAAATTTGAATTCATACTTTTTGGCAAAACTTTTTTTCTGACATTTTTGGAGTGTCATGTTTACTCCTCTCATACTTTTTCTCAAGTATTTGTCAGGCATTGTTTTGAAATAAATTCAACTACCAATTTGAATTCAAATTCCAACAAACTCAAAAGCCTCTGAAATACTTCAAATGTCACTCAATTTAAACAATATGCATAGATGCTTAGCTATAATTGTAAAACATTCCAAATGGGAAATTTGGGATGTTACAGTATGATCAAAGTGTTACTTGCTTTGCTGATGATCCGCGAAACCTAGAGACTCGAAGTAACAAGCGGCGCACTCCGGGTATTCTATCGCAGACAAACAAACAAGCATACAATCAGTACTCATCTAATGCACAGGTAAAACTCAAATAGATATAACCAGATAGTTCAACTTAAGAACTCCAGTTTGCAAAAAGAATCAAATCAAACGAAGCAACGAAAGTCAACCGGCGGAAGAAAACAGCTTCGTTTTACTAATCTGGATCTAGTTTAAATTTTACAGAAGCAAAAACTTGTTGAATTAGATTATTCGGAAAGAGGGTTTCGAGACGAAACTCCAGGCGCTTTAATCGCCTGATTCCGATAAACGAGCGAAAAGTTATACTAAAACGAAAATCGGATCTGGAATCGCGATCAGAAAAATCGCGGATTAAATCCGGGAAAAAGAAAAAACGACGAACGGGTTAAAGAACGGATGTTCGTTAACTAAACTAATCTGACGAACGTGTTCGTTTAAACGAACTAACGAACGAACGTTCGTTAATTAACCTAAACTGAAAAAAAACCGAATCTAATTAAAAAACGAAACTAAAAAAAATGAAAGAAAAACCAAAGAAAACCGCCCGGTTTTTAGAAAAACCGGCGGCACGCGGATCGAGGCGGCGGCGAACCTCGGCCGGCGGGATCCAGCGACGGCGGCGGTCCGGCGGGTCGGCGGCGGCGACGTGGTCGGGCGCGGCGGCGGATCCGGCGTCGGCGGCGCGCGCTGCTGGCGAGGTCGGGCGGGCTGCGGCTAGGGTTTCGCCCGGGTGGGCCGGCTTATAAACCTCACGGGCCGGAGTCCTAGGCGGACACGGCACGTGGGTTGGTCGCGTTTTTTAAATAATTACGCGAGAAAAAATAAAAGGAAATACTAAGCGGACTCCAAAAATCCGAAATAAATTTTCCCGACTTCTAAAATCAAGCGGATTTAATGAACATTTATTTGGGGCCTAAATGCAATTTTGAAAACGCGCATTTTCCTAAATTCAAATAAAAAGCGAAAAACTCCAAAATAAAATCTTATTTGATTTTATTATTAAATCTTCATTATTTCTTTATTTTGGGAAAGTCATTTTATTCCCTCTCTCGTATTTTAGTAGTAGAAATAATTGAAGATGAAATAATTAAAGTCAAATGATCCTATTTTCAAAATTTGAGAAAACTCAAATATGAAAGTAACGAAAATCCCCAACTCTCTCCGTGGGTCCTTGAGTTGTGTAGAATTTCTAGGATCGAGCAAAAATGCAACGAAAAAATACTATATGCAATGATGCTCTATGTATAACATTCCAGATTGAAAATGTGGGATGTTACAGTAAACCATTATAAGCTCCTAGCTAATTAAGCATGACGTAAGCAACTATAATCTCTAATTGTCATTGCAAACATGTTTATTCATAATAGGATTAATCAGGAACGATAAACTAATCATATTTACAAAAACAAGAGAGGTCGAGTTCATACCAGCTTCTCTCATCTCAATCAGTCCATCATATATCGTCATAATTGCCTTTCACTTGCACGACTGAACGATAAGCATAAAAATAATAGTGCACGTGCATTGGACTAAGCTGGAATCTGCGAGCATTGAATAAACAGGAGAATACAAAGTAATATGGGCTCTTGGTTAAATCAACAATAATGCACATAAGAGCCACTTCAACAATTTCATTATGGTCTTCTCCTATCGACCCCCAAAGAAAAGGAAAGAAATAAAACTATTTACACGGGAAAGCTCCCAACAAGCAAAAGAAGAACAAGAAATCTTTGGGGTTTTCTTTTTAGTTATTACTACAGGCAAGAAAGTCAACTAGCTAAAAGCTAAAATTAATATTTTTTTTGGTTTTTCTTAAAGTTTTTCAAACACACAAGAAGAAAGCAAGAAAAAGAAAATAAACTAGCATGGATAGTACAATGAAAGAGTATGAGCATCGACAAATAGAATGAGTGTGTGAACATGAATGTAATGTCGGTGAGAAATACGTACTCCCCCAAGCTTAGGCTTTTGGCCTAAGTTGGTCTATGGCCACGGCTGGCCTGGCGGATATCCAAAGTTATAGTTGGGGTCGTACTGAGATGAAGCCTCGGGTTGCCACTGGTTGGCAACCTCATCCGGATCCCACTGGTAAACAGACTGTCGTTAAGGAACAAATTGTGGTTCTGGATCTGGCTCTGTAGCTGGTGTGGGGTTTCGGTAGGCGTGAATGGCCTCCAGCGGAACAAGTACTTGCATGCAGATAAGTCAAACAAGGAAGGAGTAGGCAAAGTGATAGCCTCACGGTGATTTTTATCGAATAACAGTCTATAGTTAAGCTCCTTTCTCTTGTTCTTAACAATGAAATCATGTGCAACCATACTCTTGTAGTCTAGAAAAACAGGAGGCAACAACTGTTCTTCTTTCTCATAATGCCTAATAGGTATGTTAAAATGTGCAGCGAGGCACGAGGCGAAGATACCTCCCAAGAAGGGGACCTTAGTACGGTTAAGATTTAACCGCTTTGAAACAATAGCGCCCATACTAAATGTTTCATCACGAAACAGGGAGTGGCATAAAAGAACAATATCAGGGGCACTCAGGTTTCCACAATTTCCGCGCCCAATTAAGCATCTACTAGCAAATATTGCAAAGTAATGTAGAACAGGAAAATGTATGCTAGTAATTCTCGCATCGGAAACCTTCCTCGTTTCCCCTACAACAATTGTATCAATAAACCCCTTCACATCGTTACGATGTGGTTCCTCTACGCTGCCCGAAAAGGGCAACTTGCAAATCTCACAAAATTCAGAGAGGGGCATCTCCTTATACTCATCATATAAATAGAAATCCACCGAAGGTGGTGACCTCCTAGCATCGAAATGAAAATTTTGCACAAAAATATTAGTGAGTATAAGATACTGTTCATGTTGGTCGCGGAGGAAGTCAGTGAGGCCTGCATTGTCAGCCAACTCATAAAAATCATCATAAATCCCGGCTGCTCTCAAGAAATCATCACAAGGCCATTCACACGGCCGAACCTCCGCGGTGCAAGGGAGATTATATTTGGGCCTCTCTTCTTCTTCACTTTGCTTATCCTTCGAACTTCGGCTCGAAGTGCCCCTCAAAAATCTCTTCATCATTTTCTGACAATTTCCGAAATTCTTAGTAACTTCAAATAAAAGTGAACCAAACATAACAAAATTGATAGCAACTACTCCCACAAGTGCCTAGAGACTATATCATGCATTAGAACTACTTGGGACCATATAAATTTGACATGCAAGCTCAAGAACAGGGTCACCTAGGAAGCAAAAATTTGCAATGAATAAAGCACTAGAACAAAAACTAATTGGACCATTGGAGGAGTCACATACCGAAGAACAATCCCCCAAAGGAGTTTTGTGAGTGGAGCTTTGAGCTAGGAGATCGAAAATCGCAGCAAAATGAGCTAGAACTCGTGCTTGAGCTGGTTGGTGATTTTTTTGGGAGGAAGAAAAAGTGTGTGGGTGCAGGAATAAGTGGAGGGGAGCCACCATGGGCCCACGAGGCAGGGGGGCGCGCCCGGGGGTGAGCGCGCCCTGGACCCTCGTGGCCAGGTGCTTGCTCCCCCTGCTGTGTTCTCAGTGCCAGATATTCTCAAATATTCCAGAAAAAAAATCATATTTCAATTTCAGGGCATTTGGAGAACTTTTATTTTCAGGGTAATTTTTTATTGCACGGATAATTCAGAAAATAGTCAGAATATACTATTTTTGCTTTATTTATTCTAAATAAGAGAAAGTAAAAAGAGGGTACAGAAGGTTGTCCTTTCTAACTTCATCCATGTCATGCTCATCAAAAGGAATCCACTAACAAGGTTGATCAGGTCTTGTTAACAAACTCATTCCGAATTGCATGAAACCGGAGAATTTTCGAATAGCACTAAGTTACCTCAACGGGGATATGCACGTCCCCAATAATAAGAATATCATATCTCTTTTTGACAGTAGGAAGAGGAAATCGGAAACCTCCAAAAATAATCGATGGAATTTTTCCAATAGAGTTTATGCTATGAACTTGACGTTGTTTTCTCAGAAAGTGTACCGTATGCTCATTGCCATTAACATGAAAAGTGACATTGCCTTTGTTGCAATCAATAACAGCCCCTGTAGTATTCAAAAAGGGTCTTCCAAGAATAATAGACATACTATCATCCTCGGGAATATCAAGAATAACAAAGTCCGTTAAAATAGTAACGTTTGCAACCACAACAGGCACATCCTCACAAATGCCCACATGTATAGCAGTTTATTTATCAGCCGTTTGCAAACATATTTCAATAGGTGTCAACTTATTCAAATCAAGTCTACGGTATAAACAGAGAGGCATAACACTAACACCTGCTCCAAGATCACATAAAGTAGTTTTAACATAGTTTCTTTTAGTGGAGCATGGTATAGTGGGTACTCCTGGATCTCCTAACTTCTTAGGTATTCCACCCTTAAAAGTATAATTAGCAAGCATGGTGGAAACTTTAGCTTCCGGTATCTTTCTTTTATTAGTAACAATTTCTTTCATATACTTAGCATAAGGATTCATTTTGATCATATCAGTAAAACACATGCGCAAAAAGATAGGTCTAATCATTTCAGCAAAGCGCTCAAAATCCTCATCATCCATTTTCTTGGATGGTTTGGGAGGAAAAGGCACGGGTTTCTGAACCCACGGTTCTCTTTCCTTACCGTGCTTCCTAGCAACAAAGTCTCTCTTATCATAACGTTGATTCTTTGATTGTGGGTTATCAAGATCAACAACAGGTTCAATTTCTACATCATTGTCATTGCTAGGTTGAGCATCAACATGAACATCATTATTAACATTTTCACTAGGTTCATGTTCATTACCAGATTATGTTTCAGCATCAGAAATAGAAATATCATTGGGATTATCAGGTGTGTCAACAATAGGTTCACTAGCAGCATGCAAAGTCCTAACATTTTTCTTTTTCTTCCTCTTAGAAGGACTAGGTGTATCAACATTATTTCTCTGAGAATCTTGCTTAACTCTCTTAGGGTGGGCCTCAGGATACAAAGGTTCCTGAGTCACTTTACCCCCTCTAGTTGCAACTCTAACAACGAAGTCATTATTCTTACTATTCAATTCATTGAGCAAATCATTCTGAGCTTTAAGTACTTGTTCTACTTGAGTGGTAACTATAGAAGCATGTTTACTAATGAGTTTAATTTCACCTTTAACTCTAGACATATAATCACTCAAGTGTTCAAGCGTATCAGCATTGTGTTTTAATTCTCTACCAAAATAAGCATTGAAATCTTCTTGCTTAACCATAAAATTGTCAAACTCATCTAAGCATTCGCTAGCAAACTTAGTAGGAGGGATTTCAGCTTTATCATATCTATAGAGAGAATTTACCTTTACTACCTGTGTCGGGTTATCAAGACCATGCGTTTCTTCAACAGGCGGTAAATTAAGACCATGTATTTCTTCAACAGGAGGTAAATTCTGAACATCTTTAGCTTTTATACCTTTTTCTTTCATAGATTTCTTTGCCTCTTGCATATCTTCAGGACTGAGAAATAGAATAACCCTTTTCTTCGAAGTTGGCTTAGGAGTTGGTTCAGGAAGTGTCCAATTATTTTCATTGGTCAACATATTATTCAACTATCCAGGTGGTCTCTGGAAGCATCAATTAGTCCATTATAAATGATGTCAAGTATTTCATTTTTCTTGAGAGGATGATTAGGAAAAGCATTAAGTAATTGGAGAAGCCTCCCCCAAGCTTGTGGGTAACTCTTCTTCAATTTTCACAAAATTATATATTTCCCTTAAAGCAGCTTGTTTCTTATGAGCGGGGAAATATTTAGCAGAGAAGTAATAAATCATATCCTAGGGACTACACACACAACCAGGATCAAGAGAATTAAACCACGTCTTAGCATCACCCTTTAATGAGAACAGAAATATTTTAAGGATATAATGGTAGCGAGTTTTCTCATCATTAGTGAACAAGGTGGCTATATAATTTAATTTAGTAAGATGTGCCACAACAGTTTCAGATTCATAGCCATAGAAAGAATCAGATTCAACCAAAGTAATTATATCAGGCTCGATAGAGAATTCATAATCCTTATCAGTAACAAAGATAGGTGAAGTAGCATAAGCAGGATCATATTTCATTCTAGCATTCAGAGGTTTTTGTTTCAGCTTAGCTAATAATTTCTTAAGATCATTCCTATCATTGCAAGCAAGAAAGTCTCTAGCAGTTTCTTCATCCATAACATAACCCTCAGGCACAACAGGCAATTCATATTTTGGGGAAGAATCTTCATCATCACTTTCATCAATATTATCAGTTTCAATAATTTCATTCTCTCTAGCCCTAGCAAGTTGTTCATCAAGAAATTCACCTAGTGGATGATACGTCTCCGTCGTATCTAATTTTCCAAACACTTTTGCCCTTGTTTTGGACTCTAACTTGCATGATTTGAATGGAACTAACCCGGACTGACGCTGTTTTCAGCAGAATTGCCATTGTGTTATTTATGTGCAGAAACAAAAGTTCTCGGAATGACCTGAAACTCCCCTGAATGTCTATTTGGAAATAATAAAAAATTGTTGCAAAAGATGAACACCAGGGGCCCCACACCCTGTCCACGATGGTGGGGGCGCCCCCCTAGGGCGCGCCCCCTACCTCGTGGGCCCCCTGGAGCTCCTCCGTTTAGACGCCAACTCCAACTCTATATATTTGCTTTCGGGGAGAAAAAAATAAAGGAGAAGAAATCATCGCGTTTTACGAAATGGAGCCGCCGCCAAGCCCTAAAACCTTTCGGGAGGGCTGATCTGGAGTCCGTTCGGGGCTTCGGAGAGGGGGATTCGTCACCGTCGTCAGCATCAACCATCCTCCATCACCAATTTCATGATGCCAACTGCCGTGCGTGAGTAATTCCATCATAGGCTTGCTGGACGGTGATGGGTTGGATGAGATCTATCATGTAATCGAGTTAGTTTTGTGAGGGTTTGGTCCCTAGTATCCATTATGTTCTGAGATTGATGTTGCTATGACTTTGATATGCTTAATGCTTGTCACTAGGGCCCGAGTGCCATGATTTCAGGTCTGAACCTATTATGTTTTCATGAATATATGTGTGTTCTTGATCCTATCTTGCAAGTCTATAGTCACCTACTATGTGTTATGATCCGGCAACCCCGAAGTGACAATAATCGGGACCACTCCCGGTGATGACCATAGTTTTAGGAGTTCATGTATTCACTATGTGCTAATGCTTTGTTATGGTACTCTATTAAAAGGAGGCCTTAATATCCCTTAGTTTCCATTAGGATCCCGCTGCCACGGGAGGGTAGGACAAAAGATGTCATGCAAGTTCTTTTCCATAAGCACGTATGACTATATTCGGAATACATGCATACATTACATTGATGAATTGGAGCTAGTTCTGTGTCACCCTATGTTATGACTGTTACATGATGAACCGCATCCGGCATAATTCTCCATCATCGATCCAATGCCTACGAGCTTTCCATATACTGGTCTTCGCTTATTTACTTTTCCGTTGCTACTGTTACAATCCCTACAAAACACCAAAAATATTACTTTTGCTACCGTTACTTTTGTTACCGTTACAACTACTATCATATTACTTTGCTACTAAATACTTTGCTGCAGATTCTAAGTTACCCAGGTGTGGTTGAATTGACAACTCAGCTGCTAATACTTGAGAATATTCTTTGGCTCCCCTTGTGTCGAATCAATAAATTTGGGTTGAATACTCTACCCTCGAAAACTGTTGCGATCCCCTATACTTGTGGGTTATCAAGACTATTTTCTGGCGTTGTTGCCGGGGAGCATAGCTCTATTCTTTGAGTCACTTGGGATTTATATCTGCTGGTCACTATGAAGAACTTGAAAGACGCTAAGACAACAATTTATCCCTCAACTACGAGGGAGGTAAGGAACGCCATCTAGCTCGCACTTGATTCACCTTCATTTTGAGTAAGCTTGCGACACCTAAACCTGCTTACGCTATTCGCTTACGATATGTGCATGTTATTGATGATGCCACTTCGCTAGGTATGATACTTATGATGAAACTACTTCTATGCTTGATACTACTGTGCCACTTAGTGAATTTCTTGATGAACAAATTGCAAGAGCTAGAGAGAAAGAAATTATTGAAACTGACTATATTGATGAAATTGATGATGAAGACTTGCCTGTTATTTCTGAGGGTTATATTTTTGATAAAGAAGCTTCTGCAACTATTTTAGCTTGCAAAGATAGCAATGAGCTTAGGAGATTATTAGCTAAATGGAATCAGCAATATCTTAATGATAGAATGAAACCTGACCCTGCTTTTGCAACTTCACCTATCTGTGTTACCAATAAGGAATATGAATTCTCTATTGATCCTGATATAATTATTTTGGTTGAATCTGATCCTTTTCATGGCTATGAATCTGAAACTATAGTGGCACATCTTACTAAATTAAATGATATAGCCACCCTGTTCACTAAAGATGAGAGATCTCGCTACTTTTATATCCTTCAAATATTTCCGTTCTCATTAAAGGGTGATGCTAAGATATGGTTTAATTCTCTTGACCCTGGTTGTGTGCGTAGTCCCCAGGGTATGATTTATTACTTCTCTGCTAAATATTTCCCTGCTCATAAGAAACAAGCTGCTTTGAGGGAAATATATAATTTTGTGCAAATTGAAGAAGAGAGTCTCCCACAAGCTTGGGGGAGGCTTCTCAAGTTACTTAATGCTTTGCCTGATCATCCTCTCAAGAAAAATGAAATACTTGATATCTTTTACAATGGACTAACCGATGCTTTCAGATATTACCTGGATAGTTGTGCTGGTTCTGTTTTCAGGGAAAGAACACCGGATGAAGCTGAAATACTATTGAATAATATGTTGACAAATGAAAATAATTGGACACTTCCTGAGCCAATTCCTGAGCCTATGCCTAAACCAACTCCGAAGAAGAGAGGTGTTCTATTTCTCAGTCCTGAAGATATGCAAGAGGCAAAGAAATATATGAAAGAAAAAGGTATTAGAGCTGAGGATGTTAAAAATTTACCTCCTATTGAAGAAATACATGGTCTTAATTTACCACCTATTGAAGAACCTCATGGTCTTGATAACCCGACACAGGTAGTAAAGGTAAATTCTCTCTATAGATTTGATGAAGGTGATATTCCTCACTATAAGCCTGCTAGACAGTGCTTAGAAGAGTTTGATAATTTTATTGTCAAACAAGAAAACTTCAATGCTTATTTTGGTAGACAATTGAAATATAATTCCGATAGGATTAAACACTTGGGAGATTATATGGCTAATGCTAAAGGTGAACTTAAACTCATTACTAAACATGCTTCTACGGTTACCACTCAAGTAGAACAAGTACTTAAAGCTCAAAATGATTTGCTCAATGAAATGAATAGTAAGAAAAATGATTATGTTGTTAGAGTGGCTACTAGAACTGGTAGAATAACTCAGGAACATTTGTATCCTGAAGGCCACCCTAAGAGAATTGAGCAAATTTCTCAGAGAAATAATATTGATGCACCTAGTTCTTCTAAAAGGAAGAAAAATAAAAATGGTAGGACTTTGCAAACTTCTAGTGAACCTATTGCTGAACCACCTAAGAATCCAAATGATATATCTATTTCTGATGCTGAAACACAATCTGGTAATGAACAAGAACCTAATGAAAATGTTAATGAACATGTTCATGATGATGCTCAACCTAGTAATGACAATGATGTAGAAATTGAACCTGCTATTGATCTTGATAACCCACAATCAAAGAATCAACGTTATGATAAGAGAGACTTTGTTGCTAGGAAACATGGTAAAGAAAGAGAACCTTGGGTTCAGAAACCCATGCCTTTTCCTCCCAAACCATCCAAGAAAAAGGATGATGAGGATTTTGAGCGCTTTGCTGAAATGATTAGACCTATCTTTTTGCGTATGCGATTAACTGATATTCTCAAAATGAATCCTTATGCTAAGTATATGAAAGAAATTGTCACAAATAAAAGAAAGATACCGGAAGCTGAAATTTCCACCATGCTTGCTAATTATACTTTTAAGGGTGGAATACCAAAGAAACTTGGAGATCCAGGAGTACCTACTATACCATGCTCCATTAAAAGAAACTATGTTAAAACTGCTTCATGTGATCTTGGGGCCGGTGTTAGTGTTATGCCTCTCTCTTTATATCGTAGACTTGATTTGAATAAGTTGACACCTACTAAAATATCTTTGCAAATGGCTGATAAATCAACTGCTATACCTGTCGGTATTTGTGAGGAGGTGCCTGTTGTGGTTGCAAATGTTACTATTTTAACGGACTTTGTTATTCTTGATATAACCGAGGACGATAGTATGTCTATTATTCTTGGAAGACCCTTTTTGAATACTGTAGGGGCTGTTATTGATTGCAATAAAGGAAATGTCACTTTTCATGTTAATGGTAATGAGCATACGGTACACTTTCCGAGGAAACAACCTCAAGTTCATAGTATCAACTCTATTGGAAAAATTCCATCGATTATATTTGGATGTTTTGAATTTCCTCTTCCTACTGTCAACAAAAAATATGATATTCTTATTATTGGGGATGTGCGTATCCCTGTTGAGGTAACATAGTGTTATTCGAAATTTCTCCTGTTCCATGTTATTCGGAATGAGTTTGTTAACAAGACCTGATCAACCTTGTTAGTGGATTCCTTTTGATGAGCATGAGATGGATGAAACTAGAAGGCACAACCTTCTATACCCTCTGTCTACTTTCTGTTATTTAGTTGAAATAAAGTAAAAATAGTATTTTCCTGTCTGTTTCTGATTTATCTGTGCAATATAAAAATACCCCGAAAATAAAAGGTCTCCAAATGCCCTGAAAATGAAATATGATTTTTCCTAGAATATTTGAGGATTTCTGGAACTGAGAACACAGCAGGGGGGTCAACCACCTGGCCACGAGGGTGGAGGGTGCGCCCCTGCCTTGCGGGCCCACGGTGGCCCCCCTCCACTTATTCCTGCACCCATACACTCGTTCTTCCTCCCACAAACGCCAATATCCAGCTCAAGCACGAGTTCTAGCTCACTTTGATGTGATTTTCGATCTCCTTGCTCAAAGCACCTCTCACAAAACTGCTTGGGGAGATTGTTCCTTGGTATGTGACTCCTCCATTGGTCCAATTAGTTTTTGTTCTCGTGCTTTATTCATTGCAAATTTGTGTTGCCTAGGTGACCATGTTCTTGAGTTTGCATGTCAAATTTATATGGTTCCAAGTAGTTCTAATGCATGATATAGGCTCTAGGCACTTGTAGGAGTAGTTGCTATCAATTTTGTTGAGCTTGGTTCACTTTTGTTTGAAGTTACTAAAAATTTCAGAATATTTCAGAAAATAATGAAGTGATTTTTGAGGGGCTCATCGAGCCGAAGCTCGAAGGAAAAGCAAAATGAAGAAGCACAGAGGCCCAAATATAATTTGCCTCGCACCGCGGAGGTCCGGCCGTGTGAATGGCCTTCCGATAATTTCTTGAGAGAAGCCGGGATTTATGAAGATTTCTATTCATTAGCTGAGAATGTGTAACATCCCAAATTTTCAATTTGGAATGTTATACATTAGGTCATCATGCATATAATATTTTTCTCACATTTTTCCGATCCTAGAAATTTCACGCAACTCAAGGACCCTCGGAGAGAGTTGGAAGTTTCATTATTTTCATATTTGGGTTTTCTCAAAATTTGAAAATAGGATCATTTGGATTTATTTAAATTATCTTCATAAAGTTTTTCCTATGAAAATTAAGAGAGGGAATAATATGACTTTCCCAACAATTAGGAAAAATGAAGATTTTATAAATAAATCAAATTTGGTTTTTGGAAGATTTATTTTGCTTAGGCAAAAATGAGCATTTTAAAAATATATGCATGTTTGCCGTTTTAAAAGTTCATTTTGTTCGACTCATTTTTAGGAGTCGGGGAAAATTTGTTTTATTTAAATCAGAATTCATTTGGTATTTTTTTAATTCGTTTTGGTTTAATTTTATTTAAAAAAAAACTACGCCCCTCTTCCTGGGCCAAGGCCCACCCAGCCCAGGCCAGGCCCGGCCCAAATACTCCCCCTCTCCTCTCGCAAGACGGCAGCCCGAAGGACTCCCACAAGACGTCGCCCGCCACCGAGTCCGACTCCACCCCCCCCTTACCCTCCCCCAAGCCACCCGCCCCTTCCCCCCTTTATAACCCGCGCCCCCCCCCTCACACCTCACCCGCCCGCCTCCCCAAGCCGGCCTTGCCGCCCTTGCCGAACGCCCGCCGCCGTCCCTCGCCGCCGAGTCCCGCCGCCCTCGCCGCCCCTCCGACCCCTGCCCCCCTCGCCCCGGGCCTCGCGGACCCGCCCGGCGATCACGGAGGTAGCCCGCCCGATCCGTTTTCCCCAAAACCGATCCGGTTTTAAAAAAGTGATGTTCGGTTTTTAAAAAAACCCTAGATTGGTTTTATTTTTTTCGGTTTTCTTATTTCTGACGTTCACCGAACCGTTCGTTTCAATGAACGTGTTCGTTGGATTAGTTCTGTTAACGAACGTCCGTTATTTAAACCGTTCGTCGTTTTCTTTTAATCGGATTTAATCCGTTATTTTTCTGATTCGATTTCAGATCCGATTTTCAAATCTGTTTTATTTCTCGCTCGTTTATCGGAATCAGGTGATTCAAGCGCCTGGAGTTTCGTAACGAAACCGCCGTTCCGACTAACCTACTTTCACAGAGTTTTGCTACTGTAAAATTTTGACCTAGTTTCAGATTGCAAAACCGAGTCGTTCTCTCTCGAGTTTCGACTTTCGATGTTTATTTTGATTGAATCTTTTGCAACCAGGGTTCTTAAGTTGAACTTTCTGGTTAGATCTTTTATTCGAGATTTCCCGTGCATTAGATGAGTACTTATTGTATGCTTGTTGTTTGTCTGCGTTAGATCACCCGGAGTGCGCCGCTTGTTACTTCGAATCTCTAGGTCTCATGGATCATCGGCAAGGCAAGTAACACTTTGATCATACTCTTCTCATACCCAGTTTTTATGCATTAGATCTATTCCTCAAACACTTACATGATTAGGATCTAATTAAATTGTGGGTTTGGGAAGTAGATTGAGTAGTACCTATTACCTGTTTTACTTATGAAACCTTGGGAGTTACTTCTCGTTTGCTTGTTTATGCCATGCTATGCTAGTAGGCGTGGATTGGGTGAGTGAATATCCATGACAGATGTGAGATTGTTAATTAATGGTTTATCTAAGGTGGCAACCTAAACACACATCTGGGTGGATTGAGGCACCTGGTTTCTATCGAGACTTGCTGTATTTCTTGGACCGCCACCTGTGCTCTAATGGATCATAAGATTATTCAAACTGGAAACTTCCGTGTGCAGCCACAAGCCAATTATGGGCTCTGGCGTAGTTGACTAAGTCGTGCAAACTCTTACGGGTAGGCTAGCTGATGTAGGGGATGTAGGTTGGTACGGTCTACCCACATGTAAGGTGCTAGCGCTTCGAAGACTATGTCTCGGTCATCCGTTTCTCAAACACCATGTAGTCACGAGAACCAAGCGGAGGCGATCGAGTCTTGTGGGGAAAAGTGCAAAACCTCTGCAGAGTGTATAAACTAATCATGATTAGCCGTGTCCCCGGTTATGGACATTTTGAGTATCCGTAATTGAATATCATGTGAATCACAACATGTTACCTCTAATAAAAATTGTTGGGTTTTGATGAGTACTTTTAATTGGGATTGAGGATCTTGTCAACCATTCTCAATGTTTAACAACCACCATGATAGTTAAATAAAACTATTCCTTTGATGTAGGAAAAATCAGCTTTATGCAAATGTAACAGTAGAGCCTTACCACCAGCCATATATGCATGTAGTATAGGCTTATTGCTTCATTGCTCTTATGTGTTACATTGCCAGATATTCCATGTGCTTGACCCGTTTTAGTGCTGCAACTTTCACGTTGCAGACTTTTCGAACGACAGTAAGGTGTTAGGTCGTGGTTCTATACTCGATGATGCCGTTGGAGTTGATGGACTCGCTTATCTTCCAAGCCTTCCGCTGTTATTATTAGATGGCCTTAAGCCATATTATTGTAATAAGTTCCCTTGTGGACAACGATGTAATAAGTGTGTGATTGCTACTCGCAATAAATCCTTGAAGTCTTGTGTGGTGTCGGCATTCTTGATCCAGGATGACACTAAGCACGTAGATGGATCCATTCGGTGCGAGTCGCTCTGAATCTTGGCCTCACCGACTTCCTCCGCGACCAACGTAATCAGTATCTCTTACTCACTAATACCTTTGTGCAAAACTTCTATTATTTTCCTAAGGAAACACCTCCTTCAGTAGAGTTTCATTTATATGATGTTGTTCAGAAGATGCCACTAGATGAATTTTGTAAGGTTTGCAAAATACCCTTCGAGGGTACCTTAGATGAGCCACATCACAAAGATGTGGATGGGTTTATTGACACCAGCACTGTGGGGGAAACCAGGAAGGTTTCTGATGCAAGAATCACTAGCATACATTTTCCTGTTTTACGCTACTTTGCTATATTTGCTAGTCGTTGCTTAATAGGTCGCGGAAACTGTGGAAACCTTAGTGTTCCTGATATTTTCATTTTGTTCCATGGTTTATTCCGCGATAACACTGTTAGTATGGGCAGTATCATTGTTAATCGGTTAAGTCTGAACCGTACCAAGGGCCCCATCTTTGGAGGTATTTATGCTTCACGCCTAGCTGCACATTTTAACATACCTATTAGGCTCTATGAGAAAGAAGAAAAATTGCTGCCTAGTGCTTATTTAGATTATAAGAGTATGCTAGCGCATGATTTTATTATTAAGAACAGGGAAGGGGCGCTTAAATATAAATTGTACTTTAATAAACATCACCCTGAGACTATTACCTTGCCTGCTCCTTCCTTGTTTAATTTATCTAAAGGTCCGTATCTCGTTCCATGGGCAGTTGTTCAAGCCTACCAGAATCCTACACCAGCCCGGGAGCCGGAACCACAATTTGAGCCTCCACGACAGTCTAATTAACAGTGGGATCCGGAGATGATTGCCAGCTAGTGGCAGTCAGAGTCCTCTTCATCTCAGTACGACCCCAGCTACACCTACGGATATCCGCCAGGCCATCCTTGGCAATAAACCAACTTAGGCCAAAAGCCTAAGCTTGGGGGAGTACGTATTTCCCGCCGACATTACATTTATGTTTACACACACTCATTGCTAGATGTCAGTGCTCATACTTCTTCACTATAATATCCATGTTAGTTTATTTTCTTTTTCTTGTTTTCTTCTTGTGTGTTAAATAAACCTTAAGAAAAACAAAAAAAATTAGTGTGACTTTTAGCTAGTTTACTTTTCTTGTTGTAGTAGTACTAATTAAAAAGAAAACCCAAAAACATTTCATGTTCTTCTTTTGCTTGTTGGGAGCTTTCCCGTGTAATTAGTTTTATTTCTTTTCTTTTCTTTGGGGGTCGATAGGAGAAGACCATGATTAAATTGTTGAAGTGGCTCTTATATGCATTACTGTTGATTTAACCAAGAGCCCATATTGCCTTGTCTTCTCCTGATTATTGAATGCTCGCAGATTCCAGCTTAGTCCAATGCACGTGCACTCTTATTATTATTCACATCATTCGGTTGTGCAAGTGAAAGGCAATTATGATGATATATGAGGGACTCACTGAGATGAGAAAAGCTGGTATGAACTCGACCTCTCTTGTTTTTGTAAATATGATGAGTTCATCGTTCTTGATTCAGCTTATTATGAATAAAAATGTTTGCAATAACAATTAGAGATCATAGTTACTCGTGACATGCTTGATTAGCTATGAGTTATAATGGTTTACCTTGCGTGCCAACATGCTATTAAAATGGTTGTGATGTGGTATGATGGGGTGGTATCCTCCTTTGAATGATTTAAGTGACTTGACTTGGCAGATGTTCACACATGTAGTTGAAAAAAATCAACATAACCTTCACGATATTTATGTTCATGGTGAATTATATCCTACTCATGCTTGCATCCAATGTTTATTAATTTTAATGCATGTTCATGACTGTTGTTGCTCTCTAGTTGGTCGCCTCCCAGTCTTTTGCTAGCCTTCACTTGTACTAAGCGGGAATACTGCTTGTGCATCCAATCCCTTAAACCCCAAAGTTATTCCATATGAGTCCACCATACCTTCCTATATGCGGTATTTACCTACCGTTCCAAGTAAATTTGTATGTGCCAAACTCTAAACCTTCAAATAAACATTCTGTTTTGTATGCTCGAATAGCTCATGTATCAACTAGGGCTGCCCTTATCTTCCATGTTAGGCGGGTTATTCTCAAGAGGAGTGGACTCCGCTCCTCACTCACGAGAAAATGGCTGGTCACCGGGATGCCCAGTCCCATGCTTTATGCAAACTAAATCAAAATAATTGCAAACAAAACTCCCCCTTGGACTGTTGCTAGTTGGAGACACTCGTTGTTTTGAGCAAGTCATGGATTGATGCTTGTTGGTGGAGGGGGAGTATAAACTTTACCATTCTATTTGGGAACCACCTATAATGTGTGTAGCATGGAAGATATCGCCATCTCTTAGTTGCTATGTTGACAATGAAAGTATGCCGCTCAAAATACTATTTATCTCTATTTCAAAACCGAGCTCTGGCACCTCTACAAATCCCTGCTTCCCTCTGCGAAGGGTCTATCTATTTACTTTTATGTTGAGTCATCACCCTCTTATTAAAAGCATTAGCTTGAGAGAACAGCTGTCATTTGCATCCATTACTATTAATTTATATTGGGTATGACTATGATTGGATCTCCTTTACCATCAATTACAATTTCTAGTCAGTCATTGATCTTTAAAGGTGCTCTGCATTTATGTTTTGCGGTCTCAGAAAGGGCTAGCGAGATACCATCTTGTTATGTCATATCATGATTGTTTTGAGAAAGTGTTGTCATCCGAGATTTATTATTATCGCTCGCTAGTTGATTATGCCATTGATATGAGTAAACATGAGACCTGAGAGTTATTGCAAATGTGGTTAGTCATAATCTTTGCTGAAAACTTGAATGCTGGCTTAACATATTTACAACAAAAAGAGCAAACAGAGTTCGTAAATTTTTTTCTTTATCACTTTCATTTTATCAACTGAATTGCTTGAGGACAAGCAAATGTTTAAGCTTGGGCGAGTTGATACGTCTCCGTCGTATCTACTTTTCCAAACACTTTTGCCCTTGTTTTGGACTCTAACTTGCATGATTTGAATGGAACTAACCCGGACTGACGTTGTTTTCAGCAGAATTGCCATGGTATTATTTATGTGCAGAAACAAAAGTTCTCGGAATGACCTGAAACTCCACGGAACGTCTATTTGGAAATAATAAAAAAATGTTGCAAAAGATGAAGACTAGGGGGCCCACACCCTGTCCACGAGGGTGGGGGGACACCCCCCCCCTAGGGCGCGCCACCCTACCTTGTGGGCCCCCTGGAGCTCCTCCGACGCCAACTCCAACTCTATATATTTGCTTTCGGGGAGAAAAAAAATAAAGGAGAAGAAATCATCGCGTTTCACGATCTGAGCCGCCGCCAGAATCTAAAACCTCTCGGGAGGCTGATCAGGAGTCCGTTCGGGGCTCGGAGAGGGGATTAAATCGCCGTCGTCATCATCAACCATACCCATCACCAATTTCATGATGCTCACCGCCATGCGTGAGTAATTCCATCGTAGGCTTGTTGGACGGTGATGGGTTGGATGAGATCTATCATGTAATCGAGTTAGTTTTGTTAGGGTTTGATCCCTAGTATCCACTATGTTCTGAGATTGATGTTGCTATGACTTTGCTATGCTTAATGCTTGTCACTAGGGCCCGAGTGTCATGATTTCAGATCTGAACCTATTATGTTTTCATGAATATATGTGTGTTCTTGATCCTATCTTTCAAGTCTATAGTCACCTACTATGTGTTATGGTCCGGCAACCCCGAAGTGACAATAATTGGGACCACTCCCGGTGATGACCATAGTTTGAGGAGTTCATGTATTCACTATGTGCTAATGCTTTGTTCCGATACTCTATTAAAAGGAGGCCTTAATATCCCTTAGTTTCCATTAGGACCCGTTGCCACGGGAGGGTAGGACAAAAGATGTCATGCAAGTTCTTTTCCATAAGCACGTATGACTATATTCGGAATACATACCTACATTACATTGATGAATTGGAGCTAGTTCGGTGTCACCCTATGTTATGACTGTTACATGATGAACCGCATATGGCATAATTCTCCATCACCGATCCAATGCCTACGAGCTTTCCATATACTGGTCTTCGCTTATTTACTTTTCCGTTGCTACTGTTACAATCCCTACAAAACACCAAAAATATTATTTTTGCTACCGTTACTTTTGTTACCGTTACCACTACTATCATATTACTTTGCTACTAAATACTTTGCTGCAGATACTAAGTTATCCTGGTGTGGTTGAATTGACAACTCAGCTGCTAATACTTGAGAATATTCTTTGGCTCCCCTTGTGTCGAATCAATAAATTTGGGTTGAATACTCTACCCTCGAAAACTGTTGCGACCCCCTATACTTGTGGGTTATCAGTGGCACAGTTTATCAAGCATAGAAGTAGTTCCATCATAAGTATCATGCATAGCAGAAGTGGCATCATCAATAACATGCGACATATCAAAATTAATAGCAGAAGCAGGTTTAGGTGTCGCAAGCTTACTCAAAACAGAAGGTGAATCAAGTGCAGAGCTAGATGGCAGTTCCTTACCTCCCCTTGTAGTTGAGGGATAAATTTTAGTTTTCTCGTCTTTCAAGTTCCTCATAGTGACCAGCAGATATAAATCCCAATTGACTCAAAGAATAGAGCTATGCTCCCCGACAACGGTGCCAGAAAATAGTCTTGATAACCCACAAGTATAGGGGATCGCAACAGTTTTCGAGGGTAGAGTATTCAACCCAAATTTATTTATTCAACACAAGGGGAGCCAAAGAATATTCTTAAGTATTAGCAGTTGAGTTGTCAATTTAACCACACCTGGATAACTTAATATCTGCAGCAAAGTATTTAGTAGCAAAGTAGTATGATAGTAATGGTAGTAGTGGAAAAAGTAACGACTGCAGTATTGTAGTGATTGTAACAGTAGCAACGGTAAAGTAAATAAGCGAAGAACAATATGTGAAAAGCTCATAGGCATTGGATCGGTGATGGAGAATTATGCCGGATGCGATTATTCATGTAACAGTTATAACATAGGGTGACACAGAACTAGCTCCAATTCATCAATGTAATGTAGGCATGTATTCCGAATATAGTCATACGTGCTTATGGAAAAGAACTTGCATGAAATCTTTTGTCCTACCCTCTCGTGGCAGCGGGGTCCTATTGGAAACTAAGGGATATTAATGCCTCCTTTTAATAGAGTACCGGACCAAAGCATTAACACATAGTGAATGCATGAACACCTCAAACTACGGTCATCACCGGGAGTGGTCCCGATTATTGTCACTTCAGGGTTACCGGATCATAACACATAGTAGGTGACTATAGACTTGCAAGATAGGATCAAGAACTCACATATATTCATGAAAACATAATAGGTTCAGATCTGAAATCATGGCACTCGGGCCCTAGTGACAAGCATTACGCATAGCAAATTCATAGCAACATCAATCTCAGAACATAGTGGATACTAGGGATCAAACCCTAACAAAACTAACTCAATTACATGATAAATCTCATCCAACCCATCACCGTCCAGCAATCCTACGATGGAATTACTCACACACGGCGGTGAGTATCATGAAATTGGTGATGGAGGATGGTTGATGATGACGATGGCGATGGATTCCCCTCTGTGGAGCTCCGAACAGACTCCCGATCAGCCCTCCCGAGAGAGTTTAGGGCTTGGCGGTGGCTCCGTATCGTAAAACGTGATGAATCCTTCTCTTTGTTTTTATCCCCGAACATGAATATATAGAGTTGGAGTTGAGGTGGGTGGAGCTCCAGGGGGCCCACGAGGCAAGGGGCGCGCCCAGGGGGGCAGGCACGCCTCCCACCCTCATGGACAGTGTGTGGGCCCCCTGGCCTTGATTCTTTTGCCAGTATTTTTTATTATTTCCAAAAATAATCTCCGTGAAGTTTCAGGTCATTTCGAGAACTTTTGTTTCTGCACAAAGATAACACCATGGCAATTCTCTTTGAAAACAGCGTCGATCTGTGTTAGTTCCATTCAAATCATGCAAGTTAGAGTCCAAAACAAGGGCAAAAGTGTTTGGAAAAGTAGATACGACGGAGACATATCAGACTTGGGTTTGGAGGGAGCAGCAGACTTCAACGTATCTAACATGAGATTCTGAGTCTTTTGTTGGAGGTGCATCCGCAGTAGGTTCCTCCTACTCATCATCATCATGATCATCTTCTATCATGAAGGGTTTGCCAATGACACGAGCAGTTGTCTTCCTTGGCATCTCTTCTTGCTGGCATCAGCCTCTGCATCACTTGGCTCCTCAAGTGTGAAAGTCATGGTTTCTTTGGGAGTTGAGGCTTTGTCAGACTTTGATAGAGGAACTTTCCTCACAGTTGTCCTGTCCTTGGCACTTGGCCTGGTGCTGGTAGAAGCACCATACTCTTTCCTTAGCACAGCCCATTTCTTAGATGTAGCCTCACTTGCCATAAAGTCTTCGTCTTCATCATCTGAATTCTTCTTCTTCCTAGTACTTGTTGCAGCCTTTGGCACATTGCTAGGAGTGCTCCTGCTTCCTTCATCATAGCTCTCAGCTGGACTAGATCCCTCACTAAGATCCACATTCTGCTCTGACATGTTCTGGCTATCACTGCCACTTGACATCTTACAAGCTGACCCTGTGAATATATAGGTATGGGCAGAGTAGATGAGTTATCATAAAAAGCAGATGATTTAAAAAAAAATTAGTTCTAGGTTTTTCACAGAATGCATTTTAGATCTATCGAGTTGGTCATTTCAGTGATACTGAAGCAACCACAGAACTAAAACACACCATTTAGGTCAGACCGAGATGTGGTTCGGTGTCTCCGAGTTGCTAGGGTTTCACTGAAATTTTACTTTCGGTCTCACCGATTAGCACTTCTCGGTGGCACCAAGATGTACTAGTGCAATGGCCAGTGCCAAATCGGTGGAACCAAAAATCCCTAATTGGTCGGTCTGAGATGCTTTCGGTGGAAACCTAAACCTAAAATCTTTGATCGAAACTAATATACGGATTCAATATGGTGGATAGAAGAATTTCATTCGTAGAAAGATACATGGTTAAACACTTGAGCATTGAATCAGAAATAGTGAAGCACGAGGGGGTCGAATCTCACCCTAACTTGGCGGACATTCTCTACGGCGGCAATGGCGGGGCAGATGCCATTGATGGAAACGGAGTCCTACGGTGAGGGCACACTGGAGTCGAGGGCTACGATCTGGAGACCAGGGGACGGCAGCAACAGGGTGAGGAGTCGTGACGTTTGAAGAAATTTTCAACGTACGGTCGCGCTGGATATAAATACCCATATGCAGTCGGTGGCACTGAATGGAACAAATCGGTGGCACTAAGAGTGTAACTCCTTGTAGTTACAGCAAATCGATGATGTCGAGTTGGTCTAATCGATAGCACCAAAACCTAGATCAATCTATATGATTTTGGTCTGACCGAGTTTGAGTGAGTTGTGTCAGTGTTCTAGGACCGGGGGTACCAGGCTCGCCTGCCCGCGGCCTAGCGCGTGACTCCATCGACGGCCCGGTGCCTCCCAGCTCCAAGACTTCGTGAGCAAGACCCTCGCGAGGGCCCGCGCCTCGCGAGGCGAACGAGACCCATGCCTTCCGAGGAGCGGCCTCTTGAGGTTGCCTCCCGGGGGCGGACATCTCTAGGCTTGCACCCACCTCGCGAGGCATGCGGTGACGTGAGCCATGACGACCAAGGCTAGGAGGGCGCCAACAGGCATAGGAGAGGACATTTTCCTCTTTGGTGCTAAGGAGGCAAGGACGTACGCGGGTTCCCAAGGAATACCCCAAAGGTTTCCATTCCGGTGCAACAAGACCAAGACCGCTGGCTCGGCAGGACGGAGGTCATCACCGAGCCCACATCTGCATCACGACCAGAAGCTTTGCAGACGAAGACCACCTTTAGTCACGATAGGGTGTACTCCTGTCCCCCTTCAAAATTGGCCGTTGTGGTATCCCTTCCTGCTTAAGCTAAGAGGGAAGAGGACCAAGGCCACTATAAATAGAGACGAGCCTCCACCATAGAGGGGAGATCCGATCCGTTGACCCACGAGCCCTCACGAGGCAGTTCATCCCTTATGCCAGTTCATACTCATCCTCCTCGCGAGCAATCCACCACAAAGCAGGAGTAGGGTTTTACACCGCAAGATGGACCGGACCTGGGTAAATCACCATTTTCATATCTTTCCCTTCTCGCGCGAGCTTGACTAGGCATCGCCATGGGGCAGCGTGCGGCAAGGAGGGGCATAGCAAAGTTCTTCGTGCGCACCCCAGAGTTCAAACCTTTCTTCGAGTCTGTGGGGCCCCAATTCCGACATTTGGTGCATCAGGTAGGGGTGCACCGAAGCTCTTTCGTTTCGCCCTTGTTCTTCCTCCGCAGCACCCATGGCCAACGCTCGGCGAGTTCATGCTGAGCGCCGTGCGGCTCGCGTCGCAGTGACAGCACCGGTGGGCGTGCTGCCCCCCGCAACTCTATTTCTGCCGCAGCTAACGCTACCACCGACCCTGTTGCTCACATGCACCAGGACTCCTCTCTGCCACCTTCCATGCCACGCGACAGCCGCACCGTCACGCCTTCTCTCACTCCGGCCACGACCACGTCCTCCCATGCTCGCCCCGGGCCGGCAAACGCGTAGGCGGTGCTGCTCATGGTGCGGGAGCTGCTACTCTACAACCCTGCCAAATGAGGGCTATGCCGACTGCTTTGGCCGCATCACCGAGCTCGTCAACACCGCGGGCGAGGCCCCGGCGCTATCCCACTCGCTCCGTCCCCCACCTCCTTGAGCGGGTGACGTAGCGCACGGCGCGCCTCCTCGTCCTCTACGCAGCAACGATGTCGAGCCTCGGCGTGAAGCGCGGTCGCGAAACCCGCCGCGCGGAGCGCGAGGGCAGGCCCGAAGCGAGGCCAGCTGCCAGGTGGTGCAGCGGGCCCAACACGACGTGCGTGCGCTCCCCGCACTACCACGTCAGCACCAGGACCGGGCCATTCGGGAAGCTACGGCGCACGAGCGCTAGGACCGAGCTCCTCCCGCGCGTGCCGTGCCCGTGAGCGTTGCGGGATGCCATGCCTTCACCTGCAAGCTGCGTCAAGTGGTCTGGCCGGTTAAGTTCAAGCCAGAGATACCCCCCGTGCTACGATGGCGTTCCTGACCCGGCAGAGTTCCTTTAGCTCTATGCATTGAGCATCGAGGCGGCGAACGACGACGACAAGGTCATGGCAAACTGGTTCCCCATGGCCCTCAAGGATGGCACGCGTGTGTGGCTCGTGCAGCTCCCAGAAGGGTCGATCTCTTCGTGGGATGAGCTTCGCGAGTGCTTCATTGCCAACTTCCAAGGCACCCGCGACCACGCTCTCTCCATCAACGACCTAAGACGCATGAAGCAGCGCCCCGTCGAGACTCTCCGCAAGTATGTTTAGGGCTTCATCCAGGTGTGCCTCAAGATCCGGAAGGCCTTGGACTAAGCCATCATCTTGGTGTTCACTGAGGGCATCACAGACGTTAAGATGAAGGAGGAGCTCGCCATCCACGATGACCTATGCGCGGCGCCGGAGATGTTCAACCTGGCGGACAAGTGCGCCAGGGCGGAGGAAGGCCGCATCTCCCTCCTCAAGCAACCTGATGAAGACCCCGAAGACAAGAAGTCCAAGACTAAGGAAGTGAAATGCAAGGGCCCTGCCGTGCTGGCGGCCGAGCCCAAGCTGAAGCGCGACCGCGACGAGCCCGCCAAAGATGGTCGCCCGTTCTGCATCTTCCACAACGTGCACACCCACGACAAGGACGCCTGTCAGGAGTTCAGGGTTCTCCGGGATGAGCGCATGGGCTGCCGCTCTAAGTACGACGACTGTGGCTTTGGCCGCGGAGGAGGCCGCGACAGAGGCTGCTAGGACAACCGCAACCCCCGCCAAGGCTGGCACGACTAGCCTCGCGAGGGTGGCTAGCGCGATCTGCCTCGTGACGACCCCTGACGCGATCAGTCTCGTGAGGCCCGTCCTCGGGGCAACGCCGGACTCCCTCCGCTGCCGCCACCACCAAGGAGGAATGACTACAACCATCAGGATGATGGGGTTGGGGGCTATGAGGAGCCTTGCGTGATTGCCTGCATCCTCGGCGGTGCCCAGGCACCCGCCTTGAACCGTATCTTCAAGAAGTTCTCTCGTGAGGTGAACGCAGCCCTCCCGAAGCTTGAGGCTGTGCATCCCCTCATGTGGTCACATTATGCCATCACCTTCGACTCCAAAGACCACCTTAGGTGTGCGGCCATCGCTGCCGCGCTCCCCATGATGTGCACACCTAACATCAGCAACGTCTCCGTCACCAAGACCCTAATATACGGTGGTGCCGACCTCAGTGTGCTTTCTGTGGATACCTTCGAGATGCTTCAAGTGCCCTACGACCAACTCATGCCCACCAGGCCGTTCTCCGGGGTGATCGACGGCTCCACCGTTCCCCTGGGACAAGTGCGCCCCCTGTCACCTTCGGCAAGCGTGATAGCTACCATACTGAGCTCATCGACTTCGATGTGGCCCACATCGGCCTCCCGTACAACGCCATTCTTGGGTATCCTTCCCTCGCCAAGTTCATGGCGGCTACAACATCCTCAAGATGCCAGGATGCAGCGGCATCATCACGGTCGCTTGCGATGAGAAGGATGCAGTCTGCTCCCTTGACAATGCCTACCGCGCCGTGGCAGCCAGGAACTTCGACAGCGAGGGCGGAATCATGCCTCCTGAGGCTACCCCTGGAAAGAAGAAGCAACTCCTCCCCAAGAGCCGTCCTGAGGCAAAGAAACCCACCGGCGATGCCTCGGGCTACGCGCCTACAGCCAGGGCACCTCTCCCTCCCGCATAGGAAGGCGCGCCTGGCGCCTCCCTCAGGACGGGCTCGGGGACTTCCATCTAGAGGGCCTTTGATCTGACGAGGGAGGTGCTTGGGCAGAACTTGGAGGTGTGCCTTGACGTGCACCCCCACAAGCAAGGAACGAGGCACGAGGTGCCAGGAGCACGAGAATTCATCACCAAGGCGATCGAGGAGCTTCAGGAAGCACAAGCCATATGTGGTGAGCGCCGCCCCGCATGTCCCACAAGTGCAGCTGCCGCCCCAGGCATGGGCGACGGGCTGCGCGTCTGCGTCGACATCCCATGCCTCAACGGGGACACTTCTCGGGACCTCTTCTGGCCATCACACGTTGGCCAGAGCGGGACTACCCCTGCAAATATGTCTGCATGCCGTTCGGCCTGCTGAACGTTGGCGCCTCGTACCAGCGGCTCGTGCAGTGAGTGATGGCGTCTCATGAGGCCCGACGCTTGGCGGTGATGTCTCAGGAGGCCCTAGACCCTCGCGAGCCCACCGGACCTCGCGAGCCTCTGGGGCCATCCGGCTCATGAGGAGTGAGCCTATACGACATGCTTCATTGACTTCCCCGACGCTTCTGCATCATCTTTACCAGGTGACTTTTGGTTTGTTCAATGGAGGGCACCCCTCGGGCTGCATTATCCTCAGGCTGTACGGGCACCCCCTGCAGCAGCATCACTTTGCTCTTGTATCGAGAACATGCTATGTTTCTATGAACTGCCATGACTATTAACCCCGCGTTTGGTACTGCGTCACCCCTGGAGCATCCCTTAAAGATCCAGGGAAGCGCGCCCTCAGGGTGCAGGGATCCTTTGCGAGCCACGAGCACCCTAAGCTAAGTCATCTTCTCCGTGCCGGGTGCGAGCCTTACTATTGATGCCTTTGCCATCATTTTCACAATCTTGTCTAGGAAAAAACCCTTTCCTCTCTCGAAAGCCGCTTGCCCGTCAACAGGGACCTCTTGAGCATCGTGCCTCAGGAGCTCTCACCAGACCTCGGGTCGCTCACCTCCTAGCCTTGCACACGGCATCGTGACCTGGCATACCAGCGACAGCAGAAGCTTGCCTGGGGACTGGGTCCTAGCGACACAGAGCACTAAGCTATCACAAAGAAAAAGGGGCTCAATCCTAAATGAGAGGCTCCAACATAACATAAACAAGAGCTGAAAGCATTAAGATAAAGGCGTGAGCGCCGCAGTTCCTTACACGCCCCCGTGGGGCCCTTTGTGGTTTTGACAATACCTCTTTCAGAAATTTTATGCCCCAAGACAATACCTTCATTCACCATAAAGTGGCACTTCTCCCAATTCAAGACTAGATAAGTTTCTTCATATCTCTGCAAAACTTGATCAAGGTTGCTTAAGCAATCATCAAAGGAAGTTCCATAAATGGAAAAATCATCCATGAAAACCTCAACAATATTTTCACAAAAATCAGAGAATCTAGCAGTCATATATCTTTGAAAGGTAGTAGGTGCATTGCATAAACCAAAAGGCATACGTCTATAAGAAAAAGTACATAAAGGGAAAGTAAAAGTAGTTTTTTCTTGATCCACTTATGACACACGTATTTGGGAAAAGCCAGAGTATCCATCTAGAAAATAGAAATGTGTATGTTCTGAAAATCTTTCTAGCATTTGATCAATGAATGATAGAGGGTAATGATTTTTCCTAGTAGCTCTGTTTAGTTTTCTTTGTGGGATAAGTTCATTTTTATCATTAGGGACAACAGTAATACCTCCCTTCTTAGGGACACAATGAACAGGACTTAGCCATCTACTATCAGCTATAGGATAGATTATACCTGGTTCCAGAAGCTTTAATATTTGGTTTCTTACCACTTCCTTCATCTTAGGATTTAATCGTCGCTGGTGATCAACAACTGGCTTAGCATCAGGCTCCATACTACTCTTGTGCTGACTAATGCCCTTAAGATCATCAAGAGTATATCCAATAGCGGCATAGTGCTTCCTCAGAGTTTTCAATAATATCTTTTCTTCATGCCCTGACTGGTTACCACTAATAATAACAGGATATATTTTCTTTTCGACAAGATAAGCATATTTCAAAGTATCAGGTAATTGTTTAAGCTCAAACACCGGATCACTGTCGGGAGCAAGAGGGTCTCCAAGAGTTTCAACGGGCAAATTATGTTTCAAAACAGGCATTTGTTTAAAGAATATCTCATCTATTTTGTCTCTTTCATTCGTATGCATGTCATTTACATGGTCTAGCAAATATTGTTCTAACGGATTAGTAGGAGGCATGGCAATAGAAGCAAGACTAATAATTTAATCCTTACTTGGTAATTCTTTATCACGAGGTTGTCTACAGAATTTGGAGAAACTAAACTCATGAGACACATCACCAAAATTTACACTGACAGTTTCCTTAGTGTAATCAATTTTAGCATTAATCATATTCAGGAAAGGTATACAAATATAATGGTATAAAAATCATCTTGTGGGGAACCAAGAACTAGAAAATCAGTAGGGTATTTTATTTCCCACACAAGACTTCAACATCTCTAACAATCCCAAGTGGTGTGATAGTATCTCTATTGGCAAGCTTAATAGTAACATCAATGTCCTCTATTTCGGCAGGAGCAATATCATTCATAATTTCTTGGTATAAAATAAACCGGATAGCACTCACACTAGCACCCAAATCACATAAGCCATGATAACAATGATCTCCTATTTTAACAAAGACAACGGACATGCCAACAACAGGTCTATTTTTATCTTTTTCATCGGGTTTAGCAATTCTAGTGGCTTCATCATAGAAATAAATAACATGCCCATCGATATTATCAACCAAGAGATCTTTAACCATAGCAACCTTAGGTTAATTTGTTCAGAGGGTGTAGGTGTTCTTGTACAACTTTTACGAACCATAGCTGAAGCTTTAGCATGTTTTTTTATCCTTGTGGGAAAGGGGGGTTTCTCTATATAAGCAGTGGGAACAACTAGATCAGCACTATAAGTAACAGTTTCTTCTCTAGCTTCAATGGGTTCTACTATTTTTACTTCAACGGGAGGATGATATTTAAACCACTGATACGTCTCCAACGTATCTATAATTTTTTATTGTTCCATGCTGTTTTATTATCAATCTTGGATGTTTTATAATCATTTTATAGTCATTTTGTCTCATTTTTTGGTACTAACCTATTGACATAGTGCCAAGTGCCAGTTGCTATTTTTTCCATGTTTTTTACATCGCAGGAAATCAATATTAGTTGGAGTCCAAATGCAACGAAACTTCACGATGATTTTTTATGGACCAAAATAAAGAAGTTGTGCCCTGGTTGCACCTGGGGGAGTCCCGAGGAGGGGACAACCCACCAAGGCGCGCCAGGAGGCCCAGGCGTGCCCTGGTGGGTTATGCCCACCTCGGGTGCCCCCCGGACCGCCTCTTTGCTCAATAAATACCCCAATATTCCAGAAACCCTAGAAGCATAGACGAAATATTCATCCAGCCGCCGCAGAGTCCAGAACCACCAGATCCAATCTAGACACCATCACGAAGGGGCCCACCACTTCCATTGGTGGCTCTCCGATGATGCGTGAGTAGTTCTTTGTAGACCTTTGGGTCCGTAGTTAGTAGCTAGATGGCTTTCTCTCTCTCGCTGAATTATCAATACAGTGTTCTCTTGGAGATCCATATGATGTAACTATTTTGTGGTGTGTTTGTTGGGATCTGATGAACTTCGAATTTATGACCATTTATATCTTTTTATATCCATGAAAGTTATTTGAGTTTCTTTGATCTCTTATAGCCTCGTATTTCTTCTCCGATATTTGGGTTTTGTTTGGCCAACTTGATCTATTTATCTTGCAATGGGAAGAGGTGCCCGGTAATGGGTTCGATCTTACGGTGCTTGATCCCAGCGACAGAAAGGGAACTGACACGTATGTATCATTGCTACTAAGGATAAAAAGATGGGATCTATATCTACCACCATAGGTAAACGGATCTTGTATACATCATGTCATCATTCTTATGCTACTGGTATGATTGTGTTTTTTGTGTTTTATTTAGTGTTTGTGCCAAGTAAAGCCTTTAGGATCTTCTTGGGTGATAGTTGTTTGATCTTGCTGAAAAAGACACAAACTTTGTGCTCACTAAAATAATTTTCATATATCACCGAAAAGAGCTTTTGCCCTCATTATTTTTGCATAAGATTAATATACAAATTACCCTGGTTGTCCTAATTTGGTAGAATTTTTGGAGTTCCAGAAGTATTCGCAAAAGTCAGATTGTTACAAACTGTTCTGTTTTGACAGATTCTGTTTTCTTGGTGTTGTGTGCTTATTTTGATGGCTCTATGGTTTTCTTTGAGGAGTTTTTGCCATAGAAAAGTTGGAATACAGTAGGTATAATACAAAAACAAAATATGAATTGGTTTGATACAACACTTATAGTAGTGGTTTGCTTTCTTATACTAACGGATCTCAGAAAGGTTTTGTTGAGTATTGTGTGATTGAATTTTTCAAGTTTTGGGTTATCTTACGATGGATGAAGGAAGGATGTAAGAGCCTAAGCTTGGGGATGCCCCGGCATCCCAAGCTATTATCCAAGAATGAGCAACCAACTAACTTGGGGATGCCCCCGAGTGACATCCCCGCTTTCTTCCAACAACTATCGGTATTTTACTCGAGGCTATATTTTTATTCATCACATGATATGTGTTTTGCTTGGAGCGTCTTGTATGATATGAGTCTTTGCTTGTTTTATTTTGTGTTTTAAGTCATAATCCTTTCTGGACACACCTATTTGAGAGAGCCAAAATTATATCATGACTTGTTAGAATTGCTCTCGGTGCTTCACTTAAATCTTTCATGAGCTAGGACTTGCTCTAGTGCTTCACTTATATTTTTTTTAGCATGGTGTGCTTTGTTATATTGAAGAAATGCTCTCTTTCTTCACTTATATTTATTTGAGAGTTAGTAAAATTTTAAAGAAATTCAATCTTGCTTCAGTTAAATTATTTTGAGAGAAAGAAAATATGCTATGCTCATGATCTTCACTTATACTTGTTTGAGCTTGTGAAAAGCAACACATGAAAATTAGTCCTAAAGTGATAGATATCCAAGAAGGATAAAGTAAAAAAATATCATGAAGATCATTGGACAAAACAAACTTGATTCTTAGTAATAGTTTTGAGATATGATGATGTGATATGTGAGTTATGTTGATGAGTAATTATGCTTTAGTAAGAATATTGGTGTTAAGGTTTGTGATTCCCTATGCATGCACGAAAGTCAATAATCATGCAATGAAAATTATATCCTACATGTGGTACATTATTTGGTGTTAATTATGATTAATGCTTGCTTATGAGATTATTCATTTCTTGGTTGGTCGCTTCTCAATCTTTTTGCCAGCCTTCATTTTGCACTAAGTATGATCTCTACTTGTTCATCCAAAATCCTTTAAACCAGTTTTGCCACATGAGTCCACTATATCTACCTATATGCGGTATTCTTTTGCCGTTCTAAGCAAATTTTCATGTGCCATCTCTAATTTTCAAAATAAACTTCTCTTTTGTGTGTTTGTTTCGCTCGTGGAACAGTAACGGGTGGCTAATATTTTCCATGCTAGATGTGTTATTCTCACGATGAGTGTTTATTCACTTGTCATTGCACGAGAGTATGGCAAAGGTTTTAGGGATGCCCAGTCCCGAAATGCAAAAATGAATTTCTCTTTATGTTGTCAAATAATAAATTCCTTGGAAAGTGTTGGTATGGAGGGCACCCGTGGATACGGTTAGCCTTGGAAAGTGAAAGAATGGTGGAAAAAGGAATAAACTTTATTTTCTGTTTGGGAACCGCCTATGGCATATCTAGCATGGAAAGTGTTCATAGCTCTACGTCGTTTTCGTTGGTGGGATGGATACACCTCCCAAAATGTTCTTATCTCTAATTTTTTCGCTTTGAGCTCTGGCACCTCTACAAATCCCTACTTACCTCTGCGAAGGGACTTTCTTTTACTTTATGCATTTTTTATTTTGAATTTGAGTCTCCATCTTCTCTCATAAAAAGCACCAACTAGGAGGCAATATGATCGTACTGAAGTATTGGGTGTAGCTAATATTCGAGTGTGTTTCATGAATGGATCAATGTTTGAGCATGATGGGCTAGGGATAACTTATTTTAGCATTGATATTTTGAAAGACATGGTTGCTTGTTGATATGCTTGAGTATGTAAATTATTATGTCAATAATAGACTATTGCTTTGAATCACATAAAAGTCCAAATGCCCATGCTATAAAGAAAAGAATATGATATGACAGGATGAACAACACTCCACATCAAAAATTCTGTTTTATCACTTACCTACTCGAGGACGAGTGTAACGCCCGGATACCCGGTTCTGTTATTTAAACAAATCGTGGTTTCGAAGCTGTCAAAAAAAAAAATAAAAAGGGAAAAGAAAAGTGAAGCTGGGAGGGGGATAATCCCCCACCGGCCCAACCAGCCGGCCCCCCCCCCTCCCCACTTCCCCCCATGGCCCATCTCCTTCCCCCCCCCCCTTTGGGCCAGCCCCATGGGCCACCAGGCCGGCCCAGCCGGGCCAACCCACCTCTCCCTTATCCCCACCCGAGAAACCCTAGCCCCTCTCGCACCCTCCCCTCCCCGTCGCCCCACCCCCTCGTCCCGATCAATCGGGATCGGGTCCCGTCGCCACGAACCCCGCCCCCCGGGCGACCCACCCCCTACGCGCCCGTTCCCCACGCCCGGCCCCCGCCTCGCTCCTCCTCCTCCCCCCTCCCGGGGACTGCCCAGAGCTCCCTCGCGCCCAGCCCGAGACCCCCAAACCCCGTGAGCTCGACCTCCTCTCTCCCTCCCTCGTCGGCGACGTCCCCCCCCTCCGGCTCCCTCCGGTCCCCTCAAACCGCCCGGCCCGAGCTCAAGCCAGCCCCCTCGACCCTCTCCCTTTCCCCATGGCCCCTGCGCCGCACCTCATGATTGACCCGCCCAGCCCCAGGCCGTCGTCCGCTTCGCCCGACACACGCCTCCCCCTCCCGTTCCTTCTCCTCCCCGTCGGCGCCCTCGTCGGCGACAGCGTGAGGCCCCGAGCCCCGCTCCCGATCCCCTCCTTCCCCGTTCGGCGCCCCCTCGCCCGGGCCGAACCCCCGATCCTTCGCCGGGCCCAGACTGCCTCCGTCGCCCCCTCACGGCGTTGCTACGCCACATGGTGCGCAGTGGCATCGGCCACTCGGCCGCCTCAGCGCCTGACCGGGGCCGGGTCGCGCCCGGGTCGAGGCGGCGCCGCACCCTCCCATGACGCTTGCACCGTTGAGACCACGTGCCCTGACTAGAGGCCCCACCCCAAAAACGATAAATGAATGTTTTAAATAAGCGAAGCGAAAATGGATTAAAAGTAATTAAAATAATTAACTAAATAATTAATTAATTAATTAATTGGATAATTAATTAAACTAATTAATTCGGATTAGTTAAACCTAATCATTAGCTAATTAATTGGGTAATTAATTAAACTAATTAATCTGGATTAATTAATACTAATCATTAGTTAACTTAATTAACTAAGTTTAATTAATCGATTAGGTTAATTAAGCAATTAGTGTATGACATGTGGGACCCACTGGCGGGGTTGACTTAGTCAACCACATTGGTGATGACGTCGGCATGACCTCATCTTGATGTCATAAATGATTTTCGAAATTAATTAATTAATTAATTAAAATTCCGAAATTAATAAAACCTTTTATAATTCATAACTTTTAATCCGTGGCGGATTAAAATAATTTCAACATGAAAGTTGCTCGAGCAGCGAGGCGATTAGGATCGCGCATCCGTTCGTCCACCGCACGTCTCTAACCTATCGAACCTGCAAACTTTCTCCTCCGGTTCATTTGTCGGACAGACGTCCGGAGCAGGATAACTTCCGGATGCTTCCCCTAAACCAAGACCCTTCTTACCACGTTAGAACACGCCTAGCATCGCTTCTTGGCATGTCATGCATCGTTATGCATCTGTTATCGTGTATTCATTGTTTCTTCCCCTCTTCTCTTGGTGAACTACGAGACCGGCCAGCTGCGGTGGCGGTTCGACTACAGTCTTGTGATCACTCTCTCTTGCCGAGCAACCAGGCAAGCCCCCTTTTGATCATCCCGATATCGCCCATTCCATTCTCTTATTGCTTGCACTAGATTTTGCTCTTGTTATTGTTGCTCCTATTACATTGCATAGCCTTGTTTATTGTAACCTACTTTGTTACCTACACCTTATCCTAAACTGCTTAGCATAGGTTGGTTAGAGACATATCGATGACCCTCACCTTGTCATTGTTGCCCTGCTTCATCATTGAAGACCGATCAGCGGGACCAAGACCAGCCCGACACCGCACATCACTTCCCTTAGTTGCTCGACACTACTAGGTTACTATCGAGTCCGAGGGTGAAACCTCTATGACACCGATATTAACCACAGTAGTATAGTTATCCGGTTGTGGTCATCGAGGTGATTCCTCTTTAACCACTTCGATCGACTCTGTCGTGCAACCCCTCAAGTGTGGACCTCGAGGGTGATTCCTCTTATGTTCACCTTGATGACTACATTGAGTGGAATACACGGGGTGATTCCTCGTGTTTTCCCTTGATGTTTGGACTCACGATTACTTGGACTGTTACCATTGTTACTTGGAAAGGCGGGTCGACCACGAGTGGTACCAGCGTGCTTAATTGCGAGTGATGTGGAGCGGGTTGACTGGAGGGTGCCGCGAGATACTTACGGGCGTGGCGGGCATTCCTAGCCCTTGCCGCAAGTCCTCGAGGCAGGCAGCGGGTCACATCTTCGTGAGTTCGCTTGTTACCGCGTTCCTAATCCACTCGATTTGGATATTTGATCCAAGGGCCTCGGCACGATAGCACTAACCATCACGTGGGCTAAGTATGGGCGTTCTGCGTCGTATACATCAGCGAAGCTTATTAGGCGTCGGCGTCGGAGCGGCGCGCGGATTGGGCTGGAGCGCTGTTAGGCTAGGTGCGCTTCGGCCGCCCTACATAGCGTCAGGAGTTCGGGGAGATGGCCCATGACCCACAGGGGCATAGGTTTAGTCCGGCGTCTGGCCTCTCTATTAAGCCTAGGTCGGGTTGCGGCGTATTGTTTGACCGAGGCGGGCATGACCACAGAAAGTGTGTCCGGCGGAGTTAAGCGGCGTGGTGGGTAAGTTGGTGCACCCTGCGGAAGAAAACATCTATCGATAGCCTGTCCTCTGATAGCGGACACTTGGAGTTGTATCGATCGATACAACTAGAACTGATTACTTGAGATAAGACATGGATATGAGCTTTGGATTGTGATAATAAGCTGGATAGTATGGCTCGGGATTTCTTTCTCGCAGGAGTCGAGAAAGGATCTCTGGCGAGGTTGATAACACTCTTGTTACTTTAAGTTATGTTACTCTACTCCTCTTGTTTGCTGCAAGATGGTGGATTCCTAAGATGCTAGTCTTCGCTAGGACTAGGCCTTCTCTCTATTACGGCATTCTGCAGATTCAGTCCTTGATCTGGCCTTTACACATATATCCTTGCATATGTAGTGTAGCTCCTTGCTTGCGAGTACTTTGGATGAGTACTCACGGTTGCCTTGTTTCCCCTTTTCCCTATCTCTACTCGATTGCTGCAATCGGACGATGGAGCCAGGATCCAGCGCCACCGCCTCGGCGACTACTACTGCGAGGCGCCTACTACTACGTGCAGCCCGGCGGCGACGACCAGGAGTGACCTAGGAGGATCCCGAGGCGGGAGGCCTGTCCTCTTCGATATGTATCCCGGTTTGTGCTAGCCATCTTATGGCACCTTGTTTAACTTATGTCCGTACTCAGATATTGTTGCTTCCGTGACTCGTCTATGATCGAGCACTTGTATTCGAGCCCTCGAGGCCCCGGCTTGTATTATGATGCTTGTATGACTTATTTTATTTGTAGAGTTGTGTTGTGATATCTTCCGTGAGTCCTTGATCTTGATCGTACACATTTGCGTGCATGATTAGTGTACGATTGAATCGAGCGTCTGAGATTAATATCGAGCCATTGCTGTAGAATCCCCTTCCACACTCCTTGGCGAAGTCGAGTCTAGACATTGCAAAACTTTTACTAACTTGGCTGTGTGCCTTACGGGCCCACGTCGCCATCGGGTGGTATTAGGATCTTTTACTCCTCGACCTTTACTCGGGGCTCAAACTCTCTTCTACTCGGGTTAAACGATTTTACTAACTATCACTAGGATCCGTGACCGCTTTCACCCGAAGTTGGATATAGCCTTAGTTGTTTTGGAATTGTATTTGAACAATTTCCACCTTGTCATTGACTCCTTTTGAAGCGTCTTTGTTTTCAGATGGAACCCACGAGGCAGGTAAATGCGCCACACGACGGCCATTGGTGCCTCGGGATCACTGCGGTGCTAGCCGAGATGATGACCTATCTGGGTTATCGCTGGCACCCAGTACACCGTCTATGAGGAGTACCGGGACTATAACCGGGGCAGCGATGCCGCGCCATCGTCCACCTCTACTCTCGGGAGTAGAGTCCACTCTTGTCTTTGCACACCGCACATGGGGTTGGAGTGACCATCGATATGGCAGTCCACGATGCTGCTTATGCTGCTGCGACCGTCTTCGTGCGAGTATCGAGTTGGACACCTCCCCTTGAGCACATTGCTATCGCGTCGATGTTGGTGAGGAGGTTACTACTGCTGCCTACACCACTTTGTCACGAGAGCCTTCCACCATCGAACTTTGTTACGCATGCTGATGGGCTGGATCGAGCTAACCGAGCTCTTCGCCACGAGTTGTACATCACCCGTCGGCACCTCTACCGTGCTCGACGCTGATGCACCCTTTGTCCGCTCCGGAGAGCTGCCGTTCTGCGATCTACCCGCCCAGACCGTGATGCCCGGGGAGTTGGTTGGCGGGGCGTGGGAGGCTACTCTCCGCGCTTGGTCCTTTCACGCCACACGGGCGTCGGATTCAGCACGGAGTATCCGCGCCCTCGGTCACCGACGTGGAGGACTATCCTTTGCCGCACTACCACTTCGGGCTCTGCTACCTCCGCGATGCCGCGTGGGGCTGATGTAGGCTTGCTTGTTAGTGTTTGATGTATTCGCCATGAGCTGCGTGCGCCTATGATGTAGTAGTCTATGTCTTTGGACTCTATGTATCGAACTCTATGCATGATTCCTTTTGTAAGATATGCCAACTACTATGTAGTTTCCATCATCTTTGCTTTCATTATCGTGTTTCAGCATGAATGATCCTTGTCTCTTGCTTATCTTCTCAAATGCTGAACTACCCCTGTTATTTATTAGCAGGATGGTTAGGCCAGCAGGTCGTGGTCATGCTGCCAACCTTCCACCACCGCCTGAGTACATGGCTGGTATGATCCAACAGCTCGAGATGAATCGCCAGTTCATGGAGAACATGATGGCTCAGTTCCCTCGCCCCAATGTGAACCAGCACCCAAACGGGACAACTCTACAGGAATTCATACGCCTGAACCCCAGCGTGTACCGCAGCTCAACTCAGCCACTGGATGCTGATGACTGGCTCCGTGACATCACCTATGAGATGGAGTGCGCTAATGTACCCCCACCAGCTATGTCACCTTTGCTTCCTTCTTCTGAAGGGACCCGCAGCTCAATGGTGGGACAGCCACCGTCGGACTCTGCCAGTTGGGACACTCATCACTGGCGGACTTCCAGCTGCCTTCGCGCCCGCTTCATTCCTCAAGGGTCATGGACCGGAAGAAGCGTGAGTTCATAACCTCACCCAAGGCAACAAGACTGTTGAAGCCTATCGTGAGAGTTCTTGGACTTGTCTCGCTATCTTTGAAGAGGATATTGCAAGCGATGCCTTGAGACAAGAGAAGTTCGTGGCGGACTTCAAGGCGACATCAAGCTCGCACTTCTAGTGCACGACTTTGCTGATTCGCTACCTTGGTGAACAAAGCTATCAATGTCGAAACGGTCTGCAGGAATACGAGCTCTAACGGCGCAACCGTGACACCGGCTCATCTTGGGCCCGTCCTCGCATGAAGCGCAAGATATGGATTCCCAATAGCATGTACCAGCCCAATGCATACGCTTGAAGCGAACTATGCTACACCTCGTGCGCCTACAACTAAGCAGCGAAGCTTCCAGCTCCGCCACCCCAAGCTCTGTTCCCACTCCCAATAATGGCTTATGCTTGGTGCGGACAGCGAGGCACCGTGCTAGAGATTGCAATCGAACCAGAATCAGTGGCCCTTCCAAAGGTGGCCGTGGAAGCAACCGATACCGCAACAACACCGGCAAGTCTTATGGGAAAGCTCAGGCCAACCACGTTGAACTGAGCGAAGCTCAGGACCAGCACTGCTCTTTGTGATGGGTACCCTTCTCGTAAATTCAGTACACGCATCTGTTTTATTCGATTCAGGAGCATCACATTCATTCATGTCTCAAGATTTTGCATTCATGCATGGCCTTAAGCGAAGACATGAATGCTTCACTATTAGTACACACCCAGCGGGCCAATGTCGGACTTCCATGATTTGCAGCGTCCCGTTGAAATCGAAGGAATGGAATTCCTTGTCTCTCCTATCGTGCTAAAGTCTTGTAGCATTGACCTCATTTTGGGGATGGATTGGTTGAAAGCGCATCTGGCGACAATCGTTTGCGCCACTAAGACCGTCCATCTGCTGCACCCTTCCGATGAAATCGTAGCTACAATGCTAAATGCGGTTCAAAATGCGAGGCAAGGCTCTATGCATTGAATGCATTGAGCGCCGCACCCTCGAGGGAATTGAAAACATTCACGTCGTTTGCGATTTCCAAGGCGTCTTTCTGAAGAACTTCGAGGATTCCCCTGCTAGAGCTGTCGAATTAGTCATCGACTTGAAACCGTGCACCACTCCTATAGCCAAGCGTCCCTACAAGATGCCGCCGCATGAACTCCTTGAGCTAAAGGAGAAATCGACAAATCTCTTCAAAGTGGTTTCATCCGCCCAAGTTGCTCTCCTTGGGGAGCACCCTCTCTCTTGTCAAGAAGAAGGATGGGACAAACCGATTGGTTCAAGACTACCGTCCTATAAATCAAGCTACCATTCAGAATAAGTATCCTCTTCCTCGGATCAATGATCTTTATGATCAAGCTGGCTGGTTCGTCGGTGTTCTCGAAACTTCGACTTGAGGTTGGGTTACCACCAGATCCGTGTTCGCGAGGAGGATATCCCCAAGACCGCATTTGTGACTCGTTATGGTTCATACGAGTACACCGTCATGTCTTCGGCAACCAATGCTCCAGCCACCTTCTCTCGCTTTGATGAACTATATATTCATGGATTACCTCGACAAGTTAAATGCGTGGTTTATCTGGATGATATCTGATCTATTCAAGAATGAAGAAGAACATCTTGAACATCTTAGTCTTGTCTTTGGAAAAGCTACGAGCATCAACTCTATGCCAAGTTCTCCAAATGTGAATTCGGCTTCCGAAGTAACCTATCTTGGGCATGTCATTTCTAAGGATGGTATTGCCGTCAACCTGAGCGAGTTCAGGCTATTCTCGATTGGACTCCTCCGAAGAGCGTTAAGCAAGTCGAAGTTTTCTCGGTCTACTTGACTATTGCCGTCGATTAAATGAGAACTTCTCCAAGATTGCCGAACCTCGACTAATCTATTGCATAAAGGCGTCAAGTTCAATGGGCGAGATAAGTGTCGGGAAAGTTTCCGGAACTCAAAGACAAGTCGACAACTGCCCGATGCTAGCTCCACGGATACTAAGAAGGACTTCGTCATTTCTTTGCGGCGCTTCTCGTCAAGGATTAGGCGGTGTCCTAATGCAAGATCGCAAAGTGGTTGCTTATGCCTCTCGACAGATTCGCCCTCACGAGGAGAACTACCCAGTTCACGACCTCGAACTTGCTGCTGTCATTCATGCGCTAAGCGATGGCGACATTACCTTCTCGTGTCGTTGCGAGATCTACTGACCACCAAAGTCTGAAGTATCTGTTTACTCAGCCGGACCTGAACCTCCGTCGTGAGAGATGGATGGAGACTGTTGCAGACTTTGATTTGGGAATCTCCTATCGCCGAGCAAGGCTAATGTGATGGCTGATGCCTTGAGCCGCAAGTCTTCTGCAACCACCTGCGAGTTCACAAAGTTCAGCCCTCACTTGTTGAAGAATTCAGCGGTGAACCTCCATATTGTTCCTCCGGTGCACTCGCCCCCCTCCTCCGGAGTTCCATAAGATGAATCTCCGTGTTGTTCCCCGAGGATCCCTCTATACCTGGCTGTTGAACCCGATCTCTTGGGCACCATAAAGACAATGCAAGGATCGACTCGAGGTCTACAAGCTTAAACAAGAAGTCGGAAAGGAAATCCCTCATCCTTCACTATTCTTGATGATGGCGCCTTGTACTTCAAAGGCCGCCTAGTGGTGCCTTGTAAGAAGGACAACCTGGATATGACCGGAAGGTTATGCAAGAAGCTCATGATCGCCTCTATGTATCCACCACGGCAGTACCAAGATGTATCAAGACATTAAATCGAGAGATTACGGTGGTCTAATATGAAGCGAGGACATTGCTCGCTATGTTTACGAGTGTGGCGTTTGCCGTCGTATCAAAGCAGAACATCAAAGGCCTCTTTGGGACTCTGCAGCCTATCTCTATTCCCGAATGGAAATGGGACCATGTTGAAATGGACTTCATCCTTTGGATTTCCCAAATCGCGAGAAAGGTAATGATGCTATTCTTGTCGTCATTGACCGGCTTTCTAAAGTTGCACATTTTACGGCGGTCAAAAAGCGATCACGCTAGCCAGCTTGCAACGCTCTATATGTCGAAATTGTTTCACTTCATGGTATTCCACTGGTTATCGATTCGGACCGTGGCAGCTTATTCACTTCAAGATTACGGGCAAGTTTTCAAGAAGCTATGGGGACTCATTTATCTTTCGATCTGCTTTTCATCCATGATCTCAAGGGCAAGTTGAGCGTGTCAACCAAATTCTCGAAGACATGCTTGAGCTTGTGTCGTCTCATTCGGCAAGAAATGGGAGGAATCTCTCCCGTATGCTGAGTTCTCTTATAATAATAGCTTTCAAGCTAGTCGAAGATGGCCCCTTGAAGTGCTATATGGGCGAAAGTGCGAACCCCTCTCGAACTGGTCGAAAGCGGGAGCGTCCACTCTTGGTCCGGATATTATCCAACATGCGAAGAACAAGTCCGCGTTATTCGCGCGAATCTCAAGACTGCTTTCGATCGCGCCAAAAGAGTAATTATGACCGTCATCACAAAGACATGGTCTATCAACTTTGGCGAAAAGGCCTATCTTCGCGTTACACCAATGAAGGGTGCTCACCGCTTGGAATCAAGGCAAGCTAGCTCCTCGCTATATTGGCCCTTTCACTATTCTGGAAAGGCGTGGAAAAGTGGCTTATCAACTGGAGCTTCCGTCGAACCTTTCTCGAGTTCACGATGTGTTCCACGTGTCCCAACTCCGTCGCTGCTTCAAGGACCCAATCCGAGCGATGGACCATGAAGTGCTTTCGAATTGCAACAGGACCTCTCCTATAAAGAGCATCCGGTCCGCATTCTCGACCAAGCTGAGCGCCGCACGTCGAAGGCGATCAAATTTCTCAAGGTCCAATGGTGAATCACTCGAAGATGAAGCCACACAGGAGCGAGGATCGTCTCTGAGATGAATATCCGCACTCTTTCCTTCTACCTCCTAAATCTCGGGGCGAGATTTCTTGTAATGGAGGAGATTTATAACGCCGGATCCCCGGTTACATTATTTAAACAAATCGTGGTTTGAAGCTGTCAAAAAAAAAAAAAAAAAAAAGAAAAGTGAAGGCGGAGGGATAATCCCCACCGCCCAACCAGCCGCCCCCCTCCCCACTTCCCCCATGGCCCATCTCCTTCCCCCCCCTTGGGCCAGCCCATGGGCCACCAGAGCCCCCACCCGGCCAACCCACCCCCTCCCTTATCCCCACCCGAGGGGAAACCCTAGCCCCTCTCACCCACTCCCCTCCCCACGTCGCCCCCCCCCCTCGTCCCGATCCAATCGGGATCGGGTCCGATCGCCACCAACCCCGCCCCCGGGCGACCACCTCCCCCCGCCGCCGTTCCCCACGCCCCCCCCGCCGCCTCCTCCTCCTCCCGGCCCCCTCCCCGCGGGACTGCCTGCTCCCTCCCGCCCGCCCGAGACCCTGAAACCCCGTGAGCTCGACCTCCTCTCTCCCCTCCCTCGTCGGCGTCCCCCCCCCCCGGCTCCCTCCGTCCCCTCCGCCCGCCCGAGCTCCAGCCGCGCCCCCTCGACCCTCTCCCTTTCCCCCATGCCCCCTGCGCCCGCACCTCATGATTGACCCCGCGCCCCAGGCCGTCGTCCGCTCGCCCGGCCACCGCGCCTCCCCTCCCGTTCCTTCTCCTCTCCGTCAGGCGCCCTCGTCGGCGGCAGCGAAACCCCAGCCCCGCTCCCGATCCCCTCCTTCCCCGTTCGGCGCCCCCCTACGCCGGGCCGAACCCCCGATCCCCCTTCGCCCGGCCCCTGATGCTGCCTCCTGTCGCCCCACTCACCGGCGTTGCTGCGCCGCCGGGCCAGCCGTCAACATCGGCCACCTCGGCCGCCAGCGCCCGACCGGGCGGGTCGCGCCCGATCGAGGCAGGCGCCCGCACTCCCATGACGCCCGCACCCGTTGAGACCCACGTGCCCCGACTAGGGGCCCCACACCCCAAAGCGATAAATGAATGTTTTAAATAAGCGAAGCGAAAATGGATTAAAAGTAATTAAAATAATTAACTAAATAATTAATTAATTAATTAATTGGATAATTAATTAAACTAATTAATTCTGGATTAGTTAAACCTAATCATTAGCTAATTAATTGGGTAATTAATTAAACTAATTAATCTGGATTAATTAATACTAATCATTAGTTAACTTAATTAACTAAGTTTAATTAATCGATTAGGTTAATTAAGCAATTAGTGTATGACATGTGGGACCCACTGGCGGGGTTGACTTAGTCAACCTGTTGGTGATAACGTCGGCATGACCTCATCTTGATGTCATAAATGATTTTTCAAATTAATTAATTAATTAATTAAAATTCCAGAAATTAATAAAACCTTTTATAATTCATAACTTTTAATCCGTGGCGGGATTAAAATAATTTCAACATGAAAGTTGCTCGAGCGGCGAGGCGATTCCGGATCGCGATCCGTTCGTCCACCGCACGTCTCTAACCTATCGAACCTGCAAACTTTCTCCTCCGGTTCATTGTCGACAGACGTCCGGGCAGGATAACTTCCGGATGCTTCCCCTAAACCAAGACCCTTCTTACCACGTTAGAACACGCCTAGCATCGCTTCTTGGCATGTCATGCATCGTTATGCATCATTATCGTGTATTCATTGTTTCTTCCCCTCTTCTCTTGGTGACTACGAGACCGAGCCAGCTTGCGGTGGCGATTCGACTACTGATCTTGTGATCACTCTCTCTTGCCGAGCAACCAGGCAAGCCCCCTTTTGATCATCCCGATATCGCCCATTCCATTCTCTTATTGCTTGCACTAGATTTTGCTCTTGTTATTGTTGCTCCTATTACATTGCATAGCCTGCTTATTGTAACCTACTTTGTTACCTACCTTATCCTAAACCGCTTAGCATAGGTTGGTTAGAGACATATCGCTGACCCTCACCTTGTCATTGTTGCCCTGCTTCATCATTGAAGACCCGATCAACGGGACCAAGACCAGCCCCGACACGCACATCACTTCCCTTAGTTGCTCGACACTACTAGGTTACTATCGAGTACCGAGGGTGAAACCTCTGCAAACTTCCGATATTAACCACGTAGTATAGTTATCCGGTTGTGGTCATCGAGGGTGATTCCTCTTTAACCACTTCGTCGACTACGTCGTGCAACCCCTCAAGTGTGGACCTCGGGGTGATTCCTCTTATGTTCACCTTGATGACTACATTGAGTGGAATACACGGGGTGATTCCTCGTGTTTTCCCTTGATGTTTGGACTCACGATTACTTGGACTGTTACCATTGTTACTTGGAAAGGCGGGTCGACCACGAGTGGTACCAGCGCGTGTTATTGCGAGTGATGTGGAGCGGGTTGACTGGAGGGTGCCCGCGAGATACTTACGGGCGTGGCGGGCATTCCTAGCCCTTGCCGCAAGTCCTCGAGGCAGAACAGCGGGTCACATCTTCGTGAGTTACGCTTGTTACCGCGTTCCTAATCCACTACGATTTGGATATTTGATCCAAGGGCCTCGGCCGATAGCACTAACCATCACGTGGGCTAAGTATGGGCGTTCTGCGTCGTATACATCAGCGAAGCTTATTAGGCGTCGGCGTCCGGCGGCCTTGGCCGGATTGGGCTGGAGCGCTGTTAGGCTAGGTCTGCTTCCGGCCGCCCTCATAGCGTCTTGGAGTTCGGGAGATGGCCCATGACCCTGAGGGGCATAGGTTTAGTCCGCGTGCTGGCCTCTCTATTAAGCCTAGGTCGGGTTGCGGCGTATTGTTTGACCGAGGCGGGCATGACCACAGAAAGTGTGTCCGGCGGAGTTAAGCGGCGTGGTGGGTAAGTTGGTGCACCCTGCGGTGAAGAAAACATCTATCGATAGCCTGTCCTCTGATAGCGGACACTTGGAGTTGTATCCCGATCGATACAACTAGAACTGGTTACTTGAGATAAGACATGGATATGAGCTTTGGATTGTGATAATAAGCTGGATAGTATGGCTCAGGGATTTCTTTCTCGCAGGAGTCGAGAAAGGATCTCTGGCGAGGTTGATAACACTCTCGCTACTTTAAGTTATGTTACTCTACTCCTCTTGTTTGCTGCAAGATGGTGGATTCGGAAGATGCTAGTCTTCGCTAGGACTAGGCCTTCTCTCTATTACGGCATTCTGCAGTTCAGTCCATGATATGGCCTTTACACATATATCCTTGCATATGTAGTGTAGCTCCTTGCTTGCAGTACTTTGGATGAGTACTCACGGTTGCCTTGTTTCCCTTTTTCCCTATCTCTACTCGATTGCTGCAATCGACGATGGAGCCAGGATCGAGCGCGCCACCGCCTCGGCGACTACTACTGCGGGCGCCTACTACTACGTGCAGCCCGGCGGCGGCGACCGAGAGTGACCTAGGAGGATCCCGGCGGGAGGCCTGTCCTCTTCGATCTGTATCCCGGTTTGTGCTAGCCATCTTATGGCACCTTGTTTAACTTATGTCGTACTCGAGATATTGTTGCTTCCACGACTTCGTCTATGATCGAGCACTTGTATTCGAGCCCTCGAGGCCCCTGGCTTGTATTATGATGCTTGTATGACTTATTTTATTTGTAGAGTTGTGTTGTGATATCTTCCCGTGAGTCCTTGATCTTGATCGTACACATTTGCGTGCATGATTAGTGTACGATTGAATCGAGGGCGTCACAACGAGCAGGAGTTAAGCTTGGGGATGCTGATACGTCTCCAACGTATCTATAATTTTTTATTGTTCCATGCTGTTTTATTATCAATCTTGGATGTTTTATGCTGATAGTGCCAAGTACCAGTTGCTATTTTTCCATGTTTTTTACATTGCAGGAAATCAATATCAGACAGAGTCCAAATGCAACGAAACTTCACGATGATTTTTTATGGACTAAAATAAAGAAGTTGGGCCCTGGTTGCACCTAGGGGGAGTCCCGAGGAGGGGACAACCCACCATGGCGTGCCAGGAGGCCCAGGCGCACCCTGGTTGGTTGTGCCCACCTCGGGTGCCCCCGGACCGCCTCTTTGCTCTATTAATACCCCAATATTCCAGAAACCCTAGAAGCATCTATGAAATATTCATCCAGCTGCCGCAGAGTCCAGAACCACCAGATCTAATCTAGACACCATCACGGAGGGGTTCACCACTTCCATTGGTGCCTCTCCGATGATGCGTGAGTAGTTCTTTGTAGACCTTTGGGTCCGTAGTTAGTAGCTAGATGGCTTTCTGTCTCTCGCTGAATTCTCTGTACAATGGTCTTTTAGAGATCCATATGATGAAACTCTTTTGTGGTGTGTTTGTTGGGATCTGGTGAACTTCGAGTTTATGATAAATTATATCTTTTTATATCCATGAAAGTTATTTGAGTTTCTTTGAACTCTTATACGCATGATCTCTTATAGCCTCGTATTTATTCTCTGATATTTGGGTTTTGTTTGGCCAACTTGATCTATTTATCTTGCAATGGGAAGAGGTGCCCGGTAGTGGGTTCGATCTTACGGTGCTTGATCCCAGTGACAGAAAGGGAACCGACATGCATGTATCATTGCTACTAAGGATAAAAAGATGGGATCTATATCTACCGCCATAGATAAACGTATCTCGTCTACATCATGTCATCGTTCTTACTGCATTACTCCATTTTTCCATGAGCTTAATACACTAGATGCATGCTGGATAGCTGTCGATGTGTGGGATAATAGTAGTAGATGCAGGCAGGAGTCGGTCTACTAATCTTGGACATGATGCCTATGTAATGATCATTGCCTGGATATCGTCATAATTTTTTGAAGTTCTATCAATTGCCCAACAGTAATTTGTTTACCCACCGTTTGCTATCTTTCTCGAGAGAAGCCACTAGTGAAATCTACGGCCCCCGGGTCTTCTTTCTCATATATTTGCTTTCCGATCTATTTTAGTTGCACTTTTTATTCAGATCTGTTAAAACAAAAATACAAAAAATACTTTGCTGCACTTTATTTTATTTGTGATCTATTTATTCAATCTATTACAACTTTCTCCCGTCAGCACACAATTTCTGGCGCCGTTACCCTAGAGGGATTGACAACCCCTTTAACACGTCGGGTTGCGTGGTGTTGTCATTTGTGTGCAGGGGCTGTTCACATTGTGTTGCTTGGTTCTCCTACTGGTTCGATAACCTTGGTTTCATATCTGAGGGAAATACCTACCGCCACTATGCTTCATCATCCCTCCTCTTGGGGGAAATACCGATGTAGCTTCAAGCGACATCAACCACTTATCCTTAGGGAGATCAACATGTAGCAAATGATTCACAAAAATAAGCTACTATCTCAGAGTCAAGTCCATAATTAGTGCTAAAATTATGAAAAGCATCGGTATCCATATAAGTTTTAACACAATAAAACTGAAGCTTTATACCTGACTCCTTACCTTCGTAGAGCAACCAATCTTCAGAGTTGTGTTTAATTCTTTCCAAAAGATTCCTTATGAATTCAATAGCCTTCTTCATAAAAGAACCAATACAAGTATCGAGCATGGCGTCGGTGTCAAAACCGGCGGATCTCGGGTAGGGGGTCCCGAACTATGCGTCTAGGATTGATGGTAACAGGAGACGGGGGACACGATGTTTACCCATGTTCGGGCACTCTCTATGGAGGTGATACCCTATTGCTACTTGATTGATCTTGATGAATATGAGTGTTACAAGAGTTGATCTAGCACGAAATCGTAATGGCTAAACCCTAGAAGTCTAGCCTATGAGAATATGGTAATGAGTATCTGCCTAACCGGAGTATGCTCTCCGGTTTATATAGACACCGGAGAGATCTAGGGTTACATGAGGTCTGTTACATAAGAAGGGATCTTCATAGTTGGTCGCCTAGTTTGCCTTTCACGCCAAGGAGAGTCCAATCCGGACACGGGTATAGTCTTCGGCCTTCACGTCTTCATAGCCCATCAGTCCGGCCCAATGAATAACAGGTCGGACGCCCGAGGACCCCTTAGTCCAGGACTCCCTCAGTAGCCCCTGAACCTGGCTTCAATAACGAGGAGTCCGACGCATAGATTGTCTACGACATTGCAAGGCGGGTTCCCCTTTTTCCGGTGCGATGATTATATCCGGACCCGTTACACACACCATACACAACCGCAGCTATATATTTTTACACGAGTTCCATCGGCCAACGTTTTTTGTAACACGACATTGCATTTGACCTGTTATAATTCCCAACCGTTATGGTGTTCGATGCCCCACGCCTCGAGACGTGGTTTCCATTGGCATGTCTTGTCAAAGCAGAGATCGTGTCCCCTTATCGCGGGATTCTCATCAATGCGGGCATGGGTAACCCAATCGTGTCGTTTATACAGCCCTTGGGAATAGGCAAATCTTAAGGCGGGTGAGGAGGCGTTTAATATTTGCTCCCTTTATAAGGGGATAAGGATTCCCTCTTCCTCTTCTCATGCTCCCTCTCTGTCTCCGCCTTTCCAATCTCGAGCTCCAGCGCTCAAGTTCTCATCTCCTTTCCACTCAAGCAACCATGTCCGGATCCGGTGGTCAGGGCAAGTGTATCGTCTCCTCCGTCAAGGAGGAGGACATTACTGAGCTTCGGTCAGACGGATATTTGGCAAAGGAGATCACCCACTGTCTGCCGGCCGAGGGATAAGTCGTCCCCACACTGAAGCCCACCGAGAGGGTAGTATTCATCCCCCATTTCTACCGCGGGCTAGGGTTTCCACTCCACCCTTTCGTCCGTGGGCTGATGTATTATTACGGGATAGATTTCCATGATCTGTCCCCAAATTCCTTCCTCAACATCTCGGTGTTTATCGTCGTGTGTGACGCCTTCCTCCGCATCCAACCCCACTTCGGGTTGTGGCTCAAAGTCTTCAACGTGAAGCCGAAGGTGGTGGACGGCCAGCACGCGGAGTGCGGAGGGGAAATGGTGAGTAAGTTGTCCAATGTCTCCTAGCCCAAAGGCACTTTTGTGGATACGGTAAAGGAGTGGCAGAAGCAGTGGTTCTACATCACAAAACCAGGCGACACCACCTGGGCCGCCACTGCCGAATTCCGCTCAGGCGCTCCTATGCGACTCACCTCCTGGGTCGAGAAGAGTCCGGACTGGTGTTCTCCTGACGAGCTGATAGCACTACAGACGCGTGTTCAGAGCATGGTAACCAAGAGCATCAACTCGTTGATGTGATCCAGGTGATGTTAGTTCGCCGGATCCTTCCGTTCCAGCGTCGAAGCCGCCCGCTGTGGGAGTTCAACCCGAAGAAGCACCAGACCCTAGTGAGGCTCTTCGAGACTACACACGAAGGTTCATGGAAGTTGCTCTTCAAGGGAAATGAGAAACCGCCGGCCGCATATTCAGATCGCGGACACAACGCTAAACACCCTGCTAGCGAGGTACTCCCTCCATCTGAAAATACTTGTCATCAAAATGAATAAAAAGGGATGTATCTAGAACTTAAATACGTCTAGATACATCCCCTTTTGTTCATTTTGATGACAAGTATTTCCGGACGGAGGGAGTATGTCGTTTTTCCATGCATTCTCCACTTGTTTGTTTTCAAGGACGGCGCCTGAGCTTTTATTGTTTCTTTTCAGGACTGGATGGCGAGGGCGAAGCGGATCCAGTGTCCGAATCCGCTGCCTGAAGAACCAGTCATCCAGCGACTAGCGAAGATGCTGGTGCCGGCGCCATATAATGCGCCGGAGAAGAAAGCCAAGAAGAAGGCAAAGGGAGCCAAGAGTGGCCCCCGTTGCAAGGGCACTTCGGACGTGACGTGCGAAGACGACGAAGCTCATTCCTCTATCCCCGAGGACAACAACGAGGAAGAGGTGGAGGAGGAAGAAAACAACCCTCCCCCCGAGGAGAGGAAGAAGAAGAGGGCGGCTTCGGCCCATCTAGAGGCGGAAACGCCCAAGAAGGGGAAGGGCGTCCCGGCGGTCAACACCGCGTGGGACATTGACAGCAGTCTGGAACAACGCCCCGTGCTAAGCCCCAGGCCGCATCGTAAGTGACATGGCTCGCTTGTGCGCACATCCGGCCCTTTCTCTCCATTATCTTGACATGGTTAACTGTGCTATTGCAGTCCGGCCCGCGACCTAATCCAACAATCCTCGTCCGGAGGTTCGTTGGCTCCATCGGAGATGGCAAGCATGTCGCCACCGCCTGCTTATTCCCCCGGGGCCAGGGATGACACCGAAGTGTTGTCCCAGAGGGTCGCTCCTAACCGGGGAGGAGCCCAGGACGCTGTCCGGGAGGCGCCACGCGGTGAAGCCTCTACAGCCGGAAACATGCACTACAAAAAAAAGACACATCCGTGACATTTTGGGCCGAACAAAATTTTTTCTGTCATACATATGACACTTCTATGACGATAATTGTGACAAAACCCGGTATCATCATAGATGTGGTGGGATCCTACTTCTATGACAAAAAATCATGACAGAATATGGGCTTTTCGTCCTGGGCGAGCCGGAGACGCAGCTGCATGACATTCTTTGGGCCGTCCATGACGGAAAAAACTGTGGTAGAAGCGAGGGGGAGGAAAATTTCGGGGAGTTGCCAGTTATGGTGGGATGTCGGGGGCAGAGCGATGTGCGTTTCTCTCGTCGTCTGCTGGCGTGTGTGCGGCGTTAGCTCTAATCGAAGCCGAGGGAGGCGTTGGGCTCTAATCGAACCCGGCGATTGCCTTTGCAGGCTACGCGTTCTCGAACCCGGCGATCGATCGATGGCTGTTAATCGAACCCGATGGGCGATTCGCCGCTCTGCTGCTAATCAAGCCGATCGATGCTGCCTCAGGATGAGCGATGGCGTTGTGGGGGGTTTGGATGAGCGGTGGCGGTGGCGTTGCCTGCGGATGAACGAGGAACCCGTGGTGTGGAGGGCTGGATGAGCGATAGATGGTGGAGGCGGCCGTGGAGGGTGGTTGAACAGGACCCGTGGTGTGAAGGGCTGGATGAATAGTAGACGGTGGAGGGTGCCCGTGGAGGGTGGTTGAGCGATGGCGGTGGAGTAGCTCGCGGTGGAGGCTGGATGAGCAGGAGCTCGTGGAGGCGGGAGGAGGTCGACGATGGCCGTGGAGGCTGGAGGAGGTCGACGGTGGAGATGAACGGTATCCGTGCGATCCCGTTTTGTGGTACGCCACACCCTCCCCCGTTTCGACCGTGGCGCTCGGCACAAGTCCGTTTCATCCGTTTTGCGATGCGCCACACCCTCCCGATCAGCAGGACCCCGTTTGACCGTAGGAGGTCCGTTTAAATCCGTTTTTGCGATGCGCCACACCCTCCCGATCAACAGGACCCCGTTTGACCGTGGGAGGTCATTTCCTCCGTTTTCGCGATGCGCCAGCCCCTCCCGATCAACAGGACCCGTTTGACGTGGCTGGTCGAACACAAGGCCGTTTCCTCCGTTGTGCGGTACGCCAGGCCTCGTTTCCATCGCCTGTTCTGTCCAAGCCCTCCCGATGAACACGACCACGCATTCCGTTCCGACCCAGCCGGTTGGATCCCCATGAACACGACGATGACGCTTTTTGTCCATTCCGACCCAGCCATGTACGTATGCGCGATAGGCGTTAGAGACCCTGCCCGTATGTACGTACGTGGCTGTATTTTCTTTCTTGCACCCTCGCTGATGTACGTACGTGTACATGCTACGTGCGCGCCTCTACTACGACACGTGCGCGTCTCTATATCCACCGGTATATATGTACGTACACGTTCACGACCAGAATGACAACGCTATGTACGCTTCGACCAGGTGGGTCCCGACTGTCAGGCACTTCCTTGCGTGCGACGATGTAGCTGGTGGGTCCCAGCAGTCAGGGGGGCGAATCATTATTTTTTTTGCCCGGACGCACTTCCTTGTGTGCGAAGGTGTAGCTGGTGGGTCCCAGCAGTCAGGGGGGAAACGTTTTTTTTCGCAAAATATGGTGGCCCGTCTGGTGGATCCCCGCTGTCAGGTGGAGGAATAATTATTTTGCGCGTAATAAGGAGGCACTTCCTTGCTGCGGCCGTGGACCCAACTGTCAGCCTCTCCACGTACAGTCCACGTCCGATGGAAGCCGTTCCTTGACCACGTTGACCATGCCGCACCGAGAGCACGAGGGCGGTGGAAGACGGCGAGGCCTAGGAAGGGGACGACGCGGAGCCGGAGAAGATGCGACAGTGGATGCCCACGCGTAGAGGAGTACGAGGGTTCACTGGTTCGCTGCGGTGTGAGGCTGTCGTCGCCGCAGAATAACAGGGGGTGTGGGTGAGTAGAGGGATGGTCTGGCCAGCGGTGGGAGTAGTAGGGGCGGTGAGGCCTCCGTCACATCGCAGCCGCCACGGCCCGCGGGGCAGAGAGCACGAGGCACGACCGGCGCTTGTTTGGGCGGCTGGAGCAAGAAGACCAGAGGTTGAAGAAGCACTACGGCTGTTGGATGGACATCGTACGGTCACTGGAGCTAGAATCGTGCATATTGACTAAGTTGACAAAGCCCTCCGTCCTCGTCAACTTAGTAGGCCCACAAGTCAGCCTGCCACTATACTGGGTCCCAGCTAATAGGGGGAGTATTCATTTTTTTTGTGCGTAATAAGGAGGCATTTCCTTGCGTGCAGAGATATAGCTGGTGGGTCCGAGCTGTCAGGGGCGGTAACTTTTTTTCGCGAAATACTGAGGCCCTTTCGATGGGTCCCTGATGTCAGGTGGACGTTTTGCGCGTAATAAGGAGGCATTTCCTTGCGTGCGGCCGTGGACCCAGCTGTCGGCCTCTCCACGTCAGACCGCCGGATGCATGTCGGTCATTGACCACGTTGACCAGGCAGCGCCGAGAGCACCGTGGTGGTGGACGGCGGCGAGGCCTAGGATGGGAACGACACGGAGGCGGGAAGACTCAGCAGTTGTTTCCCATGCGGAGAATCTGAGTTAACGAGGTTTTATGGTTCGTCTGCCGTCGCCGGAGAATAACATCAGTGTGGATGAGTAGAGGATGGCTAGGCCAGCGATGGGAGTATCTGATGGGCGGTGAGGCTGCGCGGCACCATAGCCGGCCAGGGGAAGGAGGGAGCGAGCAGTCCACCGGCGCTTGTTTGGCGGCCGGAGCAGAAGAGCAGAGATTGAAGAAGACGATGGCCGTTGGATGGCCATCCAACGATCCTACTTGTCGTCAACCTTTTTTAGGAAAGCCTCAAATCTGTGGAAAACAGCATACAGCCCATCTGCCATTATTTCTAAAAATTTACAACCCATTTGCTAATTCTTAAGGTTTTTTTGGAGCCCATATTCTTTTTGTTAGCATTACAGCCCATATTGTGGCCACGGTTAAAAAATTATACAAAATATTGCATATTTCGGTGCGGTCCGAACTGTTTTTAATCCCGAAATTTCGACTCACATTCAAACTGATTTTAAAACTAAATGTATATCAATATAAAATCCAACAAATTCTCCACGCATAAAAATTAATGTAATTTAAAATCTCAAAATGAAAAAAAAGATATTTGAAACTAATTGCCGCTTTGATGTGTACAACCCATTTCTCATTACTGATGGGCCATTTTCTCGGCCAGCCGAATGAAAGCTCTCCTCGTCTTGAAAGATTTGCAGCCCAACAGGCCTGACAAAGCGACTTACTTGGCAAATCACAAAAAAACTGGGTTGTGGCCATGGACCCAGCTGTCAGCCTCTCCACGTACAGTACTCTTCCGATGGAAGTCGTTCCTTGACAATGTTGACCACGCCGCGCGGAGAGCACCACGGCGGTGGGCGAGGCGAGCCTAGGAAGGGACAACGCGAGCCGGGAAGACGTGGCGGTGGAAGCCCACGCGGAGAGGAGTACGAGGGTTCACTGGTTCGGCTGCCGTGTGAGGCTGCCGTCACCGCAGGGCCTGGCCAGCTGTGGGAATAGTAGGGGCGGTGAGTCATCCGCGGCAGCACAGCCGGCCACGGGAGGCAGGAGCATGAGGCATGACCGGCGCTGGTTTGGGCGGCTGGAGCAAGAAGACCAGAGGTTGAAGAAGCACTACGGCCGTTGGATGGACATCGTATGGTCACTGGAGCCCTTCATATTGACTAAGTTGACAAAGACCTTCGTCCCTGTCAACTTAGTAGGCCCACAAGTCAGCCTCCCACCTAGGTGGGTCCCAGCTAGCAGGGGGAGTATTCATTTTTTTGTGCGTAATAAGGAGGCACTTCCGGTGGGTCCGAGATGACAGCGGGGGGACGTTTTTTTCGCGAAATACGGTGGCCCGTCAGGTGGGTCCCAGTAGTCAGGGGGCAAACGTTTTTTTTGCAAAATACGGTGGCCCGTCCAATGGGTCCCTGCTGTCAATTGGAGGAATCATTATTTTCCGCGTAATAAGGAGGCACTTACTTGCTGCGGCAGTGGACCCAGCTGAGACTCTCCACGTACAGTATACTTCCGATGGAAGTCGTTCCTTGACCACGTTGACCTCGCCGCTTCCGTTGCATGCATGCGTCCATGGGCGTGGTGCGTCCCCACTGTCAGCCTCTCACATACAATCATCTTCCGATGACTCTCGGTTGTTGACCACGTTGACCACACCGCGCGGCGCACCAGTTGGAACGACCCGGAGATGGGGAAGACGGGGCAGTGGAGTCGCAGATGGAGAGGAATGGGAAACTTCACTGGTTCGGGTGCGCGGTAGCGCAGCCACGGTGCCGCCCGCAGGAGACAGGAGCAAGAACAGAGGTTGAAGGAGGAGCACGGCTGTTGGATTAACATCCAACGGTCCAGCTGCTAGAATCATTTGTTGATTAAGTTGACAAAGCCGTGCATACACGTCCGCTTAGCAGGCCCACAAGTCGATCACCAAATCAGCGGGTCCCAAATTGTCAGCGGGATGAATAATTTTTTTCGCAAAACAAGGAGGCACTTCCTTCCGTGCGAAGATACAGCCGGTGGGTCCCAGCTGTCAGGTGGAGGAAACATTTTTTCAGCTTAATAAGGAGGACCTTTCCTTGCGTGCGACCATGGACCTCGTGGTTCCCAGCCATCAGGCTCTCCACGTACAGTCCTCTTCCGATGACTCTCGTTTTTTGACCACGCCGCACCGAACACAGCAAGGCGGTGGACGACGGCGAGGCCCCGGACGGAAACGACTCAGAGATGGGAAAACGCGGAAGTGGAGTCGCAGATTGAGAGGAGGAGAAGGGTTATAACTGGTTCTGTTGCAATTTATACCAAACTCAGGTTCACAGGACACGTTCATATTCATAGCCAACATTCACTATCAACAACTCAAAAGATTCATATATACACAAGCTCAGCATATCTATGCATCCAAATGATTGATAGATCACACGACAATATTCATACATAATTCACAAAAGATTCAGATATACACATGTTCAAGATGTTTATGCATCCAAATGATTGAGATCACAGCCAATATGATCCATGGACGAACTTTAATTACCTAGGGTACAGACTGGTAAATGGTGTTCAATCGAGGTACTTCTTGCTAAAATTAGTTCTTGTACGAGTAAACTTTCGAGTACATAAGAGGCAACATGAGACAATCTGAACTTTGCTTGTAGGTTTATCCTCAAATAGTGGCCTCGTGCTCGATGGAGGTTTGAGCAACTTGGCCACTACTTTCATCCAACTAGTTCTTGGCTCATCTTGGTCCCAGATCTCGCCAAAATTCTACATTGCGATTTAGAAAGGAGGCGGTTGAGAAAATGAACCACCCAAATTTTTTGTGCAGTTCAACTGAAATGGAGCATCCTTGGCGTGCAGTCTGATTAAGTCCCAGATGAATATACGCGTCAACCAACTTGTCTGGAATCTTTAGACTCCATGCCATATAGTTCGCTACCATATGTGCCGATAACCAAAAGGCACAAGTTGGGACCAAAGACTGGACTGTGTTTTTCTGGGCTATGCACCAAGCAATATTTTTGGCGTTCACTCTCCCAATACTTGGAGTTTGACAATTGGTTGACGCCGAATGAATATAGGCACTTCTTGTCAACATCGATGCTTGTCTGAGTGAACTTTGGAGTACATAGCAGCAGCATAAGTACCTGTCCATCTGATCATTTTGTGCAGTTCTACTAAAATCACCCAATGTAATGATTTTCCTGCGAGTTCAGGCTCCAAATTAATCCTTTATGAAATCGGCAAACAGTAGCACAATACCAAATTACCAATACATATGACAGGAACAATAATCAGGATAAAGACCAGTACCAACCTGTGTGAGGTAGCATATCAATTACTATTTCCTTTGACCGAAGCCGAGATAAATAAGCGATCGACAAAGAAAGGAAGAAAGCAAGCGGATATTAGCGATCGACGTGAAAGGACGAAGCTGTCGAGGCAATGAAGCACCCAAAGTTTTTGTGCAGTTCCACCAAAATCGAGCATCCTCGTTGGCACATATATTGAGAGAGTGAGATTACTGTAATAGTGGGACTAGTTGATGAAACATACACTAACAAATAGAAGCACCCTCATTATCTTAATGGGTAAAGTTAGCAACATAGTAGTCTTGCTTAAAGAGAGGTATTAGTTTATTTAATCGGTGCCAATTAGCTCAACTCAACACTCAAAGCATTGCCATTTATCATAGGTTGCAAAACTTAAAAGTGCAAAGATAAAGGAGTTTCTCATGACAAGAGTACGATACAAATAGAGATGACAACAAACTAATATGGATGAAGGCCTTAGGCCCGTACCAACCTGAGAAAAAAAGCTTATTCATGTAGTCCCATAAGAGATGAAAAGCACTCACTACAATCACACAATAGTATATATATTTGTGCACTTCAAATGTATGGTTGAAATCACTCTTGTTTACCAAAGGCTGAGATTATATCGAAGATTATCAAGAACTTCCAGCAGAGTTAAAGCACTGGCTGGGATACAGATTCATTGTATTGTCTTGTGTAGTTCCACTAAAATGTATGATTGGCACAACATGATCCCTGTTTGCACAAGTAGGAACAAGGTGAAACCTTCATTAGCTTAGTGAGAAAGGATAGGAAGACATTAGCATATTACTCAAACAGTAGCATCAAATTCATGATGGACAATCGCAAAACATTGCCTCATTGAACCAATGGCAATAAATTGACATGCAAAACAATAGCACTATTATGTCATGACACTAATAATATTCCTCCCTGCTCCACCACATGATTCACCTCCATAGACAAACATTCACACGCACATGATTCAACATAGGGTCCTACTAAAGATTTGTTTAACTCCAACAGAAAATTAGGCAAGAATAAATTAGTGGTACTTAAGTGCTCCTAATTAATTAAGTGAGACATCAGAAGTGGAAGGGCTCCCTGGAGGATCGTCTCACATGTAAGGTAGTCGTTGCCGGAGCCCTTGAATAGCCTCGACTGAGGCCTCTGGCTTCAGCAAGATCGCCTTGGCACTATTTATTCTTCTTCTTCTTCCTCTTCATGCTATGTTTCTCTTTCTCCTCACCAGTTGGTGAAACCAAGTACATGATTGGCCTTCTAATTCAGAATTGGTTTTGTCAGTGAGGGAGTACAAGTGTACTAGTAAAAAAGAGCATTATTTTCTCGTGGCAGTCGGAAAATCGAGATGAACACATGCATTAAATATCATTCTTACCTAAAGGAAGGTTGTTGCGCCAATATGGATGATGAGGATTGGAACACAGATCTCCCTTTGTGCAGTTCCACCAAAATGAACCAACTGTTCCATCTGACATTCCAGTTAAACAACACAAAAGTCACTTCTTTTAAGAAGAGTTTTGTGCAGTGCACCAAAAGGTCACAACAGCAACCAGGTGAATTGGATATCCCTGTTTGCACAAAAAGGCACAGAGGAAACAATCAGAGTCTCAAAAAATTACAGGCAAAAACATTTGGCTAAACTTGTCAGAGTCTCAAACAATTACAGGCAAAAATAGTGGCATGGCTTCATTTTTACCAGGGACATTATATTAAGAACAGCTAAGGCTGCGTTCGGTTCACAGGTTTGGTGCAGGATTTTCGTAACACAATTCCTACCGTATTCTTTCCCTTCCAACCGTTCGGAACACGGGAAAGGTGAATAGTGTTTCATAGGAAAGATGGTCTGGTAGTACTGATTCCATCGGATTAGAAACATCCACGCGCTGCTCATTTTTTGGGCGGAAGCCCGAGGCAGGCGCTCGCTGCCATGCGTTAGACAGGTTGTTGTGTTGTGTTTGCCGGAATAAAAAAATCAACCTATGTGTGGTACGTGAGGTGAGGACAAGAGTAGTCACTGTGCAGCTGAATAAACAAATAGCATCTCATACTGCCAAGCATGCTACTCTAAAAAAACAAATCTGTACATTTCGTAGTCCATCCGAACACATTCTCTTGAGAGTTTCCTCCGGTTTGCTGTTCCATAGTTTTATACCTACATTCCTTTCCTATTCCTCTATTTTCATCAAGACCTATGTTTTCTGCCCCTTTATTCCGACCCGAGCCTAAATATTTGGTATAAGGGCATGGGACAGTGGGTTCTCTTGAGAGTTTCCTCCGGTTCGCTGTTCCATAGTTTTATACCTACATTCCTTTCCTATTCCTCTATTTTCATCAAGACCTATGTTTTCTGCCCCTTTATTCTGACCGGAGCCTAAATATTTGGTATAAGGGCATGGGACAAGGGTGCACCAGCAGACAACACCATGTACGTAAACAGGGGCATAAAGTGGTGATTCATAGTTTGTTGCTCGAGAAACAAACATCCAAGAAACATATCTGGGTTGGTCCCATTTTTTTTCACTCTAGCCACCTACTCCTATGTGTGGATAGCAAATCTAGTCCTGGTCATACCATCATGTACATCGTTACCCCTATATTTCCTTTTAGACCAAGAGACCGTTGGATGACCAGTCTGTATTACTTTCATCCCTTTCCTTCCTGTTTGTACCAAGTCCGATGTACATACTAAATTCCCCCACCCCCACTTTATTTCAATGACAAGTATTTTCGGACGGAGGGAGTACAAGATTCGACTCCATGAAGTAGCTTTACCTCTAACAATAGAAGAAAAAAAAGGTGACGTTGGACCATCCGATCGAGAGGGGCTGAGAGGTAGAAAATGATGCACATGCAGCAACGTAGCGAGCTGGGGAAGTAGAGCTAAGGCGGTTTCGAACGAAGATATACCTCAAGGTCATCGGGATGTGGATAGGTGGGCGGCGGAGGCGGATCCGCCTACAGCAACAACGGGATCGGATCGAGGACCTCCGCCACCGCGCCGGCCGAGATAACGGTGCGGCCGGCAGTGGGTCTCCTCCCTCGTTGTCGACGAAGGCCCAAACGCTACCCCTCCTCCCCTTCACCGGTGGAGGGGGATACGTCCGGATCTGTAACCAGCGGTGAGGATAGAAAGCCGGTGTTTTTTAAAGGGAGAAAAACAGGGTTACTACCCCTATCTTGTTTAGATCTGGAGAGGATGAGAGTGTGTGAATAGAGCATCCCTAGCAAGCAAGCGCAGAGGCTCCGGCCTATATATAAGTAGTGGGGTAGTTTTCCTTTTTCACTCCATCAAAACAATCGTTTAAAATTTTGTACTATACTACATGCCAGGTCACGGTTTTTTTAGTTGTTGATTGTTTTTTGAGATAGCTACCCGCTTGTCCCAAGTGGTGTTACGGTGTGCCAGGTCGCACTTTCTATCGTTCAAGTCTGGTAGTACTATAAGTCCCTCCATTAAATGAATAACCACCCCCTCGTAAAAATTGTGAACAAGCCCACGGCTAAAATTAGCGGAAACGTGGATTGCCCCAACATGCATTATTATTTATATTTTCTACTCCTCCGTTCCTAAATATAAGTCTTTTTATTAGCCACACCTAAGACAAGAATTTTTTATTAGCAGTGAACCCCACATGTCATAGACACAAAAATTGTGGCAAGATTCCCTTAGGCAAGCCAAAGTGTGTCTAACAATTTGAGCAACTCAGGTTAGGCAAGTGTGGCAAGTGTGGGAAAAATAATGTGGCAACATAAGACAAACATAGTCACAATCCAAACAGCCCGTGATTTTTGTGACATGCATGAAAATTTGGTTAGTTAAATTTATAGTCAAAATTTGGCAAGGTGCATCAAATCAACACATGCAAGTATCAAAAGGAAAGTCACGGCATGCATGCATGCGTTGTACTCCTCCGTTTCCAAATATAAGTCTTTTAGAGATTGCAACAAGTGACTACTCCTCCGTTCCTAAATGTATGTCTTTTTAGGGATTCCACTACAAACTACATACGGATGTATATAGACATATTTTAGAGTGTAGATTCACTCATTTTGTTTCGTATGTACTCCAGTTCATAGTGAAATCTCTAAAAAGACATATATTTTGGAACGGAGGGAGTACATCTGAAGCAGAATATGTCTACTCCTACATACTGAAGTAGCCCATTTGAAATGTGTAAAAGAGTTTTATCGAATGCAGTGCTTTGATGTGTCGCGTCCTTTCGTACAAGCCCGAGAAATTTGATTACTACGACGCCTCTCCCTCGCGGACTGATCTCCGGTGCCTTAACTGCACCTGCCTTTGGCTGCATGATGTGGGCAAACCACCTGTTGGGCCCACTGTCATGGACGCAAATGCAGGAGCGATAAGTAGAAGCTTTAAGCTACACGCTATCCCTCCCGCACGAGGTGGGCGGACATGCAACAGATGGATTCGATCATCAGAGAAGTAGGGGTAACATCATTGTTCGTCTTCTCGAAGAGGCGAAGAGCCAAGTGCAAACCGAACGTGGCAGTTGCGAACGCTCGCGTGGTGCGGTTCCTTGGAGTACTCCCCACTATGACCAGCCTGAGAGAGTGCTTTGATACATTTTAGTCTCATGACTAAAAGTAGTGGGACTAAAACTTGTTAGCCTCATCCATGCTTGGATCCAAATACTAAAGAGACTAAAATCAAGTTAATGACATTTCAAAGCATCCAGGCCCGCGTGCCATCCACCAAATCACAGCGAGGTGCTACAGTCGAGACTCACCTGTGATCCCGGTGTGGCCGTCATGACCCGTCATATCACAAAACCCACACCTTTACCAGCAGTGGTAAGGTGGCCTCCAAGTTGGACTGGACGAAGCAACCATCATTTCATTGGAATGCTCGTTCAATCCCTTTCTTCCCTTTCTTGAAGAAAACCTCACTCCGGGCTACTCACCTCTACCATTTTTCTTCTCTACCGACGAAGGAAAGGTGGGCGAATCAGTTATGCTGCTATATTTTCATTCCAATAATCTTCTTTTTGTGAAGCACCGACCGATTCTCACATCCTATTATTTTCCCATTTTCATTGAGATTGTGGTTTCCTTTCGATTGCTTTTTGTTTGTCAGTTCATTGATGGATCCTGGAGCACTAGGCAAAGAGTTGCTGGCGGACAACCCACTAGAGACAGCAATCTCCAGGAAGCGAGCACCGACCAACGAGTTGACCATGTTGGCGGGCCAACCCATGGAGACGAAGAACTCCAAGAAACAAGCACTGGCCAAAGAGTTGAGGACGTTGGCGGACGGACTCCTCAAAGAAGGTTGGAAGAACAACAAGGGCCCCACCGTGCCTACCCCAGGAGCTCTGATTGCCACCTATGTGAGGCTCAAGACCGAGTTTGAGGAGATAGTCGCCGTTGAGAAGCAGATTCCCAGGCAAGGTGATGGCCCCATCGAGGACGAGGAGATGGCCCCTGAGGGATGAGATCCCGGTGAGCTGCACAATGTAAAAATAATGGCTTATTACCATAGTTGTGGTTTTGATTATTTGCAATGTGCTTGCTTTTGATTATTTGCAATGTGCTTGCTAATATGTTAGTGTTGTGCAGGTGCGGAGGTTGTCCTTGATGATTCCGATGTCGTGGCCCGTCCCTGTTGGCATCGCCCGAGATCGATTCGATACGCTGTCCATCCTGTGGACATCGCCCGAAGATTGATTCGATGTCGCGATCAGTCCTGTGGACATCGCCCCGAAATCGATTCCCATGCTCTGTCCGTCTGTGGTCATTGCCGAGAGATCGATGACAAGAAATAGTTGGTCGCGCTAATCCTTGTGGTAGTTTGCATTGCCCTTTGTTTAATTACCGAGCGATGCATGTTATCAAACCATCTTAGGGCTAGTGCACTTTGTCTTGTGTGGGAGGATCTTGCTACTTTTGTTTGATAGTGAATCATGCGATGAATCATGCGAACCCTCTCCGAGTTATGGAAACAGATGTATCCTCACCAGCTTTTGATGTAATATATGGCATGCTTAGATGTAAGTTTGAACTGTTTATCATATCAGCAGGGCTTGTTTGATGATTCTTGGTGTTAGTAGGCTAGCTCTCGTGCGAGCTATAGTACTTGCAAAACACTCACCAAGAGAAACGTTGGGGTTGATGAGCTCGTGGTACACTTATACTTATCCTCGTCGATCGACCAATAGCCCTAGCTCCTAAAATTGTAGGCTTAGCGATCGATCAGACAATAGTCGACATACATTCAGGCCTCATTTGGTTCATAGGGTAGGAAAATCATAGCAAAAGTACAGAGAACGTGCAACACAAAATCATAGCAAAGCAGTAGACGTATTCCTCCGCTCCAAAATAGATGACCTAGGCGGGCTAGTTTGGCCTAGTGGGTTTCAGTGATATGACGTGGTACAGTGCCGTCCAGTCTTCGCGTGTGGTAGCAGTATTGCGGGTACATTAAGTTTTCTTGAAGAAGCGGAATTCAACGAAGTCATGATGGTTCCTTCGTCCGTACAACTTACAGTGGGAAAGGTTGGGCCTGCGATACGACCGGGGTAGACTAGGATAATTTTGTGCATGGCAGGTGGACCAGGATGGTCGACGTCCCACATGTCGGCAAATGAAAGTATTCTTTCCGATATAGAGGACGAGCAACGAGTATTCATTGTTTATTTTTGATGAAAGCTATTGTCTCCACTGTTACTCCTTGAATTTGTCAATGCCTCTCCCTCCTCCACATAAGCGGGGACTACTTGCTATGCATGCAGCGGCAGTCTGGCGCCTTGAGGGGCCAGGCGGTGAGAGCGGGCTCGAAGCGGTCCGGACTCCAAAGATGGCCCACGTCACATTATCACCATATATTTCTTGGAGTCCGTGCGTGGCGGGCGATCTCTTCTCCCTCCCCCGTTTCTCTCTTCTCAGCGGACGCCCGCCGAGCAATTAGATTTCGGCTATCAACAGTTTATTCAATTACGGTCCCACATGTCAGTGAAACTGCACGACAATGCGTGTCCCCTTTGGTGAGCGGTGTGCGAGCCGGACTTTTGGGGTTGCGACGCGTACGAGTCTTAAGTGTGCCGCCTTTTCCTTTAGAACTTGCGAAGTGTAACATTTTCGCGCGATCGATCGATAGATATCCAGAACAAAATGACGAGGGCAGTGCTTTCCCGCTCGTTAGGCAGACTAGTTCGAGTGATATGACGTGCTACAGTGTCGTCCACTTGCTCCATTTTTATGTAAGCAAGAGTTTACACTCGTACACGGGAGGAGTGTGAAACACCGCGGATCTGATTTTGATCGAGGGATAACTGTTCCCTGCCAAATAATGGAGGATTGTTAGCGATTATAGCATGATAGTTAGGGCATCTCCAGCGCTGGCCCACAAATTTACACCGGCATCTGTCCGAGGACACTGATGGATGCCATCCGATGCTGCCCGCATACCTTTCGACAACTATATGAACTAACCGGACGAAATTCGTGCAAACAAAGCAAATTTCAAATTAACCGGATGAAATTCATTACATTTTGAAAACTTTTCCTACAAACTGCACGAAATTCATTACATATTTCGTGGTGGAGCAAGGAACCTCGTGGTGGAGCGTCTGCACTCATAATATTTAATATTATTCAGCGATATAAAATTAACCAATCATCTCCACAATGGATCGGAAGAGTACGAAACACGGCAGCCCAAAGTAGTTACATCATACTAGTACATGGCTAACCCACGCTATCACCATATTTCTTGGCTTCCGTATGCGACACCTATCTCTAGTAATCCAGAGCTCAGATCGCTTCTCCCTCCTCGTCTCTATCAAAGTGCGGCGGGCTGGCGTTTTGCCGTCTATTGAGGTCGGTTAACTATCACATGTTAGCGACATGCCAAGAGCATTCTAAAAAATTCCTTTCACGTTTCGTTTTCAAAAAGAAAAAAATCCTTTCACGTCATTTAATTTGCTGTATGCTTTGAGCAACTTGCATGTCCTATACTGCTCCTGTTTGATACTCTAACTTAGCTAGAGGTTACACTAACTCATGAATAACCCTGAACTAACTGTAGCCAAAGAGGTTTTTGGGTGACAGGGTTAGATTGACAATAAATGCACTTCATGGAGAGAGAAAAGTGATTTTTCGGTGGTCCCAATGAGAACTATCTCCAGTTAGCACCTCTTGGGTGGGATAGTTTTTTTTGGTGGGTTCGGTGCAACTTGCTCCAATTCAAACCCTCATGCTTGGATACTTTAGGGCTATTTGAGCCCCAACTAGCTCAAACTAACTCTAACCCATGGATCCAAGCAGGGCCTATGGCCAGTCTCGACACGGAGCAGTCGCGTGCACCGGGAAGCGGCGCTCTCTCAGCCGTCGCGGCACTTCAAAGCCGGCGCCAGTGAGAGGTCGCCTCTGCTCGGCCGGGCATTAATGCGGCATGACGCTCCAGCGACGCTGACCGTTTCACGCGGAAGCGCTAGCGGCAAGGGAGTATAGGTTTTGAATCGTTTCAGGTGTAGTAGTAATGGTAGTTTGCAAAACTACTCAATTATTGCACTCGCTTCCTAAGAAATTGTGGTAAAAACGTTACTCCACAGCCCGCTTCCCTTCTCCTTCCTGCTCGTGGTTTACGTGGCCATGTTAACGTGGTTGTGACAAAAAAATGTCACTTCCTGCTCGTGATTTGTGTTATATAATTACAAGCAAGATTCTCGTGCATTGCATGGAACATCAATATGCATTTTTTTACAAAACACCTGTTGTGATTGACCCATGCAGGAGTAATCCCATGTGTAAAAACTAATGATATCTCGAGAATTTTATCGGAAAACTGGTATCTCGAGAATGTCATCGAAAAAATGAAAGATGAGAGATAAGGCGAGGAGGAGTGGAGCATGGTGGTGACTGGTGGTCGGAATGGGCGGAGGCATGGGGATGGACGGCGCCGGCAGGCGGCAGCGGCCACCATGCATGCTAGATTGTTCCAGAGACTTATTCCTTTTTAATTGCTGAGCAATGAGGTTGCGGGAGATAATGATGTGGAGAGAGGTGCGGGTATCTTTTGTAAAATTATCATAGTTTGCTTCCTATCCATCAGATATAGATCATACGGTCTCAGACACAAGATGGCAGGCACACCATCATCGCCAACTCGTTTTTTATAAGGGTATATCAGATGATAAGTTTGCTGACTACTAAAGTAAAGTGGAATCTGTCCATGTTATGCAAGTAAATAAAGGTGATTGTTTATCATACGGGTAAGGTTGGATGAAGGGTGGTAGGAACAAATTCTCCGTCTAGAGCATGTGTGTGTGAGATGGAGTCTTAGTGTGTGTGTGTGTGAGAGAGAGAAAGAGAGAGAGAGAGAGAGTGAGAGAGAGAGAGAGGAGAGAGAGAGAGAGATGGAGTCTTAGTTTGTGTGTGTGTGTGTGAGAGAGAGAGAGATGGAGTCTAAGTGTGTGTGTGGGGGGGGGGTGTGTGTGTGTGTGTTTGTGTGTGTGTGTGAGAGAGAGAAAGATGGAGTCTTAGTGTGTGGGGGGGTGGTGCATGCGTGTGTGCGTGCGTGTGTGTGTGTGTGCGTGCGCGCGTGTGTCCCGGGGTCCTCTGTGGCGGATGTAACTTAAGCGTGCATGGCTTCATCATAGAGAGGTGATGTGTATGGCAGAGGCCACCAACGATGGGGTGCAATAGAGAAAATGCCCGTAGGAGGGAAGAGAAGGTGCGTGCGCGTGAGAGGAGTCGACATCGAGAGAACGTGTTTGTTCGAGAGACACCACGGAAGACTACTATATATCGATGGTGCATGTAGGCGGGAATTAAACAAAGGGATGGTCTTATTGGTTTCGGGGATATAGGGGAAGAGTGAGAGGCGCTGGCCGGGGGTAGCTAGAAGGAGATTGTTAAGTGTGAGTGTGTGTTTTGCCCATCCAAAGGGAAGTTATGTGCACAAAGAGGAGAACGATTCGATGTGGCGTTAGGATTGAGGGTAATTAACTACGTATGGAGACATAGAGACCTTGAACGTGCATGTGTGAGAGGTATACATGCATACATGGGATGTGTGTGTGTGTGTGCGCGCGCGCATGATCGAGATAAAAGAAAGAAGACATAAGTCCTAAGATCAACGACATGGGAGATACGGATCGGTATGAAAATATGCATGCATGTGAGAATGCAGGGAAGAAGGGCCGACAATTGAGCATGTGTTTTTGTCTTTAAGAGATAGTGGCGTGGGCTGGAGCATGCATCTATGGCAAGCAGAGGGGGTGAGGCGCAATTATTGTGCAAAAGAGATCAACCTATAAATGCATATGTATGGATAGACATATATAGTGTGGGTGATAGGAAGCAAGACTCCGTGCGAGAAAGAAATGTTGACGGAGAAACTACAAATAGATATAGAGATGGAGATGCTAGCTAGAGAGACATCCGTTAGTTTGGGTGTCGGAGATGACGGTCGGGTGGTTCAAAGGGTGAAGTTATATATGTGTGTGAGAGGGCACTTGACTGCATGCATGTAGAGAGAAACATATCTAGTGTGCATGATAGGAATCAAGAGTGAGGGCGAGAAAGAAGGTTGATGGAGAAACAGATAAATAGAAAGATAAAGATGCTAGCTAGTGTGCGCTAGAGATAGGAGTCGAGTGGATCAGAAGGCTGGGTTATGTGTGTGGGTGTGAGAGAGATAGAGAGAGGGTGCATGTGAGTCACATACAAACAAATATCAGAGAGAAATGAGATCCAGAGAGACGGAGTTTTGTGTCTCATGAGAGAGAAAGATATTTCACAATGAGAGTGATAGCTAGAGAGACATATGAGTGAACACAAGATATCTCTAGGGAGAGAGGGTGTGTTTGAGCGACATACAAGAGAACAATGGAGAAATATGAGCCCCTGGGAGACAGAGTTTGTGTTTGTGTGTGAGAAAGAGATATTGAAGAGGAAGAGTCGTAGGTTCTCATATCTAAGGAGCGAAAGACATCTCTCAGATGAGGGGTGTCTGAGTGGCACATATGGGAATAGTTGAGAGAAATGAGACCCCGGGAGACAAAGTTTTGTGTTTGTGTGAGAGAAAGAGATTCCACATGGAGAATCATAGCTAGAGACACATATCAAGGAGTGAGATATACTTAGAGAGAGATAGAGTGATGAAGGTCAATGGAGAGAGTACTGTCGCAGTGTTACGAAGATAAAAGATCATTGTCGACATACGGTAGCACGAGAGATGCCCAAGAGACGATTAACGCGTATAGGTCCAGAGAGATAGTCCTACATAAGCATGAGTGATAGCTATATGAGACGAATATCTGGATTAAAGGGGATTCAAATATTTAAACTGGAGATCACGACATCGATAATATCATAACGCAAATTGGTGTATCAAACATGCATATTCATTTTAATTTGGGCACACGTGTAATGTTATATAGTTTATCAATATTGGTGATCAATAGATTCTTCAATTACAAACAATGCATGGTTTCTATGCAATTAGTGTCTAAACGGGATTACACTATATGTTGCGTGTGTGAAACACATTATACATGTTTGAGAAGTTAAAAAAACCCGCATGAAACACACATTATTTGGAGACAGTTAGCGAGGAATGCATACATTGGATTTCAACATAAAGTTGTTTCAAATATTTGAAAATCCAAATTGATGGATACAACCTTATGAATATGAGATCATGTCATTTGTAAACCATATTTATGTACAAATGGTGTTGTGCTTTTGAAAATGGATCCCGCCCGAAAAACATAGTAGAATACAAATGGGATTCGAATTGAGTTGGCACGGTAAACGTGCACTGTGCAAAATTTGAACGAAGCGGGGAAAGTCACAGTAACGCCTGAAACCAAAATCTGCGAGATGGAAATCACTACTGCCTATCCCTGCCGAGCAAAGCCTATCTGCTGGATTTCTATAGGTTTTGATAGGGGTAGGTTTGTAATTTCACCAAAATGTGACGAAACCACCTCTCACCCGGATTCATACACGGTGGGCGCCGAAACACAGTGTGCCCTCGGCCAAAATCGATTCCCTACCCGATTCATATTCATACACGGTGGGCGCCAAAAACAAACTCTCGTCAGCAAATATTCGGTGTATGCGAGATTACCGTCCTATCCCCAACCGACTAATGTTGCTGTGATGTAGTATAAATTTGAAACGGGGGCTAAGTTTGTAAATTTCCTCGCATTTGAGACAAGCGCGCCCTGACTACATGGTTCCCCCTTCCTCTCTACCTCCCTTTTCCCCATTCAGTACTCCATGGGCGCCAAAACACCCTCTCCACCCCACCTCCTCCGTCCGCGCCGTCCGCCACCCCATCCACCGCCCCTCCTCCACCATGCCGAGCTGATACCCCGCGCCGCCGTCCATTACAAGAGATCGACCTCTCTCATCCACGCCTTGGACCGGGATCCTTGCATCCCGTCCTCTCGCTTCATCCCCACCATCGTCCACCTTGCCGGGCGCCACTCCTCGACCGTCTCGTCCACCGCGCCCGCCGCCACCGCCTACCCTCCTAGATCTGCTTCCACGCCGCCGACAGCCATCGCTACCAAGAGCACCGTCAAATTCTCACCAGAGATCGTGAGACGGCGCCGCACTGAGGCGGTACTCTTTCAGATCTTCTCATCTTATTTATCGCAGCAAGAAAATAGATCGCCACTGCTTTACTCTGATTTCTTGTCTTGGTTGCAAAGTTGCCTTTGTCCGGTTTGCACTTTCAGATCCGCCATGGCACGCTCAACACTATACTCCCAATGCTTATGGTTTTCCCCTTTTATATTCCACACTAGTTAAATCACAGTAGACTAAATTTCAAAATTGGGTCAGTCAATTTTTTAGAGCTCGCCGGAGTTCGCTGGTGCGACCCAAGGGGCTCGGGTGGTTGTGGGGCCTCGCCGAACGAAGAAAACTCAACGCGGGTGAGGGGCGGGGGTGGCGAAGGAACACAGGCGGTGGGGGCCGGTGGTCCGGCCGGTGGCCCGTCTTGGTGTTCTCAGATGGGAAGAATCACAGACGAGGAAGAAGAAGGGTTAGGAGATGTAGGATCTTCATCCAACCGCTGAAATGGTCGAGAGACAGTGGGAGTTGCATTCTTAATGCGCTCTGGTTCATCATGTGGGGCACTGCGCAACCAACATTTTATTATCCAAAATCTGCTTGCTCTTCTTTACCATGTTCGATAGTGCTGGCTCAGTATGCGATCGATAGGCTTTCAATTACTAGCGGCAATACAACACCGTATTTTCAAGCCGTTCCACTTTCCGATTTATATATCATGGTTATGGTGTACCCTGTTATGTACACTATGATCTGCCTAGTTGTTGTGTGCTCTTGTTATCATGGTTTGGCAATAAACTATCTATACAGATATTATGAACCTATCATCCGCCAGCTATCCTTACTTACGGAGCCTATTTTTTGTGTACTTGTGCGGATTATATAAATGCACGCACGATATTACAGCACACATGAGCTCTCTCATCGTAATCCAAAGATAGCACATAAGTGTTTACTGGGCGCCCTATATTAGAATATCATCTGCATTACAAAGATAATCTCACAACTATTTATGTTTTCATGGTTCTCGATATTATACACAATTACAAGTGAATATCGAATCCGCAAGATCGAGAAGAATATTGTGGAACACTGCAATGACTTACAAAATTGGCACCAAGGCATTGAGTGCCATTTTGGAAGCAAATGAAACTCAGACGCTCCCCACTGTTGATTCTTGTTCGAATATCATTCTAATGACTATTCTAACCTCGAGGAGTCAAAGGCGGATGGCCTGTCTGTTCACCCATCAAGGTGCTGTTCTAATTTGGCAAGGTTTTATTGATTGCGCGTAACTTGCATATGTTGTCTTGCATTTCTTCTACTTTGTTGCACCACCATCTGCTTAGTTTACTCATCATATAACTCGAGATGCTATGCCCATCCATTATCAATACATATTCCATCTGTCGTCATACCATGTTTTTCCACTCAAATGATGTCCTTGTGCATCAGACATCAAAAAGGAAGAGGGTGATTGCCAAACCTGAAGGAGCACCAGCAAAGTCCTTGAAAAACGTGGTGGTGCCGGAGAAATCAGATAGCGCCCCACTTATATTGGATGTACAACCAGTGACACAAAACATAGGACCGACTCCAATGGTTGTACCCATACTTCACTGGCCACACCACTAGCCCCACTACACAGGACCTGCACTCCAGCAAAAGGTATACCGATTTCATTTGCCATAGCACCAGCCGTACCACAGAAAAATCCCACTCCACCAAAAAGTACAGCAAGTCCACCGCCGAAGACCTATCCCAACTGCAGAGACGGCCAATTCCTGCAGATTGGAACCCCATTCCATTTATTCCCAGTTTAAAAGACAATGCTTTCAATGTTGTTAGGGACTACTTGCATATATTCCCATCATGGGAAGATTATAGTGAAGACAAACAACATTTTCACATCTTCCTGACCAACTTACGTGTAAGTGCTATTATTCATGGCTATTATTTTCCTGTTTTCTGCTGATCAAACACATCAATGATTTACATTACATTGTTGTAACTAGGTGAGGGTCAATCTGGATAGTCATGACATGCACTGGTCTCGTTCCTAGGATGAGGTACTGTCTATGAAATCACATGCAATTTGAACTTCTACTTTTCCGCATGTGCCTTATGGATCTTTTTTGCAGGAAATCTGCTCAAAGAAGAATTCCGGTTTGAAAAGAACGACAGGATATCACAAATATGCTGCCCGCTGCTTTGCTCTTGTTAGTACCTGTTGTCCTGTATCACTGTACTTGCATACATACCTGGTTCATTATGTGACAGTAGTATGCATGATAGCTTGCTTATCAATTGTTTGCACCAAATTATCTGATATGTATGAACGGTTACATTAGTGTAGAATATATCCAATGCCAATGAATTTTTTTAGCTCTGCATTGTTCTTGTAAGTACATGATGTCCTTTATCAGTGTACTTATATTGACAGGTAGGTGTTCATGTACCATCACTCTGCAGCTTATTTTCCTTTGCCCTCCATTTTCTACACATCAGATCTATATTTACTCTTACCATAAGGTTGGTACTGAAGAAGTTTAGCTGTGCATTGCTCTTGACTATGCCTTTTGCCTGTATCGCTATACATACATTTATAGCTACTTGGTTATATAGCATCACTCTTCATCTTATCTTAAATATTCTCCATTTTTTCGTATATTATCACATCTATATTTACTCTTAACAAAATGTAGAATAAAGGCAATGCTTATGAAGAACATTCTATGCTAAACTTCTTGAATTGCCCCCCATCAGCATGGATAAGGCTTTATAGAGCCTGTCTTCACCACTAATGTCAGTTTGTCCTTCTCAAGCCTGCAAACTTTGTTGTGTATATTTGGTTAGGCATGATCTGCAATAGCTGTTTATTTTTGGTGTTTGCATCAAATTGCATGTTTAAAGTTTATTATGTAGTTCATAAACAAAAGTTTGTCCTTCTCAATTTAAGTTTTCAGTTGTACAACCAAGTTCCTTCTTCATACCATGTAAATTAAACTATCTGAGCAAGTGATCTTCTTTTGCAATCGCATGTATGCTTCGTTCTTCATCCGTAATCCAAAGGTGTGGTGAACCTACCCACTACAAACACAATGTCATATTCTGCAATGTCTTAACTATGAACAATGTCATATCATTCTACTATTATTTAAACCGCCTCTTTATTTGCCAATCTGAAATGGGATAAATTGACAACACACTAACCATTGATACTTATGAGTTCTTGATCTGTAATCCGGTGGTGTCGTGAAGCTGCCAACTCCTTCACAATGTCAATTCCTGCCATGTCTTGACCTGAACAATACCATATTGTGTTAATGCAATTTTAAACTGTGTCACTTTATTCGTCAAGAAGAAATGTGATGAATTATCAAGACCGATACTTTTATGTGCAAAACCTGTCATCATCTTCGCTTGTTTATCTTTCAAAGTTAGGAAGATATAAGTGTTGAACAAGCGCAGTCTCATCATCTTGCTTAGCTGCTTGCGCCGCAGCTCACCAAATAGAGGCTAACCTTTCTTGAACTCTATTGAAGTGCTTGTCGGTTTTGTATATTATTTTGTCGGCGTGTTTATTTGCAATCGGTGGCGATCTTTGATGCCCAATGTATGTAATCCACCGTCCCGCTTGTGCTTTATTATCATAGTGGCGAACTTTGATGCCCAAAGGATGTAATATGCCGTAATTTCTTTATTGTATAGTCTAGATTTTTTCTTATTCACGATGCTGCAGTTATTATATATATCCTGTCTTCGCAGTAAACCGGCCAAACCGTAAAATTACGGTACATAATCGGGCCATCATGCAATCATGATGTATGGTCCGCATCATGTGCCCCGTCAAACTGGCCCACTAGTAGATTCGGCCTTTAATAGGCCGAGTAACCCCCGTCCCTCTTTTTGCAAGAAAACTCAATGGGCTTTTAGGAGGTCGAGAAGTAGGCTGGGCTCTCAAACGTGTCAATAGCTCACGGGCGGCGGCAGCCCAAATGGACCCGACCCATGATTGTGCGAATCAATTCACGGGCTTATAACAGGCCAAAGTTGTCTCGGTCCTTGTTTGGCCCAATCGGATATCGGCCATGAAAGCAGGCGGATGCAAACCGGGCCGTAGTTAGGCCCAACTATATGACGGGCTTTTAACGGGCCGAAATTAATATAGGGCCGAAATGTTAAATGGGCCCTTAACAGGCTGAAACTAATATCAGGCCGAATTACTAAATGGGCCTTTAGCAAGTGGGCCCAAAGGCATAGCGTCCAGTCAATGGGACGAATCTGATATGGGCCATAATTGAGCCCAAAGCCTCTTAAAGGGCCGGACCTGATCTGGGCCGTGATTTGGCCCAGAAAGTGGGAGGCATTTAACGGGCCGGATCTTATATGGGCCATTACTAGGCCCGGAACGTGGCAGGCCATTAATGGACCGGATCAATTATGGGTCGGCATTTGGCCCAAAACATGGCAGCCAGTTAATGGGCCGGCCTACTAGGGTCCTCAAAATCTTGTGGGCCTACGGCTGGGCCGGCCCATTAATGTCGGTGAAATCTCGTGGGCCTTTAGCTGGGCCGGCCCATTATGATCCGCAAGAATTTTGTGGGCCTTTACCTAGGCCGGCCCATTATGGCACACAAAAATCTTGTGGGCCTTTACCTGGGCCGGCCTATTATGCCCCGCGAAATCTTGTGGGCCTTTAGCTGGGCCAGCCCATTATAGTTCGCAAAATTTCGTGGGCCTTTAACTGGGCTGGCCCATTATGGGCCGCCAAATCTTGTGGGCCTTTAGTTGGGCCGGCCCATTTAAACTTGATTGGCCGTGCCACGTGTCGACGTATCATAGGCGCCTTCTGTCCAATGAGTGGATGACATTTGTCCCAACGATGAGCCGACACGTGTTTCCTCCAACCAATGATGATTTTACACGTGGAAAATCCCCATTGGTCGGGGCTATTAACTGGTTATCGGATCCAAAACCCGACCCGATAACTTAACGGCGTTCCGTTACAGTGGATGCCATGTGTCGGTCACCCTTGACGAAAGCACTTCTATTGCGCGCGATTTATCGTCATGGAAGTGGACACTTCCGTGATGATAATTTTGGTAATGTCATCGAACACTTCTACGACAGCACAGGTATGACTATCTTGATTCTGTCATAAATTTGTCATGGATGTACATGCATGACAAAAAACGCGACCTACTATGACAAACATGTATCATCACGGAAGTGTATTTTTTTGTAGTGATGGGGGAGCCAATCCCCACGGAGACTGGCGAAGAGGGCCGCATCTAGTTCAACCCTCAGCCGAATACAATTCCGGAGACCCCTATGGCTCTGGAGTCGGGCGATCAGCCCCCTTTGAAGGAGCGGGGGGTGCGCCACTTCCACCGGTGGCCCCTGTCCATCCAGGGGCGCCGGATAACCTGATGGAGGCGCTACGAGGAGCCTCGGTCGTGGACGAGCACCATGTCCTTATGGGTGCGGTGATCGAGAAGGTTCAGTCCGCCAAGAGTGGACTGAACGAAGCCTGCAGCAACCTGTTAACAGGTTTCGAGGTAAGTGACATAGAAAGAGAAAAACCCCATGTAGTCAGTAGCCCCTGAGACACTATCCGGTATTCGGCGAGAAGAACTAGACAAAGGATCAATCCTTTGTTATATGAGACTAACTTAATATGTACCAATAAGCATGCATCACTGTTGGCATAATCGCTCATGCCGCCAAGTCTCTGAATCGGGCGAGAGGTGGAGCGGACCGAGAACGAGCTCGGCGAGGTTAAGATTCGGCTCCAGGAGAAGCAAGGTGAGTAACGACTTGTTGTGTATGCGGAAAGCATATGCGCTGTGTATTGACTGTAGTGTCGTAATATGTGTAGGAGACGCGATGGAGGTCGAGGCCTTGAGGAAGGCCCTGGGCGAGGCCGAGGAGAAGGCTGTCCAGCAGCAAGCCGCCCGTAAGAAGCTCGAGGCCCGGGTGAAAGAAATCCAGCAGGAGCTCCAGGATGCAGTGAAAAAATGTGAGACCTTGGAGCATGATGCGTCGGCTCGAGGGGCCGAACTCACCAAGGATCATCAGAGCGCGGAGACCGCACGGAATGAGGCCCAGGCCACTCTCCGGAGATCCAGGAGGCCAGGAAGATCACGACGAGTAAGGCTTTTAAGATGCAAAGCAAGTATGCGGAGAAGCGGTACCTTTTACTAACCCGGGTTCGGAGTTCCCCAGGGGCTTTCACGGATCTACCACGCAGCATATGAGATGATGCGGAGTTCTACCGAGCCGAAGGAGGCGGTTCTATGGAGAAGCTATTCTGGTCGCAGTATGCGACGCCAGAGCACCCCGTGTCCTTCACCGATCAGCTGAAGCAGCTGGTGGAGCTGCATAGGGTGGCTGAACTAGCCATGAAGGATTTGATGATCCGGCTGTGGCCAGCCGAAGCTATTCCCGGCAGCTACTTCGGACTCGTGAGATGGCAAGTGGAAGCCTGTCCGCGACTGGACGTCGTCAAGCGCTCTGCCTGTATTGAAGGTGCCCGTATGGCCTTTGCTCATTGCAAGATGTGGTGGGCGAAGATGAACGCCGTTGAAGTTGCCAGCGGGCCGCCGGAGGGCAAGGAGCACTGCACACCCGAGAGATATTTTGCGGATGTCATAGAAGGGTCTCGACTTGTGGCAGCTCAATGTTCGCAGGACATTTTATTTGAATAAATGTATTCATGTTGACCTTGCCTTGTATTATGGAAACAAAGCCTGTAATGTAATTTTGTTATGCTTTGATTGTTTACTCTTGTGCGGCCGTGTTATTTGTAATCTGAGGGTTGGCCAGTCGTCGGCTTCTGCCCTCGCGTAGGTAGTACGGAGGTGTTCGAGATGGAATCTAAACAATCTTGATCCAATTATATGGTCCTTTGAAGGAGTTGTTTAGTGCAACGAACAAGGCAATCAGACTATACGGCTTAAACGCCCTCACTTAGCCATAGGAGTTTTATAATAAAGCAAGTGCGCAGCCCCTGGTCCAATCCAGGGTGGTGTCAGCATCTGATCGGGAAGTGTCAATCCTTCGCATAACGCGGAAAAAATCTCCAACGATTTTGTAACCCTCGAACAGTTGACCGGCTCTCGTTGTATCATGACAGTCAGTTTTCGGCTTTCTCTACTGAGGAGCTCATCCAGTCAAGGCCAGGGCACAATCGCAGTAGTTCTCCCTTTACTACCCTAGCCGATAGAGCGGAACATTGAGTAGCAAGCACAGGAGCCGGGCAACCCAACTACTGATCAAAGACATGATTCGGAGCCAATGCATATAATGCTAAATTTGGGGTGCCGAACTTATATATAAGAAGTGTTCGGACTTTGCTGCCGTATTGTGGGGAGATAAGTAGCCCCTGGCGAGTATGAAACGTACAAAAGAGTACCGATGCGGCCGATAAGCAGATCGAAATAAAATGAAGTAAGAAGCGAAAACCACATAAACTGGGCCGCAGTCCATTTTCATTATAACTGGATGGATACGTCAAGGCATATCTTGTACAAATAATGCGATAAGCATCTGGGCTATTTAACATGCCGGTATCAAGAGGGCGTAGCATGCGGGTCCTGAGAAATAACTGGAAATACCATCAAGAAGAACATATAGAGGTTACCCTACACATGTATGCTGCTTGCTTCCTTTGTATGCCGATCCTTCAAAGGGACCGGTGATCAGGCCCATGAGAAAAAGGAACGTGAAACAAAAAGAAAAAGGTAAAAGTACGTGTGTCCGGGAGCGGTCTAGCCGAACTGTAGATCCCAGGTTAGCTTGTGCTTACATCGATGTCCATGGGATTTTGAGTGCGTATTTATGTACGCGTGGTGCGAATGCCACTACTTCATCGGGACTGGGACGGAGGTCGAATTGCTAATAGAGCTCTTGACGAGCCGCGCTGTCCTGCTGTAGTGTAGTCCGGAACCTCTTAACGATGTCTAGGGGCTCGACAGCTGTACCATGGTGCTGCTTGAGAAGGCCGCTCTATACCTCTGCTGCTAGGGCGGCGGTGTGCTCCTCTGTTTGGAGGGAGCGTTCCATATTGCCATTGACTGTTATGATGCCGCGTGGACCGGGCATCTTGAGCTTGAGATAAGCATCGTGTGGCACTGCATTGAATCTATCAAATGTGGTTCGTCCAAGCAGTACGTGGTTGCCGCTGCGGGAGGGGATCATATCGAAGATTAACTCTTCGCTTCGGAAGTTGTCCGGGGAACCGAAGACCACCTCCAGCGTGATTGAGCCCGTACAATGGGCCTCTACGCCTGGTATGACTCCTTTAAAGGTAGTCTTTGTTGGTTTGGTTCGTGAGGGTTAATGCCCATCTTTCGCACTGTGTCCTGGTAGAGCAGGTTGAGGCTGCTACCACCGTCCATCAGGACTCGTGTTAGGTGAAACCAGTCAATAATTGGGTCGAGGACTAGTGCGGCTGAACCGCCATGGTGGATACTAGTTGGGTGATCTCGACGATCGAAGGTGATCGGGAACGACGACCACGGATTGAATTTTGGGGCGACTGGCTCTACCGCGTAGATGCCCCTAAGTGATCGCTTATGCTCCCTTTTGGGGATGTGTGTAGCGTACATCATGTTCACCGTTTTGACTTGAGGGGGAAATTTCTTCTGCCCTCCAGTGTTCGGCTGCCGGGGCTCTTCGTCCTCGTCCTCACTTTGTGATCCCTTTTCTTTGTTTTCGGCATTTAACTTGCCAGCCTGCTTGAAAACCCAACAATCCCTGTTGGTATGATTGGCTTGCTTATCCGGGGTGCCGTGTATCTGGCACAGACGGTCGAGTATGCGGTCCAGGCTGGAAGGTCCTTCATTGTTTCTTTTGTAGGGCTTCTTCCGTTGGCCGGACTTGGAGCCACTGAATTCAGGACGTTGACTGTGGTGTCATCGGTGTTGTTGCCATTGCTTCGGCATTTGTGTCTGTTGCGCCGGAGCTTGCCGGTGTTGTTCCTGGCCTCGGTGGGGCCTGCCTCGCTGGCTGTGTTTTTGCTACGAGCCGGCCAGCTGTCCTCACCCGCGCAAAAGCGGGTCATGAGTGCCGTAAGGGCTGCCATAGATTTCAGCTTTTCTTGGTCGAGGTGGCGTGCTAGCCAATCGTCATGGATGCTGTGTTTGAAGGCTGCTAGGGCCTTGGCGTCCGGACAGTCAACGATCTAGTTCTTTTTGGTTAGGAACCTAGTCCAGAATTTTCTGGCTGATTCTCTAGGTTGTTGAACTATGTGGCTTAAGTCATCGGCATCTGGTGGCCGGACATAAATTCCTTGGAAGTTATCAAGGAAAGCCTCTTCCAAGTCCTCCCAGCTGCCGATGGAGTTCTCAGGCAGACTATTTAGCCAGTGTCGAGCTGGCCCTTTGAGCTTTAGTGGGAGGTATTTAATGGCGTGGAGGTCATCTCCTTGAGCCATATGGATATGGAGAATGAAATCCTCGATCCATACTGCAGGATCGGTTGTGCCGTCATATGATTCGATATTGACGGGCTTGAACCCCTTGGGGAATTCGTGATCCAGTACTTCATCTGTGAAGCAGAGAGGGTGTGCGGCACCTCTGTATTGGGACGCATCATGGCGTAGCTCAGATGGAGTCCGTCTATGGCATTCGTCCCGGGCGTGGTTAGGTTTGTCATGTCCAAATAGGTAGCCGTCGTCATGCCTCAAGGCACGTCCTCGCGATCCGTAGATCGATCTTGTATATCCTGCTCTACTGTCCAAGGTTTGTCGGAGGTCGTACGTGTGACCCCGAACTCTTCCATCTCTATTTTTACGGGGCGGTGGGGCAGGCTGTTGTTCGGCCTGATTTGCCGCTTTATCCCGACCGCGGGGAGGCCGGTCGGCCGCCGTGTGTCGACCACGTGGTGGTCGTTCCGCATTACACGAGGGAGATGTGTGCTCTGGTGCCTCCTCATCGAATTGAGGTAGCTGTCTGCATTTCGGGTAGCTCTTGGCTGGGTGCTTGAGGCCGTATTCTTCGGCTACCAAGATATTAGTCCATCTGTCGACGAGCAGATCTTGTTCAGCTTGAAGCTGCTGCTGTTTCTTTTTCAGGCTCCTTGCAGTGGCTATGAGCTGAAGCTTAAAGCGCTCCTACTCCAGAGGATCCTCAGGCATGATGAAGTCTTCGTTGCCGAGGCTTGTCTCCTCCTAGGAGGGTGGACGGTAACTATCGTCCTCCGAGTCATCTTCTATGGCTTGTTCATCAGGATTATCTTGCCTATTGTCATGTTCCTACTGTTCGTATGCAGCTCCGATAGGGTCTTCATTGTCTTTGGCGTTGCCCGGAGTACGATTTTCTCCGGTGCTAGTGTTGCCATCTTTTGAGCGACGGGACTTAGAACGGTGTTTGGGCTGCCGGTGCTTGGACTGCATCTCAAAAGGTTTATTCGCATCTGGCTCTTCTTTATCGTCGCTGGATCCTTTAGTTGTATCAACCATGTACACGTCGTACGAAGAAGTGGCCACCCAACGTCCCATAAATGGTGGGTCTTGGCCTTGCTCCTTGTCGGCATCGTCGTCTATATCGTCGATGTCTTCGGAGCCATAGTCAAGCACGTCGGTTAAGTCATCGATAGTGGCAATGAAGTGGGTGGCGGGAGGGAAGCAAAATTCCTCATCATCCGCCTCTAGCTCGAACTGAACATAGTTCGGCTGTAAGTCCTCCTCCAAGGACAAGTTCTGTAAAGAGTTTAGCACGTCACCCAAAGGTGAGTGCTGGAAGATGTCTGCGACGCTAAATTCGAAAATCGATAACCAATCCAGCTCGGTGTCCGCAGGCATACCTGGTCTGAAACATATAGCCAGAGACGAGTCTGGAGTTCCATTGATGCAGACATTGCAGGATGTCGAGTCCGTGTGCGGCTCCAGCACCGCGGACTTTGTGGCCTCGGAGGGCACGAGCAGCTTCGGTTCTAAGGCCGTTGCAGCAACATGAATCATCTCCTCACTACTAGGGAAAAGGCTAGCAGCAGCGCGGGTTTTAGATGTATCAGTAGCGCGGGTATAGGCGCTACTAATAAGGCGCAGCAGCTATTGCTTAGCAGCAGCGCGTGCCAGCCCGCGCTACTGCTAGGAAAAATAGCTGCAGTGTTTGTTCGTTACCACACTGCTGCTAAGGTAACTACTTGCAGCGTGTTTTCTGCCCATCGCTACTAGTACTTTTTTTTTATTTTTTTATTTTTATTGTATTTATGCGCCATCATACAAATATTGGTACAATACTAGTTATGAGGTTTACATCATTATGTCCATAACAGCGTGTCAAATGAAGGTGGATTAGGTTCAAGTGGAGGCAATATGTGGTGCATGTCAAAAGTATACTACTAATCCAAACTTGATCTAGTTTGGACTAGTAGTACTTTCGATGTGCACCACATGTTGCCTCCACTTGAATCTAATCCTTGACAAGATATTTAATCATCATAATGGTCATTACCACCAACAATATTTATTTAATCACCACTAACACTAGCTAATAATAATCATCATAGTCATTACCACCAACACTAGATATTTTATCATCATAGTAATAGTGTAGCACATCATCATCCTGAAACTCATTTCTAGCTAGCTAATCACTCATGCTGCTCTCTCTTAGGTAAAACAACATAAAACATGTGTAGCTCTCCTCCTTGATCAAGTTGGAGCATGCAGATGAACCTGTCTCCTAATCGTGGAAAGCGCCTCTGTTTGCTACCCCCTAGTACTTCTCTGCGCTCCCCCAACACATATTTGGTCCAGTCTTGTACTATTAAGCATCCGTCGCTAATCTTGAATGCACTTGAAGTAATCTGTAGGATATCTTGGCGAAGTGATAATACTCATGGTACCTTTAGTCTCGATCCCATAAGGCACAACATTCATCGGAGTCCTGTTGAAGAACATCGTATGGTAACATACTTAGCAATGAAGTTTAGCTTCAAAAATAATGTATGGAAAAGATGCAATGAGGACAAATAGTAAAAATCTTACCATCCTTCCAAAATGGATGTGACCGTAGTTCATTACGAACACTATTGGTCGCACGTTTTCAGTACTAACATTTCAGAATCCAGGAAGAAAATTTGCCTTAACAGTATCAAGATCCTCAAGCCATGAAACATAATGACTTAGCTCCTCGCAGTTTAGTTCAGCCTCGGGACAGTAGTAGGTCCAGTCTACCAAGCGCTGGACATGTTTGCTTGCACCGAAATAAGCTGACAATACAAATTAGTTGTCAACTATTTTTGAATAAACAATATCAAAGACATAAATATGGTTGAGAAACTTCCATAATGGTATAACGGAGGTGTCGCACATCGACCCGGATGTCGGTATTGCCTTCAATATCATCTTCGAGGCGAATATCAAAGGTGATAACCATATCAGGCTCAAATGCATAAGTCTTGCATAGTGCTCGCCATGTTTTGCATCCAAAATAGGTGTAGTCGTCTGAATTGTATAATTTTGCATGGAAAATATAACCATGCTCGGTCTTCAAATAAACTTTCTTTACCTCCATGAGATGACTGAAACCTATCTTATCAATACAAAAACTCTTGCATGGCAGGGGATACACTAGTAGAATAGTAAAAAATATAAGTTCAAGCAAATGAAGCAGATGTCATGCTTAGCTACGAAAAAAAGACTTGTCGTTATGACTTCTGTATCCACTTTGAAGTTCTCGTCCAGCTTGATCTTTGAAGCGCCTATCATCATCTAGGAAGATTCCGTCGCACAGGCAGCGCTCGTCTTCGCAGATATTGCAAATACCGAAATCCTTTTAAATCGTCGACATTTCCTATGTTCATAGTTAAAACATTAATTGAAAATCGATCGAAGACAACTACCAGGATACTCAACACACAAATACGGGGCACTCGATATTTCCTACATATTCTGGCACAAGTCATGCCAAAATTCACGGAAAAATCCGGCATGACCTTTGCTAAAATAGGACATATCGAGCGCCTAAAATTTGCCCGAACGGAAATGAATCAACACTCCGGCAAAACATAGGCCACTCGGAGGTGTAACATGCAAACATGACCGGCCACTTGGATATTGAGCAACACAAGATATACATTTCAAAATATCTTATAGGACTCAAATTAGCATGCATTCAATAAGCAAAAGTAAATCATCTCATGCGTCCCTACATCGTCGAATATTATCACTAATACATCACGAATAGTGTCATACATATAACATCACTAATACAACTAAAACCCTAGCACACGACGGGTATCGGCGGCAGGCGGTGGACACCACAGAGAAGGAACCATCACGGATCATAGCTCCAAAGTGAGATCCTCGAGAACCTGCCGGTATTGGAGAACGACACATGCTCCAACGCAAACAAGTAGCGATGGGCGTGCGCGTCCTCCTCACTTGACACGGTGACACACCACCTCCACGGAGTCCTCAAGCCTCTGGATCGTCCACCGCCCACGCGACCGCCACCAAAGAAGGTTCGGTCAGCGACAGGCTGGCTCCTCACCAACCTCGTCCCCGGTAGAGTAGCGCCTCCAGTACCACCCGGCGGAGCCAAGTCCCGGACATGGCCGATCTGGTCAAGCAGGTGTCGTCCTCCGCCGACTCAACAACGAGGATGTGGGATAGGCATCGTCCACGTCGAGGCGGGAAAAATTGCTTTAACTAAAAAATAGCAACAAGTTCTTACTAACTAGTTCTATTAATTTAACTAGTTCTTACTAAAAATAAACTTACTATAAATAAAAATATTCTAATACCTAATTAGTACCTAGTTCTTAATATCCAACTAAAATAAACTTACTATAAATAAAAATAAACTTAATATGCAACTAAAATATAAAGAAACCCTAGGCAGATCAGGTAGGGGAGAGGGAGGAGCGGGCGTGCTCACCTCGGGTGCCTGCTGACGAGGAGGGCAGGCGGCGTCGAGGTCGGGGTCGGGCGGCGTCCCAGGCGGCGTTGAGGTCATGCAGAGGGCGGCGTTGAGGTCGGGGTCGAGGCGTGAGGGGTGCGAGAGGCCTTGGCGTCAGATGGGCGACAGCGGCTCGAGTGGAGAGAGTTGGATTTGGGGGAAAGTGGCGTGGGGAAGGAAGAACCCTATGGTTAAGTCAGAAGTAGCAGTAGCGAGTTCCAAGAAAAGCGCTGCTGCTACCTTAGCTACAGAGCGTTCGCTGATGCACGCTACTGCTACTCCTTTCTCTTTTTTCCCTTTTTCATTTAGTTTCCTTCACATTTTATTTGTTGCCTTTCACCTTATTCTATTTCTTTCATTTTCAATTACCTTTTCCATTTTCTTTCCATTTAATTTTATAACCTTTAGCAGCAATGAGTTTACATTAAAACGCGCTGCTACAAACAGCGTAGCGGTAGCGCGGTTTGTCATAGATCGCTACTACTATGTGTAGCTTATGGGCTAAGCCGTGGGAATTTTAGTAATAGCGTGTATACAGCAAGGCGCTCTTCGCTAGATCTTTATCTGCAGCATGGTTACCTCGGTAGCTCTCGCTAATTAGCACTAGCGTGCTTTTTTGACCCACGCTAGTGCTAAAGTTCTGTGTATAGGGTTTTCCCTAGTAGTGCCTGGATGTAATCTGATGACAGATTTAAGTCATGTTCATCGGGGCGAGGGGGAGCGATCGCTACGGTCTCAAACCCATCGAAGATCAAGTGTCCACGGGTATCCGTGACGTAGTTCAAGCTTCCAAATCTGACCTGGTGGCCAGAGGCGTAGCTATTGATCTGCTCCAGACGGCCAAGCGAGTTGGCCCTCAGTATGAAGCCGCCGAACACAAAATCTGTCCGGGGAGGAAGGTTCTTCCTCGGACAGTGTTATTATCGACGATTGAAGGGGCCATCAAACCTTTTGTCGACGACACAGTGGAACTCTCAATGAAAGCACCAATGTCGGTGTCAAAACCGGCGGATCTCGGGTAGGGGGTCCCGAACTATGCGTCTAGGATCGATGGTAACAGGAGCGGGGGACACGATGTTTACCCAGGTTCGGGCCCTCTCTATGGAGGTAATACCCTACTTCCTGCTTGATTGATCTTGATGAATATGAGTGTTACAAGAGTTGATCTACCACGAGATCGTAATGGCTAAACCCTAGAAGTCTAGCCTATGAGAATATGGTAATGTGTATCTGCCTATCCGGACTATGCTCTCCGGTTTATATAGACACCGGAGAGATCTAGGGTTACATGAGGTCAGTTACATAAGAAGGGATCTTCATAGTTGGTCGCCTAGCTTGCCTTTCACGCCAAGGAGAGTCCAATCCGGACACGGGTATAGTCTTCGGCCTTCATGTCTTCACAGTCCATCAGGCCGGCCCAATGAATAACAGGCTGGATGCCCAAGGACCCCTTAGTCCAGGACTCCCTCACATGGATTGATCATTACGAGAAAGCCGAGCATAAAAATATGAATAATAATTTCTCTTGAGAGCTCATGATTGGGGCATGAGTATAACATTGACTTAAACCTCCCCCAAGCTTAAGCAATACTTTCTCCTTCACGAGGCCAAATTATATATATATATATATATATATATATATATATATATATATATATATATATATATATATATATATATATATATATATATATATAATTCCAATCATGATGAACCAGTGCATAGGATAAAACATCTGATGAAATTCCAATTTCAATCGGTTCCGATCCCAAGCTCCAATACCATCACATAGCCAGTACCATGTCAATGCTTTTCCCTTCAAAGATAAAGGGAAAACCTTCTTCTTAAGTTCATATCCGGGTAAGCCTGCAAGCTTAAATAATCCACAAACTTCATTCACATAGATTAGGATCATATCGGGATGTAATGTTCCATCTCCTACATAAGGATTAGCTAGCAGTTTCTCTATCATACCTGAAAGAATTTCATAATAAATATTTTCAGTGGGTGCAGTAGGTTGAGGAGCAACTCTTTGTGCTTCTGGTCGAGGTGAAGATACCCTGAACAAGCCCCTCAAAGGATTATTTTCCATAGTGACAAGTCACAGAAAATTTCAGCACGTAATTTAATTGTTTCCTTACCAAATTCCACTCACCAAAGGCGCTTCACTCGCCAGCAACAGCGCCAAAAAAGAGTATTGATGACCCACAAGTATAGGGGATCAATCGTAGTCCTTTAGATAAGTAAGAGTGTCAAACCAAACGAGGAGCAGAAGGAAATGACAAGCGTTTTTCAGCAAGGTATTTTCTGCAAGCACTGAAATTATCGGTAACAGATAGTTTGGTGGCAAGGTAATTCGTAACGAGTAACCAGTAAAAATGTAACAAGGGTGCAGCAAGGTGCCTGTCGGTGTACTAGAGTAGGGGTACCCTAGTACCCCGAACTCGTCTGCAGACGATTCTGGCGCTACGGCGAGGCTGGCTGATGACCTGCCAAGGTCCTCGGCTGCTCCCTTGGAGCCATTCAAGAAGTAGTCAAGACCACGGCAAGAGGAGCTTGCCGGAAGGCCACTCGGTGCGAAGGAAACAAGGCCCGGCAAGAGGAGCTTGCGGGAAGGCTTGGCGGGCGCCGAGCCCCCAAGCGCGACAAGGTTCCTGCCGCGTGACGAGGCGCTTGCCGGGCGGGCGACCTCTCCATCTCCGCTCCAGCTCACCCGCCAGCGTGTCACCACGGGGCTCTCCAATCTGGCGTGTCGACGGGCTGTGCAGCCAGCGGGCGTGCGCGACGAGGCGGCGACAAGCTACCATCATGGCGAACGGAGGCGCGCTTGCGGTCCCTGTTACACTGTTCGAGGCGGCCGAGGCGGGCATTGATGACTCTTGTCCCTTGCCGTCGAGTTAGGTATAGCTTCAGAGGCTGTGCAAGCGGTGTACCAACCTAGGTTTTTACCATTGTAACCTTGTCTACTTGCCACATGTGGTAACCCCTTGTGCCTATAAAAGGAGGCCCAAGGGCAGCGTAGAAGGGGTTCGGCTGGTTTCGGTCCAGCTCGACTTAGTTCATCACATTCATACAAAACCACACTCGAGCTAGGTCTTGTAGCTCCCATTGCTCCCTAGCAAGAACACAAGATAATCCACAAAGCAGCGGTAGGGTATTATCTCTCGGAGAGCTCGAAGCTGGGTAAATCCGCTCGTGTGCATCGCCTCGATCCGCTCTTTGTGCAATCTCCGCCCCCCTCCGAACCACAAGGGATCTAGGTCCCATAGGTGCTCGTGGGGCACGATCAGTTCTCCCCCGACATCTTTGGCGCGCCAGGTAGGGGCGTCGAGGCTGTCGCGAACCCGATCCGGCGGTCGCGACGAGCAACTTCATCGACATCTTCGTCGACATGGCACCAAGAAGAAGTCTTGATAGCAGCTGAGCCGTCGCGCGAACCCACCACCACCGGAGCCATCGGCGGTGGGGAACAATGACGGAAGGACCGCGTCGTCGAGAGAGCCCACGATGCCGCCAGGTCAAGGACAAGGCAGCGCAAGCGTCGGCGTCGAATCTGCACGCGTCCTTCGCGGAGGCGCGGGACCGACAGCGTCATGATACTCGCGGCACCATCGCTCATTGGATCAAGGCCCTCGAGACCGCATGCACCCCAAAGATGCGGTGCGAGTGGGTATGCGATCGCTGAGGCGGGATGCTGCTCCTCCTAACTTGGTTAGAGTCCGAGCACATCCGTTCTTCGCTCCGTCGCCGTTGCCGCCAACCACACCAGCGGAAGCCTTGGCGAGCTCGGTTACTAATAGATTACCCTCGACGGCCGATAAGGTCGGCGAATGGAGGGCCACAATTCAGAGTCTCGCCGGCCGCTTAACGGCGACGTCCCGCGACAACTGAGTTCTTCGCGGCCGCGGCGAGCGACAAAGCGCGAGCCGATGGCGGCGAGACTTGTGGGGTGCACCCACCGTACCTCCCCTTCCGAAGGCCAAGATCGCCGACTCGCGGATCCACCTCGACAGCGACTCAGCGGCGTCGTTGGATCCATGAGCTTCGTCGCGACCAACGCCAAGTTCTTCGAGCGACAAGAAGAGGACGCCGAACCCGTATCGGCGCCAAGAAAGCGCCGTCAATCGACCAATGCGCCGGGCCTTTGTCGATATGCATGCGCCAGGGGAACCAGGCGACTTGCCGTACGCGGTGGGTTGCCCTGCGTTCACTCGTGAGCTGCGGCAAGTCCGGTGGCCCGACAAGAAAAACTTCAAACCAGATGTGCCGGAGAAGTACGACGGCAGGACACACCCATCGGAGTTCCTCAGCATCTACACCATCGCGGTGCAAGCTGCGGGGGGCGAGGCGACAAGATCCTCGCCAACTACTTTCCCTTGGTGCTCAAGCGAGCGTCGATCTTGGCTCATGCACTTGCCGGATGGCTCTATTTCTTCTTGGGCAGATTTGTGCCACCAGTTTGTTGGCGCCTTCACGGGCGGCCACAAGCCTCATGGCCAAGAGAGTGATCTCCACCTGCTTGCCCAGAAGGAGGGGGAGTCTCTGCGCAAATTCATCCAGAGATTCAGTCGAGTGCACTACAACATCCCAGACGTCCACCCTGCTGCAGTGATCAGTGCGTTCCATCAAAATGTACGCAATCGCAGGATGAGGGAGGAGATGGCGATGTGCAAAGTGAAAGACGTCGTGAGCTCTCACGCCTGGCCGACAAGTGTGCACGCTACTGAAGAAGGAAGAAGACTCCCAGGAGAGAACGTGGGAGCAGAGTCTGACAGTGAGGGGAACGCCCCGGCGAGGAATAGCCGGCGGCGGAGCAACAGGAGGAAGAAAAATCAAGAAGTACTAGTTGTCGAGCAGTCCGGCAAGGATGGCGCCGCCAACAAAGCCAAGGCCGTGGCTCCGGCAAGGGTTGCCGTTGACGCCGACCGCCAAGCTATGGCGACGCCGACAAGCCCGACAGCTCAACAAGCGATCTTGTAAAATCCACCACACCAAGGGCCACGATCTCGAGCTGCAAAAAAGTCGAGCAGCTTGTTGAGCTACTGAGAGCTGAATCTGAGCGGCGAGACAAGGAGAAAGCCCAAGAAGGTGCAGGTGCAGCAAGTAAGAAGAGACCGGTCGGGGAGGACGCCTTGGCAAGGCCAAGCAACGGCAAGGAGACAGACCTCCCGTGGCGCGACAAGGAAGAAGGCGAAGATGAAGATGGCGAGGGCGATGAAGGCGCGAAGCTGATGAGCATGAGTTTCAAAAGGCAACAGAGGTCCTTTGCGTCGGCGGTGGTGCGTCTCGCATACCTCACACCGCCAACTCAAGCAATGGATGCGTGAGGTCAATGCAGCAGAACCATCCATAGAGTCACAAACCTCTCGAAGTGGTCCAACCGCCCATCATCTTTGACATTGAGGATCACCCGATCGCATCACTGCGGTCGGTGTTTGCCGATGTTGGTCTCACAACCATCCGCAACCTCAAGGTCACAAAGATGTTGGTTGACGGCGGGCCGGCCTGAATTGATCTCCTCTGCGGTGCTCCGAAACTTCAAATCCTGACAATGAGCTCGAAGAAACTGGTACTTTCAAGGAATCAACCCAGGAAGGAGCAAGCCCAAAGGGAAGATCACGTTGCGGTAACATTGACAGCGAGCTCAACTTCAGAACTGAGAGGTCACGTTTGGCGTCGCGATTTCCCATTGCCCTACAATGGCATACTTGGTCGTCCAAAGACTCGCCAAGTTCATGGCGCCTCTCATTATGCTTACAACCTACTCAAGATGCCCGGCCCGATAAGTGTCATTTCTGTCCATGGCGACAAGAAAGATGCACTTATCTGCGCCGACAAGATTTACCGGGATGCAGCAGCCGTGACAGATAACAAACCACTTACTGTTGAAGCTCCTGGGGGAAAGAAGAAGACCACTAGGTCCGGCAAGAGCTCTGTTGCCCACTCCGGCAAGCGCACCTCTTCGGAGTGCTGCGCTACCGTCGAGGATGCACCATCGAGCTCCACCGGCAAGTGCAACAAGACGATGGCAGCTCCGCCAAAGACCAAGAAGGTGCCCGCCAAGGAGGACGGCACTGGTGGTACCTTCACCATCAGTGCCACGCTTGATCCTGAATAGGAAGCGAGCTCGTTGCTTTCTGCGGGCGACGTCGATGTGTTCGCATGGCAACCATCGACATCCCGGTGTTCCCAGGAAAGTAATTGAGCACCACCTAGCTGTCTGTCCTCACGCGGCCCGTCAAGCAAAGAGTTAGGAAACAGGCAGTGGAGCGCCAAGAGTTCATAGCAGAAGAAATCAAGAAATTGGAAGCAGCGGGGCTTGTCAGAGGAGTCCTCCACCCCACGTGGTTGGCCAATCCGGTAGTGGTGCGCAAGGCTAATGGGAAATGGAGACTTTGTATTGACTTCACAGATGTTAATAAAGCTTGTCCCAAGGACCCATTTCCCTTGCCGCGTATCGACCAGATTGTTGACTCCACGGCTGGATCGATCTGCTTCGTTTCTTGATGCATATTCGATATCATCGGTCTTCATGGCGAAGAGGATGAAGAAAACTGCATTCATCACACCATGTAGCGCGTCTTGGTTTATACGGATGCCTTCGGTTTGAAGAATGCTGGTTCAACCTTTGTAAGAGTAGTCCATGATGCCTTTGGACCTCAGATACACCGAAATGTAGAAGCCTACATGGATGACATAGTGGTCAAGAGCAAAGACAGGGCAACCCTGGCTCAAGATTTGGATGAGACGTTTGCAAACCTGCGCAAGATCAACCTCAAGCTCAACCCCGAGAAGTGCGTGTTTGGAGTCCCTTCCGCAAGCTTCTCGGTTCTTTGTATCTCAGCGGGAATTGAAGCCAATCCCGACAAGATCAAGGCCATTGAGCAGATCGAAGCACAAAAGCGCGTCAAGGATGTCAAGGCTTGCGGTTGCGTGGCTGCTCTCAAAGAGTTCATCTCTAAGTCTGCTGAACGCGCCCTGCCCTTTTTCAAGATTTTGAAAAAGGCAGGTCCAATGAAATGGACTCCCGAAGCGGAGGCTGCGCTGCAGGACTTGAAGAGATACCTGTCCTCCGCTCCAATACTTGTCGCACCTAAGCCACAAGAGAAGTTGCTGCTGTATATAGCGGCGACCAATCAAGTGGTTAGTGCTGCGTTAGTAGCGGAGAGGGAGGCGGATGATGAGCCGGCAACCGAGGCAGGCGCATCCAGCGACAAGCAAGATGCTTCGCCGTCAAGCTCTGGTCCCGACAAGGACGGATCGGCGCAGGTTGCGACAAGATCTGAAAGAAGATGGTGCAGCGCCCAGATACTTTGTCGGTTCCCTTCGCGGGGGCTAGATCGAGGTACTACGGTGTGCGAAGCTGCTTTCGGCCTCCTCATGGCCTCAAGAAAGCTGCGCCATTACTTCCAAGCACATGAGATAACAGTTGTCACTCGCTTTCACTGAAGAGGATTTTGCAAAATCCGGAAGCAACAGCGAGGATTGTTGAGTGGGCGCTGGGCTGTCAAGCTTTGGTCTCAAGTTGAAAGCACTTCAACTATCGAGAGCAGGGCATTGGCAGAATTCATAGCAGAGTGGGCGCCAACGCAGGATGAAGAGATTCGAGACGAGCATCCCGTCAAGGAGGCAAATAAAGAATGGCTGATGTACTTTGGCGGTGCCTTCTCGCTGCAAAGGCGCCCGGTGCGGCGTCTTGCTTATCGCACCCACCGGGAGCACCTCAAATACATAGTCCAAATGCACTTTCCCAAGGAACAAGCAACAAATAATCTGCAGTATGAAGGCTTGCTTGCTGGTCTCGAGATTGCGGTGGACCTTGGGATTAAGAAGCTCATTGTCAGGGGAGACTCGCAACTTGTCATCCGCCAAGTAAATAAATATTATCAGAGTTCGTTGATGGAAGCGTACGTCGATGAAGTGAGGAAGCTGGAAGAGCACTTTGAAGGCCTGCAAATGGAACACGTTCCAAGAGCGCAGAATGATATAGCTGATGGCCTCTCCAAATGTGCCGCGCTTAAGTTACACAATGGAACCAGGGATTTTGTGCTCAAGTTGACTCAGCCAACCGTGACACCATCAACGAGACGAGCAAGAAGAAAAATTGGTTTCGGTGACTACTTTCCGGCAGAGCTCTCCGAAGCCGCCGCCAAGAAGGTCCCTAAAACCAACGCAAATATCACTGAGGAGCGATCTGCTCCAACAAACCATGCAGTTTGTATCGTTGAAGCAAACGCTCCCGACAAGCTTAGCTCCGGCAAGCTTGACGGGGATCATCGAGCTCAGACGGACCCGCAGGTCCTTGCGTAGAAGCTGATGGTCCCGCAGATGATAGATGAGCCTTTAGTCCTTGTTGTCGAGCCACGAGCTCCAACATGGGCACAAGAGATCGTCCATTTCCTTGAGACAGAGAACTTCCGAAGAGCAAGAAGAAGCGGAAAAAAGTAGCCCGGCGGTCAAGTATGTACCAGTTTGTTGACAACATCACATGCAGAAGAAGACTCAACGGAGTGAAATTGAAGTGTATTTGCGGGAAGATGGATGAAAGCTGTTGGCGGAGATACGGAGGCATATGTGGTCACCACATTGGCGCAGAGCACATGCCGCAAAGCTTTCGGCAAGGTTTCTTCGGCGAAGCCCTCCAGATGCAACTGCACAAGTAACCAAGTGTGAAGCGTGCGGCCCATTCAAGACAGATACACCAGCCAGCTCAAGCTCTCCAGACGATCCCTTTATCCTGGCCCTTTTTGGTCTGGGGGCTCGACATCCTCGGCCCCTTCCCCCGAGCTTCGATTTCCCCTCCCGGATGGAAGTTTCTCCGGCAGAATCACTCCGCCGGAGCCCTACATTGCATCTGCACAGGTTCCGCCTCGAGACGGTGGCGCTTCGTCCCGAAGCCTTCTTATTATTTTTCTAGGTCAAAACCATTCATAAAGCAGAATATGGGCACCAAAGCCTAGCCAGGGGGCCCACAAGATCAGGGGCATGTCCTAGGGAGTAGGGCACACCCCCAGGCTTGTGGCCACATGGTGGGCCCCGTTTTGTTCTTTCTTCGCCCAATATTTTTTATATTCCAAAACAATTCTCCGTAAAATTTTAGGACATTTGGAGCTATGCAGAATAGGTATCTCATGTTTGCTCCTTTCCAGTCCAGAATTCTAGCTACTGGCATTCTCCCTCTTCATGTAAATCTTGTAAAATAAGAGAGAAAAGGCATAAGAATTGTATCCTAAGGTGTAATAACAACCCATAATGCAATGAATATTAACATAAAAACATGATGCAAAATGGACGTATCAGTATTGAATATCATTAAGGATCTGAACATATGATCTTCCACCAAATAAACCAACTAGCATCAACTACAAAGAGTAATCAGCACTACGAGCAACCCCTAGGTACCAATCCGAGGTTTTGAGGCAAAGATTGAATACAAGAGATGAACTAGGGTTTGAGATGAGATGGTGCTGGTGAAGATGTTGATGAAGATTGGCCCTCCCATGATGAGAGGATCATTGGTGATGATGATGGCTTCGATTTCCCCCTCCCGGAGGGAAGTTTCCTTGGTAGAATCACTCTACCAGAGCCCTGGATTGCTTCTGCCCAGGTTCCGCCTTGAGACGGTGGAGCTTCGTCCCTAAAGCCTTCCCCTTATTTTTCTAGGTCAAAACACCTCATATAGAAGAAGATGGGCACCGGAGGCTGGCCAGGGGGCCCACAAGCTCAGGGGCGCGGCACCCAGGCTTGTGGCCGCCTGGTGGACCCCTCCTGGTATTTCTTCACCCAGTATTTTTATGTATTCCAAAATAATTCTCCATAAAGTTTTAGGACATTTGGAGTTGTGCATAATAGGGATCTCAGATTTGCTCCTTCCCGGTCTAGAATTCCAGCTGTCGGCATTCTCCCTCTTCATGTAAATCTTGTAAAATAAGAGAGAAAAGGTATGAGAATTACACCATAAAGTGTAATAACAGCCCATAATGCAATAAATATCAATATAAAAACATGATGAAAAATGGACATATCAGTATCATATTTGCCATCCAAAGCTCTAAGGATCTTCTTAATGATGAATTTGTCGGTCATCTCTTCAATTCCTATGCCGGCAATCTCATTTGTGATGAGAGCAAGCCTAGAGTACATTTCAGCGACTCCTTCACCATCCTTCATCTTGAACTTGTCAAGTTAACTTTGAAGCACATCCAACAACGAAAGTATCCCAAATTTCCTTTGCATTTTCAAGGCGGCTGATTTTGTTGAATTCTTGGGGCACAATCCATTAAAGAGAATATCACAAGCTTGAGCATTGTATTGCAACATCTTCAATTCTTCTGTGGTCGCTTCATGATCCGGTTCTCCACCGTCCTCAAAGAAATCACCTTGCAAGCCAATATGAACAATAGCCCAAACAATGGGGTTATGATGAAGAATATGCATTTTCATCTTATGCTTCCAACTAGCAAAATTTTTACCATTAAAGTAAGGACCTCTACGGCGATTCTTACCCTCACTAGATGCCATACTCTCCTAGGTTGTGAAACCAAGGCTATGATCACCAAAGCAATGTAAATCAAGGCTAATGGAGACCAAAGCTCTGATACCACTTATAGGATCGAAAGTATATCTAGAGGGGGGTGATTAGACTACTTGACCAAATAAAAATCTTTCCTTTTCCCAATTTTAGTTGTGGGCAGATTTTAGCAATTTTAGTTAACAAGTCAAGAAATCAACCTACACATGCAATTCTAATAATATAGCAGTGAAATGTAAAGCATTGCATATGAAGGTAAAGGGAAAGGTTTGGAGAAGGAAAATGCAATGGAGACACGAAGATTTTTGGCGTAGTTCTGATAGGTGGTGCTATCCTACGTCCATGTTGATGGAGACTTCAACCCACGAAAGGTAACGGTTGTGCAAGTCCACGGAGGGCTGCACCCACGAATGGTCCATGAAGAAGCACCCCTTGTCTATCCCACCATGGCCATCGCCCATGAAGGACTTGCCTCAGTCGGGTAGATCTTCATGAAGTAGGCGATCTCCTTGACCTTACAAACTTCTTGGTTCAACTCCACATCATGTCGGAGGCTCCCAAGCGACACCTAACCAATCTAGGAGACACCACTCGTCAAAAGGTAATAGACTGTGTGTTGATGATGAACTCCTTGCTCTTGTGATTCAAATGATAGTCTCCCCAACACTCAACTCTCTCTCAGAGATTTGGCTATGGTGGAAGAAGGATTTGAGTTGAAAGCAACTTGGGGAAGGCTAGAAATCAAGGTTCAAATGGTAGGAATGGAATATCTTGATCTCAACACATGAGTAGGTGGTTCTCTCTCAGAAAATGAATGTTGGAAGTGTAGGCACATTCTGATGTCTCTATCTATTTGTAAGATGATGGTGGAGGGGTATATATAGCCTCCACACAAAATCCAACCATTACACACTTTTGACCCATCTCGGTGACACCGACCTGTGCAAAAATATGAACGTTAGGAACCTTAGTGGGACTGAAAGGAACAACTCGGTGGGACTGATGTGCTAGGGCTTAGGGAAAATCTCATCTCGGTAGCGCCGATTGCGTCATCTTGGTGGGACCAAAGTGAAGCAATAAGCAACAGAGAATCGGTCAAGCCAACTCGGTCGGACCGATTGCAACATCTCGATGAGACCAATGTAATTGCAACAAGTCATAGAGCACTAGCAAGGCCATCTCGGTGGGACCGAGATCCATACCAGTGAGACCGAATTGTTAGGGTTTTGGCAGTGGCTTAGTCCAGAAGAACTCGGGTGGCTCCGAATGAGAAGTTTCGATGGGGCCGACTTGGGAATTTGGGTTTGGACATATTTGGATAGAGAAAGTGGCTGAGGGTTTTGGAGCAATATCACTAAGCACTTTGAGCAAATAGACCATTAAGTAACACCTCATCCCCTTTTAATAGTATTGGCTTTCCTATGGACTTAATGTGATCTTGGATCACTTAAACAAAAATGTAGAGTCTTGACTTTTGCCAATCCTTCTCCATAGCATTTTGAGGGGTCCACATCTCTAGTTCATGCCATGCCAATCATTGAACATCCTGAAATATTTATCTTCAGTTGGCATTAGTTCAGTGAGATATACGTTGTTATGAATTACCAAAACCACCCGAGGATTAGTTGCACTTTCAACATAGAAAAATAGGAAAAAACAATGAAAAAAGAAAAAGAAACATATGAAAGATTTCTAAAACCAACAAGGAACCTTCTCATTCTTGCTATTGGTAAAGTGCTTGTGGTTCCTAATAGGTTAGCCCAACTTTTGATGCTATAAGTGATCTAAGGGATACATATCACTAGCACACATACATCCACCCACTGGTGGTAGAAGCAAGCCAAAGCTAGTTACTGGTGTTAGGGCATATTTATCCCTAGTGGTTTTGGTGATTGATGACAATGTGTTTGCAGAGTAATCATGTGCATTGAGCATTTCAGACTATCAATCATATGGCACAAGACGATTTGTGCCCCTCGGTGTTTCAACTGAAGACGGTTTTCTTTCCTTCAGTTCTTTTTGGTGGTTTTGAGTCGTAGGGAAAACCATACTATCAAGAGGGGGTCCGCTTCGGAAAGGTTCGGGTGGAAGCAACATGTACACACTCATATTGAACCCGTCACCCTTTCTGCTTCATTGGAGTTGTCCTTCATTTGTGCCGAAGAAGGGGAGAAGAGCTACAAGCGGTAGTACCGCGGGCAGCAGTGGTAGTACCGCCTATAAGCGGTAGTACCGCTGTTACTCCCGCTCGTACTACCTCTTGTAGTTGGGGCCTCGACTTTTTCGTGTCGGGTTTTACGGTAGTACCTCCGGGTCTCTACCGTGCTACCTCTTTGCTCATAGAAAGATGGCGGTTGTAGCAACAGGAGTAGAAGCGGTAGTAACGCCTGTAGGCGGTAGTACCGCCCCTACTACCGCGGCTACCACCGCCCGTTCCTCTGTTTTCTCCCCTACTCTTCTAAATCCCCTGCTCATCTTACAAGGAGCGATAGTACCACTCCCAGAATGGTAGTACCGCGCCTGGAGCGGTAGTACCGCTTGCTTGCGGGCTGAGAGGTGCATAACGGTTGGGTTTGTCCCCCACTATAAAAGGGGTCTTCTTCCCCAAGAATACTTACCTCTTCCTTCCCCAAACTCCATTGTTGCTACAAAGCTCATTTTCGCTGATCTCTCTCCTTAGCCAATCAAACTTGTTGATTTTTGAGTGATTGGTTGAGAAGGCCCGGATCTACACTTCCACCCAGAGAAATTTGATTCCCCCACTAATCCCTTGTGGATCTTGTTACTCCTGGGTGTTTGAGCACCCTAGACGGTTGAGGTCACCTCGGAGCCACATTCCATTGTGGTGAAGCTCCGTGGTGTTGTTCGGAGCCTCCAATCTAGTCGTGGAGATTTCCCCAACCTTGTTTGTAAAGGTTCGGTCGCCGCCTTCAAGCGCACCACTAGTGGAATCATGGCATCTCGCATTGTGTGAGGGCGTGAGGAGAATACGGTGGCCCTAGTGGCCTCTTGAGGAGCATTGTGCCTCCACACCACTCCAACGGAGATGTACTTCCCCTCAAAGGGAAGGAACTTCGGTAACACATCCTCGTCTTCACCGGCTCCACTTGTGGTTATCTCTTACCTCTACTTTGTGAAAGCTTTACTTGTGGTGTATCCTTTGCTTGCACTTGTTAGGTAGCTCACCTAGTTGCATATCTAGACAACCTATTTGTTGCTAAACCTAATTTGTAAAGAAAAGCAAAAAATTGGTAGTTCCTATTCACCCCACCCCCTCTAGTCAACCATATCGATCCTTTCAATTGGTATCAGAGCCTCATCTCTTTATTAAGGGTTTCACCACCTGAAGAGTATGGTTCACACCGAGGAGGAAGTTCCTGAGGCCGTGGAGTTGAATTCGATCACACGAGATGACTTAAATTAAGCCATGGCTTCACTTAAGACGTCTATGACGACCGAAGTCAAGTCCATGTTTAAAGAATTTCTTGAGGGGTTGAAAGCCACTCCCGATCCTTTGCTTGTGGTTAATCCCACCGCATCGGAGTCGGAGGCCAATTCTGGCAAGGATGCAGCGAAAGGTACTCATACTCCTTCCCCTCACAACAAGAATGGGACGGGAACCTTTTCCTCGCTTCCCCCTCGCCCGGTCTATGGAGGACCGGTCCCTACACCGCGCATTAACCATCTTGGTCCTCCTCTTAAGATTGTTAAGGGTGATTTTGCTAATTGGGTTTTTCGCATCAGGTCTCATTTGAATCACAGCTCAACAAACCTTTGGAGAATCATTGAGCAAGGCATCTACCAACATGATCCAAGCAACCTCACCCCAAGAGAAGAAGTGGACAATCAATAGAACCACTCCACCTTGTTCATCCTTCAAGATGCGGTTACTCTTAAAGATGTATCTTACTTGCATCCCTTCACTCATGCAAAGGATTGTTGGGAACACATCATATATTTGTATAAGGGGAGCTCAAGCATACAACGGTCCAACTTTGAGGTGGTCCTTGATGAGGCCGATGAAATCGTGATGCTAGAAGATGAGGATCCACGCGATCTCTACCGGAGGGTGACAACTCTTGCGGTTGATCTCCAAGACCATGGAAGCAAGGATACAGATGAAAATTGGATCAAGCGCAAGTTTCTCAAGGCCATCATGCCATTCAATAAGGCCATGCCCTCCATGATTCGTCAAAGGTCGGATTTCCACACCTTAATCTCAAGTGAAGTGTTGGATGAGTTTATTGCCATGAACATCATGAACAAGACCGCCGAAAATGCTCTTGCTCGTGTCCGGTCAAAGAAAATCCCACCCACTCTTGCCTTGAAGGCTAAGGCCATTCTGGAAGAAGAAGAGGAGGAAGAAGAGGAGAGTTGCCCCGAGGACACCAAATATGCTTACCATGAGCACATGGCTCTTTCGTCAAGTCAGTTTTGGGGAAACAAGAGGAACTCAAGGCCCAACTTCACCAAGAACAACTCAAGTGGCTCAAAGAAAAAGCAACATGTGAGGACTTGCTACAATTGCAACAATGTGAGTCACTTTGTGGCAGAGTGCCCTTATGAGAAGAGGGAAGATAATGGTGGCAAACTCATTCGCAAAGACAAATGCAAGTCTTTCCCAAGCAAGAACAACTTCACCAAGAAGACACCTCCAAAGGGCTTGGTGGCACATGAAGAGTACCCCTCCAATGATGATGAGGAAGACACAAGTGGAGAAGGAATGGCAACGGCGACCATTGCCATTGCCACTTCTTCCCCCTCCAAGGTGTCTCTCTTCGGCACCCCAACAAGAACACCATTGCGAAGTGTCTCATGGCCAAAGGTATCAACAAGGTAACTCCTAACATCAAAACCACCATCATTTCTACTCCTTCATTGTTAGATTGTGTTGATGATAGCGAGGTGGTGAAAGTTGATGAGAATGAGTTTACCAAGTTCGTGGATAAGCTCAAGGGTGAATCCAAGAAGCACTTTGTTGCTCTCTTGGAAAAACTTGGTGAGGCCAATGATATCAGTCGCATGAGGATACTATCTCCAAGTTAGGGGCATAGTCGTGACTATGCCGATGAGATTGCGGATCTTTCCATTGCTCTAGAGGAAGAGCGAGGTCTTCGGTTGACTCTTGAGGAGTCACACAACGTTGATCATGCTAGATTGCAAGAAGATCTTGATCATGCTATTGTTCTCACTTGTGTGCTTAAATCAGAGAAATTGCACTTGGGTTTGGCCATGATAGACTCAAGGAAGAGTTTGGTACACTTGACAGGCTCACAAGGTCTTGAAGGGTGTTCATGCTTCTCTCAAGGAGTCTCATGATCAACTCCAAGTCAATCTAACCAAGGAGATATCCACATGTCCTCCTTTTGTTCTAATTGATAATGCCCATGCTACTAACCCTTGTTGTGAGCATGTGCATCTTGTGGAGGAAAATGCCAAGTTGAAAGAGAAACTTGAGAAGGGCCTTGTGACTTGCATAAAAGGCGAGAAGAACCTCAATGACCTTTTGAGCAATCAAAAGGAAGTTGTGGGAAAGGAACACTACAAAAAAAATACACTTCTGTGATGATACGTGTTTGTCATAGTAGTTCACATTTTTGGTCATGCATGTACATTGATGACGATTTTATGACAGAATCAAGATAGTCATACATGTGCTATTGTAGAAGTGTTCCATGACAATACCAAAATTATCATCACGGAAGTGTCCACTTCCATGACGATAAATGGCGCGTCATGGAAGTGCTTTCGTCAAGGGTGACCGACACGTGGCATCCACCGTAACGGGTCGCCGTTAAGCTATCGAGTCCGGTTTTGGATCCGATAACCCATTAATAGCCCGGACCAATGGCGATTTTCCACGTGTAAAATTCTCATTGGCCGAAGGAAACACGTGTCAGCTCGCTATTGGGTCAGATAGGCGCCTATGATATGTCGACACGTGCGACAGCCCACCACTGGCCCATTTAGCTTACAAAGGCCGGCCCGTTTGACTTGGTCAAAAGTTAGCGGGCCGGCCCATGAAAGTCTGTTAATGGTCTGTTCGCAAATAGCCCATTCATGGCCCGGTAACTCACGGCCCGTTAGGGCCTTACCAAAATCGGCCCAACAGCGTCATGTGGGCCATCAAATATAACACAAGCCCGTTTCACTTTCGGCCCATGTATGGCCCACGACGTCTTTCAGCCCATATGAGGCCTTTCGTATCTTTAGGACCTTTAGTGGCCCATGGTGACTCTAGCCCATAATGTACAGTAAATTTCTATGTACCCATTAACGGCCCATGATTCACATGGACCGTTTCCAGTCTGTGTTAGATTTTGGTCTACTGACGGCCCATACGTTCTTGGGCTCTTTTCCGGCCCTCGATTACTTCTGGCCCATTACTGGCATGTTCCCCTAAGGGGTCAAATTCGGCCCTGGCTAGAATCGGCCTGTTTGTGGCCTGTTAACCTGTTGCGTCATTTCCAGCCCGTCCTATATTCTGGCCCATTAACGACCTGTTATGCCTGTGACAGAATTAAACCTTTGTTGTCTTCCCGCCTGTTAACGGCCTGTTACCGTGCTGACCCTATACCAATTATGCCCTTTTACGGCCCATGTGGACACATTTATCCGACGGCCCGAGGCCCACCGGTTCTACGGCCCGTTGGAGGCCCATTTATCAGATGGCCCGTAGGAGGCCGATGGATCCTACGGCCTATAGCAGGGTCAAGGTTACCACGGTCTGATATGGCCCATGGTTGTTGAGGCCACTAGCAAACCAGGGAAAAAGAAGACTAGGAAATAAATAAGCCCGAAACTAACGCTAGGCTATTAAGGCGATTGCAAAAATCACGTCCACTGGGCATCAAAGTTTGCCACCAATGCAAATATATGGAACACCCTACACTATACAAAAATGGCTTGCTGTTTTCTTCAGCGGGTGGCTGCACATTAAGAACAAATTTTGTATCGCAACAAAACAAATTACAACCATAAAACAAAAGGAAGGTTGGCATAAAATTTAATAGTCTGGCAGATAAATGCACCACCAGAAGTTCAGAAGCTCGGTTCATTTGACCTGACAGTTACATTTTCATGTTGTATTGTCCGATGGAGCACCATAAACTGTGCCTTCATTTCTCCTAGGCTCCTGAACAATATAGAAAATGTCTGATAGTCTGGTTTCAAAACCATGCATATCTTGACGACATCGAACAATGGTTGTCCTTGTTTCACAAAGGGTCTCTGTTAGGGAATGGACTTGTGTCTGGAGCGCAGATATAGCATTGTTTTGAGCTTGCATATCTTGATCATGAGGTAGTTTGGACGAGATTGCCTTAACAACCAACACAGTATTACGTAGGAACGTGCTTTTGGCACTGTTAGTGGACAGGTACTGACCCACTGCAGCAAGAAGTGACATTCCGGTTATAGTTGCCTCGTCACCTTCAGAAGGTGGTAGTTTCACCATTTTTTCCATAGTTTGCTGAAAAGTTGAGTTTTTACATTAGTAGTACCAGAACAGAAGATATTAAGGAGGCAGCAAAACCAAACAAAATAGCTTTGGTCTATATACAGAACTTATTTTGGTGAACCCGTGTAAAATATTAGTTGTATTTTACTGCAAAGTACATAATAAAACCAGGTTCCAAACATATGACCATGTACCATGGCTAATGTATTGTCTATTTCTTCACATTGTATTGAGAGCTAAGGATAAAGAGACAAATTTTATAATACGGTAGGCATAGTATGACATCATTCATATCACAAAACAACTGAGAACAGACAAACATGCAATTGTAACATTGTGTGGGCAAGTTTAGGACGGAACTAGATTACAGATCAAGATCAAAGGAACATCACTCCTCTCTTTTAAACCTTGTAAGGTGCAATGATACGCTAAGACAATTGTGTATAAAATTGAAAAGAGGAATAGACATTGGCTGCAAACCATGCAGTTCAATGCACAAGTCAGAGTAAGTAGTAGTTAAAAGGCATGAGGATTAAGGACTTACAACAGCGGCTTTGACTGGTGTAGTCATGCCCTTCGTCTTGCTGGTGTGACAGTCCTTGAAGATTTCCACAACATTTGGTTCAAGTACTTTTTGGTCCTTGTAGGCTTGCCTCTGCATTTGGAACAAGTCAATATAGATATGATAATATGGCACAACGAAAAGAGTGAAACAACAGTTAATTACAAAAGCCTCGTAGTGTGCAATATAGCTACTAGATTATGTAGTCTGTTGGAATTTCACTTTCGTACGGTTGGCCTTGTTGTTTGAATAGTTCACCTACAAGAAGATAGATTTGTGAAGCACATGCATAAATAGGAGTTCAACATGTGATCTGATCACATACATATAACGTACCTGATACTTTTGATCAGACCAGTGTTTAGCAAGGCCTCTCCAGTCTTCATCCGATATATTTTCCGCTGGAGATGTTTGGGCAAGTTCAATGTTAGCCTTGCCTTCAAAGTAAGTTTTCCTCAAGTTATACCAATACTGTCGCAGAGCAGACTTGAAAACATGGGTGCAAGCTTGTCTGGTTGCATCATATTGGCTATCTAACTTGAACCTCATCTGTTGAAAATTATGGGAGTCTCATTATCAGCAACCTACAAAGTATGGGACAGAGCAAGATGATATTACTAGTTTCCATACATAACCATACTTACAGATAAATGGTTGAGGAAGGTGTTGAACTAGGTTTCGTGTTTGTCATTCCTGTACTGAATCCATGTTGGGACGATACGTGCATGACACCTAACGGCAACCGCTGCCTCTGATACTAACTTGGCTGACTCTGTATCATCACGTGGCCTTTTTAAACCTGCCTCAAAATGGATCTCCATTCTTCCTCCTCTAGATTTAGTTAACCTATCGAGCATTATTCCTGATGTTTGTTTCCTCTTGCGCCTAGGTGCTAGTCCAACAACGAACATAGGAAGTGTTAGTGTACATCAAACTGTGAGACTACATATAAAGAAGCATGCAACTGTAACTTGACTCCAGCAACTACCTTCTTGTTGTTGAAGCTCACAAAGTTCATCTGATCTTGCCAACTCATCTTGTGTCAAGAGTGCTTCGGAAGTAGTGTTAGGTGGCAAGGGAGCTTGGGAACGTGCTGCTAGCTGAGTTGACGAATGAGTAACTCGTGCAGCTGGTGGTACTATAGAAGGTGTTGCAACAACTAGGGTTGTCTCTGCTTGTTTGGTGGCAGCTATTGGTTTCTGTTTGGCTTCTTTTGCAGCTCGTGTAACACGGGTTACCCCGTTTGTACAATTTTCTGCTGGACTTTGACCTTCTATTGCACCATCAATACCAGCAGAATCTACAGGGTTCTTCCGCTTCCCTTTCCGTGTGTCCTTAGTACTAACACCATCCCCTGTCATTCTTTGTTCCTTCCTCTTTCTCTGTGCCATGTTAAGTCAAGCCGACAAGAAAAAGGAATAACAATTTATTTCTTCAGAACAAATTGATGCGTGATACAGGTGAACTGAACTTTGATGTTAGACAACCACATGATAGGAGGATGTAATATGTACGAAAAACAACACGGCATGAGATAATCGGAACTATGATGTGTAAACTAAGCAGAAGACATTTCACTAAATTGGAAGCAATGCAATGGAAGGTAGACACCATATGAAAGATGCTACAAATATCGCTCTGCCAAGTTAACAATGTCTCGTCTAACTGGCGTTTAAACAAATGTGAAGTAGTACAAGAAATAGATCATATGCAAGATGCAAACAACATCACACTATCAAGTTAAAGGTCTCTCGTCATTAGTGCCATTGCATATTCACAACTTATGATGTGTAAACTAAGCAGAAGACATTTCAACAAATTAGAAGCAATGAAAGCTATAAACCATTTGAAAGATGAAACGAATATCACTCTGCCAAGTTAAAATTGTCTCGTCATAAGTGCCATTTCAACAAATTAGAAGTAGTACAAGCTAGAAAAGAATGTGAGATGCAAGGCAAACACATGATACCAGGATGGAATATGTACAAAAAACAGGACGACATGGCATATTCACAACTGTTTGTGTAAACTAAGAAGAAGCCATTTCAACAAATAATAAGCAATGCAAGCTAGACACCGTATGGAACATGCAAGAAAATATCACACTGCCAAACTAGAGAAAGCACCTGGGATGCCGGTTTCGCCGGAAGACCGCCATCAGTCCCTGCCTTATTTTTTTCCTTGCTCTTTCTTAATTACACTACTAGGAAAAGGCCTACTAATGGCGCACCAGTTTTGCCTACTAATGGCGCATCACTGGTGCGCCATTACTAGCACGCCATTAGTAATTTTTACTAATGGCGCACCACTGGTGCGCCATTAGTATAGGCCACGGTGCGCCATTAGTATAGGCCACTGGTGCGCCATTAGTATAGGCAACGGTGCGCCATTAGTATTTTTGAATTTTGAAGGCGGGAAAATAGTAGTGGCGCACCGTCTAACCCCCACCGTGCGCCATTGCTATTTTTGAATTTTGAATTTGGATCTGGATCGTGATTTTTTGCTCATTTTTGCTAGTTTTTTTGCTCGTTTTTTGGCATGATATTATTTCAAATTTTGTTCCTGTTTTTGGATCTTGTACGTTCTTTTGCCGTGTTCTTTTGCCGGAGAGGAGTTCGTCGGAGAGGAGGAGGAGGAGGTCACCGGAGAGGCGCTCTCCTACATCGCCGGAGAGGAGGAGGAGGTCGCCGGAGAGGAGTTCACCGAAGCATCGGAGAGGAGGAAAGAGAAACCATGAGGGAATGGGAGGAGAGGAGGGAGGAGGAGCTCACCGGAGAGGAGGGAGGAGAAACCGTGAGGGGAGGGGAGGGGAGGAGAGGAGGGAGGAGGAGGTTTTGCAAATTTTCTTTTATTTTGCAAATGAAGTCGAAATTCATATTTGCTAATTTTCCCAACAACTAGACCACATATCACATGGGAAACTTATTTTCTTTTATTTTTTTGACATTTTCATCATTTTATTTTATTTTTTTTAAAACTGAAAAGGCGATCCACAGGGGGGGGGGTGCATTCGGTGGAAGTGGTGGCCAAGTTACTAATGGCGCACCGAGACATGGTGCGCCATTAGTAACAAAATTTTTTTTATTTTTTTTTACTTTTTTTTTAAAAACTACTAATGGCGCACGACGGATGTGGTGCGCCATTACTATGTCAATTAGTAATGGCGCACTATGCATCGGTGCGCCATTAGTAACAAAAAAAAATTATGTTTTTTTTCGAAACTACTAATGGCGCACCACACACCAGTGCGCCATTAGTAATATACTTAATGGCGCACGAGACATGGTGCGCCATTAGAATATAGTAATGGCGCACCACATCACAGGTGCGCCATTAGTAGCCATTCCATCTATAGCCCTTTTTGTAGTAGTGTTATATTGCCTTGTCAGGTCAAACCCACAAGAAAAATGAATAAAAATTCGCTTTTCAGAACTCATTGATGCAGGATGCTGACAAGCACTACTTTAATGTAAGGCGACCGCATGTAGGACGATTGAATGTGTAAGAAAAAAAGACAGCATTGCATATTCACAGCTATGATGTGTAAACTAAGTAGAAGGCATTCAACAAATTAGAAGCAATGAAAGCTAGACACCATATGAAAGATGCAACAAATATCACTCTACCAAGTTAAAACTGTCTCGTCATAAGTGCCATTTCAACAAACTAGAAGTAGTACAAGCAAGAAAAGAATGCGAGATGTAACCTATATCACACTCCCAAGTCAAACGTGTCTTATGATAAGTGATTGTTGTAGGTTACACAACAATAGTGCTTTGATGTAAGAACATGGTGTGATCGACAGATATTGTATGTTCTAGAAACAGGAACACGTGTCTTATTGACAAGTATAATGTGTAAAGTAAGCAGATGGAATTCAACAAAATTAGAAGCAATACAAGCTAGACATCATACATAACATGCAACCACATATAATAGTGCCAAGTTAGAGGGTGATGGTGCACTAGGGGAGACGTGCTCATCATCAACACAACTACGTTGAGTGTCTATGCATGTGTTGTCTTGCAAACTTGTTGGGGGGTGGCGGAGTAGAATCTGTAGAGGCCCTCCATTTGGAAGGAACACCTTTATCCGCTGCCTTGCTAATTTCCTTCTGCTTTATTGATTTTGAATTGTCAAGTAAAACTGACAAGGAAAAGCAATAAAATTCACTCTTCAGGACTCATTCGTGCATGATACTGACAATCACTACTCTTATGTAAGGCAAACACATGATACCAGGATGGAATATGTACGAAAAACAGGACGACATAGCATATTCACAACTGTTTATGTAAACTAAGCAGAAGCCATTTCAACAAATAAGAAGCAATGCAAGCTAGACACCACATGAAAGATGCAACCAATATGACTCTGCCGAGTTAAAAGCGTCCCATCATAAATGGCGTTTCAACAAATTAGAAGTAGCGCATGCTATAAATCATATGAAAGATGCAACTGATATCACACTTCATATACTAAATGTGTCTCGTCATATTGATTGATGCGGGATATAAAAAAACAATAGTTTTATGGAAGGACATGCTCAATAGACAGATGTACTATGTACTAAAAACAGGAAGGCATGTCACATTAATAGGTATAATGTATAAACTAAGCAGAATAGCACATGCAATTTAACCATATTGGAAGAATTACAATCTAGACACCATATGCAACATGCAACCACATATCACGCTGCCAAGTTAGAGCAAGCACCTACGATGCTGGTGTAGGGGAAATGCGGTCATCAACTACAGAGCTATGTTCACTATCTTCATATAGCCTTGCTGTTTCTTGAGAATCATGTGGGGAGGCTGACGCTGCATTCTTTAAAAGAGCGTATTTTGTCACAATAACCCGCTGGGCTGACTGTCTCATCATAAGTGATTGATATGGAATACACAAGAACATTAGTTTGATGTAAGAACATGGTTAATAGACAGATGTACTAGTATGTACCAAAAACAGGAAGGCATGTCATATTCAAAGGTATAATGTGTAAGCTAAGCAGAAGAAATTTAACCAAATTGGAAGCAATACAAGCTAGACATCCGGCTGGAGCGTTGAGCATGATCATCGAGGACCTGAGAGCCTGATGGGAGGCGGGATGCTTCGCCACAATCGTGGCGATTTAGTTGGCTTCCAGGTGATGCCTATCTGTGCTGGGCTTGTCACTGGCTCGGCCAGTGCCCTGACTAGCTATTTGTCTTCTGGTGCTCCCGGGATGGTGGTTCATGTAAACAATATCATTCCTTATCTTAATAAAGACCGACTTCGGCCTTTCTAATACAAGCTAGACACCATATGCAACATGCAACCACATATGACACCGCGAAGTCAAAGCAAGCACCTGGGGTGGTGGTTCATGGCGATTGAGATCATCAACTCCAGAGCTACGCTTACCTTCTCCATCTGTTGAACATCCAACCTTTAAAGCGTTGACACGTGTCTTGCCTGCCCGCGAAGCAAGCAGGAGCGACTTCTCTCTTTTCTTTTGTGCTTCTGTCAAGGCAGAGTCTGAAATACCCTTGCATAAAAACACAATAGTGAGAGTATGGGTGAAGTGTGTGTAGAACTAGTGCACTGTAAAAGTAGCAGATAGCATGTGGCTGAGAAATAAATGACAGGAGACATATGATAGCTCTACAAGATTGCATGGCAAACAAAATTAGATTCTAATCCGTATGATTTTGTAATATATGAGCATAGGGATGGCTGGGAAATGCAGGTACTCCTCCAGCACACCACCACATGTGGTCCTATCAAAATAACAGTCGACTGAAAATAAATAGGTCACTCGATTTTTTTATGAACCGTCTGATCTATACGGAACGGGCAGATGGCCTTCGTCTACCTCCCGCCAGTCACTGTTGACGATCTTTCTCGAACCGCCAACGACCACCGGTCCAGACCCCTGCCTCCACCGCCCCGCCCTCCCCTTGACCTCACACCACCGCCGTGCTTGGCAACACCCCCCGGCCATCCCTTCAATCCCGGCCGACCTCCAAATTGGGCTCCAGCAGCTCCTTTGGCCCCCATACACCCCTAAGATAAACACCGAGGTGCTGCTTCCCCGGCGTAATAGGCGGACTAGCACTTGTTACGCCGGGGAATGCTTCCTTTAATTGGGAATCAACTAACCAGGAATTGAAATTTCATGGGGGTGACGGACCTCTAGCTAAGGTGAAATAGTATATGAGGAGAAACCTTGTGCTTTGCGAGTTACTAGGAACATCTAGTATCAGGAAGAAGCAGTCAACTAGTGTCTTATGTGGGATGAATACCGTGCAAGCAGACACGTAAGATTTGCACGAATAAGGGAAGAGGAGTACCATTTCTGGTCCCCAGTGTTGTGTCCTCCGAATGTCGCGGCAATTTTCTTGTTTTTACCGGGGGACCCGATGTTTTGGAGGAGGGTGGAGCCTTGGACGAACCTATGGCCAAATTGTTGAATGTGTTGCGGTGGCCGTCTGTCGGCGGAGGGGAAGCAGATCCAAGGCGGCGAAGGACGGCGTAGCGAGAACAGCTCCGGTGCGGTGGACGGTGGCGAAGTTGGAGCGGCAGTTGTGAGGCGCAGGACGGCATGGTTGAACTGGCTCGGGTACAGACAACTCGGTCTTGGCTTCAACTACTAGCCGTGGAGGGTGTTGCGGTTGCGGTTGTGGTGGACGACGACGTCGGGGTATCGGCTCCGACGTGATGGAGGAGAGTGGTGGTTGCTGGGTGGGATGGTGTGGCGGATGGAGGACGTCGGGGTTTCGCGGCTGGTGGAGAGGTAGTTTTGGCGCCCACGGGGCGCGCTTGTTTGAAATTTGGGGAAAGTACAAACTTTGCTCCACTCTTAAATTTCAGACCTACTATGGGTCAGGGGTAGGATGGTAATCCTAGGTTCCCCAAATAGTGGGCAGGAACGATTTCGGCCGTGCGCATGTGTGCTTAGGCGGCCGTTGTGTATGAATGTTTATCGAAGGCGGTTGCGTGCGTCTATATGAAGCTACAAACCTACCCCGGTTGAGACCTTTGGACGTCGGGCCGGTTGGTTTCATGGGTCGGAGTTAGAAAAGTAACTTCCTTCCACCAAACATTGGTCTCGCGCGGTTTCGGGCGAGTAGACGCTCTTTTGGTGCTTCGTTTGAAATTTTGAGACAGAAGCATTCACGTTTAGAGTACTCTTGAACTTTGAGAATTGACCTAAATAGACAACATTAAATTTGACCTTGTATGTTTGAAAACCTCATTAAATTATGCGCTTCTTTTTGAAATTTTGACACTTGAAAATCCTATAACTGTGATTATTTTGGAATGGAGGAGGTAAATTTGAATCTATTTTGTACACGACTATATATGCTATTATGTACAAGAGCAAAGCAAAGATTGGTGCCCCCATAATTTAGGTATGATTTATGAATGCCATGATATCGAATTCAAATAATTGAATGGACTTCATGTTGAATTCGAATTTTTTAAACCACCTTAAGTTGAATTGAAATGTATGCTAGTTCATAGCTAGCTATTTATAATGCTCATTGTGTAACTTTTGTATGTATAATGTGCTTTACACACACAACATGAACTATAGTCATGTTTATATTCGATTGCTAAAGCGATGCATTGTCTGGAGTTCAAAATACTAACCATGTGGATCAATTATGTCAAATAATAACATAGACATGCTCAACTTCGATAGAATATAGATGTCTGATGGATCAATGAACGTTCCTTACCCTAATTGCAAATATCATGGTCCCATACTAATTTTGGATACAATTTATCTTTTTAATCAATGTGTACATAAGTCTTTTACGTGTAGTTTCGCTCTCCATCGGTGGTCTCTCACACATGCTCAGACACTCTCTCCCGAGGTGTCTTTCTCGCAGACATGCTCTCGATATAACCCTCCCTCCCTCTGGTAACCGTTTACGACTGTTTTCACTAACCTTTATCACAAGCACTCTTCCTCTCACAAGCATACACATGCACAATCCTCATCGACCTTTTCTATATACATAGACCTGCCTACATGTCTCCCGCACGCACATTATCTTTAGGCTAGTCTCTCACGCATTGTCTCCACCTCTCTTCCTAATTGACGAGTATGATTCTAGCAGAGCATTCTGTAGGATGCCACTTAAAGTTAGGTTGGATGAATAGTAATATCATAGATAACGGGTTACCTTAGTCCGAGGACATAGGGTTACAAATCCTAGCCGGCTTTGTCAGTGGACACAGAGTCCTTCACGACTCTGCTATCTTTGTCTTGTACGACTAGTCCTCCATGGGTCTCCCTAAATGCGTCACGGGCCGACCAAGTGAGGGAGTCCTGGATTAAGGGGTCCTCGGGCGTCCGGCCTGTGTGACGTGGGCCGGACTGATGGTCCATGAAGATACAAGATAGAAGACTTCCTCCTGTGTCCGGATGGAACTCTCCTTTGCGTGGGTGGCAAGCTTGGTGTTCGGATATGAAGATTCCTTCCTCTGTAAACCGACTCTGTACAACCCTAGGCCCCTCCGGTGTCTATATAAACCGGAGGGTTTAGTCCGTAGAGGCAATCACAATCATACAGGCTAGACATCTAGGGTTTAGACATTACGATCTCGTGGTAGATCAACTCTTGTAATCCTCATATTCATCAAGATCAATCAAGCAGGAAGTAGGATATTACCTCCATCAAGAGGGCCCGAACCTGGGTAAACATCGTGTCCCCCGTCTCCTGTTACCATCGACCTTAGACGCACAGTTCGGGACCCCTACACGAGATCCGGCGGTTTTCACACCGACACCAAGGACCTCACCTCGATCCATCGGACCTCACGCGGTGACACACCCTCTGCCCCCAGGTCTCGTTATCTTCTCACACCCACACATACAAACACATACACCACACACAAAAATTCTCCTCGTGCCTCTATCCCCTCCCCCCTTGCATATACACACTCAAGGGCACCTCTCACCGTGACATCATATTCGTCTCTCTCTCTCTAGACCTCTCTCATTTCTTGTGTTATCTCTCCCACGTCCCCCCCCCCTCGCCGGCCCCTCTATCCATGCCTCTCTCGAACACGTAGTACACACACATACCTCTCTAGGCCCTGCCAAATACATCAACTACACATTCACACATGTTACATCATGTACCCCATTGATCTAAAAAGCCCTCTCTTCACATTTATTTTGCATACAACATTCCTTTTGAATAAAACCACACAAAGTCTGGCAAAAAAATTATTCTAGAATTTCTACATATATACAAGATTACAAAGTTATATGGAGTAGTATGAACGTTAATTTGCATTGCATGGTGCCCACAATGATATTCATTCCGCACTGTGAATTTTTATATTTTTATACTATATATAAAGTTAGTCATAATAAAGAGAAATGAAGAGCATCTCTCTCTCCATCGCATACACCCCCTCTACGCCCTTTCATGTACGCACACAAACTAACTCCAGGTCCTCTAAAAGTACGCCCCCAACACATTCACACATGTTTCATCTTTCTCTCACGATCATTGTATTTGAAGCCAAAGCACGATACATACATTGGACTTCAGAATCCACTCATTACAGTCACCATTTATGTTTTGTGGTTATTATACAGTCACGGGCTCACCGTACAGCTCTGTATTTGCTCAAGACACGACTAGTTGACCAGTTAAACGCTCCTCGTGGCACCTCTAGTGTTGCATCACATTATATCACTACCATTGGGCTCACCTGTCGGCGTGTATCTACTCTACTCTTATAAAAGACAGAGTTGGTGATGATGGTGTGCATGCCATCCTGCAATACAGGCCGTCCAATTTATATTCGATGGATAGGAAGAAAACTATGGCAATTTTGCAAAAAGGTACCCACACCCCTCTCCACATTTGCAAATAAGGCCTTCCCTTGTTCATCCTTTTCTCTCACAAGATAAACTACTCATACAAATGAATCTTGATGTCACGTGCAACGCACGGCCATCTTGCAAGTAAGAATGAAAACAACGATAAAAAAATATTGGATGGTGGTTCGAAGTCATGACCGTGGGTACAGCGGACAAGGTGGCCTTGTATTGGTATGTTGAGCCGTCTGTTTTAACAACAGGAGCTGGTGTGGTGATTATACACACACACATGCACACGAAGTGCATGCACGCACCACTCACACGAACACACGCAGCCATGCACGCACGCAACACGCACACGCACACATGCACGCATGCATGCACACACCACACGACCAACACACACACTCTCACGCTCAAGTGCTCAACCTACATGTGCATGCGCACACATCACGCCCTGACAGTCACATACAACCAGGTGGTTCCCGCGCACGGGTTGGAGTCTTGTCGCTCCTGCGTAAATTTGTGTCTGTCTGACCTTTTTCCTATGCGAACTGACAGGTGGGACCCCCAAGGAATGTGGCAAATTTAGCTAGTCAAAATAGTGCCACGCAGACTATTTGGCTGGTCAACAGAGTGCAATCCGATGTTGAACGATGAGCAAGTGACCGTATAATCACCGCAAAACATATATAGTGACCGTAATGAGCATATTCCGAAGTTCGGTGACCGTATTACGCTTTTCTTTATGTAGGCCCTCCAAAACTACATCTCTACATGTTCTCGCATGTTACATCTAACAACTATGCAATACAGCACTACTACTACAATCTAACACAATAAATCATATGTGTTTTTAGTTTTACTAGATCCCATATTGGTACTTAATTATCCAGTTTGCATACATTAAAATTGCCTTTGAAATGTATGGCCAGTATCATCTACCGCGTGGGAAAATCCCGCCCTTTCCTGTTTAATTGGGTTTGTATCGATGGATCGTGCGAAATAGCAAAACTATAGTAGTAGTAAAGTACAAGTAATAGTTCACTGGGCCGCCGTGCCGTGTACTCCTCCGTCGTAAGAGTGGAACGCTCGCTTTCATAAATGTGCTAGTCCCTTTCGCCGACATGTGGGACATCAAGCAACTGGGTCCACGTGCCATACCGAAATACAGTGCAGAGAAGCAGGGGTGAAGCACCCCAGTCATGGCGTTGGCGTAGTAATGAACAATGAGGCGTCAAATCACAAAGTTGCACCTTTCCCGCAGTTAAGTTGGAGGGACGAAGTAATAATGCTAAAAAATAAGTTGGAGGGACGAAGCAACCATCATTTCACTCGTTGCTGAATCCGCTTCTCCCTCATCTTCTTCAAGTTAACCATGTGTTGCTTCTGACGTTGTTCTGCCTCATGTGGGACCCAGATCGGCTTGGTAAAGAACTGAAACATGGGACCGCATGTTAGCAAACCGCCAGGCCAACATCCTCTAAAAATAAGAAACTTCCCCGCCATCCGCGCGGCAAAATCACCTCCTTTTTACTAATCTTGATACTATAAGTTTTTAGATCAATATAATTGAGATTTGTATAGATAGCACACAGGAGCAAAACCAAGTGGTGCGGTTAAGGGCATCCACAATGTGTAGCCAAATGTGAAAATAGCTTTTGGTATCGATGGGAACCATTGTGGACGGTGCTGCCAAAGCCAAAAAGATGGAATCGAAGCTCCCTAATTGATTGATTGAAGGAATAGAAAAATGCAATGCCTCTCCTCTTTCTCTCGTGCTTGGACGCATGTACAGTATAGAGCACAGAGTCTACTCCGCTGTCCCTTCTATCACAAATCACAAAGCAGTGAGGCATCAAATCACAAAGCACGGACGAAGCAACCATCATTTCACTCTTCGCTGACTCCGCTTCTCCATCGTCTTCTTTGAGAAACCACCTCACCGCACTAAGCTGGACGGACGACGCTATTGTGTAGTACTAGTACATTTACGTGTCCTTTGGTTCAACAGACTTCCTGGATGCAAATAACGCGACACTTGCGAACGACTTACCATGGTCTCCCTCAATGGTGTTCTTCGTCGAACGCACTTCGCCAAACCACAACGTTCGAGATATCTTCGGCGTCACCGCAATGGGGAAGGAAGTCAAATAGTTACTACCTCCATTTTTTTTGTACACAAGGCCAGTATATCAAAATTACAATTTGCAGAAGGCCACTAATCGAGGCAAAATTGATGGGGTTTGCCTCGTACTAGCAAACAAGGACATTAATATACCCTTGCATGCATGCGGAAGTCAGAAGGTTGGTTTGCATGGCGCTGCATTAATCAAGCGATGAGGAGTGAGATGGTTAGCTCTTTGGGCGTTGGAGAAAAAAATACGCATTAATTGACACGTCAAATGAGGATTTGATCGATCAATCCCGCGAAGGAAAACCCTGTCTTTCTTTTTTAACACAAGTAGCACTCCTACGTACATACTTGTATCCTATTTGGGTCTAGGCCTTGCATTTCCATACTTCGCCACACATTTTTGCCAAGCTTGCCTAAAGTTTTCAAAATGAAAAGGAGGTACACTTGCGCATGGCTGTCGTGGTTGCACCGCACCCTCACACAGTCGCTCCTGCACGCCGCAAACCCAACCGATGTAACACACCCTCATTGGAACGTGCTACTGCATGTGATCAAACCAAACTCAGCCATCCTACCGCCGACACATAATTTTCGTTCATACAACGCAGTAGCACGTTTGGCCCAGTAGCACGTTTGGCCCATCAAGAGCACCCGGTTTGGCAGGTTCATACAGCGCAGTAGCACATAGTATCGCCAGGTTGAACCGCTGGTCCGCCTGCACCATGGGGGACCCAGACGCCGGCACGAAGTCGATGTCCATCGTCTCATACGCGTCGGGGGCCTTCTATGCCACGACCTCCGCCACGAGCATTGGATCGGCTTCCTCCTCCTCGGAGCTTGGCTCCAGAAAACTCGGTGATTGGACCGCCGCAAAGCAAGCTTGGGAACGGAGGTCTGTGGCGCCAACCGCCGCCGCGATTTCTGCGCAGCGCTCTAGCGTCAGCATCTTGTAGTACGTGATCTTGCAGCGCACCATGGCTTTTCGGCGAACTGGTGGACGCTTGATGCGGGCTAGGGGATCGAAAGGTGGGGGAATGGGCTAGAGAGGAGGTGTGGTTTTGGGGCAGTGGCTGGCGTAGGCCGAGTAGCGAATGTTCTGGTGTGAATAGTGGTTCCGGTGACGATCGGTCAATCGATTTTTACTATACATCACTCTTATCGCATTCGCGTTGTACCCCGGCACGCAGGACCCTCCACATCGCTCACCGAATGGAACGCGCTTCGTCTTGCGTTTTCGCTCGCTTGTGGGACCACAGTTGAGAGCAAACCGACGTCCCTCCCCATCCCCCGCCTGCGTCATTTATACTACTACTCCCTTCGTTTTATGCGGAGTAAATAAAAACAGAGGGAGTATACACTGGTACACGTTGGTGCTAAACAAACGGTTTTTAACCCCTTTCCACGACGACATTTGGAACCGTCGCCAAGTGAGTGTGGGCGATAGGGGGTGCTACCTCTTGAGCATGCGTTGGTTTTCCCTTGAAGAGGAAATGGTGATGCAGCAAAATAGCGTAAGTATTTCCCTCAGTTTTTGAGAACCAAGGTATCAATCCAGTAGGAGACAACGCGCAAGTCACCTTGTACCTGCACAAACAATCAAGAACCTTGCAACCAATGCGATAAAGGGGTTGTCAATCCCTTCACGGGCACTCGCAAAAGTGAGATCTAATTAAGATAGTAAAGTAAATATTTTTGGTATTTTTGTTGTATAGATTGCAAAGTAAAGATTAAAAAATAGTAAATGAGACGCGATGTAAATAAAAGAGATGCAATATAATAAGAAAGAGACCCGGGGGCCATAGGTTTCACTAGTGGCTTCTCTCAAGATAGCAAATTCTACAGTGGGTGAACAAATTACTGTCGAGCAATTGATAGAAAAATGTTGTTATGAAGATATCTAAGGCAATGATCATGAATATAGGCATCACATCCGTGTCAAGTAGACCGAAACGATTCTACATCTACTACTATTACTCCACACATCGACCGCTATCCAGCATGCATCTTGAGTATTAAGTTCATAGGAACAGAGTAATGCATTAAGCAAGATGACATGATGTAGAGGGATAAACTCAAGCAATATGATATAAACCCCATCTTTTCATCCTCGATGGCAACAATACAATACATGCCTTGCTGCCCCTACTGTCCACAAGATTGAACCCAAAGCTAAGCACTTCTCCCATTGCAAGAAAGATCAATCTAGTAGGCCGAACTAAACCGATAATTCAAAGAGACTTGCAAAGATATCAAATCATGCATATAAGAATTTAGAGAAGAACCAAATAATATTCATAGATAATCAAGTTCATAAATCCACAATTCATCGGATCTCGGCAAACACACCGCAAAGAGTATTACATCGAACAGATCTCCATGAACATTGAGGAGAACTTTGTATTGAGAATTTACGAGAGAGAGGAAGCCATGTAGCTAATAAATATGGACCCAAAGGTCTGTGGTAAACTACTCACGCTTCATCGGAGAGGCCATGGTGTTGATGTAGAAGCCCTCCGTGATTGATTCCCCCTCCGGCAGATCGCCGGAAAAGGCCCCAAGATGGGATCTCACGGGTACAGAAGGTTGCGGCGGTGGAAAAGTGGTTTCGTGGCTCCCTCTGATGTTTATAGGGTATACGAGTATATATAGGCGAAAGAAGTACATCGGTGGAGCTACGAGGGGCCCACGAGGGTGGGGGCGCGCCCTCCTGCCTCATGGCCACCTCGTGGCGTTCCAAACTTCAACTCCAAGTCTTCCGGATTGCTTTCGGTCCAAGAAATATCATCGCGAAGGTTTCATTCCGTTTGGATTCTGTTAGATATTCCTTTTCTGTGAAACACTAAAATAGGCAAAAAAAACAGAAACTGGCACTGGGCCTCCGGTTAATAGGTTAGTCCCAAAAATAATATAAAAGAGCATATTAAAGCCCATTAAACATCCAAAACAGATAATATAATAGCATGGAACAATAAAAAAATTTAAATACGTTGGAGACGAATCAGGGGGTCCTTCCCACACGACCCAGAAACCGTCGGTGATATGCCCTCCTGGCACACACGCTAGGCAAAATGAGGTCATGTGCGACCGGCGAGCGCTCAAATACGGAAATACGTAGAGTAGAGCTAAAAAATACAATTATATGGCGAAATTGTTTCCGGTGGAAAGTACATCCCACACAGTCAGTCCCCGCTAAATGTTTATGTTTGTATGTACATTCCACACAGTCGCTCCAAGGAAAATGCTTCCGTTCACAGGTACATCACACACAATTTTTCCCATTAAATCATTTGTGATAGCGTTACCATTGCACACGATATTAATAATTTTATCGTTTGTGTTATTGAATGCATCACACACGGTGCGTAGAAGAAACTGCGTGGCAAAGGCTGTCCATCACACACTTTTTATGTGGTAAACGTTTGCGCAAGGTGGCCTAACACAAACAGTTTTCAAGAGAAAGTCGTGTGTGAAGTGGAGATTGATCGCACATGTAGCGGATCCTAGAAACATTTCTGATCTCCACGTATATCGCAGACGTTTCTCTTTCGCAAACCGTGTGTAGTGTAATCCCTAATTAATCCCTAATTCAAAAATCACATGTTTTGAATTTGAAATTAGGCAATCACTTATTTCGTATCCAACCATGTTTATTACAAATATAGGTTCAACCACGAATCCATAATTCGATACACAAGTATATATATTGAAGAACTACAGAAGCACCAAGTAAAGAATGATGAACCACAGTTGTACCAAAGACTGTAAAGAGAGAGGCGAAAGACATTCTAGTTGCTGGAGAAGGTGAAGCGGAATGCCCATATTGTGCCCTCCTCCATGCGTAATGCGCGCACGACTCTAGGCCAACCCCTTGTGATGGATGCCCGTCCAGCCTTCACTGTCTTCACTAGGACTTCTCGATGCTCATTGTAGTCTGGATGAAATACTTTAACCTTCATTGCGTGTCCACCAATCATGTACTTTGCGAGGTAATCTTGAGTGAACTACTCCGGGAACCACTGGGAACGAAAAAGATTCAGACATTGTTGTCTAACAACTCATTATGGGCAGTAAAAAGAGAAGGCTGCAGCGGTTGTAGTTACCATCCTACAGCTCACTGTTGTGTTGGATAGAGCATAAACAAATAATTTTCTTGCCACCATTTGTATCTTTTTGCTTATAATCCTTATCAGTTTCCTCACTTGATGCTTGTTCATCAATATCTCATTGCCCTATACGCAAAAAGGGTCGATGCATGGATCCTTGCCAAGGGCATACGTACCTATAAGCAACAAGTCAATATTAGAAGCTAACTAGTGTCCAGGCCTGGATCTATATGCACTACATTATGAAACGACGGGGGGAGTACAAGCCGAGGGATGAAGCTAACCTCGAAAGAAAATGGTGGCCACTCCCGTTGTTGTCCTGCATAAGTAGTGGAAAGGCATGATAAGTACAACAATCTTAACATCAAACAAATATAGCAAAGGTAAAAAAAATCATCTCCAAATGATAGCTTGAATGTGTTGGTTTCAGCATGCTGTTAAAGCGGATATAAAATGGAAGGCAATGTTACTGACAGCAGGCTTAACAACCATCAAATATTGCGATTCAAACTGGTATTGTTGAAAATGAATAGAACGTAGGTAATGCTTAAACATCACACTAGATAAATGTGTAAAACTGAAATAAAGGGCATGTGTTAACTACACCAGGAATAACTGGAACCAAATATAGCCGTTCAAACTGGTATTGATGTAGTCGAGCGGCATAGTTCTGACTTGCGCATAATGAACAACACATTGTGAATGACTAAAATAAGCAAGGCATAAATGACCAGTATAACAACCAAATATAGACATTGAAAACTGGACAGAGTCTTAGTGCAACCAACCTAACAAGCAAATACAGATAAACAGGGCATATGCTTGAAAACTGGACAAATTCTCACTGCAACCAACCTAACAAGCAGATAAAGATAAACAAGGCATCTGCTTGATAACTGGACAATGCTAAAAAAGCAACCTAACAACCAAATATAGATAAACAAAGGCATATGCTTGATAACTAGACAAATGGTAAAAAAAAGCAACCTAAAAACCAAATACAGATAAACAAGGCATCTGCTTGATAACTGGACAAATACTCACTTCAACCAAACTAAGAACCAAATATAGATAAACAAGGCAAGCTCGATAACTGGAAAAATGCTCACTCCAACCAACCTAGCAACCAAATACAGATAAACAAGGCATCTACTCACTATAAACAACCAAATATAGCCATTCGTGAAGCTGAAGTGGACAATTCATACTTAAACATCACATAGACCTATAGAACAATACATATTTGCACAACTGAAATAATTAAACACGGCACAGTTAAAGCACCGCACGGAAAATGCTAATACAACAAAGGATATGGGTTGACAAGCTAGAAAAGGTAAGATTTGTTGATAGAATGTTGCCTCACATTTCATGGACGAGATCCTTCCAGTTGGAAGAGCACAGACCCATGGTGCGCTCTCAGATGTCACAGATGGGTTGTTTCACCTTGAAAGAACCTTCATGGGTGCCCTTATGGTCGTGGTCGTGGTCGATGAGATCTGACTTGGCAATTGAGGATCCCAAGCCCCCGCCATAGAACATGTCCTTCAGAAGTGACAAATGGGCTCGATGGCGTATAAAGCTCGCAAATCCTTGACCGCTTGGTGGAGGAGATCAGCGGCAGGGCCGTCGAAGAGATCGACGGCGGTTGAACCAGAGGGGTTGGGGATGGACCACTTAACCTGTGACATGGCCCGCGTGAAGCCGTCAGTGTGGATGAGCTTGATGTCGTAGCCAGCTTTCCCAAGATATAGTAATACGCTAGCCCGCTGACATGAAGCCTTCGGCATGGCAACATAGTCAATGTCTTCGCCGGCTTCCATGGAGACGTGTTGCTCCGGGATCGACAGGTCAAGGCAAACGGCAGCCACCTCGCCAACGTCCGCCGGAGAGGCCATGATAAACCTCTTCTTGGCCGAACGCTCGTCAGGCTACCCGGGATACGTGGTCGAGCTTAGGTTGCGACATTATGGAGCAGGGGATGTGGATCTGGCAGGGAGGGACACCGCAGGCTTCATCTAAAAACTCAGGGGAGTGGGGCGACGGTATGGGAATCGCTGGGTAACCTGAACTTTATTACCTAAGCTAGGAGGAACGAGCAGACTGTAAGGGTTGGCGGTAGTGGCGCCGGCGGCCGCGAGCTAGGGTTCGAGGGGGAGGGGGCGGGTGGGGGACTATGGAGGGGGTGGTGTTTGAGGAGACGCCGCGGCTACTAAAAATTATAGTAATGGTGGGTGAAGATGGTGGTGGACGAGCGAGGGCGACGGTTCAAATGCCTCGGCTACTGCAATTTTACTATAAGGTCGGTGCTGGTGGAGTGTGGGCAACGATTGAAGTATGGCGGCTACTAAAATTTGGGTAAAGGAATTGATGCGGGGCGGGAGTGCCCAAGATCGCGCATGGTCCAATAACTATATGCGTGTATGATAATAAGGAAAAGTGGCGTGGATCCGCCGATTTTTGCAACGCTCAAGGCGGGTAGTTTGTCTTTTATATTTCTAGCTAGCTGGTCTATCGCACACGGTTCATCCTAATTTCCAAATAAACTTACCCACCTTTAGCTTGCACAGGTGGTGGTTTTACAGCGCACTTGCATCGCACACGGTTAAGCCAGTACCTCCACACTTTGCACGCGCTTGCGCGGTCGTGGTGATTTCGGCGCAGTTGCATCGCACACGGTTGAGCCAGTACCTCCATCTTAATTTGCTCGCGCTTGCGCGGTCGTGGCGATTTCAGCGCACTTGCATCACACACGGTTGAGCCAGTACCTCCACCTTAATTTGCTCGCTTGCCGATTGTAGGATTTCAGCGCGCTTGCATCGCTGCAGTTGAGCCAGTACCTCCACCTTAATTTGCTCGCACTTGCGCGGTCGTGGTGATTCACATTGCACTTGTGTCGCACACGGTTAAGATATTATACCCCGTGTCCGTTGAGGGTCATCAGAGTCTTTGCAGCAAAAAATAACATTAGAGAGGGTCAAAAGGTAGCCACACCTGCATGTGGCCCAAATATATATGAGTGAAAAAGGTGGTCTGTGATGTTCAAAATTCCAATGCACAACTTTGACCCCGCGGGCTCACGGTTGGGCACGTCGTTGAAGATCGATGAGAGGGGCCAGAAGTCAAGAACCACCTGGAAGTGGCCAAATATATGTACGAATATTGGGGATGTTTAAAACTTTAAATACACAATGCATAACTTTGGTGGCACCTCCTCGCAAACCCGAAAGCACCCTAACAACCACCTAGCTAGGATATATATAATAACATAATGTCGTACCTAGCAAGGATGCTTGGCCCACCACCTTCCACTTCATGTCAGCAGGGCGGATGCACGTAATGATCGATACTTTGGTCATACATGCATGTCGCCATGACCTACAATAAGGCAGACCAATGAATCTTTTGTTTGGTCAAATGACAGTTGTTGTTGTCGATAAGCCGATTGGGCCAATAGATTGAACCATCATAAAAATCGCATGAGCGGGACCACAAAACCAGCACCTCTTGCATGCGGCCCAAAATGATGTACGTTGGGAAGGGGTGATGAGTGTTTTCAATATAGAATAATGTACAATTTAGAAGGGTTGCCTACCTCTCGATACAGACAACAACCATGAAGGCAAGGTAGTTCAGGATGAGATACGCACGCAGTGTTTGATGTAGGTCGAACCCAGCAATCCGAGCATCTGGGAGGGAATCCTAACAACGCATGAGCTCGAGCTTTGGTTGACCGACATTTGACGGTGATCGGCCCTAACACGAACTAGGAGGAATCCATTCATGGCCAACACATACCCCTCATTATCGGTCAAAGGGATGATATATATACACTCGAGGAGCCCACAGATATCCGGGTCGTCACAAAGAACCGCACAAGGGAGACGTGGTCGATCAGAAGACCCCGTATACACTGCATGCGGCCCGAAAATATGTATGGGCACGATGGTGTATGATGTGTTTAAATCCCAAATGCACAACTTCGATGGGCCACGCCAAGTACATTACAAAACGAACACCGTACCCGACTCCAAGCCTGGTTCAATACATATGATGTCAGTTTCCCAACTTCGAGGTGGCAGCAGGGGGGAGGGGGGTCATCTCACGCATGCACTCAAACTTTATTTTGTATAGCATGAGACACATCTATATATATCTGTACATCTATACACCTATATAGTGTGCGAATAACTTTGAATGCACGTTGGATGAAGCCAATCCGACGGTACAGAGATGGAAAATCTGAGCACTACTGGCCGTTGGATATCATCTACATTCCACCATTCTGCCACATGTACAATCTAGAAGACTCCATTGTTGAACTTAAGCATAATGCACAAACTTCAAAACACAAGCACCTCTCCTTTGTTCTCTAGAATCTTCCATATCTTAATTGCCCAAACCTTTTTTTTAATGAATTATCACTTTTTGTTTTTACCTTTACAATGCACAATTCCGTGAATCTTAAAATAGTTTTTTATAAAACTAATTGATTTTGGATGAGATGAACTTTAAAAATTAAACAAACATCTACATCATGCATATCTGGGAGAAGAGGCGGGAAACCGATGAGAGGAGTGGCGAGAAATGGTAGCCTGTTTTGAATGAAAACCTAGTAGAGAAGGAAGTGTGAGCTACACGATGCATGCGCACAGTGCTTATCCATGTACTACATGTGCTATCGAAAGGGCTCAGGGTTGTTGTTCGATCTGGGAGCATCCAACGGTGCACACATACTATCCGTGAGGTTTGGGTTTTGGCCAGTCAGAACGCACGACTCAGATCGCGAGCGTAGCTGGGGGGATATCGTACGGAAACCAACATTCGGTAGAAAGTGGTGAAAACCACGAGAAAAAGATGTTTTGAAGTTTCAAAAAAAATCAAAAAAAATGTGGGATGTTAAGAGGATGATGTTTTATTACCACACAAAATTTCAAGTTGAAACACATTACGAGATGTGAGCTATGAAAAAGACAAAATCAGTGTTGAATAGTGCCAAATAGTAATGTCACTATTCAGGGCGGAATTTATCTTTTTCATTGCTCACATCTCGTAATGTTTTTCAACTTGAAATTTTGTGTCGCAATAAAACATCACCTTCTTAACATCCCACATTTTTTTGGATTTTTATGGAACTTTAAAATATGGTTTCCACAAAGTTTTCATTGAATATCGGCTTTCATGAGTGAACCTTATGCTATTTGAAAACATTTCATGAGAAGAATGTCGGCGTTTAAATCCCCGCAAATCCAAAAACTAAGCTAAAAATCATGAAACCTGCCATGGTGTCACGACATGGCACTTATATGTCAAGGAAATTTTTTTGTCCATTGTGGCGCAAGTTTTATTACAAGCCTCTTACAAACCGGAGCTTCTCTCAAAAAAGCCTCATGGTTCCGATAGGGAAACATGTCCCCATTGTTGGCGAAACGTAATCACTTCCTCTTTTTGCCTTGTATTTTCTTATACGGGCAACATGGAACGACAGGATATCCGTGCTGAAATTTAAACTTATTCAGGGTTCGTTTGGCCTTTCTATACACTAATTGAGTTTCCTAGGCATTTAATGTCCATAATTCAAATCTGAACTACAAATACATGCTCCAGTTCACCAAAATGGCTAGAAAAATTATACATGTGTCCTTGGGTGCATGTTTAGGTCCAATGCCAGGCATGGGAATGAATTAAAACCGTACCGGTGTCATGGCTCGTCATCAAACATTTTGAATCTCGGTTTTTAAGTCCCCATAAATCCTAAACTCACCAGAAAGCCATCAAAGGTGGCATGTTGTCACATCATGGCACATATATGTCGTGGTAAAAACATTGTCCAATTTGGGCCAAGCTTTATTACAAACCTCTTACAAAAACTGGAGCTTCTCTCAAAGAAGCCTCGTGGTTCTGATAGGGAAACGTGTTCCCCTTGTGGGCGAAACGTAATCACTGACTCTTTTCGCCTTGTATTTTGTTCCACGGGCAACATGGAACGATAGGATATCCGTGCTGAAATTTAAACTTATTCAGGGTTCGTTTGGCCTTTTTATACACTAATTGAGTTTCCTAGCCGTTTAATGTCCATAATTCAAATCCGAACTACAAATACATGCTCCAGTTCACCAAAATGGCTATAAAAATTATACATGTGTCCTTGGGTGCATGTTTAGGTCTCATGCCAGGAATGGGAACGAATTACAACCGTATCGGTGTCCTGGCTCGTCCTCAAACATTTCGAATCTCCGTTTTTAAGTCCCCATAAATCTAAACTCACCAGGAAGTCATCAAAGGTGGCATGGTGTCACGTCATGGCACATATATGTCATGGTAAAAACATTGCCAATTTGGGCCAAGCTTTACTACAAACCGAAGCCTGTCGCAAGAACCCTCCTAGTTTTGATAGGGAAACGTGTCCCCTTGTGGGCCAAACGATAATCACTCCCTCTTCTAACCTCGTATTTTCTTTTACACGCGACACGGAACAACTGGAGATTCGCGCTGAACTTTGAAATCATTCAGGGTTCGTTTGACCTTTTTTATTTATTAATTGAGTTTTCTAGGCATTTAATGTCCATCATTCAAATCCGAACTACAAATACATGCTCCAGTGCACCAAAATGGCTAGAAAAAACGTACATGTTTTTTTTAAGGTTAAAACGTACATGTTTCCTTGGGGTGCATGTTTAGGTCCCATGGAACGAATGGGAATGAATTCAACCGTCTCGCCGTCCTGGCTTGGCCACAAACATTGCGAATCTCGTTTTTAAATGTTTGTAAATCCAAAACTCACCAGGAAATCATGAAACTTGGCATGGTGTCACTACATGGTACATATAATTGTTCGATTTGGGCGAAGCTATATTACAAGCCTTTTACAAACCGGAGCCTGTCGCAACCCTTGTGGTTCCGGTAGGGAAACATGCCCCTCTTATGGGAGAAACGATAATCGCTGCCTCTTCTCGCCTTGAACTTTGTTTTCTACAGGCAACATAGAATAACAGGAGTGTCGGACTGAAATTTGAAACTGTTCAGGGTTCGTTTGGCCATTGTATATATATTACTAATTACCAAGTTTTCTATGCATTTAATGTAGTCCATAATTCAAATTTGAACTACAACCAACTGCTCCAGTGAAGCAAAACGGGTGGGAAATCGTAGATGTGTCATTGGGTGCATGTTTAGGTCTCGTTTAAGGAATGAGAATGAATTACAAACTTGTCATCATCCTGAAACAATGAGAATCTCGGTTTTCAAATCCCAGTAAATCAAAACGTCACCCAAAAAACATGAAACTTGGCATGGTTTCATGACATGGCACATATATGCCGTGGTAAAATAATCATCCAGTTGAGAAGAGGCGCACGCATTAGTAGCCAAAAAGTCCTTTTTGAAACAAAAAGCTGACACATTAATATCACAAACGGTTGTATTATATTTACCGTGCCGAAATTTAACCATACTCGGTGGTGTGCGTGCGGCTGTTTGATTAGACGGGACGAGCGCGAGAAGTCCGCCGTGCAGGCTCGACGTGACGCGTGCGAGCAGTCCGCCGTGCAGGCTCGATGGGACACGTGCATCTTGTCCACCTCGCAGGCTCGACAGGACACGTGCGAGCAGCAAGGCCGCCCATACTCACCGGGAAGCGAGCTCCTTGACCTCCATGCACCAGCCGCCGCCTGCCTCGCTCACAACTTCTCCATTAATGGGTTAATTAAAGAACCTGGACGGAGGGTGTTTGCTTGTGATCCCATGGCAGCATTTGCTTTGTTCGTGTTTTCAACTCGTATTCCGCCCTAATTTAAATTTCCACATAGGGCAACAGATGATATGACCACAAATAAAATGGCAACGGATAATACGACGACAAAATTTCCAATGGCGCAGATAATAATTGTCTTATATATTCCGGATAATTTAAAATGCCATATGCGGCAAAGCCCGAAAGATACGGGGGCAAGAGAAGAAGGAAATTGCAGACAACGATCTGGGTCGCTACTATCTCTACTCGTCGATGGATCGCCGGGCGGGGAAATCCTCCAGCTCCTTCTTCAATTCCTCACGACTTTTCTTGAAAGCAGCCACAGATTCCTCCACCTCCTGCTCGCGCTCAATCCGGAGCTTCCTCAAGCCACCCATCAGTTCCTCGACGACCGCTTTCAGCATCATCTCCGAGGCACTGCTCTGCTCATGCAACATCTTCCAGCCGGCAGCCTCCTCCTCCTTCTCGGCGACCAACTTGAGGAGATTCGCATTGTCACCCATGAGTTGCTCGACGAGGCCGGTCGCCTTGTCAACCGAGGCATCGCTTATCTTGAGCAGCTTCATCAAGTCGTCGACCAGCTCCTGCTGCGTAGTGACGCCAGCGAGAATGTCGTCGTTGCCGTGAAGGACTTCAGGAACGCCGGTTCGTCGCGATGGCTGATGATGACCCACAAGTATAGGGGATCTATCGTAGTCCTTTCGATAAGTAAGAGTGTCGAACCCAACGAGGAGAAGAAGGAAATGATAAGCGGTTTTCAGCAAGGTATTCTCTGCAAGGACTGAAATAAGTGGTAGAAGATAGTTTTGTGATAAGGTAAATTGTAACGAGCAACAAGTAACAAGAGTAAATAAAGTGCAGCAAGGTGACCCAATCCTTTCTGTAGGAAAGGACAAGCCTGGACAAACTCTTATAATAGGAAAAGCGCTCCCGAGGACACATGGGAATATCGTCAAGCCAGTTTTCATCACGTTCATATGATTCGTGTTCGGTACTTTGATAATTTGATATGTGGGTGGACCGGTGCTTGGGTGCTGTTCTTACTTGAACAAGCATCCCACTTATGATTAACCTCTATTGCAAGCATCCGCGACTAAGTATTAAGGTAAACCTAACCATAGCATGAAACATATGGATCCAAATCAGCCCCTTATGAAGCAATGCATAAACTAGGGTTTAAGCTTCTGTCACTCTAGCAACCCATCATCTACTTATTACTTCCCAATGCCTTCCTCTAGGCCCAAATAATGGTGAAGTTGTATGTAGTCGACGTTCACATAACACCACTAGAGGCTAGACAACATACATCTCATCAAAATATCGAACGAATACCAAATTCACATGACTACTAATAGCAAGACTTCTCCCTTGTCCTCGGGAACAAATGTAACTACTCACAAAGCATATTCATGTTCATAATCGAGGGTAATAATATGCATAAAGGATCTGAACATATGATATTCCACCAAATAAACCAACTAGCATCAACTACAAGGAGTAATCAACACTACTAGCAACCTACTAGCACCAATCCCGGACTTGGAGACAAGAATTGGATACAAGAGATGAACTAGGGTTTGGAGATGAGATGGTGCTGGTGAAGATGTTGATGGAGATTGCCCTCTCCCGATGAGAGGACCGTTGGTGATGATGATGACGATGATTTCCCCCTCCCGGAGGGAAGTGTCCCCGGCAGAACAGCTCTGCCGGAGCCCTAGATTGGTTCCGCCAAGGTTCCGCCTCGTGGCGGCGGAGTTTCGTCCCGAAAGGTTGCTTCTGATTTTTTTCTCATCGAAAGACTTCATATAGGAGAAGATGGGTGTCGGAGAGCCACCAGGGGGCCCACTAGGTAGGGGGCACACCCCAGGGGGGCGCCCCCACCCTCGTGAGTAGGGTGTGGGCCCCCCTGGCCTTCATCTTTGGCGACGATTTTTCTTTATTTATTTTAAGATATTCCGTGGAGTTTCAGGACTTTTGAAGTTGCGCAGAATAGGTCTCAAATATTTGCTCCTTTTCCAGCCTAGAATTCCAGCTTCTAGCATTCTCCCTCTTCATGTAAATCTTGTAAAATAAGAGAGAATAGCCATAAGTATTGTGACATAACGTGAAATAATAGCCCATAATGCGATAAATATCGATATAAAAGCATGATGCAAAATGGACGTATCAACTCCCCCAAGCTTAGACCTCACTTTTCCTCAAGCGAAAAGCCGATAACAATAAATATGTCCTCATGTTTAGAGGTAGAGGCGTCGATAAAAGTAAAATACGGACATGAAGGCATCATGATTGTTCTCATAACAGCAACATATATAGATTTTGCCATATGCTTACTTATGTTCAAGTGATGATCTTTTCACAATGCAGAAGTATGAATCAGAAACCTTATTGAGCCCCAACAAATTATAACCTCAGTCATTGAAGCAATTGCAATTTATCATAACATCGGAAAGAGTCTATGTCAGAGCTTAAAAGCAAGTCCACATACTCAACTATCACTTAGTCCTTCATAATTGCTAACACTCACGCAATACTTGTGGTTACGGAGTTTTAATTGGACACAGAGAAAGATATGGGCTTATAGTTTTGCCCCACAACCTTTTACCTCAAGGGTAATATCAACAATACTAATTCATGCTCCCCTACATCCAATTAGATATATATATATATATATATATATATATATATATATATATATATATATATATATATATATATATATATATATATATATATATATATATATATCATTTCTTTCAACATCTTGGGCTTGCCAAAGGATAAAATGAAAAAGGAAAGGTGAAGATCACCGTGACTCTTGCATAAGGTAATGGATAATAATAAAAGATAGGCCCTTCGCAGAGGGAAGCAGAGGTTGCCATGCGCTTTTATGCTTGGATGCACAAAATCTCAATGCGAAAGAACGTCACTTTATATTGCCCCTTGTGATATGAACCTTTATTATGCAGTCCGTCGCTTTTATTTCTACCATATCACAAGATCGTATAAAGCTTATTTCTCCCACACCAATCAATCATACATATTTAGAGCAATTTTTATTGCTTTGCACCGATGACAACTTACTTGAAGTATCTTACTCAATCCATGGGTAGATATGGTGGACTCTCATGGCTAAACTGGTTGAAGGGTATTTGGAAGCACAAGTAGTATCTCTACTTGGTGCTGAGAATTTGGCTAGTATGAGGGGGAAAGGCAAGCTCAACATGTTAGAGGATCCATGACAACATACTTTATCTCAGATATAAGAAAACATAACTCATTACGTTGTCTTCCTTGTCCAACATCAACTCTTTAGCATGTTATATTTTAATGAGTGCTCCCAATCATAAAAGATGTCAATGATAATATATCTATATGTGAAATCTATCTTTCCTTATTACTTCCTATTAATTGCAATGGTGACCAAAGCTATATTTGCCAGCTCCCAACAACTTTTAATCATCATACTCTTTCTATGTGAAGTCATTACTCTCAATAAGATCAATATGAGCTCTTTGTTTCTTTTTATTCTTTTTCTTCTTTCTATTTTTTACCCAAGATCATGGCAAAATATCAAGCCCTTGACTCAACTAACTTTATTATATATATAGCTCACAGACTCGATTACATAGAGGGATCATAAAGCAAAACTCAAAACTAGATCATGCCATGACTTTATTCTACTAGATCAAGATACTACTAATAGGATCGAACTAAGAAAAACGGTAAAGATAGGAGTTGTGATGGTGATACGATACCGGGGCACCTCCCCCAAGCTTGGCAGTTGCAAAGGGGAGTGCCCATACCCATGTGATTATGTCTCCTTCTTTATTGTTGGTGAAGGTGGAGGTGTCGTTGATTTAGTTGATGGCATAGACTTCTCCCTTAATGTGCGCTTGAGGATGGCATTTTGATCCCTTAGATCATCAATCTCCCACTCCAGGGTTAATATCTTTTTGCATAGGTCCTGCTTATTTTCCTGCAAGAGACGAAAAGGGATAAACTCAAACTTTGGTTTCTTTACCCTATCAGGGAGACTTGACTTTTTAAACTCCACATGCATGTCCCCAGGTTGAGGTAATGTGGCTTCATCTTCATCTGAGCTCGTCTCCTCCTTCCCCTTGGGTTCATAGTCCTCTTCTTCCTCCGTAGTCCAACCATCGTTCTCCACGTCTCCATAGACCTTATGATTTGCTAGGTAATCATCCACATAGCTTTCTCCTTCCGAATCCTGGGATGACATGTTGATGTAATCTGCAGCAGCAACAGCTCGAAACAAAAACAGAGGAGATTTGCGTGATACGAGAGTCAAAACCTTCGGGAGAATATATAATGAATTTTTACCGACCAAAATACGTATCGTGCAAGAAAACGGAGTCCGGAGGGCACACGAGGTGCTCACGAGGTAGGGGCGCGCCCGGGGGTAGGCGCGCCACCACCCTCGTGGGGCCCTCGTGTCCTTCCCGGACTGCTACTTATTTTTCTATTTTTATAAATATTCCAAAATGGAGAAATATTGCCTTAAAAATTGTTTTGGAGTCGGTTTACTTACCGTACCACATACCTATTCCTTTTTGGAGTCTAAAACGGTCTGGAAAGTGTCCCTTATGTATTCCTCCGGGGTTACGGTTTCAATAATATTGGTTTCAACATTTATGGGATTACGTGAGATACAATGATTGATCCTTTGACCGTTTACCACCTTCGGATTTGTGCCTTCGAAGTTGTTGATTTTTATGGCACCGGAACGATAGACCTCCTCGATAACGTAGGGACCTTCCCATTTAGAGAGAAGTTTTCCTGCAAAAAATCTTAAACAAGAGTTGTATAGCAATACATAATCACCTACATTAAACTCACGCTTTTGTATCCTTTTGTCATGCCATCTTTTAACTTTTTCATTAAACAACTTAGCATTTTCATAAGCTTGGGTTCTCCATTCATCAAGTGAGCTAATATCAAATAACCTTTTCTCACCGGCAAGTTTGAAATCATAGTTGAGCTCTTTAATAGCCCAATATGCCTTATGTTCTAGTTCGAGAGGTAAATGACATGCTTTTCCATAAAAAAAATTATACGGAGACATACCCATATGATTTTTATATGCAGTTCTATAGGCCCATAATGCATCATCAAGTTTCTTGGACCAATTCTTCCTAGACCTATTAACAGTCTTTTGCAAAATTAATTTGAGCTCTCTATTACTCAATTCTACTTGACCACTAGACAGTGGGTGATATGGAGATGCAATTCTATGATTAACATCATATTTAGCAAGCATTTTACGGAAAGCACCATGAATAAAGTGTGAACCACCATCAGTCATTAAATATCTAGGGACTCCAAACCTCAGAAAAATAACTTCCTTAAGCATTTTAATAGAAGTTTTATGATCAGCACTACTAGTTGGGATAGCTTCTACCCACTTAGTAACGTAATCAACAGCAACTAAAATATGTGTATATCCATTAGAGGCAGGAAAAGGTCCCATATAATCAAAGCCCCAAACATCAAATGGTTCAATAACAAGTGAATAATTCATAGGCATTTCTTGACGTCTACTAATATTACCAATTCTTTGACATTCATCACAAGACAAGACAAACTTACGGGCATCCTTGAAGAGAGTAGGCCAATAAAAACCGGATTGCAATACCTTATGTGCAGTTCTATCTCCAGCGTGGTGTACTCCATAAGCTTCGGAGTAACACTTGCGTAGGATCTGTTCCTGTTCATGCTCAGGCACACAACGCCTAATAACACCATCTACTCCTTCTTTATAAAGATGTGGGTCATCCCAAAAGTAATGCCACAAATCATAGAAAAACTTTTTCTTTTGCTGGTATGTGAAGCTAGGTGGTATAAATTTAGCAACAATATAATTAGCATAATTAGCATACCATGGAGTGCTACGAGAAGTGCTTATGACATTTAATTGTTCATCAGGAAAGCTATCATCAATAGGTAGTGGGTCATCAAGAACATTCTCTAACCTAGATAAGTTATCTACAACAGGGTTCTCAGCTCCTTTTCTATCAACAATTTGCAAATCAAATTCTTGCAGCAAGAGAACCCATCTAATAAGTCTAGGTTTTGCATCTTTCTTTTCCATAAGATATTTAATAGCAGCATGATCAGTGTGAATAGTTACTTTAGAATCAACAATATAGGGTCTGAATTTATCACAAGCAAATACAACTGCTAAAATTTCCATTTCGATAGTAGCATAATTTCTTTGAGCATTGTCTAGAGTCTTACTAGCATAATGGATAACATTTAATTTCTTATCAACTCTTTGCCCTAGAACAGCACCTACATCATAATCACTAGCATCACACATAATTTCAAAGGGTAAATTCCAATCAGGTGGCTGAACAACAGGTGCAGAGACTAATGCTTTCTTAAGTATTTCAAATGCTTCTACACAATCTTCATTAAAGACAAATGGTACATCTTTTTGTAATAAATTAGTCAGAGGCCGAGAAATTTTTGAGAAGTCCTTAATGAACCTCCTATAAAATCCGGCGTGACCAAGGAAACTTATTATACCTTTGATGTCCTTGGGACATGGCATCTTTTCAATAGCATCAACCTTAGCTTTATCAACTTCAATACCTCTTTCAAAATCTTTCTGCCCCAAGACAATACCTTCATTAACCATAAAGTGGCACTTTTACCAATTCAAGACAAGATTAGTTTCTTCACATCTCTGCAAAACTCGATCAAGATTGCTCAAGCAATCATCAAAAGAGGATCCATAGATGGAAAAGTCGTCCATGAAAACCTCACAGATCTTTTCACAAAAGTCAGAGAATATAGCCATCATGCATCTTTGAAAGGTAGCAGGTGCATTACATAAACCAAAAGGCATACGTCTATAAGCAAAAGTACCAAAAGGGCATGTAAAAGTAGTCTTTGATTGATCTTTAGCCGACACAGGTATTTGAGAGAAACCAGAATAACCATCTAGAAAGCAATAATGTGTATGTTTGCATAATCTTTCTAGCGTTTGATCAATAAAAGGTAAGGGGTAATGATCTTTCTTAGTAGCTTCATTTAATTTGCGGAAATCAATTACCATCCTATAACCTGTGATAATTCTTTGTGGAATCAATTCATCTTCACCATTAGGGACAACAATAATACCTCCCTTCTTAGGGACACAATGAACATGACTTACCCACTGACTATCAGCAACGAGATAAATTATACCTGCCTCCAGAAGCTTGAGTATTTCTTTTCTTACCACTTCTTTCATTTTATGATTCAAACGTCGTTGAGGATCACGAACTGGTTTGGCATCCGCTTCCAAATTTATTTTATGTTGACATAGAGTGGGACTAATGCCCTTAAGATCATCAAGAGTATATCCAATAGCGGCACGGTGCTTCTTCAGAGTTTTCAATAATCTTTCTTCTTCATGCTCTGAAAGGTTAGCGCTAATAATAACAGGATATATTTTGTTTTCATCAAGATAAGCATATTTAAGATTATCAGGCAATGGTTTAAGCTCAAACACGGGATCACCCTTGGGTGGAGGAGGATCCCCTAGGATTTCAACCGGCAAATTGTGTTGCAGAATAGTTCCTGTTTAAAGAATACTTCATCTATTTCCCTTCTTTCATTCATGAACATATCATTTTCATGGTCTAGAAAATAGTGTTCTAAAGGATCACTAGGAGGTACGGCAATAGAAGCAAGACAACAATTTCATCCTTACTAGGCAATTCTTCCTCACGGTGTTGTTTACTAAATTTAGAGAAATTAAACTCATGAACCATATCATCCAAGCCAATAGTAACAACATTCTTTTCGCAATCTATCCTAGCATTAACAATGTTCAAGAAGGGTCTACCAAATATAATGGGACAAAAGCTATCTTGTGGAGAACCAAGAACAAGAAAATCAGCAGGATATTTAGTTTTCCCACACAAGACTTCAACATCTCTAACAATTCGCACTGGTGAAATAGTATCTCTATTGGCAAGCTTAATTGTGACATCAATTTATTCTAACTCAATAGGTGCAATATCATGCATAATTTCTTTGTATAATTCAATGGGTATTGCACTAGCACTAGCGCCCATGTCACATAGGCCATGATAACAATGATCTCCTATTTTAACAGAAATAACATGCACGCCTACCACAGGTCTATGTTTATCTTTAGCACACGGTTTAGCAATTCTAGCAGTTTCACCGCAGAACTGAATAACATGCCCATCAATATTATCAGACAAGTTCTAATATTTCTTTTACGAACAACAGTTGAAGCTTTAGCAAGATCCTTTATTCTAACAGGGAAAGGTGGTTTCTCAACATAAGAGGTAGGAACAATAGGATCATTATAAGTGATAGTCTTTTCTTCAACTTTAATAGGTGCAGCTACTTTTACTTCTATGGGAGGATGATATTTAAACCACTTCTCCTTGGGGAGATCAACATAAGTAGCAAAAGATTCACAGAAAGAAGCTACTATCTCAGAGTCAAGTCCATATTTAGTGCTAAACTTACGGAAAATATCGGTATCCATAAAAGATTTAACACAATCAAACTTAGGTGTCATACCTGACTCCTTACCTTCGTCGAGGTCCCAATCTTCAGAGTTGCGTTTAATTCTATCCAATAAATTCCATCTGAATTCAATAGTCTTCATCATAAAAGAGCCAGCAAAGAAGTATCGAGCATGGTGTGATTGTTATCAGAAAGCCGAGCAAAAAAACTTTGAACAATAATTTCTCTTGGGAGCTCATGATTGGGGAATGAATATAACATTGATTTAAGCCTCCCCCAAGCTTGAGCGATGCTTTCTCCTTCGCGAGGCCAAAAATTGTATATATAATTGCGATCACGGTGAACAAGATTCATAGGGTAATACTTTTGATGAAATTCCAATTTCAATCTTTTATAGTTCCATGATCTCGTATCATCACATAGCCTATACCATGTCAATGCGTCTCCCTTCAAAGATAAAGGGAAGACCTTCTTCTTAACAACATCATCGGGTATACCTGCAAGCTTAAATAGTCCACAAACTTCATCCACATAGAGTAGATGTTCATCAGGATGCTTTGTTCCATCTCCTGTAGAAGTATTAGCTAGCAGTTTTTCCATCATACCCGAAGGAATTTCAAAAGGAGTTTCATTTTCAATAGGTTCAGCAGTTTGAGGAGAAACTCTTTGCTCTACTAGATGGGGTGAAGATACCCCGAACAAGCCCCTCAGAGAATTACTTTCCATAGTAACAAGTGACTGTAAATTTCAGCACACTATATAAATTTTTCCTTACCAAATTCCACCTACCAAAGGCGCTACACTCCCCGGCAACGGCGCCAGAAAAGAGTCTTGATGACCCAAAAGTATAGGGGATATATCATAGTCCTTTCGATAAGTAAGAGTGTCGAACCCAACAAGGAGCAGAAGGAAATGATAAGCGGTTTTCAGCAAGGTATTCTCTGCAAGTACTGAAATAAGTGGTAACAGATAGTTTTGTGATAAGGTAAATTGTAACGAGCAACAAGTAACAAGAGTAAATAAAGTGCTGCAAGGTGACCCAATCCTTTTTGTAGCAAAGGACAAGCCTGGACAAACTCTTATAATAGGAAAAGCGCTCCCGAGGACACATGGGAATATCGTCAAGCCAGTTTTCATCACGTTCATATGATTCGCGTTCGGTACTTTGATAATTTGATATGTGGGTGGACCGGTGCTTGGGTGTTGTTCTTACTTGAACAAGCATCCCACTTATGATTAACCTCTATTGCAAGCATCCGCACCTACAACAAAAGTATTAAGGTAAACCTAACCATAGCATGAAACATATGGATCCTAATTAGCCCGTTATGAAGCAACGCATAAACTAGGGTTTAAGCTTTTGTCACTCTAGCAACCCATCATCTACTTATTACTTCCCAATGCCTTCTTCTAGGCCCAAATAATGGTGAAGTGTTATGTAGTCGACGTTCACATAACACCACTAGAGGCTAGACAACATACATCTCATCAAAATATCGAACGAATACCAAATTCACATGACTACTAATAGCAAGACTTCTCCCTTGTCCTCAGGAAGAAACGTAACTACTCACAAAGCATATTCATGTTCATAATCATAGGGGTAATAATATGCATAAAGGATCTGAACATATGATCTTCCACCAAATAAACCAACTAGCATCAACTACAAGGAGTAATCAACACTACTAGCAACCTACTAGCACCAATCCCGGACTTGGAGACAAGAATTGGATACAAGAGATGAACTAGGGTTTGGAGATGAGATGGTGCTGGTGAAGATGTTGATGGAGATTGCCCTCTCCCAATGAGAGGACCGTTGGTGATGATGATGACGATGATTTCCCCCTCCCGGAGGGAAGTGTCCCCGGCAGAACAGCTCTGCCGGAGCCCTAGATTGGTTCCGCCAAGGTTCCGCCTCGTGGAGGCGGAGTTTTGTCCCGAAAGGTTGCTTCTGATTTTTTTTCTCATTGAAAGACTTCATATAGGAGAATATGGGCGTCGGAGAGCCACCAGGGGGCCCACGAGGTAGGGGGGCGCGCCCCCCACCCTCGTGAGCAGGGTGTGGGCCCCCTGGCCTTCATCTTTGGCGATGATTTTCCTTTATTTATTTTAAGATATTCCATGGAGTTTCAGGACTTTTGGAGTTGCTTGAGAATAGGTCTCAATATTTGCTCCTTTTCTAGCCTGAATTCCAGTGCCGCATTCTCCTCTTCATGTAAACCTTGTAAAATAAGAGAGAATAGCCATAAGTACTGTGACATAACATGAAATAACAGCCCATAACGGGCTCCCTCTTCATGTAAATCTATATAAAAGCATGATGCAAAATGGACGTATCAGCTAACGCCGCGAATGCGCTTGTGAGAGCCCTCGCGTGCCCGTGAGAGCTCGTTCAAGGGCTCCGCAGCGCACCGCGACATCTCTGTTGGGGCTGCGGCTTCATGGCGGGACCTCTCTACTGCTTCCTCGGCCTTGGTCTTTGCTGCCTGGTTGTATGTACACCCTAAACTCCTCCTAACGGTCATGGCGGAATGACTTGGCAGAATAAACCAGTTTTGTGGGTGATGAGGAGAGGAACTGTGAATTAATTTTCGAGTGGGTACTTTTTATAGCCTAGTGCTAAGTGTGAACACATATTAGTTTGATAGGTGTGAACAGATTTGCAATTACTTATTGCATTATAATCAGCAATGTGACGATAAACAAGGTTAAAATTTATTAATGGCAGAAGGCTGACCACGTGGTTGCTCGCCGTTGAGGCGGCCGCGGCGCACTCAGCTCTGGCGTCCCTGCGCGCGCTCTGCTCGCTGTTGAGGCAAAGTTACAATGGCAACAGTTAATAATTCTTAATAGTCGTCTTACATATTTAGGATAATTTAAAATGTTGAAGGCGGCAAGGCCCAGAACACTCACGACCTACATATGCATACAATTATAATAAAATATAAGCTAAAAGGCTGAGCTGGCGGCTTTCCGACGATGGTATTCTCGGACTCTATGATCAGCATAGCACCCTTGCGGCCGTTCCCTCCGAGTGTCCCGACCCGCCTCCGCCTACGGAGCTGCTGGCGCTGGGAGGCTCTTGGGGCTGCTGGGCCTCTTCTAGAAGAGCTTGAAAGCGTGCAATCGCGTGCATGACAACTCCGCGGAACCGCTCCATTTCCATGTCTCTGGCCTGGTAGAAAATTCCCTCGATCACCTGCATCCTCTAGATATCACGTTGGCGACGTTCTACTTTGTCGGGGACGTCAACTCCGCCAAGGATGCGCTCGAGCCTGGCCACCACATCATCGGGATCGAGGTTGACACGTCCGCCGCGGGCAATGATGAAGCCGCAGGCTACCTTTGTCTTGACTGAATCGCGGAGGTCCTCTGCCCATTCCTTGCAGGGCATCAGGCTCTCGATGAGCACTGGTGATGGCAGTTCTTGAGGTGGGTCGTCGATCATGCCGCCGAGCAGCTCTGGATCTTTTGCACGGTGGATGGCAAACTGCTCATCACACCTCCTCTGCAATATGTCGATTGTGCTCCCAAGGACTGTGACGCCAATATCGCTGCCGATGGGCCATGGCGCCTGCACCGACCGATGAAGCTCTTGCTCCCCGACCTACTCTGGCTCATTCTCCTCGCCGAAGATGTAACGCAGGTAGGCGTCGGCGTCGAAGCTTTGGTCGTTGCCTGGCATGCTTGGAATAACTAATGGTAGATGGGCGAGGACTAGATCTTCGCAGAGTGTCGCGGCGGTGCGTTGCCGCCTGGGTTATATGCAGCAAGCCGTTAGCTGGTGGAGGAAAACCGGTGAGGGAATAGGCATAGATTTTACAATTCACCCATGTGGAGCGCGGGAAGCATTCGCTAGAGTGCGGGAAGACTAAGTGGAGCACACACACAACCCGAATACCGCATCCGGTGCCATGTGTTATTTATCACACAAGTGTTGACATAAGGAAAAGCATGTGTAACTTACTAATCATCGCACACGCGTACTCGCTGACGCATCGTGTGCGATACTCCTAGCCACCGCAAGCAACTAGTTTGCATTTTTCAAAGTTTTTTGTACACACAGAATCACGAACTAAATGTATTAGCCGTCTGTGTTGTCAATTCTCACCGCAGCCAGTTCATTCGAGTCGGCTGTTTGCCATGTATCACACACATCTAGTTAAGTTGAACCGTTTCTGTTGCGTTCGCTAATAAAAAACAGTTCATCCGAGTGAACCGTATGCCCTATATCACACACACCTTGATCTGGCTAACCGTTTATGTTGAACTCCCTAATAGCAAATGGTTCATCAGAGTGAACTGTATGTCGAATATCACACACACCTTGAAATGGCTGCTCGTTTCTGTTGTTCTGCCTCATCGCAAACAGTCCGAACGGGTTAACCGTGTGCCCTGCATCGCACACGCAACTAAAATTTGAACCGTGTTTGATGCATCCTCCATCGCAAATGTTTTGCACCTTTTTGACGGGTTTTTTACATCCCCGTTTTTGATTAATGCACCGCACACAGTTTCGTGAAAGGGTCTCTGATCGTAGTGTCGCGTTAGCAGCATCCTGCAGTAGTGATACTACGGATGAGGATCCCCTGACGTGGCTGAACCCATTGAGTAACTGACATGCGGGGCCTAGCAAGCATGGGGCCCTCCAGCCAGTGACCGAAAGGCAGGGTAAGGCAGGGATACCTACTAGTACTATGAGCACTGCATACTCTACTACAGATGTTGTCAGTACTCCACAAGTACTACTGGACAGGGAGCTTAAAAAAGATACTATTGGACTGGCTATACGTGGCGAAATCCTAGTAGGAAGAGCATGCGCGAGAACAAGCACATTCACGTATTTGAAAACAAATTGGAAACCATCTATTTTTGAATACAAATCTAGGAGTATGTACGAATCTAACAATATTGATTGGGCGTTGTTGAATGTTGATACTTTTTTCTGTAAGTTTGATCAAAGTAGAGATACTTTGTCTACACATAAAACTTATATGTAAACTAGAAAGGATCGGAGGAGTATATTGTAAGTTCAAAAGCGAAACGAACATTGAATACCCTTTATATATGATTTGCTGATGTCATGATCACTGGTTCAAAATTTTGAATCCGCCTTAGGTATCACACATGCACCCACACGTTCTCTCTCGGTTTCATTTCGGGGTCCGGAGATTGATTGAAAGAGGACTAGGGTGGGTACAGTATGTTCGTTTCGCTTATGAACCTACAATATACTCCCTCCGATCCCCACAGACCCCCCCCCCCCACGCGGGTCATTTCTATCATAGAAACAGACCAAACATTTATCTCCTTGCACGACACACAATTGCTCTCTCAACATCAATCGATCTCGTCAAGATGTGTTGGGGCATGAACCGAATAGGATGTCAAAACTAAGATGGGAAACGACACGTGGTGGAGGCAAAGTGAAACTTTAAATGAACCGTTTGTCTGTATGCATGTCGGACAAATTAAAACATTGAAAATACAAGCATGGTCTAGGCCCACATGCGAACGATACTCAGCGGAATGTTCAAATGAGGCATGCGGGCGGATGGACTCGACTGGAGGGCGGCATGATCGATGGAGAAGAGGGTTGGAGAGGAATGAGAAATAAGCAACGCCACATGATTATAGTTGAATAGCTCAAATAAACAATAAGTTGTCTCATTTTCCCTTCCGGTCACGGAGTAAGATACTCCCTCCATTTTTACTTACTCTGCATATTAGTTTTGACTGAAGTCAAACTTCATAAAATTTGACCAAATTTATAGAAAAAATACAAACATTTACAATAGAAAATCTATATGATGTGAAAGTATATTCAATAATGAATCTAATGGTATTGATTTGTTATTGTATATGTTAATTGTTTTCTGTCTATAAACTTTGTCAAAGTTTATAAAGTTTGACTTTGAGCAAAGCTAAAATGCGGAGTAAATGAAAACAGAGGGAGTACGCAGGGACTAGTATAGTTACTACTACGAGAACATGGTAAGTTGGACCCCTATATGGGGGCACGGACCGGGAACACCTCAATTATTCCTTCAAACAGTCAAACACCTACATTAGCACACCATCCGGCTACTTAATCAAGTGTTACGCTTCACTAGTTGAAAAGGAAAAGGGTGGCACCGTACCCAAAACCACCACACTTGGGGCTAGGGTAACAACTTGGTACTGTACCACATTTGAACCAGGGCACAAAAACCACCTATTTTGCGCCTAATGCGCAACCAATACTTCAGGATGGTCCAAACGCGAAACTACGATCAGAGACCCTTCGACGAAACTGTGTGCGATGCCATAATCGCAAATGATGGTGTAAAAAGACCGTCAAAAAAGGTGCAAAACGTTTGTGATGACAGATGCATCAAACACGGTTCAGAATTTAGTTGCATGCGCGATGCAGGGCATATGGTTCAGCTCAATTAACTGTTTGGGATAAGGAGGCACAAAAGAAATGGGCAGCCAGATGAAGGCGTGTGCGATATACAGCATACGGTTCACTGGGAGGAACTGTGTGTGATTAGGCAACACAATGGAAACGGTTCAACTGAACAAGATGTGTGTGATACGTGGCAAACAGGTCCGTAATCTGAAATGTGTGCGAAGACCAATAGTAACACCGACGATTGCTGCTAATAAGCCATGTGAATTGCTCTGTCTACAGTAGAATAACATGTATCACTACAAAAAAAAAGACACATCCGTCACATTTTGGGCCGAACGAAAAAAAAATTTGTCATACTTATGACACTTCTATGATGATAATTGTGACAAAACCCGGTATCATCATAGATGTGGTGGGGTCCTACTTCTATGACAAAAAATCATGACAGAAAATGGGCTTTTCGTCCTGGGCGGGCCGGAGACGTGGCTGATATGTCTCCGTCGTATCTACTTTTCCAAACACTTTCACCCTTGTTTTGGACTCTAACTTGTATGATTTGAATGGAACTGACCCGGACTGACGCTGTTTTCAGCAGAATTGCCATGATGTTGTTTTATGCGCAGAAAACAAAAGTTATCGGAATGACCTGAAACTCCACGGGATATCTTAGAATAAATAATAAAAAATCCTTGCCAAAGATGAAGACCAGGGGGCCCACACCCTGTTCACGAGGGTGGGGGCGCCCCCCTCTTGGCGCCCTACCTCGTGGGCCCCCTGGAGACCTTCCGATGCCAACTCCAACTCTATTTATGGGCTTTCGGGGAGAAAAAATCAGAGAGAAGAAATCATCGCGTTTTACGATACGGAGCCGCCGCCAAGCCCTAATCTCTCTCGGGAGGGCTGATCTGGAGTCCGTTCGGGGCTCCGGAGAGGGGGGTTCGTCGCCGTCGTCATCAACAACCATCCTCCATCACCAATTTCATGATGCTCACCGCCGTGCGTGAGTAATTCCATCATAGGCTTGCTGGACGGTGATTGGTTGGATGAGATTTATCATGTAATCGAGTTAGTTTTGTTAGGTTTGATCCCTAGTATCCACTATGTTCTGAGATTGATGTTTCTATGACTTTGCTATGCTTAATGCTTGTCATTAGGGCCCGAGTGCCATGATTTCAGATCTGAACCTATTATGTTTTCATGAATATATGTGTGTTCTTGATCCTATCTTGCAAGTCTATAGTCACCTACTATGTGTTATGATCCGGCAACCCCGAAGTGACAATAATCGGGACCACTCCCGGTGATGACCATTGTTTGAGGACTTCATGTATTCACTATGTGCTAATGCTTTGTTCCGGTTCTCTATTAAAAGGAGGCCTTAATATCCCTTAGTTTCCAATAGGACCCCGCTGCCACGGGAGGGTAGGACAAAAGATGTCATGCAAGTTCTTTTCCATAAGCACGTATGACTATATTTGGAATAGATGCCTACATTACATTGATGAATTGGATCTAGTTCTGTGTCACCCTATGTTATGACTGTTACATGACGAACCACATCCGGCATAATTATCCATCACTGATCCGGTGCCTACGAGCTTTCCATATACTGGTTCTCGCTTATTTACTTTCCCGCTGCTACTATTACAATCACTACAAAAATACCAAAAACATTATTTTTGTTGTCTTTACTTTCGTTACTGTTACCACCACTATCCTATTACTTTGCTACTAAACACTTTGCTGTAGATACTAAGTTTCCAGGTGTGGTTGAATTGACAACTCAGCTGCTAATACTTGAGAATATTCTTTGGCTCCCCTTGTGTCGAATCAATAAATGTGGGTTGAATGCTCTACCCTCGAAAACTATTGCGATCCCCTATACTTGTGGGTTATCAAGACCTTTTTCTGGCGCCGTTGCCGGGGAGCATAGCTCTATTCTTTGAGTCACTTGGGATTTATATCTGCTGTTCACTATGAAGAACTTGAAAGATGCTAAGACAACAATTTATCCCTCAACTACGAGGGGAGGTAAGAAACTGCCATCTAGCTCTGCACTTGATTCACCTTCTGTTATGAGTAAGCTAGCGACACCTAAACCTGCTTCTGCTATTCGTTCCGATATGTCGCATGTTATTGATGATGCCACTTCTGCCATGCATGATACTTATGATGAAACTACTTCTATGCTTGATACTATTGTGCCCCTTGGTGAATTTCTAGATGAACAAATTTCTAGGTCTAGAGAAAGAGAAACTATTGAAACTGATAATATTGATGAAAGTGATGATGAAGATATGCCTGCTATTCCTGAGGGTTATCTTTTTGATGAAGAATCTTCTGCAACTATTTTTGCTTGCTGGGATAGATACGAACTTAAGAGGCTGCTAGTTAAATGGAGTGAAGAATATCTTAGAGACAGAATGAAACCTGATCCTGCTTTTGCTACTTCACCTATTTGTGTTCCCGATAAGGATTATGAATTTTCTGTTGATCCAGACATAATTACTTTGGTTGAATCTGATCCTTTTTATGGCTATGAATATGAAACTGTTGTGGCACATCTTACTAAGTTAAATGATATAGCTGCCCTGTTTACTAATGATGAGAGATCGTGCTACTTTTATATATACTCAAAATATTTCTGTTCTCATTAAAGGGTGATGCTAAGATATGGTTTAATTCTCTTGATCCTGGTTGTGTGCGTAGTCCCCAGGATATGATTTATTACTTCTCTGCTAAATATTTCCTGCTCATAAGAAACAAGCTGCTTTGAGGGAAATATACAACTTCGTGCAAATTAAAGAAGAGAGTCTCCCACAAGCTTTGGGGAGGCTTCTCAAGTTACTTAATGCTTTACCTGATCATCCTCTTAAGAAACTTGAAATACTTGATATCTTTTATAATGGACTAACCGATGCTTCCAGAGATTACGTGGATAGTTGTGCTGGTTCTCTTTTCAGGGAAAGAACACCGGATGAAACTGAAATTCTATTGAATAATATGTTGACAAATGAAAATAATTGGGCACCTCCTAAGCCAGCCCCTGAGCCAGCTCCTGAGCCAATTACTGAGCCTATCCCTAAACCAACTCCGTAGAAGAGAGGTGTTCTATTTCTCAGTCCCGAAGATATGCAAGAGGCAAAGAAATCTATGAAAGAAAAAGGTATTAAAGCTGAAGATGTTAAGAATTTACCTCGTATTGAAGAAATACATGGTCTTAATTTACCGCCTGTTGAAGAAATATATGATCTCAATTCTTTATTCACTAAAGAACCTCCTGATCCCGATATCCCGACACAGGTAGTAAAGGTAAATTCTCTCTACAGATATGATAAAGTTGAAGTCCCTCCTACTAAAATTGCTAGTCAGTGCTTGGATGAGTTTGATAACTTTATGTTTAAGCAAGATGACTTTAATGCTTATTTTGGTAGGCAATTAAAAGAAAATACCTTTATGATTAGACGCTTGGGTGATTATATGGCTAATATTAGAGGTGAACTTAAACTTGTTAGCAAACATGCTTCTATGGTTACCACTCAAGTAGAACAAGTACTTAAAGCTCAGAAAGAAGTGCTTGATGAAATGAATAGTAAGAAAAAGGATTATGCTGTTAGAGTGGCTACTAGAACTGGTAGAATGACTCAGGAACCTTTGTATCCTTAAGGCCACCCTAAGAGAATCGAGCAAGCTTCTCAGAGAAATAATATTGATGCACCTAGTTCTTCTAAAAGGAAGAAACACTACAACAAAAACCTCCCTATACCAACGGATGTGTACCAACGATTTTAAAAGATGTGTTGTTTATCCCAACTCCCACATCCCACCTCCCGCACTTCGAGCTAACCGGTACCTCCATCGATGCCTCCTCCACCCAAATATCACGCAACAAAAAATTTATATCCGCCATCTGTCTCCCAAGATTCCTCTCTCTCTCCCGACTTCCATGACCAGCGGCCGCCACCTCCGATTCCGGCTAGATCTGGTGATGTCTCGCGTCGTACAGGTCGTAGGCCAGCACCCCCCAACCTCCCCCAACCTCCCAGTACTCTCCTCACATATTCCGTTGTGGCGACGCCCTCTGCGTCCCTGCACGCGTCTCTATGGCAACCATAGTCGCCACGCGTTGCCGGCGCCTGGCGCAGCTCCCACGCCTCTGGTTTGGAGGGCCACCACCCAGCGTCTCAGCATGCACTGCTGCCGGCTTGGGCATGACGGTGCTGTTCCGCCTCGGCTACCTTGTGTCGACGATCAATCAGTATTGCAGGTTGGATCTGAAACAATTTGTGGTGTAGGGTGCTGCTCCCTTCTCTCGGTGCTGGCTGGCAGTGGAGGCAGGTTCGAGGTAGGAGGAGCTCGGGCTGGAGCCCCGACCGTATTCCTCAATTACCAATGGGATCCCGCCTGTGTTGGTGGTTCTTGCGGCTCGCAAAGCCTTCGGCGGCGATGTGGCTCCTTTTGTATTTATTTTGGTGCCCGTCCTGGTCCTGTTCCGATTCCTGGCTCGCGTGCATGTGCCTGTGATGTGTGCGCGTGCTGATGGATATACAACCCTTCGTGACGCTGATTGTTTGCTACCACCGTTGTCTGCTATTGCTTTTGTCGCTGACTGCTATTGCTACTGCTGCTCATTTTTCTGCTATTTAGTACTAATACAGTAGATAGAAGATGATCTGCATTCCCAAAGAAAATAAATAGAAGATGATCTGTATGTTTAAAAATTGTAAACTGAGCCAACTACTTGTTATCTCTTCTCTAAACTTTCCCTTGATCAGATCTCTTTTGTGCTCTATTGCAAAAATTACTCAATACACATATAATTAATGTGTTCAGTAAAAATCATGGAACCGTCTAGCTCCTTATTGATTCCATGGTCCCTTTTCCTTACAATTGTTTTCTTTATGTGTCTTGCTTCCAATTGCAGAGAAAATATTTTTCAGAAAAGGAAAGTAGGATTTCAACACTGGCCGCCCGTGCTCCACCTGAGGTACGCCGTCGTATAACATGAGTACTAGATTTTATATGATCAGATCATGAATATCCTTGAAGTGGCACACTCCCTTGCTGATGTAACTCCGAGCATGGACTTTTGCTATTGTATTAGTGTTTGACAATCTTGTATGGATTTCTGGTAGGTACTAACTATGTCATTTGTACTTATGTGTTTTTAGTTTGATCCAACTCGAAATTGTGGTGTTCAAGAATGATGCCTCATCGTGTAAACAAGTTCAATTTAAGTGGGAGCCATGAATAAGTTTTAAAAAGTGGGGTTGTAGACTTGTAGTCCATATAGAGACAAGAGCTGACCAATGTGGAGCAGACTGACAATGGAGATACCCAGTCTCACATGCTTTATTCCTAGTTTATGCAATAACCGTGATGTTTACAAGAAACTGTCCTACATTACAGGTCAAGTTACAAACTGTTGACAATAGACGCGTAAATAGATAAGATTATGTTGAAATCTTTATTTATTTTTCGGCGAATTTTGTAAGGAATTAACTTGCTTTAATGTCGTGCAGCTTCAGGGGCACATGGATATGTATGGCTTACTACCTCATCGCAGAATGTGGGGCAACCCAGTCGCTTCCTTGAATACCGTCCCCTCGTTCAGGCCACTAAGGTGTCCGTTTCCACATCTTCTCATGACGTAGCACTCTTATTTATTCCATATCTTTAATTTTTACACTAACTAGTCCAGCGAGTCTTTTTTAGTTAAGTGTGCTCATATATGTCTATATTTTCCGGTCTTAACTTTTGTCCAGTCCCATATTTTGTAGATTTATATTGGTATTTAGTTATTCAATGACATGACAAATGATACTCCCTCTGTTTCGGAATACTTGTCGTGTTTTTTTAGTTCAAAAATTTGAACTAAAACCACGACAAGTATTTTGGTATGGAGGGAGTACATGATTAGGGAGCTGAGTAGTGACCAAAGATGAAATTAAACTGATTATATGATATGCCATGTTGGCAGTAAAGGCGCATGGGTAGTGTTTCTTAAAACTGGGTATGTAATGACAAATAATTGTTCATTTAGCTGAATTCTTCTCATCGTTGATATAATATAAGATTTGGATAACTGTTAGTAGTGAATGCATGTCGATGCTTGTTCACATTGTGCAGGCACATCCGATTGGTCAAACATGTTCGGTGCTCTAATATGTACGCCTATTAAGTTATTTATCAGTTATACATAGCTTATGCCCCTGCCCCCCAATGATCTTTTCTTGCACACTTGGTAATTTTGAATTTATGCCTAATAACATTATGATTTTTCTTTGTAGGTTGAGAATTTCAATACTAGATGATTACTTGGATCCTTTGAAGAATATATGCTGATTCCTGGTACTTGGAGGAGAAAGAAGACAGTTTATGACTGTTTAGAAATTTGTATTCTATTTTTTTTCTAAGTGATGTTCTCCTAATTGATGATACTTGCAATGTAATGTAACAGATTGTTCCATTAAATCAATATATCATTTTCATTTCTACTCCATCGATTTTTAACAAAGTTATACTACCTCTGTTCTAAATGTAAGATGTTTTGGCCGTTTAAACTGCCAAAACGTCTTATATTTAAGACAGAGGGTGTCTTATATTTAAGAACAGAGGGTGTATCAGGAAGGGCTGTTATAAATGGATTATATATGGTGGTTATTCTATTTCTCAAGCACCAACGCATAGAAGCGTTGTATGAATTTGTTGTTGCCTTGCAGCGCATTATTTTACAGGTTACAACGGATCTATATATGTTGTTGAAGACGTTAGCAACGCCACCAACGACAACACATATGAATCCGTTGGTGTAGACCTTACCAACGCTTATATGGACAAACGGCAACGCATTGATGCGTTGCTAAAGGGGGGTTCTTGTTGTAGTGAAAAAGAAAAATGATAGGACTCTGCAAACTTCTAGTGAACCTATTGCTGAACCACCTGATAATCCAAATGATATATCTATTTCTGATGCTGAAACACAATCTGGTAATGAACATGAACCTAGTAAAAATGTTAATGCTGATGTTCATGATGATGCTCAACCTAGTAATGATAATGATGTAGAAGTTGAACCTGTTGTTGATCTTGATAACCCACAATCAAAGAATCAATGTTATGATAAAAGAGACTTCGTTGCTAGGAAACATGGTAAAGAAAGGGAACCATGGGTTCAGAAACCCATGCCTTTTCCTCTGAAACCATCCAAGAAAAAGGATGATGAGGATTTTGAGCGCTTTGCTGAAATGATTAGACCTATCTTTTTGCGTATGCGATTGACTGATATGCTCAAAATGAATCCTTATGCTAAATATATGAAAGATATTGTTACAAATAAAAGAAAGATACCGGAAGCTGAAATTTCCACCATGCTTGCTAATTATACTTTTAAGGGTGGAATACCAAAGAAACTTGGAGATCCAGGAGTACCTACTATACCATGCTCCATTAAAAGAAACTATGTTAAAACTGCTTTATGTGATCTCGGAGCCGGTGTTAGTGTCAAGCCTCTCTCTTTATATCGTAGACTTGACTTGAATAAGTTGACACCTACTGAAATATCTTTGCAAATGGCTGATAAATCAACTGCTATACCTGTCGGTATTTGTGAGGATGTGCCTGTTGTAGTTGCAAACGTTACTATTTTAACGGACTTTGTTATTCTTGATATTCCCGAGGATGATAGTATGTCTATTATTCTTGGAAGACCGTTCCTTAACACTGCAGGGGCTGTTATTGATTGCAACAAAGGCAATGTCACTTTTCATGTTAATGGTAATGAGCACATAGTACACTTTCCGAGGAAACAACCTCAAGTTCATAGTATCAACTCTATTGGAAAAATTCCATCGATTATATTTGGAGGTTTTGAATTTCCTCTCCCTACTGTCAAGAAGAAATATGATATACTTATTATTGGGGATGTCCATATCCCCGTTGAGGTAACCTAGTGTTATTCGAAATTTCTCCGGTTCCATGTTAATCGGAATGAGTTTGTTAACAAGACTTGATCAACCTTGTTAGTGGATTCTTTTTGATGAGCATGAGATGGATGAAACTAGAAGCACAACCTTCTGTACCCTCCTTATATTTTCTGTTATTTAGTTGAAATAAAGTAAAAATAGTATTTTTCTGTCTGTTTCCTGATTTATCCGTGCATTATAAAAATATCCCGAAAATAAAAAGTCCTCAGAATGCCATGCCAATTTAATATGGTTTTTTTCGGGAATATTTGAGGATTTACTGTGCAAAAATTACATGGGGAGCTGCCACTTGGCCACGAGGGTGGAGGGCGCGCCCTACCCCCCTGGGTGCGCCCCCTGCCTCGTGGGCCCACGGTGGCCCTCCTCCACTTATCCCTGCACCCATCTTCTTCCTCTTCCTCACACAAACCCGAAAAACCAACTCAAGCTCGAGTTCCAGCCACTTTTGTTGTGATTTTCGATCTCCTTGCTCAAAGCACCTCTCGCAAAACTGCTTGGGGAGATTGTTCCTTGTATGTGACTCCTCCACTGGTCCAATTAGTTTTTGTTCTAGTGATTTATTCTTTGCAAATTTGTGCTGCATAGGTGACCATGTTCTTGAGCTTGCATGTCAAATTTATATGGTTCCAAGTAGTTCTAATGCTTGATATAGGCTCTAGGCACTTGTAGGAGTAGTTGCTATCAATTTTATTGAAGTTGGTTCACTTTTGTTTAAAGTTACTAAAAATTTCAGAAATTTTTCAGATAAAACAATATGTTTAGGAAGATGTTCCAAGGTGTCTCTTCAAGGAAGCAAGGTCCCAGGCTTGCAATGCGTGATGCTGACGAGGAACCACCAAGAGACGCTCTAGTGAGGCCCTGTGAGTGGCCTTCGGAAAATTTCATGGATCAAGCAGGAATCAAAGAAGAATTTAACGCATATTTGTGTAATGCCAGTCTTGAGGACTTTGAGGCTGACAAATGCCCCCAGTATCATGATCTCACAAGTTCATTTGTGAGCAGGTTTGAGTTTTCATCTTCGCATAATTCTCCTTCAGTCATGTTCGACCTTTATGACAAATCTTATACCATGGACTTAGAGGATTTCACTTTTGCTTGCAAACTTCCATCTTGGGGTAGTGTCAGGGATCCCCCTAAATCTGAACTTAGAGACTTTCTTGCTAGAATAATTGTGGGGGAATCTAGAGATATCACACAAGCCACTATAGGGAGCATTCACTTTCCTGCTGTACATTATTTTGCTCTCTTCATAGGTAGATGCATAAATGCTAAGGATGAAGCATGTCACATGTGTGCCCCTGATCTCAGCATTCTCAGGAGTGCTGTGTTAGGAGACCAATCTTATCATATGGGATCCATTGTAGCTTGTAGGTTGAATCATAATAGACATGACGGATCTTTCTTTGGAGGAATTTATGCAACCCGCTTAGCTAATTTTCTTGAGATAGACATTCGTGAGGATGATATGGAGTTACCCCCTACTTATTTAGATTTTGATTATATGGTTTCCCACCAGTTTGTTGAGAGGACTGAACCACCTCTCCAGTATCAACTATTCTTCGTCACAGTACGACCCCAGCTACACCTACGGGTATCCGCCAGGCTATCCCTGGCCATAGACCAACTTAGGCCAAAAGCCTAAGCTTGGGGGAGTACGTATTTCCCACCGACATTACACTTATGTTCACACACACTCATTGCTAGATGTCAGTGCTCATACTCTTTCACTGTAATATCCATGCTAGTTTATTTCCTTTTTCCTGCTTTCTTCTTGTGTGTTTAATAAACCTTAAGAAAAAACCAAAAAATTAGTAGTAGTTTATTTTCCTGCTGTAGTAGTAATAATTAAAAAGAAAACCCAAAAATATTTCCCGTTCTTCTTTTGCTTGTTGGGAGCTTTCCGTGTAAATAGTTTTATTTCTTTTCTTTTCTTTGGGGGTCGATGAGGAGAAGACCATGATTAAATTGTTGAAGTGGCTCTTATATGCATCATTGTTGATTTAACCAAGAGCCCATATTGCCTTGTCTTCTCCTGTTTATTGAATGCTCATGATTCCATCTTAGTCCAATGCACGTGCACTCTTATTATTATTCACACCGTTCGGTCGTGCAAGTGAAAGGCAATTATGATGACATATATGATGGATCGACCGAGATGGGAAAAGCTGGTATGAACTCGACCTCTTTTGTTTTTGTAAATATGATGAGTTCATCGTTCTTGATTCAGCTTATTATGAATAAACATGTTTGCAATGACAATTAGAGATCATAGTTGCTCGTGCCATGCTTGATTAACTATGAGTTATAATGGTTTACCTTGCGTGCCAACATGCTATTAAAATGGTTGTGATGTGGTATGATGGGGTGGTATCCTCCTTTGAATGATTTAATTGACTTGACTTGGCACATGTTCACGCATGTAGTTGAAACAAATCAACATAGCCTTCATGATATTTATGTTCATCGTGGATTATATCCTACTCATGCTTGTATTCAATGTTTATTAATTTTAATGCATGTTCATGACTGTTGTCGCTCTCTAGTTGGTCGCTTCCCAGTCTTTTGCTAGCCTTCACTTGTACTAAGCGGGAATACTGCTTGTGCATCCAATCCCTTAAACCCCAAAGTTATTCCATATGAGTCCACCATACCTTCCTATATGCGGTATCTACCTGCCATTCCAAGTAAATTTGTATGTGCCAAACTCTAAACCTTCAAATAAACATTCTGTTTTGCATGCTCGAATAGCTCATATATCAACTAGGGCTGCCCTTATCTTCCATGTTAGGCGGGTTATTCTCAAGAGGAGGACTCCTCCTCACTCACGAGAAAATGGCTGGTCACCGGGATGGCCAGTCCATGCTTTATGCAAACTAAATCAAAATAATTGCAAACAAAACTCCCCCTGGGACCCGTTGAATGTTGGAGGCACTCGTTGTTTCGAGCAAGCCATGGATTGATGCTTGTGGAGGAGGGGGAGTACAAACTTTACCATTCTGTTTGGGAACCGCCTATAATTTGTTTATCATGGAAGATATCGTCATCTCTTAGTTGTTATGTTGACAATGAAAGTATGCAGCTCAAAATATAATTTATCTCTATTCCAAAACCGAGCTCTGGCACCTCTACAAATCCCTGCTTCCCTCTGCAAAGGGCCTATCTATTTACTTTTATGTTGAGTCATCACCCTATTATTAAAAGCACTAGCTGGAGAGCTCAGCTGTCATTTGCATTCATTACTGTTAATTTATATCGGGTATGACTATGATTGGATCTCTTTTACCATGAATTACAATGTCTAGTCAGTCCTTGATCTTTGAAGGTGCTCTGCATTTATGTTTTGCGGTCTCAGAAAGGGCTAGCGAGATACCATCTTGTTATATCATATTATGATTATTTTGAGAAAGTGTTGTCATCCGAGATTTATTATTATTGCTTGCTAGCTGATTATGTTATTGATATGAGTAAACATGAGACCTAGGAGTTATTGCAAATGTGGTTAGTTATGATATTTGTTGAAAACCTGAATGCTTGCTTGACATAGGTACAACAACAAGAGCAAACAGAGTTTGTAAAAGTTTTTCTTTTTCTCTTTCAGTTTGTCAACTGAATTGCTTGAGGACCAGCAAGGGTTTAAGCTTGGGGGAGTTGATACGTCTCCGTCGTATCTACTTTTCCAAACACTTTTGCCCTTGTTTTGGACTCTAACTTGTATGATTTGAATGGAACTGACCCGGACTGACGCTGTTTTCAGCAGAATTGCCATGATGTTGTTTTACGTGCAGAAAAGAAAAGTTCTCGGAATGACCTGAAACTCCACGGGATATCTTAGAATAAATAATAAAAAATCCTTGCCAAAGATGAAGACCAGGGGGCCCACACCCTGTTCACGAGGGTGGGGGGCGCCCCCCTCCTGGCGCCCTACCTCGTGGGCCCCCTGGAGACCTTCCGACGCCAACTCCAACTCTATTTATTGGCTTTCGGGGAGAAAAAATCAGAGAGAAGAAATCATCGCGTTTTACGATACGGAGCCGCCGCCAAGCCCTAATCTCTCTCGGGAGGGCTGATCTGGAGTCCGTTCGGGGCTCCGGAGAGGGGGGTTCATCGCCGTCGTCATCATCAACCATCCTCCATCACCAATTTCATGATGCTCACCGCCGTGCGTGAGTAATTCCATCATAGGCTTGCTGGACGGTGATTGGTTGGATGAGATTTATCATGTAATCGAGTTAGTTTTGTTAGGTTTGATCCCTAGTATCCACTATGTTCTGAGATTGATGTTTCTATGACTTTGCTATGCTTAATGCTTGTCACTAGGGCCCGAGTGCCATGATTTCAGATCTGAACCTATTATGTTTTCATGAATATATGTGTGTTCTTGATCCTATCTTGCAAGTCTATAGTCACCTACTATGTGTTATGATCCGGCAACCCCGAAGTGACAATAATCGGGACCACTCCTGGTGATGACCATTGTTTGAGGACTTCATGTATTCACTATGTGCTAATGCTTTGTTCCGGTTCTCTATTAAAAGGAGGCCTTAATATCCCTTAGTTTCCAATAGGACCCCGCTGCCACGGGAGGGTAGGACAAAAGATGTCATGCAAGTTCTTTTCCATAAGCACGTATGACTATATTTGGAATAGATGCCTACATTACATTGATGAATTGGATCTAGTTCTGTGTCACCCTATGTTATGACTGTTACATGACGAACCGCATCCGGCATAATTATCCATCACTGATCCGGTGCCTACGAGCTTTCCATATACTGGTTCTCGCTTATTTACTTTCCCGCTGCTACTGTTACAATCACTACAAAAATACCAAAAACATTATTTTTGTTGTCTTTACTTTCGTTACCGCCACTATCCTATTACTTTGCTACTAAACACTTTGTTGCAGATACTAAGTTTCCAGGTGTGGTTGAATTGACAACTCAGCTGCTAATACTTGAGAAAATTCTTTGGCTCCCCTTGTGTCGAATCAATAAATTTGGGTTGAATACTCTACCCTCGAAAACTGTTGTGATCCCCTATACTTGTGGGTTATCAGCAGCTGCATGACATTCTTTGGGCCGTTCATGATGGAAAAAACCGTGGTAGAAGCGAGGTGCGGAAAATATCGGGGAGTCCCCGGTTACGGTGGGTGGTCGGGGGCCGAGCGATGCATGTTTCTCTCATACGCACACGCGTGTGTGCGAGGCGTTGGGCTCTAACTGAACCCGAGCGAGGCATTGGGCTCTAACTGAACCCGAGCGATTGCACTGCAGGCTACGCGTTACTGAACTCGAGCGATCAATCGATGGCTGTTAACTGAACCTGATCGAGCGATTCCTTCGCTACTGCTGCTAACTAAAGCCGATCGATGCTGCCTCTAGATGAACAGTGAGCATTGCAGGGGGTTTGGATGAACATTTCCGGTGGGGGTGGATGAACAAGACCCCGTGGTGTTGCCTCTGGATGAACAGTACCCTGATCGATCGAGCCGGTTGGGGCTGGATGAACAGGACCCCGTGGAGGGCTGGATGAACAGGACCGCCCCGTGGAGGGCAGGATGAACAGTAGATGGTGGAGGGCAGGATGAACAGTAGCCCGTGGAGGGGTGGTGGAACAGGAGCCCGTGGAGAGGGCTGGTTGAACAGTAGCCGGCGGAGTAGCGCGCGGTGGAGGCTGGATGAACCGGAGCCCGTGGATGAACAGTCATAGGTGGAGGCTGGAGGAGGTCGACGGTGGATGAACAGTAGCCCGTGGAGGCTGGAGGCGGTCGACGGTGGACATGAACAGTATCCTGTGGAGTCCCGTTTTTCGGTATGCCACACCCCTCCCGATGAACAGGACCCCCGTTTCGACCATAGCGCTCCAACACAAGTCCGTTTCCTCCGTTTTGCGGTACGCCACACCCCTCCCGATCAACAGGACCCCCGTTTCTACCATAGGAGGTCCGTTTCCTCCGATTTGCGGTACGCCAGACCCCTCCCGATGAACAGGATCCCGTTTTGAACGTGGCCGGTCGAACACAAGGTCGTTTCCTCCATTCTGCGGTACGCCAGGCCTCGTTTCCATCGGCTGTTCCGTCCAAGCCCTCCCGATGAACACGACGACGCATTCTGTTCCGACCCAGCCGGTTGGCTCCCAATGAACACGACGACGACGCTGTTTCTCCGTTCCAACCCAGCCATGTACACGAGCCCTAGCCGTACATATGCGCGAGTAGGCGTTCGAGACCCTGCCCGTATGTACGTATGTGGCCGTATTTTCTTTCTTGCACACTGGCTGCTGTAGGTACGTGTACAACCTACGTGCGTGCCTCTACTACGACACGTGCGCGCCTCTACATCGACCAGTATGTACATACACGTTCGCGACCAGAATGACAATGCTACGTACGCTTCGACCAGGTGGGTCCCGACTGTCAGGCACTTCCTTGCGTGCGAAGATGTAGCTGGTGGGTCCCAGCAGTAAGAGGGCGAATCGTTTTTTTTTGCCCGGACGCACTTCCTTGCGTGCGAAGATGTAGCTGGTGGGTCCCAGCAGTGAGGGGGAAACGATTTTTTCGTGAAATACGGTGGCCCGTCCAGTGGGTCCCCACTGTCAGGTGGAGGAATAATTATTTTGCACGTAATAAGGAGGCACTTCCTTGCTGCGGCCGTGGAAACAGCTGTCAGCCTCTCCACGTACTGTCCACGTCCGATGGAAGCTGTTCCATGACCATGTTGACCACGCCGCGCCGAGAGCACCAGGGCAGTGGACGACGGCAAGGCCTAGGAAGGGGACGACGTGGAGACGGGGAAGACGCGGCAGTGGATGCCCACGCGTAGAGGAGTATGAGGGTTCACTGGTTCGCTGCGGTGTGAGGCTGCCGTCGCCGCAGAATAACAGGGGGTGTGGGTGAGTAGAGGGATGGTATGGCCAGTGGTGCGAGTAGTAGGGGGTGGTGAGGCCTCCGCCGCATCGCAGCCGGCCACGGGAGGCAGGAGCATGGGGCACGACCGGTGCTGGTTTGGGCGGCTGGAGCAAGAAGACCAGAGGTTGAAGAAGCACTATGGCCGTTGGATGGACATCATACGGTAAGTGGAGCTAGAACCATGCATATTGACTAAGTTGACAAAGCCCTCCGTCCCCGTCAACTTAGTAGGCCCACAAGTCAGCCTGCCACTATACTGGGTCCCAGCTAGCAGGGGGAGTATTCATTTTTTTTGTGCTTAATAAGGAGGCACTTCCTTGCGTGCGAAGATATAGCTGGTGGGTCCAAGTTGTCAGCGGCGGTAACATTTTTTTCGCGAAATACAGAGGCCCTTTCGGTGGGTCCCAGACGTCAGGTGGATGAATCATTATTTTGCGCGTAATAAGGAGGCATTTCCTTGCGTGCGGCCGTGGACCCAGTATCGACCTCTCCACGTCACATCCACTTCAGATGCATGTCGGTCGTTGACCATGTTGACCAGGAAAATGGACGACGGCGAGGCCTAGGAAGGAACAACACGGAGGCGAGGAAGACTCGGCGAGTTGTTTCCCACGCGGAGGGGATCTGTTGTCACGAGGTTTACTAGTTTGTCTGCGATCGCGGAGAATAACAACAGGTGTTGGTGAGTAGAGGATGGCTAGGCCAGCGATGGGAGTGCTGGTGGGGCGGTGAGGCCTGCAAGCAATAGCCGGCCCCCATGAGGAGGAGGAGCAGCAGTCCACTTGGCGCTTGTTTGAGCGGCTGGAGCAGGAAGAGCAGAGATTGAAGAAGCACGACGGCCGTTGGATGGAAATCCAACAGTCACTGCTTGTGCCTCAACCTTTTTTTAGGAAAGCCTGAAATCTGTGGAAAACAGCATACAACCCATCTACCATTATTTCTAATAATTTACAGCCCATTTGCTAATTCTTAATGTTTTCTTTGGATCCCATATTCTTTTTGTTAGCATTACAACCCATATTGTGGCTGCGGTTAAAGAATTATACAAAATTTTGCATATTTCGGTGCGGTTCGAACTGTTTTTAATCCCGAAATTTCGAGTCACATTCAAACTGATTTTAAAAATAAATGTATATCAATATAAAATCCAACAAATTGTCCACGCATAAAAATCAATGCAATTTAAAATCTCGAAATGAAAAAAAGAAATTTGAAACTAATTGCCAGTTTGATGTGTTTTAAAAATGTACAGCCCATTTCTCATTACTGATAGACCATTTTCTCGGCCAGCCGAATGAAGCTCTCCTTGTATTGAAAGATTTGCAGCCCAACAGGCCTAACAAAGCGACTTACTTGAAAATCACAAAAAAACTAGGTTGTGGCCGTGGACCCAGCTGCAGCCGTGGACACAGCTGTCAGCCTCTCCACGTACAATACTCTTTTGATGGAAGTCGGTCGTTGACCACATTGACCACGCCGCGCCAAGAGCACCAAGGCAGTGGACGACGGCGGAGCCGGGGAAGACGTGGCAGTGGATGCCCACGCGGAGAGGAGTACGAGGGTTCACTTGTTCGGCTGCGGTGTGAGGCTGCCGTCGCCGCAGAATAACAGGCGGTGTGGGTGAGTGGAGGGATGGTCTGGCCAGCGGTGGGAGTAGTATGGGGGCGGTGAGGTCTCCGCGGCATCACAGCCGGCCACGGGAGGCAGGAGTAGGCGACACGACCGGCGCTGCTTTGGGCGGCTGGAGCAAGAAGACCAGAGGTTGAAGAAGCACTATGGCCGTTGGATGGACATCGTACGGTCACAGGAGCTAGAATCGTTCATATTGACTAAGTTGACAAAGCCCTCTGTCCCCGTCAACTTAGTAGGCCCACAGGTCAGCCACCCACTATGGTGGGTCCCAGCTAGCAGGGGGTATTCATTTTTTTGTGCGTCATAAGGAGGCACTTCCTTGCGTGCGAAGATATAGCTGGTGGGTCCGACACACATCGTGGGGGAACATCTTTTCCGTGAAATACAGAAGCCCTTCCCGTGGGTCCTAGCTGTCAGGTGGAGGAATCATTATTTTGCGCGTAATAAGGAGGCATTTCCTTGTGTGTGGCCGTGGACCCAGCTGTCAGCCTCTCCACATACAGTCCACTTCCGATGGATGTCGTTCATTGACCATGTTGACCAGGCCGCGCCGAGAGCACCAGGGCGGTGGACGATGGCGAGGCCTAGGAAGGGAACCACACGAAGGCAGGTAAGACTCAGCAGTTGTTTCCCACGCGGAGGGGAGTACGACTGTACGAGGGTTTACTGGTCCGTCTGCCGTCGCCGGAGAATAACAGCAGGTGTGGGTGAGTAGAGGGATGGCTAGGCCAGCGATGGGAGTACGGTGGGGCGGTGAGGCCTGCGTGGCAGCATAGCCGGCCGTGGGAGGAGGGAGCAGGCAGTCCCGCCGACGCTTGTTTGAACGGCTGGAGCAGGAAAAGCAGAGATTGAAGAAGCACGACAGCCATTGGATGGACATCCAACAGTCACTGCTCTCGTGTGCATTATTTCTAATAATGTACAGCCCATTTGCTAATTCTTAAGACTTTTTTTGGAGCCCATCTTCTTTTTGTTACATTACACCCCATATTGTGGCCACGGTTAAAAAGTATACGAATTTTTTGTATATTTCGGTGCGGTCAACTGTTTTTAATCCCGAAATATCGATTCACATTCAAACTATTTTGAAAAAAAAATTATATAAATATAAAATCCAAATAATTGTCCACGCATAAAAATCAATGGAATTTAAAATCTGGTAATGAAAAAAAATTGAAACTAATTCCCGGTTTGATGTGTTTTAAAAATGTACAACCCATTTCTGGGCAAACGAAATGAAAGTCTCCTCGTCTTGAAAGATTTGCAGCCCAGCAGGGCTGATAAAGCAAGTAGGCCTCGTTTGGGTATTTCTATTAAAAAATAGAACTGAGCTAGCCATTTTCAGCAAGAAAAATACACAACTGGGCTCATGATGTGGTAAACATAAATAAAAACACTGGCTAGACGGGCCACAGCCCCCGCACAGCCCCGTTGTTACCCTGATCCGTCGCTAAAACTAGTATAAATAACAACTGCTTGTTCCTCAAAAAAAAAAACTGCGCGACCTGCTGGGTCCCTGGTGTCAGCCACTCGTAGTGTAATTCTCTCGTTTATTGACTATGTTGACAATGGCGTGAGTCCCAGATGTCCAATCATTAGGAGGAACCATATTTTTGGGCTTGTAATATAGAGGCACTTGCTTGCGTACTGCCATGACGCTGATGGGTCCCTACTGTCATCCTCTCCACGTACAGTCATCTCCTTGTTCCTCTCGGTTGTTGACGATGTTGACAACGCAAGAGGGCGGCGCACCATGCACGGCGAGAGAACCAAGGCCGCAAGGCGGAGGACGACGGCGAGGCCTCGGACGGAACAAGCAGGAGCCGTGGAAGATGCGTCGGTCCATCAGACGAGCGGAGAATCTGAGGTTGACTGGTTGGTCTTGAGTGCGTGTTGGGGCTGACGTCGCTGGAGAATAACATGACGTGTGGGGGAATAGAGGGAGGGACTGTCCAATGTTGGAGGGTACGTACGGTAGGGCAGCGGAGGCACAGCCAGCCATGGGAGGCGGGAGCAGGCGGAGCCGACGGGGTGGTTTTGTTTGGGTGGCTCCAGGAAGAAGAAGACAAGAGATAGAAGATATACGACAGATGTTGGATGTCAATCCAACGGCTGGTAGGCAGAATCGTTTGTTGACTGGCTAGTAAGTCGACACCACCTTGGATAGGCTATTTCCTCGCGGGTCCCAAATGTCAGAATCATAATCTGTCATGGTCATGCAGCCCTTCCTATGAAAATTTACAGCCCATTTGATGTGCTAGTTGGAAATAAGTTTGTGGGTGCTGGTGGGGGCTAATCACTTGGCTTCTGTAATGCACTGTGAGCTCAAGTAGCCGGCGAGATTGATGTTATTTCCCTTGGTTGGGATTTGTTAGTTGTTACAATATTTCACTCTAAATTAAACGATTGGGAAGCCATTTGCCTTGCTTCAAAGAAAATATGACAGTCACGGCCGAGTTGAAAAGGGCAAGAACAGCTAACTCCAGGTTACAAACTGTACAAAAGCACGAGGGTTAATTGTTCGTCAGGTTTACAAAAAACCCAGGTTGAAAAGGGCAACAACATCTAACTCCAACACTGTTTTTGGCAGTCACAGTCAAATGGATCAGTCAGGTCCATAGAATGAACATCCTGGGTCGTAAAATTTACTGGATTATGACCACAATATGTTGTAAATAGAAGCCCGGCACGTTCAGAAGCTCTTTTGCCCACCTGAAACTCCTTTTTTTGCTCTTCCACATACCCATCCGTCAAAACATGTTGTTGATAAACTTAAGCCTGATGGACAATAGTAACCTCGCGTTCAGCAGGAAGAATGTGACAAATCCAGTGTTTGCACGGTTGGCTACATATCGTTCTAGCGGTATTGTCTTCATTGGAATCTCATGAGAAGTGAGAAAATCCCGATGCTTACGAATCCACCGATTGGTTATGACTTTCTTACCCCGTCCTGTTGCCTAAATAGACATGAAGATTGAAAACAGTTAAGGTCTAAAAAAAGGAGTGTCGAAAGAGCAACAAATGAACGGTTAATTCTAGTACACTATATGCGGGCTTCCAATGTGCGTGAAATTATCACCTTTATATACAACTTCTCCAGACATGGAAAGCATTGCAGCAAGCCAATAATCTTGTTCAGATCAAAACTATTCATTTGGATATATAAGATCTTGACAGAATCCAGCACCATTGATAGGCCATCCATGGAGAAACTCTTCATTGAGCATAGAACATAATATTAGTACAAAATGTGTACTCCAAGATGACATATAACTTATGCACAGAAATTTAAAATGCAGCTTATGGTTACAAGTGTAGATGATAATGTAAAGTACCTGAAGAACTATGGAGCCAAAACCAAATTGAAATGAGCACAGAGATCATGTATTACACCCAAGGTCTCTAGTTTAGGCGTAGAGAGGACGGATATTTGCAACAGTGAATAACTAGAATCAATGATCAACCTTTGAAGTGAAGGGGCATCTTGGATGATGAGCTTACTTTCGTCAAAACAAATTCCAATTCTTACAAGGTTAGGCGACTTTATTTGGAGACAACCGATTCTAACTGTGAAAACAAGCACCAAGCACTCCAGGGCAGGGCAACTGGAGTGGATGATGTTGTGCAATGAGGCCTCTGATATACGAACCCGCACAAGAGAAAGTTTCTTCAGAAATGGGAGTAGAAGGTTTAGTACCAGATTGTCTCGTAGGTCACACAGCGCAAAGGTAGCAGTGTGGAGAGAGGAGGAAAACCGCGAGATGGACATCGGTGCTAAGGGCATAGGTAGATGGCATTCGGTATCTAGTAGGTGATTTCCAGGGGAATAGAAGAACTCAAGCAGCTGTAGTTCTGTGAATTCTAGGGATTTCAGCCAGGCGTCCACCGTGCAGGGCATGGTATGCTTGCTCAGGTAGCATGACGGGATGCAGAGGCTTTGAACAGAGCCCTGGTGGGAGGAGATGATGGATCTGGGGATTTCAAAATCATTGAAGAGAGATAGCTTATGACAGTCGAGATTAAGGGGCACGGTACGCCATAGAGGGCGCCACCGAATTGAGAGGACTTGGGTGCGGCAGCAATCCTTGGTGGGGAGAAGCGAGATGATATCCCCAAGGACGGCGTCCGAGAGATCGCTGATGCGTTCCACCCGAGATTCTACGAGTTCCTGGGGTGGGGGTGGGGTCACAGCTTCTCCCCGCGCTGCCGGGTGCGGAATCTACAACAGGTGTCACCGCTGGCGGGAGCCTCATCTTCTTGGCGCTGGGGTCAGCCGACTCCATTTTCCTCGAGGGCATCGCGTCGCGCTCATGGATTTGAGCAGAGTAACGAATGACGAGCCTAGTTGTAGTGCGAGTGAAGAAGGGGAGCTGGGGGTTTTCTGTAGTAGTGAGCAAGAAGGGGAGCTGGGGTTTTCTGTAGGAGTGAGGTGAGGAATTTGGGGGTACGAGTGGAGCGAGATGACGTGAGGTGGGTGGGAGTGAAGAGGAAGAAGAACACCCAGGTTTGGGGGGGGGGCGGCGGTGTGCTGTGTGTGAGTAGCGCCTCTCATTCAGTAAATATATGGACTTTTGAATTGATTTTACTATTTACTAGGGTGGATGTGTTGTTTTGTCTTGGGCCCTGAGAAACAATTACTACTAGTACAGTGGAGACACTCTACAACTACCCCGAAAAACAATTACTACTAGTACAGTGGATACAATACCGCTTCTGGCTCCTCCTAGGTCATCGAAACGTCTCCCTCTACTGAATGCTGTTATACTTTTGTTCACCGACATGCGGGCCATGCAGCGCGCTGGCCCAAATGCCATCCACCAAATTAGAAGGCAGTATGCAGGCGGAGAGTCACCTCGGTCGTAGCGCGGCAATAATGAGCCATCGTATCACAAAACCCCACCTCCCCGCAGTCTAAGTTTGATGGACGAAGCAACCATCATTTCACTCTTCGCTGAATCCCCTTCTCCTGTAACATCCCAAATTTTCAATTTGGCATGTTATACCTAGGTCATCCATGCATATCATATTTTATTGCATTTTCGTTTGCAATCCTCGAAATCCTAAGCAACTCAAGGACCCTCGGAGAGAGTTGGGGATTTTCCGATTTTCATATTTGAATTTTATCAAATAATGAAGATCGAGGATTTTGGATTTTATTATTTTCTCTCGGAAAATATTTCATGTTTAATAATAAATGAGAGGAGATAATTTGACTTCTCAAAAATAATTGAAATATCGGAGGAAAATGTTAAAATCATTATTTGGATTTTATTTTATTTATTTGGAATTTTATTTGCCCTAGAGAAAAATTTGCATGATTTAAAAAATTGCATTTTAGGGGCCAAGAAAAGTTCATCTTGTTCTAAATATTTTATTTGGACAAAGCAAACTTGTTTTGGCATTTTTTAGATTTGTATTTATTTTTCTAGGATTTTATAAGTTTCGGCGGAATGTTTTAAAAAAAAAGAGACCCGCGCCCGACTGGGCCAAGGGCCCAGCCGAGCAGGCCGGCCCAGCCACACGAGCCGCCACCGCCTTCCCGCGTCGCCGCCTCCGCGTCCGACCCGGACTCCACCGTCGCCGCCTTGCCCCTTCCCAAGTCAGACCCCCCAACCTATATATATAGCCCCCTCTAAACCACCACCGCCCCCTCCGGAGCCCGGCCGAGCCGAGCCCGAGCCGCCGCCCGCCGAGTCGCCGCCGCCGCCTCTAGCCGCCGTCGCCACTCCCGCCGCCACCCACCCACCGCCACCCGCCCCCTCGCCCGAGCCCACGGAGCCGCCCGCCCGCCGGACGACCTCGCCGAAGGTAGCCCCTCGTCGCCGTTTTTTTTAGAAAACCCCTTCGGTTTTTTTTCTAGAAAAACCCTAGCCCGTTTTTTTATATAGATCGGTTTTATTTCTCCGGTTTATTTGTTTTGTGAGCGTTCGCTCGTTCGTTCGTTTTTTTAACGTGTTCGTCGTTTAGTTTCTGCTAACGAACGTTCGTTCGTTTAGCTTCTTTTTTTGGATTTATTCCGCGATTTTTTCGATCGCGATTTCTGATCCGATATTCGAATTAGTATAACTTTTCGCTCGTTTATCGGAATCAGGCGATTCAAGCGCCTGGAGTTTCATCTCGAAACCCTCTTTCCAAATAGCCAACTCAAACAAGTTTTTGCCTTTGTAAAATTTGGCCCTAGTTCAGATTAGTAAACGGATCTTGTTTCTTTCGTCGTTTCAGTGTCGTTGCTCCGTTTGGTTTGATTTTTCTTGTGAACCGAAGTTCTTAAGTTGAACTCTCCGGTCAACCTATTTCAGTTGAAGTTTCTTTTGTGCATCTTTGCTTGTTGCTTATATATGTATTGTTTGCTTGCGATAGAATTCCCGGAGTGCGAAGCGTGTTACTACGAGTCTCTAGGATTCACGGATCGTCAGCAAGGCAAGTAACACTTGATCATATTTCCTTTCATACCCAGTTTTTATGCATTAGTTCAACCCTCAAACATTGCATGGTTAGGATGTCATTAATTTGTGGGTTGAGAAGTAGATGATGAGGTAGGAACCTATTGCCCTGTTACTATCAAACCCTTGGGAGTTATTTCTACGTGTTGCTTATATTGCTATGCTATGCTCATAGACGTGGTTTGGGTTTGAGAGATATTCATGACAGATGTGAGATTGTTAATTAATGGTTTACTTTAAGGTGGCAACTTAAATACACATCTGGGTGGATTGAGGCACCTGGGGGAACCCAGTGTTGTCTGTTTTATTTTTGGAAATCCCGGGGTACCCGTGTGATCTTCCTATGGACCGCCACCCAGGCTCAAAGGGAACTGAGATTATTCATGCTAGAAACTTCTGTGTGCAGCCACAAGCTATTATGGGCTCTAGCATAGTTGAGTAAGTTACGTGAAGCTCTTGAAGAGGTAGATCAGCAGGTAGTGGGTTTTGTAGGTTTGGTATGATCTATCCGGAGTAGAGAGTTAATGTTTCTAAAAGACTGTGTCTCAGTCATCCGTTTCTCAAACACCATGTAGTGCGAGAAATCAACGGAGGCGATCGAGTCTTGTGGGGAAAAGTGCGCAAACCTCTGCAGAGTGTACAATCTAATCATGGTTAGCCGTGTCCCCGGTTATGGACAAATTCTGAGTATCTAGTACTTGAGTAATTACATGTATCTCATCACTCTAAATTAATATTGTTGGGTTGTTAATTACTTTAATTGGGATTGAGTTGGGGTTATACCTTCTCAATAATGTTTCAACCACCATGATAGTTAAATTAAAATTTATTCCTTTGATGTAGGGAAAAATTGGCTTCTCCGCAAACTGTAACCGTAGAGCTTTCCACCAGCCAAATATGCATGTAGTGTTAGCATTATTCTATTGTGTTACATTGCCAGCATATTCCATGTGCTGACCCGTTCTCGGGCTGCAACGTATTATGTTGCAGACTTTTCAGACGAGGAGTAAGGTTCGATAGGTCGTTGCCGTGCAGCTCAGCTATGCAGTTGGAGTTGATGGACTCACTTTATCTTCCAAGCCTTCTGTTGTTATCGTATTAGATGACCTTAAGCCATATTATTGTAATAAGTTCTCTTTTGAGACATTCGATGTAATAAGTGTGTGATTGCTACTCTGTAATAAGTCCTTCGAGTACTGTGTGTGTCAGCATTACCGATCCAGGGATGACACGGAAGCGCAGAGACTTGACCATCTGAGGTCGGGTCGCTACAAGATGGTATCAGAGCACACGCTGAGTGTAGGACACGACCACTAAGATAAAACCATAGGTCACTCTTCTCTACTCATTTCTGACTCCTCTGCATTTTTCCACTCTTTAGGATGACGAAGATGAAGTACAAGTTTGCACAACCGGATGAAGACACACCTTTTGGACGCCACTTGAAGGAAGTCACTAGGTACCTGAATATTGGAATACCAAGCTTCACCGGGACATACAACGCCACCTTACCAGAAGAAGAGTGCTGGAAGATTCAAGCTCTAGTTCCCGGAAGGACGTTTGTGCCAATCACGGAGCCCATAGTGTGTGTTTTCAATGCACCAACATGGAGTTTGGGAAAGAGTATGGCAGCTCACATTACCATGGGACGCATTGGAGAAGTCTACAATAGGGAGCTTAAAGACACCATATATCAAATATGCGGGCGCCGAGACGAGCAATGGGAAGTAATCAGCACCAAGAAGGATAGATCCATTGCAGCTTACATCCAGGAGCTAAACCAACACATTCCACGTCAGGAGAACCAGATGTGCGCAGACATGATGGATTTGAAGAAGGCGAAAACTAGGATCATCGAGCTGGAGGAAGAACTCAAGTTTACAGGCGATGGATATGAGGAAGAAATCAAGACCCTACTGGAGAAGAATGACGACCTAGTCAAGAAGATCGGAGTCTTCATGGGAGGACCAGCACCGAAAGAAGAGGAAGAAGATCCCACTTGTCCGGACAACTACATCATCATCGACGACACTGACTCTGATCCAAGTGATGATGACTATGAAGACGAAGCTGGAGCAGACATCATGGAGTCTTCCACCGATTAAAATTTCTAAATGACCACCATATAATAGTAGTATCCCCCCATGTAATTAGTAGTAGTTGAGCACTTATGCGATAGTCCTAGACCATTTTGTATGCCCTTGCTTGATTGAATGAATGTGTGTGTTTGCCTCATGTGCATATGGGTAGTGTTTTTCGCTAGACCTCTTTGTATTCTAATCTCTTCCATCTAAACCCTCAGATGCCTCCGAGACATGACCCCTGTTTTGTTTTCCCACCGGAGACCCAGTTGATCTAGCAGCAGAATGCCTTGATGCAGTTGCTAGTTCAGAATCAGGGCAACAACAACAACAACAACAATAACCCGCCGCCAGTGGACAATTTAGCTCGCTTTCTGAGCTTACAACCGCCGGTGTTTTCCAGTAGCACTGAGCCAATAGTTGTTGATGATTGGCTACACCGTGTTGGAAGGGAGTTAACCACCGCAGGATGCACGGATGCTGAAAGGGTGCGCTTTGCCGCACATCAATTGGATGGAACAGCAGCCGCATGGTGGGAGAATTACACGGCTACTTTTCCGATAGCCAATGTCACTTGGGACCAGTTCAACAAGCTTTTCGCACGGCCCATGTTTCAAACTGGAGCCATGCAGATAAAGAAGCGTGAGTTTCGCAACTTACGCCAGGGGAACCGTACTGTGGCCCAGTACGTGGATGAGTTTAGCAAGTTATTAGGCTATGCGCCTGATGATGTGGCCACAGATGCCGCGAAGCAAGAGAAGTTTATGGAAGGGCTGAATGATGAGATGAGTATGCAGTTGATGGTGGCAACTTTCAACAACTACCAGGAGTTGGTATATAAGGCCCTAATGATTGAAGGGAAGCAACAACAGATTGAGAACCGTAAAAGGAAGTATGGACAAGGGAAGTATAACTCAGGAACTCACCAGAAGCCTCGCTTAACCCCGAATTCGGGAGGACTTGTTCATAACCATGGAGGACATAACCATACTGGAGGAGGATCGCATAATCAAAGTGGTGCGAAGAACGGGAATGGGAATGGAGTCAACAATAATCAGAATCGCTCTAACCCAGCTACACCCGCCAAGAGGAACTTAAGCCAAGTCATTTGCTTCAAGTGCGGGAAGACAGGGCACTATGCCAATGACTGCCCTGAAGGAAAGAATGGAAAAAAAAATGGAAGCACTGGGAAGAAGCCCAATCCATTCAACAAAGGACAAGTGAACCACGTTAACGTGGAGGAAGTTGAAGAGCAGCCGGACGCGGTTATAGGTAAGTTTTTGGTTCAGACATTTACCGCTATTGTTCTTTTCGATACTGGTGCATCACATTCATACATATCAAGGGGATTTGTGGAAAAGTTTAAGTTACCAACCCAAACCCTTAGGACCCCTCTTCTAGTGAGCTACTTTGGAGCAGTACATGGCTAGCAGATGGTGCCCCAGATACCCCTAATCATTGGCATGCATGTTTTTCGTCGACCTAATTATCTTGAGTCGCAAGGATTGGATGTGATATTAGGTATGGACTGGATGTCAAAGTATGGAGGAAGTATTGACTGTGCTAGCAAGTCAATTTATCTTACCACCCCAGAGGAAAAAGGATTAAGTATGTATCTAGACATGTGCCTAGGAGGAGCCAAGTGAATGCTCTCACGGGAGTTATGCAGGGAGGAAGTACCTGTAGTAAAGGATTATCCGGATGTTTTTCGGAGGAGTTACCGGGCATGCCACGGATCGAGACATCGAGTTTACGATAGAACTATTGCAGTGCAGGGCCAATATCAAAGAGACCCTACGGATGCCCGCAAATGATCGGAGGAAATTAAGAAGCGAGATCAAGGAGCTATTAGAGAAAGGTTACATTAAGTGAAGTTCATCACCTTGGGGAGCCCCAGTACTTTGGTTGAGAAGAAGGATAAATCCCTAAGGATGGTTGTTGATTACCGATCTCTGAATGAAGTGACGATAAAGAACAAGTATCCATTACCAATGATTAATGATCTGTTTGATCAGTTGCAAGGAGCTAAGGTGTTTTCGAAGATTGATCTACGATCAGGATACCATCAGTTGAAGATTCGAGAGAAGGATATACCAAAGACAACATTTACCACACGGTTTGGATTATATGAGTATACGGTCATGTCATTTAGACTGACTAACGCCCCTGCCTATTTCATGAGTATGATGAACAAAGTGTTCATGGAGTATTTGGACAAGTTTGTTGTGGTGTTTATTGATGATATTATGGTTTACTCGAAGAACGAAGAGGAGCACGCGGAACATCTACGTTTGGTTCTCGAGAGACTCAGGGAACACCAGTTATACGCCAAATTCAGTAAGTGCGAGTTTTGGTTGAAGGAAGTTGGATTTCTTGGGCATGTTATATCAGGAGAGGGTATAGCAATAGACCCTAGTAAGGTTCGATCGATCCTTTGAACGGTTGGCACCCACTTCAGTCGGCGAGATTTGCAGTTTCCTTGGACTGGCAGGATATTATCGGAGATTCATTGATAATTTTTCCAAGATTGCTAAGCCAATGACTGAATTGCTAAAGAAGGATACTAAGTTCAAATGGACAGAGGATTGCGAGACAAGCTTTCAAGAGTTGAAGAAACGGTTGACTACAACCCCAGTGCTGACATTGCCAGATATACATAAGGAGTTTCAAGTGTATTGTGACGCCTCTCGCTTGGGACTTGGATGTGTTCTTATGCAGGATGGAAAAGTTGTTTCGTATGCCTCACGACAACTAAAGCCACATGAGTTGAACTATGCCACGCATGATTTGGAGTTAGTAGCTGTAGTACATGCGCTGAAGACCTGGAGACATTATCTTATTTGAAACTGTTGTGATGTGTACACGGATCATAAGAGTTTGAAGTACATTTTCACACAGAAGAAGTTAAACCTCAGATAGAGGAGATGGATGGAACTCATAAAGGATTACGACATGAAGCTACACTATCATCCAGGAAAGGCCAACGTCGTAGCAGACGCTTTGAGCCGGAAAAGTTATGTCAATATCCTTGAAAGCAAAGGATTGCCAAAGGAGTTAGCTGCGGAGATCATGGAACTTCGGTTGGAGATTGTTCCAAGAGGTTTTCTTGCAACAATGGAGGTTCAGTCGACGTTATTGAACAAGATTCGAGAAGCTCAGAAGAAGGACAAAGAGATTGCTGAGATAAAAGAGAAGATGGGCAAGGGAAAGCCAAAGGTTTTCGCGAGGATGAGCATGATACCTTGTGGTTTGAGGACGGTTTATGTGCCCAACAATTGGAGATCGGAAGTTAATACTTCAAGAGGCCCATGACTCACCATACTCGATTCACCCCGGAAACACCAAGATGTATTTGGACTTGAAGGAACGTTTCTGGTGGACTGGTATGAAGAAGGATGTTGCCAAGTACGTAGCCGTTTGTGATGTATGTCAGAGAGTGAAGGCGGAGCATCAAAAGCCAGCAGGACTGTTGCAGCCTATGCCAATACCCGAATGGAAGTGGGACAAACTTGGCATGGACTTTATTACCGGATTACCCAGAACCAAGGCAGGATATGATTCAATATGGGTAGTTGTGGATCGTTTGACCAAAGTAGCTCACTTCATCCCAGTGAAAACAACTTATACAAGTGCCAAGTTAGCCAAGATATATATGACCAGGATCGTATGTTTGCACGGAGTTCGAGGAGCATCGTGTCGATATAGAGAACACAGTTTACTTCAAAGTTTTGGCATCACTACACGGACTTTGGGTACCAGTTGGAGTTTAGTACGCGTTCCACCCACAGACGGATGGATGACAGAGAGAGTCAACCAGATTACGGAGGACATGTTGAGAGCTGTGCGCTAGATTATGGATCTAGTTGGGATGACAATTTGCCGTCTGTGAGTTCTCGTACAACAACAGCTACCAGGCCAGTTTGAAGATGGCACCGTTCGAAGCTCTGTATGGACGCAGATGTAGAACACCATTGATGTGGGATGAGGTTGGAGATCGTCAGTTGTTTGGACCAGATTTGATCAAGGAATCAGAGGAGAAGGTTAAACTGATCAAAGACAGACTAAAGATTGCTCAGTCTAGACAGAAGAGTTACGCAGATTAAAAACGCAAGGAAGTAACCTATGAAATTGGAGACATAGCCTATCTGCGAGTATCACCCTTGAGGGGAGTGAAACGTTTTGGAGTAAAGGGAAAGTTAGCCCCAAGATTTGTAGGATCGTATCGTGTTTTGGAACGGATGGGAGAAGTTGCCTACAAGCTGGAGTTACCCGAAGGATTGTCAGGAGTTCACGATGTGTTCCACGTATCACAGCTGAAGAAGTGCCACGCTGAGATGGCCGATATACCGTTAAGGGATACAGTGCCCCTAGAGGAGATACAATTGGATAGTAATTTGACTTATGAGGAGAAGCCAGTAAAGATTCTTGATTTCGACAGTCGAGTCACTCGCAGCAAGGTTATCAAGTTTTCTAAAGTTCAGTGGAGCCACCATACCGAGGAGGAAGCCACCTGGGAGCGAGAAGATGATATTCGCAAGGACCATCTGCACCTATTTTCTAGCCAACCCGAATCTCGAGGGAGAGATTCATCTTAAGGGGGGTAGGTTTGTAACATCCCAAATTTTCAATTTGGCATGTTATACCTAGGTCATCCATGCATATCATATTTTATTGCATTTTCGTTTGCAATCCTCGAAATCCTAAGAAACTCAAGGACCCTCGGAGGGAGTTGGGGATTTTCCGATTTTCATGTTTGAATTTTATCAAATAATGAAGATCGAGGATTTAGGATTTTATTATTTTTCTCTCCGGAAAATATTTCATGTTTAATAATAAATGAGAGGAGATAATATGACTTCTCCAAAATAATTGAAATATCGGAGGAAAAATGTTAAAATCATTATTTGGATTTTATTTTATTTATTTGGAATTTTATTTACCCTAGAGAAAAATTTGCATGATTTAAAAAATTGCATTTTAGGGGCCAAGAAAAGTTCATCTTGTTCTAAATATTTTATTTGGACAAAGAAAACTTGTTTTGGCATTTTTTAGATTTTTATTTATTTTTCTAGGATTTTATAAGTTTCGGCGGAACGTTTTAAAAAAAGAGACCAGCGCCGATGGGCCAAGGGCCACCAGCGAGCAGCCCTAGCCTAGCCGCCGAGCCGCCGCCGCCGCCTTCCGCGTCGCCGCCACCGCGTCCGACCTGGACTCACGCCGCTGCCGCCGCCTTGCCCCTTCCCAAGTCGGACCCCACAACCTATATATATAGCCGCCCCCCTCTAAACCACCACCGCCACCACCGCCACTCCGGAGCCCGGCCGGCCGAGCCCGAGCCGCCGCCGCCGCCTCTAGCCGCCGCCGCCACTCTCGCCGCCACCCACCGCCGCCACCCCGCGCCCCTCGCCGAGCCCCGCCGGAGCCGCCTGCCCGCCGGACGACCTCGCCGGAGGTAGCCCCTCGTCGCCGGTTTTTTTTTAGAAAACCCCTTCGGTTTTTTTCTAGAAAAACCCTAGCCCGTTTTTTTATATAGATCGGTTTTATTTCTCCGGTTTATTTGTTTTGCGAGCGTTCGCTCGTTCGTTCATTTTTTTCGAACGTGTTCGTCGTTTAGTTTGTGCTAACGAACGTTCGTTCGTTTAGCCGTTCGTCGTTTTCTTTTTTCGGATTTATTCCGCGATTTTTCCGATCACGATTTCTGATCCGTTGTTTGAATTAGTATAACTTTTCGCTCGTTTATCGGAATCAGGCGATTCAAGCGCCTGGAGTTTCATCTAGAAACCCTCTTTCCGAATAGCCAACTCAAACAAGTTTTTGCCTTTGTAAAATTTGACCCTAGTTCAGATTAGTAAACGGATCTTGTTTCTTTCGTCGTTTCAGTGTCGTTGCTCCGTTTGGTTTGATTTTTCTTGTGAACCGGAGTTCTTAAGTTGAACTCTCCGGTCAACCTCTTTCAGTTGAAGTTTCGTTTTTGCATATTTGCTTGTTTCTTATGTATGTATTGTTTGCTTGCGATAGAATTCCCGTAGTGCGAAGCGTGTTACTACGAGTCTCTAGGATTAACGGATCGTCAGCAAGGCAAGTAACAATTGATCATATTTCCTTTCATACCCAGTTTTTATGCATTAGTTCAACCCTCAAACATTGCATGGTTAGATTGTCATTAATTTGTGGGTTGGGAAGTAGATGATGAGGTAGGAACCTATTGCCCTGTTACTATCAAACCCTTGGGAGTTATTTCTACGTGTTGCTTATATTGCTATGCTATGCTCGTAGACGTGGTTTGGGTTTGAGAGATATTCATGACAGATGTGAGATTGTTAATTAATGGTTTAATTTAAGGTGGCAACTTAAATACACATCTGGATGGATTGAGGAACCTGGGGGAACCCAGTGTTGTCTGTTTTATTTTTGGAAATCCCGGGGTACCCGTGTGATCTTCCTATGGACCGCCACCCAGGCTCAAAGGGAACTGAGATTATTCATGCTAGAAACTTCCGTGTGCAGCCAGAAGCTATTATGGGCTCTAGCATAGTTGAGTAAGTTACGTGAAGCTCTTGAAGAGGTAGATCAGGAGGTAGTGGGTTTTGTAGGTTTGGTATGATCTATCCGGAGTAGAGAGTTAATGTTTCTGAAAGACTGTGTCTCGGTCATCCGTTCCTCAAACACCATGTAGTCCGAGAAATCAACGGAGGCGATCGAGTCTTGTGGGGAAAAGTGCGCAAACCTCTGCAGAGTGTACAATCTAATCATGGTTAGTCGTGTCCCCGGTTATGGACAAATTCTGAGTATCTAGTACTTGAGTAATTACATGTATCTCATCACTCTAAATTAATATTGTTGGGTTGTTAATTACTTTAATTGGGATTGAGTTGGGGTTATACCTTCTCAATGATGTTTCAACCACCATGATAGTTAAATTAAAATTTATTCCTTTGATGTAGGAAAAAATTGGCTTTTCCGCAAACTGTAACCGTAGAGCTTTCCACCAGCCAAATCTGCATGTAGTTTTAGCATTATTCTATTGTGTTACATTGCCAGCATATTCCATGTGCTGACCCGTTCTCGGGCTGCAACGTATTATGTTGCAGACTTTTCAGACGAGGAGTAAGGTTCGATAGGTCATTGCCGTGCAGCTCAGCTATGCCCTTGGAGTTGATGGACTCACTTTATCTTCCAAGCCTTCCGCTGTTATCGTATTAGATGGCCTTAAGCCATATTATTGTAATAAGTTCTCTTTTGAGACATTTGATGTAATAAATGTGTGATTGCTACTCTGTTATAAATCCTTCGAGTACTGTGTGTGTCAGCATTCCCGATCCAGGGATGACACGGAAGCACAGAGACTTGACCATCTGAGGTCGGGTCGCTACACTCACCGTCTTCAAGAAAGGCAACACTTGCATCTGCCACTGTTCTTCTCTCCCAACGAAGGGAAGGTAAGCGGATCCCTGATGTTGGTTGAAAGTGCGTTATATCGACTAGAGGGGGGGTGAATAGGCGATTTTAAAGAATTCTTCAATGAGGAATTTGCCGGTGAGGAAATTCCTAAGTGAAGAACTACTTGCAGCTAAATAAGTACTCAGAAGTAAGCATAAGAGAATGCGGGCAAGGTCATCATGATGAAATGAAGACAATCAAAGAGTACAGAAAGCATAAACACGGGATAGCACAAGATGAAGACAAACAGACTGAAGAATTGAACTAAGGAAATTGAGAAAGTCTTCAGTCAAAGTCTTCAAACACAGATATGAACGAACACTCAACACAGTAATGAGGAATTGAAAGAGTTGAGGAAATAGAACCAGTTAGGTTGGTGAAGACAATGATTTGATAGACCAGTTCAACTGCTGTCTCGGTTATGCGTCTGGTTGGAGCGGCCGAGTATTTAAGCTCAAGGACACACGATCCTGGACACCCGATCGGCGAGCACGCAGCTCAGACACCAAGTCCTCACCGTATTCTCCTTGAACTAAGGTCACACACACTCGCCCAATCACTCGTGGTAAGTCTTGAGCGACTTCCAAACCTTCACAGACTTGGTCACTCGGTGATCCACAATTCCTCTTGGATGCTCTAGACCATGGCGCCTAACCGTCTGGAAGAAGCACAGTCTTCAAAGGTAACAAGCATCGGATCCATGCAGGTCAATCTCTTGATGATGCTCAATCACTTTGGGTTTATAGGGGTTCGGTTTTTGGGTTTTTCCTCACTCGATGATTTTCGCTCAAAGTCCACAGAGGATGGGTTGCTCTCAAATGACAAGTGTCAAGTTCTCTCGGAGCAGCCAACCAGCTAGTGGTTGTAGAGGCGACTATTTATAGCCTAGGGAGCAGCCCGACATGATAAGACATAAATGCCCTTCAATGATATGACCGTTAGGTGGATAAGATATTTTGGGACAGGTGGCGCAAGACACGGCAACAATCAGAAATTTGACTCTCAAATTCCTCAGGGCTATCATGTTCCTCACTGTGTAGGCAATCCGCACTGGCGAATTCCTAACTCCTCAGTCAGAACAAATTCCTTAGTGACCAGAAGAACTTCGTCTCTGTCACTAAAGAAATTGACTGAACTGTATGAGATTTCCAAATGCTTCACTCGAAGGGATTGGTAGGTGTAGGATTTTGAGTTGAGCATCACATGGAAATTTTTCCTTAGTATTTCCTCGAACCCCTTTAACAGTACGGTGTTTCCTATGACTCAAGAAAGAGAAAACGAAACTACGAAAACAAAAATCTTCACGCTTCATGTTCCTCAAATGAATACCAAGTCTTCAAGGTCACACCAATTTCTTCACTTTCAAAGTCTTCAGGAAGTCTCAGAATATCAAAGTCTTCAGTCGAAGAACTTCATTTTTAGGGGTCGACTTTCTCTGTAATATCAAACTCCTCATAGTCTTATAGACCTGTGTACACTCATAAACACATTAGTCCCTTAACCTATAAGTCTTCAATACACCAAAATCACTAAGGGGCACTAGATGCACTTACAATCTCCCCCTTTTTGGTGATTGATGACAATATAGGTTAAGTTTTCAACGGGGATAAACATATGAAGTGTAAATACTGAGATTGAGGAATTTGATTGCAAGATATAGAAGAACTCCCCCTGAAGATGTGCATAGTGAGGAATTTGCTTTTGAGGCAATGCACATTTGAAGAGTTGAATCATGGAGATCTCCCCCTATATCTTGTAATTCATACAGGCATTTGACATATAATATGAAGAATTTGAAATGCATGATGAAATATGGTGACTGATGTAATTCAGCATGCGTGTATTAACACAAAAAGAGGAATAAGCATGCAGAGGAACACATCAAAAGTATCAAAGCACCATCGGGTTTAAGATTACAACTCGATCCAATAAAAGTTTCAGAAGAACGAGAGTTGTAACTTAGCAAAACAAATTGCCCATATATTAGACCCGCTTGAAGACTAACTCACATTTCTCCCCCTTTGTCATCGAATGACCAAAAGGATCGAAAATGAGGACTAACGCCCCTGAAGAATTTCAAGTTGATGAAGGAGCGCCAGCGTTGTTGGGGTCGGTTGTTGTAGTAGAGCCTGCCGCAGTGTCATCCAAGTCTTCATTTTCATCAATGTCTCGCGAAAAAGAATAGGAGCTGGCCACCAAGGAAGGAACCTTGACCTTCTTGAATTTCTTCGGTGGAGGTGCAGACCAGTCAAATCCTTCCTTGAGACCCATTGTCTTCAGTTCTTCTGCGTTGTAGACATTAGAAAGAACAGCCCAGGTGCGTTTGAAGGTTTCATGGAGGTAGTATTGGTTTTTCTTCACTGCATTGTGTGTTGAGGTCATGTTGTGAAGAATTGAACCAAACTGACGCTTGACCAATTTATGATTGCGATCAACCTTCTGATGAAGACTGAGGAGTAACTCACGATCAGTCATCACCCTGGGTGCTGTGGCTTGAGGATTTTTCTTGGCTGAGGTATTGGCGGCAGAAACATGTGTGGCAGAGTCATCATTGGTGGAGTAGGATGCAGCTTTGCGAAATTGACCATCCAATGGACGAATGCCTTCATCTATCATAACAGTTGCCTTGCCCTTGTCATCAGCTGAGGAAAATGTCCGTTTGAGGACTTCAATTGGAGGCAAGTAGCTGCAGTGGTTCAGAGTATCAGCCTTGTAATTGAGTGCAGACCTTGTCCTGATGAACCTCATAATCCATGGTGCATAAGGCTTCAGCTCAAAAGGTGACATAGCAATGTTTGCCAGAGTCCTCATGAAGAAATCATGGAAGTTGACGGGAACGCCATGAATAATATTGAAAAGCATAATCTTCATGATGCCAACGACTTCTTCATAATTTGAGTCGTGGCCTTTGATAGGACTCATTGTCTTCGTCAGAATCCGATAGACAGTCCGAGGAACATATAGTAATACCTTGACAAGGAATTTGGTTCGAGGTGCCTGTCCGGGCTTCAAAGGCTTCATCAGCACTTGCATGTAGTGATTTGAAATCCCAGGTTCGTTGTAGATACAACGAGCACCATCAAGGGGAGGACTGAGTGGTAGGGCACGAAGCAATTCAGTCGTTGGTGCCTTGTAGTGAGTATTTTCAGACATCCAGTCCAACACCCATAAGTTCACATCTTCAGCGTCTCCGGTGATGTGCAGCGTCGCATAGAATTGAAGAATGAGTTCTTCATTCCAATCACAGATGTCAATGCAGAAATTCAGAAGTCCTGCATCGTGAAAAACACTGAGGACTGGCTCGAAGCCTGGCAGAGATTCCATGTCCACATGAGGAATATGTGCATGATCGAAGACTTTGTCTTTGTTGAACAGCACAGAGGAATAGAAGTTGGCTTGACTAGCAGTCCAGAAACGCCTCTTCCTTATGCGAGCAGAGTCGTATGGGTTGTAATCCGTGAAGAAAACGTGCTCGCCAAAGAAGTCTTCAGCCTTGAACTTTTGTTTCGTTGAGAATGGATTCTTTGGCTTTGGCAATGGAGTGTCAGTGAGTTGCATCACGACCTCTGAAATCGCAATCTCAGGTTCTTCAGACTGAGGAATTTCTGGTTCCTCTACATGTGCGATCGAGGATCAGCGAAGAAGAGTTCATCGGCGCTAGTGGCTGGAATTTCTTCATGTCAGATGAAGTGGAATGAGTTTCTTGAGCCCATTTGAACTGTTGGAGCGGGGGTGAGGAATCTGTTGGATTGGGGTGAAGAGTGGAGAATTTGGATGCTGACTTTCCCAAAAGTCATCGTTCATCACTGGCGTTGTGCTTCCAATATCCACATCTTCTTCAATTTTCTCAACACCAGCCTCTTCAGTTGTGAACTGAGGCATAGGCGAGGAAATGATTGGGGTTGAAGGGATTGCTTCCACTTCAATTTCTTCATCAATCTGCTCTGACGAAGCAGAGTGATTTTCTTCATCAGATCCGCTTGGGATCTCATAATCTTCACCAAAAGGAACAAGGTTGTAACATCCCAAAATTTCAAATTTTGGAATGTTATATTAAATAAATGACTATGCTTGTTGTCTGATTGTTTGTTTGATTGATTGAGTGAAATTGAGTGGAATTTGAAACTTTTGAAAGTTGAATGAGAGGGAATGAAAAAGGGTTTTGGAAAAAAGATTTGAATTTCATCTGGGAATATTTCAAATTCAAAGCTTTATGCAACTCAATGATTTTCATGAGGGAAGATAAAATGACTTCTTCAATTATATGAAATATGAGTTGGAAGTTAAAAAGTATCAAGTTGAAAGTCATTTGAAAGTGCTTTGAAACCCTCTTTCAAATTTTGAGTTTTGAATTTGAATTCAAACTTTGGCAAGTGGGAATCATTTCAAAAACTATGCCTGATAAATACTTGATCAAAAGTATGAGAGGAGTAAACATGACATTCCAAAAATATCAGAGGAAACAATGCCAAAAAGTTTTGAATTCAAATTTGGGTTTTATTTGGAAAAATGGATTTTTATAAAGTTTGGATTTTGCCTTTGGAAAAATGTTCAAATGATAGGGAATATTCCCCTGATCATTTTGGTATATATATACCCTATATAAAATATTTATAGTTTATGTTTTATTAAAAAAAATTCAAAAAAATTAGAAAGAACCCCCAGGCGCCAGCCAGCCCCCCTGGCCCAGCCAGCGCCAAAGCCCCCCTCTGGCCAGGCCCACCGAGCCGGCCCAACGTCAACTGGCCAGCCCAGCACCGCCCCCCTCACCCCCTCGCCTGAAAGCGCTTGGCGCGGTCGCCCTTCGCCCGCACCCTCCCTCTCTCTCTGGCAGGTGGCCCCACCCCCCTTTGTCAACCCCTGCCCCACGCCACATCGCGCCGCCGCCGATCGCCGGATCCCGCAAGATCCGGGATCCCGATCCCCTCCCCGATCGCCTCCCTTACCCCGACGAGGCCCCCGCCTATATAAACCGGACCCCCGCACCCCATTCCCCCTAGCCCCTCGCCGGAGCCTCTCCTCTCTCTCTCACGCGTCGCCGGAGCCGAGCCATCCGCCGCCATTGTCGCTCGCCGTCGCTGCCCTAGCCACCCCGACCCCACCGACCCCACCAGACGCTCCCCTGAGCTCCCAAGACCCGCCTGCCACTCCGTCGACCTCCCCAACGACCGAGCCACCGACGACTCATTGCCGCCGCCGCCGCCGCCGTCGAACGCCGGTGAGTCACGGAGACCCGTCCCCGTCCGATGCGATGAGCAGCTAAGATTAGACCCAAGAAGAATCTGCGTTTAAAATAAAACCGGCCCGGTTCGTCCGGTTTATTTTTAAGTTAGGTTTTATTTTGAGCCAGCCCGTTTTAGTTTAACCCTAGGCCCGTTTAGGTTATATTACGCTCGATTACAGTTTAGGCCCATTCGGCCCTTTTTCTTTTAATTTCATTTTCTGTTTTAACAGAATGGTTCCTGTTTTGGAAAATTCATATCTTTTATTCTGTTTAATATTTTTAGGTGATTCTTTTTTTTGTTGGTTTGCAAATTTTCTGTAGTTTCTGTAGAATATATATTTAGCTATGTTAAAATTAATTTAAATTGCTTTATTTTAGTTTTATTCAGAATAGTAAATCTGCTATAACTTGAGTTAGAAAAATTATTTTGGATGATTCTTTTGTCCCAACTTTATTTTGACATTGCCAAACCATAGAAATTAATTTGGGTATTTTAGGATTAATAAATAAATAGTTTTAAGCAGAATCTTGTTAATTCTAATTAATTAACTAGCTATTGTTTTCCTATTATTTTAAATAGTAAATAAATTTATTTTTCACATGTAATTGATTATTCTAGGATAGTTTACGTCACTTTATAGGATGAACTTTTATTTATAATAAATAAAAGTTTTATTTTATTTTCTTAATAGAAATTGAATTAGGCCTAATAGGAGTTTCATAATAGATTTTAAATTAATTCTTTTTGCTCCTAGTTGCTTAGTGAAATCTTTTCTGTTAAGTTAACCTAAAATCATGATTAGGTTATGTTGAGAAATTTTTTGTTATATAAAACTATTTTTAGTTGTTACTTGAAGTAGGAAAGACTTGAGTTGGTTTTTCTTTGAGTTTTCCTTTGGGTTTTGAATTGTTTGTTTGGTGTGTTATGTTGCTATGTTAAGTAATCTCATGCTATATGCTTATTATAGTTATTGTTTGCCTCGGTAGAATTTCCGAGTCGGAGCTTGCTACTACTGAATCCCTAGTTTTGAAGATCGTCAACAAGGCAAGTTCACTTTGACCATGCTTTCATACCTATGTTTTATTGCACTTAGTGGCATCTTTGCAACCCCCTCAAGAGTGTTATTGAATCCTTGTAGTTGAGTAGTATGCATGAGGTAGGAACCCATCACCTGTTACCAAACCGGGACGATATTTTATTTTAATGCTACGCTATAGTAGGCGGGGTTTGGTATGAGTGCTCGAGAGTGGTGTGAAGAAGGAGGACTCTCGTCAATGGCGACAACTCCATGATGGCATCTGCAAGGACTGCATTTTCAAGGCCTCAAGACTTCAAGACTCAAGACAAGAATTCAATACACACTCTTCGGGTGAAGGACGGTTGTGGGCACCCTAGAGAAACCAGTGGTTGGCGGGATGCATGGAGAAGCGCCATGACATCTTGCGGAAAGCTTCACCCAGACTCAAAGAGACGGAAGAATACTTCATGCCCTAAGCTTACCTGCAACCGCAAGTCATTATGGGCTCGGCTTGGTTGACCTTAGTTGTGACTCTGGCTGGGGCGGTACTAGCAGATGTAGAACTACGGTAGGATGGGTTGAGTACGGACGGTGGTCGAGGAACTCTTTGGAAGACCATGTTTGGTCATCTTGTTCTCAAACACCACGAAGTGCGAGAGCGTAAAGAGAGGATCGAATCTTGCGGGTAAAGTGTACAAACCTCTGCAGAGGGTTTAAACCTAATCGATTAGCCGTGTCCCCGGTTACGGACAATTTGAGCATCTGGACTTGGATCTATCTCGGAACTCTCAACACCAGATTAATAACTTAATTGTGGGCAACTTATGATGATTTTGGGCTATGAGACATCGGTTGGCGGAACCATGTCATGCTAGAAAACTCCATAGTACAGACTCCATTTATTCCTTTGATGTAGGGAAAATAAATAAGCTTTTACGCAAACAAAACTCAGACACAGAGCCACAAAGCCATATTGCATATAGTATAGTTTTATCATCTGTTTTCTCATGTTGTGATCTTGCCGGTACATTCAATGTACTGACCTACACGGCTGCAACGTATCATGTTGCAGATATTTCCTCGACGAGTAAGAGTTACGATACAGGGTTACGGTCTACACTCAACCTACCGATGGCGTTGATGGGACTCCACACCCGATTACTTGTTTCCGCTGAGACTATTGAGGTATATATCAGTTTTACGTTATTTATACATGTGATTGCACTTTGATATATACATTGATGTACTGTGTGTGCCAGCATACTGATCCAGGGATGGCACGAATACACAGAGGCTTGACCGTCTGAGGTGGGGTCGCTACAGAAATGGTATCAGAGCACATGTTGATTGTAGGACGTGACCCTAGAAATCGGAAAGCCCCTAGGACAGGATATCTCAAAAAGACTTTATTTACAAAAAGACTCTTACTTCTCATCTTTTCTGATTTTTTTCAAATAGACACTCTCATCCTCAAATAGTTGGAATACACCATATCCTTTGATCACTCGGAGGATCAACTGAAGACACTCCAAGAAGGATTAGATATCGGAGAACTGATGACCACTTCAGAGTAAAGAGGATTTCATCAATTATTAGAAGAATTGAAGTACAACAGTTGAAGACTCCGATGACTTGAAGGATCTGAAGAATTAATTGACCTTTAGAAGACCAAACCCCTGTTATACACCTACGTTAGATGCGATGATTTGTGAGCTGTCACTTGTTTGATGTTTTCCGACAGCCCCAAAATAAAACCTGTTTCTTCAAAAAAAAAAACTATTGTTTGTATTGTGTGTATATCCCTCCCCCATCTCTCTCTCATCTCACCCTAAAACCCTTGAACCCCATAGATGATGAATGAAGCTGGACTGATATTCTCTGGACCGAAGACTCGGCCGGAGGCAGAGCTATGGGTGCAGAACATGGAGAATAACTTCGGGAACAATTTGGTTTCAAGGAAGTATGAGGTCCAATACGCTCTTCAGTACTTTACAGAAAGTGCTGCAACCTGGTGGAGAATGCATCAAGCCATACAAGGATTTAAAGGAGCAAGAACTTGGGAGGAATTCAAGAAGACCCTGATGAGATCACGTCTTATCCAGAAGCACAATGATACACCAAGAAGTAAACCTTGTGCCTGCAAGATTTGCGGGGAAATAGGACACACCCAGGAGGAACACAAAGATGGATGCCCTCATTGTGAGGAGAAACACCCAGCTAAGGAATGCCCAACTAGTCAGGTGACTTGCTTCCTGTGTGAAGGAACCACCCACTACCCGTGCAAAGGTCACATTTACTCCACGGTGCAACAAACTATTCGAAGCGTGAAGATGGAATGAAAGAAGCCCTCAAGGAAGATCAAGAAGAACCAAGAATGAATGAAAGTGTTGAAGACCTGGATGGAGAAGGTCTCAACAGATTTTACTCAATGTCTGCTATTCATGTGGAGAAGAAGGACATTTTTCACAATGTTGCACCAAGGAAAGAAAAGAGTATCCGGATACTTCCCGACAGCAATAAAAATTTGACCCTCGGAAATAGAAGCTCGATAATTACAGAGAAATCCAAGAAGAGAAAGAGAAGACAACCGAGAACAACGCAATTTTTGCAGAGAAGGACCTAAGTCATATCACTTGTTACAGGTGCAAGGATTTAGGTCATTACGCTAGTAAATGTCCAGAAAAGAAGCCAAGAATCCAAGGAGCCCGCATAATCACAAAGAAGCCCCGAGACATGTCAGAAGTCATTGTTTTCGCTGCAAGGAGGCAGGACATTATGCTATTAAATGTCCCGACAAGATGAAAGCTGGAGTTGAGTAGTTGGAATTTTGAGAGTAGTAGAAAGCAATTTCATTTTCATGAGCTCGATGAGTTGAGTTATGTAATAGATTACTCTGAGACTGTAATAGTTCATGACTCAATAAAGTTGTAATGTCACATGCTGAAAGGCTAAGGAGTTGTCATATTTTATCTTGGAAATTTATATTCTTGATGAACATGGAAGAAGGTGAGTTGTGATGCATCAACAGGAAATTGGAAATTTAGTTTGAAGTTTTGTTTGGATGATATGAATGTGTTCCCCAGGAGATATGTACCTTATTCTGAGCACCATTTTTGCTATACAACTGCATATGACGACCCTTTACGAGTCTTTCCTTAAAGGTCCGGAAACCATCATGACCCTGACAAGTGATCATGATTACCCGAAGATCTGAAGGACATGATGAAGCATATTCACCTTGAAGGAGATGCAGTCTACAAAGGCTACCCCTTCATGCAAAAGGGAGTGGAACTTTGGTATGTGGAGGTACACCTCCACCATGTGAAAGGAGTTTGCCCAAAGATGATGGGGCAGTACTTTTTCATTTCACGTGTGCCACAAGCAACTTTCTTCGATGCTGTTCGTGAAGCGGCCATGGAAGCCATACGCCAGATCGGAGAAATACTTGAAGCAAGACTCCGTTATACCCAGGAATACCTAAGCGAAGTGCACACAGAGATGATGGAGGTGAAGCTCAAGGCCACCACAATGAAACAGAAGATTGAAGATTTCAAGGCGCATGTCGCACAATTCCAGTGGGACTGACGAATCCTCAAGGAGAAAAAAATGAATAAAGTTGGAAGTAATGTCTGACCATACCAAACCATGTGGGTGGCAGCATTTTTAATAAACTTTTTGGAATTTGGATTCACGAAAAATGGTTAAGGATGTAATAAAAGATTGATATGAAAATGGATAAACTAGTGCATTTTCTTTGGTGTCGTAGTACTCCGTAGAACCACAGGATCAATGAAGAAAGAAATGTGTTATTCATGACGGTCCGTAGAAGGAAGCTGGACAAAATAAGTTGGAGTTGTGCTTTTGATATAATGGTATGAAGAAATAGAGTGCTACTGGATTTAAAGGAGGTGTAATACGAGAGTTACTCCAAGGATGAGTTAAAGCTGCACTAGTGCTGAAGTGGGCCATAACCCACAGGCCCAGGATTTTGAGAAGGAACAGTTGTAACCTTGATAAAGGAATACACTTGGAAGAAACAGTGATCATATCAGCATACGTTCCCTAGGAGGTTACGGAAAAACCTGAGAGTGGTGAAGTAACGATAGATGTTTGTTCAGCTTGCAGAAACCATGGATTTACTCGAACCCAGTTCGAGAACAAGAGAAATTCTGCAATGCTGGTGAGTATGCCCAAGTGTTAGAATACGTGATTCACTGTTTACGTATGTGGTAATGATTCAAATGCAGGATGGATTGGCCCCATACGAAGACTTCTATCATGAACTATCATATGTTGATGGAAAATCAGAGAGCCTCGAAAACCTTAGAAGAGTGTCGACGCGATAAGCCATAAAACCATAGAATGGTAGGACGATGGAACCCCTTTACAGGCAACCGTTGCCAATCGTAGGTTATACGGTGAGGTTCAACCCAGACCCGTTTTCTGCAGGAGAAACCATAAATTGTAGACCACCATGAGTATTTCGATAGTTATCTAGAATGGACACGGACCTATCAGCTAAGAAGATCCAGTCTCGGACGAACCACAACTTGGACGAACCAACCCAAGATTTTGAGGAAAACTCTATGCTCCTGACAGAAGAGCGTTAATGAAGGAGCTATTGTAAGATATGTGAAGAGACTTATATTGTCAGCACTCCAAAGGAAGTATCTGAGTTTATTGGAACTATAACCTTGCTTTTAAGTGTGGTAGCACACTAGACCATTCCGACCGGCGGATCTGCTAGAAGACCCCCAACCCCTAACCTTTTCTTGCTAGCCTCTTCGAATCTCGAGGACGAGATTCATTTTAAGTGTGGTAGGTTTGTAACATCCCAAAATTTCAAATTTTGGAATCTTATATTAAATAAATGACTATGCTTGTTGTCTGATTGTTTGTTTGACTGATTGAGTGAAATTGAGTGGAATTTGAAACTTTTGAAAGTTGAATGAGAGGGAATGGAAAAGGGTTTTGGAAAAAAGATTTGAATTTCATCTGGGAATATTTCAAATTCAAAGCTTTATGCAACTCAATGATTTTCATGAGGGAAGATAAAATGACTTCTTCAATTATATGAAATATGAGTTGGAAGTTAAAAAGTATCAAGTTGAAAGTCATTTGAAAGTGCTTTGAAACCCTCTTTCAAATTATGAGTTTTGAATTTGAATTCAAACTTTGGCAAGTGGGAATCATTTCAAAACTATGCCCGATAAATACTTGATCAAAAGTATGAGAGGAGTAAACATGACATTCCAAAATATCAGAGGAAACAATGCCAAAAGTTTTGAATTCAAATTTGGGTTTTATTTGAATATTGGAAAAATGGATTTTTATAAAGTTTGGATTTTGCCTTTGGAAAAATGTTCAAATGATAGGGAATATTCCCTGATCATTTTGGTATATATATACCCTATATAAAATATTTATAGTTTATGTTTTATCTCTGTTTTGTTTTATTAAAAAATTCAAAAAATTAGAAAGAACCCCAGCGCCACCAGCCCTCTGCCCAGCCAGCCCAAGCTCCCCCATCGCCAGCCCACCGAGCCGCCCAGCCCAATCAGCCAGCCAGCAAAGACCCCCCTCACCCCTCGCCCGGCGCTTGGCGCGGTCGCCCTTCGCCCGCACCTCCCTCTCTCTCTGGCAGGTGGCCCCACCCCTTTGTCAACCCCGCCCCACGCCACATCACAGGCCGCCGCGATCGCGGATCCCGCAAGATCCGGGATCCCGATCCCCTCCCCGATCGCCTCCCTTACCCCGACGAGGCCCCGCCTATATAAACCGGACCCCCGCACCCCATTCCCCCCTAGCCCCTCGCCGGAGCCTCTCCTCTCTCTCTCACGCGTCGCCGGAGCCCGAGCCATCCGCCGCCGCCATTGTCGTCGCCGTCGCCGCCCTAGCCACCCCCGACCCCCACCGACCCCACCAGACGCTCCCAGGCTCCCCGCACCCGCCCGGCCACTCCGTCGACCTCCCCGACGACCGAGCCACCGGCGCACTCATCGCCGCCGCCGCCGCCGCCGTCGAACGCCGGTGAGTCACCGAGACCCCTCCCCGTCCGATGCGATGAGCGGCTAAGATTAGACCCCGAAGAATACGCGTTTAAAATAAAACCGGCCGGTTAAATCTGGTTTATTTTTAAGTTAGGTTTTTATTTTTGAGCTGGCCCGTTTAGTTTAACCCTAGGCCCGTTTAGGTTATATTACGCTCGATTACGTTTAGGCCCATTCGGCCCTTTTTCTTTTAATTTCATTTTCTGTTTTAACAGAATAGTTCCTGTTTTGAAAAATTCATATCTTTTATTCTGTTTAATATTTTTAGGTGATTCTTTTTTTGTTGGTTTGCAAATTTTCTGTAGTTTCTGTAGAATATATATTTAGCTATGTTAAAATTAATTAAAATTGCTTTATTTTAGTTTTATTCAGAATAGTAAATCTGCTATAACTTGAGTTAGAAAAATTATTTTGGATGATTCTTTTGTCCCAACTTTATTTTGACATTGCCAAACCATAGAAATTAATTTGGGTATTTTAGGATTAATAAATAAATAGTTTTAAGCAGAATCTTGTTAATTCTAATTAATTAACTAGCTACTGTTTTCCTATTATTTTAAATAGTAAATAAATTTATTTTTCACATGTAATTGATTATTCTAGGATAGTTTCATCACTTTATAGGATGAACTTTTATTTATAATAAATAAAAGTTTTATTTTATTTTTCTTAATAGAAATTGAATTAGGCCTAATAGGAGTTTCATAATAGATTTTAAATTAATTCTTTTTGCTCCTAGTTGCTTAGTGAAATCTTTTACATTAAGTTAACCTAAAATCATGATTAGGTTATGTTGAGAAAATTTTTGTTATATAAAACTATTTTTAGTTGTTACTTGAAGTAGGAAAGACTTGAGTTGGTTTTTCTTTGAGTTTTCCCTTTGGGTTTTGAATTGTTTGTTTGGTGTGTTATGTTGCTATGTTAAGTAATCTCATGCTATATGCTTATTATAGTTATTGTTTGCCTCGGTAGAATTTCCGGAGTGCGGAGCTTGCTACTACGAATCCCTAGTTTTCGAAGATCGTCAACAAGGCAAGTTCACTTTGACCATGCTTTCATACCTATGTTTTATTGCACTTAGTGGCATCTTTGCAACCCCCCCTCAGTAGTGTTATTGAATCCTTGTAGTTGAGTAGTATGCATGAGGTAGGAACCCATCACCCTGTTACCAAGCCCGGGACGATATTTTATTTTAATGCTACGCTATAGTAGACGGGGTTTGGTATGAGTGCTCGAGAGTGGTGTGAAGAAGGAGGACTCTACGTCAATGACGACAACTCCATGATGGCATCTGCAAGGACTGCATTTTTCAAGGCCTCAAGACTTCAAGACTCAAGACAAGAATTCAATACACACTCTTTGGGTGAAGGATTTGTTGACGGGCACCTGGAGAAACCAGTGGTTGGCAGGGATGCATGGAGAAGCGCCATGACATCTTGCGGAAAGCTTCACCCAGACTCAAAGAGACGGAAGAATACTTCATGCCCTAAGCTTACCTGCAACCGCAAGTCATTATGGGCTCGGCTTGGTTGACCTTAGTTGTGACTCTGGCTGGGGCGGTACTAGCAGATGTAGAACTACGGTAGGATGGGTTGAGTACCGGACAGTGGTCAGAGGAACTCTTTGGAAGACCATGTTTCGGTAATCTTGTTCTCAAACACCCTGAAGTGCGAGAACGTAAAGAGAGGGATCGAATCTAGCGGGTAAAGTGTACAAACCTCTGCAGAGGGTTTAAACCTAATCGATTAGCCGTGTCCCAGGTTACGGACAATTTGAGCATCTGGACTTGGATCTATCTCGGAACTCTCAACACCAGATTAATAACTTAATTGTGGGCAACTTATGATGATTTTGGGCTATGAGACATCGGTTGGCGGAACCATGTCATGCTAGAAAACTCCATAGTACAGACTCCATTTATTCCTTTGATGTAGGCAAAATAAATAAGCTTTTACGCAAACAAAACTCAGACACAGAGCCACAAAGCCATATTGCATATAGTATAGTTTTATCATCTGTTTTCTCATGTTGTGATCTTGCGGTACATTCAATGTCTTGACCTACACGGCTGCAACGTATCATGTTGCGATATTTCCTCGACAGTAAGAGTTACGATACAGGGTTACGGTCTACACTCAACCTGCCGATGGCGTTGATGGGACTCCACACCGATTACTTGTTTCACTGAGACTATTGAGGTATATATCAGTTTTACGTTATTTATACATGTGATTGCACTTTGATATATACATTGATGTACTGTGTGTGCCAGCATACTGATCCAGGGATGGCACGGATACAAAGAGGCTTGACCGTCTGAGGTCGGGTCGCTACAAAGGTCCTTTGATGGCATGGAGGAAATTGGAACAACATCAATGGGATTTTCAAATGAGCTGGTCATTGTCTTCATCTTCTTCGGGGCTAAAGAATTTGAAGCAGCAGATGCTTTCATTTTCTTCACTGTAGCTCGTTCTGCAGCCTTGGTCTTCTTCACATCAGATGCAGATGGAAGGATTGGAGTTGGTGTAGGCGCAGGAGGAGCTGAGGAATCTGGTTGAATTTCCTCAGGCGCAACTGATGCAGTTGCCCTGACTTCTTCAGGTTCTTTAGGCGCACTACTAGTGGATGCCCTAGCAATTTCTTCAGCGGCTGGAATGGAATCATCAGCCCTGGAACTAGCATTGTCTTCAGCAGCCTAAACTTCATCAGTGGTGATGGCATGTTCTTCAGTCGGCTAAGCAGAGGCTCCAGCCTGAGGAATTTCTTTTTGCGTTGGGGCTGCAACATTTGAGAACTTCTTTGTCAGATTGAAAAATCTGACTTTGGCTCCTTGCCAATCAGCATAATATGAGTCAAATTTGTCGCTGAGGGCCTTGATGTCAGCCTGCATCTTGATAAGTTCTTTAGTTGTCATCTTGACAACATTTTTCTTCAGTAGTTTCTCTTTTCTGTACTGCGATTCCTTGATCTCTCAGGCTGTATCAAATTTCCATTTCTCCTCTTGTATGAAATGAGTCAGCATGTGACTTTGGCCAGGTGTCAACTTGAAGTCAAGCATAGGAGTGTTTGGGTCCTTGTGCCAGAGATCAATGTAGTCTAGGATCGCTCTTGGATCCAACAACAGTGGCACAGGTGTGCCTTTGGCTCTAGCGGCCCTTTCTTGTCGGTCTCTGATGATTTCCGCAAGTTCATCATCATCACCCTCATCATCTTCAGGTGGCTCTTGGAAGGCGACATGTTTCTTCTTGGGACTTGGCCGAGGACCTCGTCCATTGTGGCCTTAGTCTTCAGCAGAGTTGGGCGGATGAAGAATTTGGTGGAGCCGAGGAACTTCTTTGAGACACCAGAGGCAATGGAGATGCTGCAGTCCTTTGGCACGTGGCGGATGCACAGTCTTGAGGACTTTGTCGGAACTGCTGAGGACTTTGTAGGAGCTGCTGAGGACTTTGTAGGAGCTGAGTATTTGGGAGGAGCAGGAGCAGCATGAGGAATTGGCCGTGAGGGCACAGCTGAGGAACTTGGCCGTGAGGGCACTGTTGGTGAAGCACTTGGCTTGTGTGCGGGCTTCTTTGCCATAGATTTTCTTGGCTTGACAGAGGCCTCAGTGGCAGCAGCAGTAGCAGAGTCCTGATTAAATTTCTTCACTGCCTTGTTGGCTTGACTTGCCAATTTGGCTTGGCGCTTGGCCCATTCTTCAGGAAAATCCTCACCACGCTTGATGCTGGTGGGCTCAGGTTCTTGACCAGGTGCCAATGGAGCTCTTGGGAATGGAGGATTGAGAGCGAATTTCTTCATGTATTTTCTGAGTAACATATCTGTACTCCCTCCATTCCCTTGCCCATCTCCTTTCAATCCTTTGAATGCGCACCTTGCACTGATTTTTGTTTTCTTTTCTGAACTCGGCTTCATCAGGTGTGCAATAATCAGCATAGATGTCCTTAGGAATCCCAAACGCAGTCATGACCTCAGGCCTCTTTCCTCCTTTCTGTGGCTTCTTTCCTTCGGCCATATTCTTCAGCTGAGGAATTTGAACAATCGAATTCTCTGAAGAAGCATGCAACTTTTCTTCGAGGAACGCTGCAAATGAGTTAAGTTGATGAGAACCTAGTGATTCAGCAGCGGACATGAGTACCTGTGAACAGAGTATAGTTGCGAGGAATTTGGAGAGGTCATATGCGTTCTCAGAAGGTTTTTCAAAAAGAACTAGTTTGAGGAATTTGACCAGATGAGCCTTGAAGAATTTCACTAAGCGATCTTTGTCTTAGGTTCCAGAGTTGTATAGATCAAGGATCCACACAATTGAGGAATCTTGAAAAAAAATCATTGCTTAGAGAAACGAATCAAGAGCATATTTCGTTTGAGGTGTTCATATGTGTGAAGATTTGAAGAATAAACACCTTTGAAGATTTTCAGGAAGGTTTGAGAATCAAAGCAAGTAATAAAAGTGACTTTTAATTACCCGAACTGAAGAACACGACGAACTGAGAAGTGTAGATTAGAAGTTCGTCAGTTCAGATCTCGCACGCCCTAACTCCGTGGAGGAAGACAGCTACTGGCGGAGTGAAGATTTCATGATCGGCGCTGAAAGTACGATGGCGACGAGGTCGAGGCAAAGAAGCTCTTCCTCACCGGCGACGATGAAGTAGCGGCGGCGCTAGGGTTTGAGAAGCTCGGCGAGAGAGAGCGGTCGAGCGGAGTAAAGGAAGTGAGGAAGGGGAGAGGGGTATATATAGCCACGGTGAAAAACTGTTCGCCGAAGATTTGGGACGAGCGTGCCTGACCCTTCTCATTAAACTTGACATGTGTCACCCAGCGTCTTGAAAAGTGGAGATTGTGTTAGATCGAGGGGAATAGATAAGTTTATCATGGGATGCGGAGCGGTTTGAGCGGCAAAACCGAAAATTTGGATAAGATAAGTTAAAAGTTCCGTTCGCAATTTCTTCAGCTGACAAGGACACAAAGAAGATTTTGAGCGAGCTTCAAATAGAACGCACATGAAGAATTTGTGAATAGATTGGGTTGAGTATAGCATAGAGGGGAAGGGTCCGATCACATTCACTTAGCGTAAAAAGCAACTTGAAGAAATAACCATAAGTGAATGTTTGAGAGGACATAAACCCATATATATATATATATATATATATATATATATATATATATATATATATATATATATATATATATATATATATATAGTCAATGAAGAAAGACAACGGAAACAGTGAAGATTTTGCAAAGTTGAAGAATTTGAAAACCTGAAGAATTTCAAAAACCGAGGAAAAACTCAAATTGAAGATTTTCAATTTTGGTAGTGGCGTGACCCGATGTATAAGAATGATGATTTCAGACAGCGCGTACAATTGTCGTAGGGTTCTGAGAATCAAATTCTTCATTAATTTCTTCACACTTAGAGTGTTATTCTTCATTGATTGAAGAAAAACGTTTCTTCATGTGTTGCACATCTAAGTCATCAATTTTGCATAAGTGTCAGGATGTGTGTCCTTTTCAAAGAACATTCGAAGATTCTAAGATATTTAGCTCACACCGCAACTTGCTAAATCTCTTCTCATCCAAGGGCTTTGTGAAGATATCGGCTAGTTATTCTTCAGTCTTCACATGCTCGATGGAGATGTCGCCCTTCAACACATGATCACGAAGAAAATGATGACGAATTTGAATGTGCTTTGTCTTCGAGTGCTGAACTGGGTTGTGAGCAATCTTGATGGTACTCTCATTGTCACAGTAGAGAGGAACATTCTTCATGTTGATGCCGTAGTCCTTGAGAGTTTGCTTCATCCACAGCAATTGAGCACAACAAGAGCCAGCAGCAATGTATTCAGCTTCCGCAGTAGACAGTGATACGCAGTTCTGTTTCTTCGAGGACCAACAGACCAAAGATCGTCCGAGGAAATGACAAGTACCAGATGTTGACTTGCGGTCCACACGATCACCAGCATAGTCGAGTCGTAATATCCAATGAGATCAAAAGTAGAGCCCTTGGGGTACCATAATCCTAGTGTTGGTGTGTGAGCTAGATATCAAGAATATGCTTCACAGCCTTATGGTGTGATTCCTTGGTGTAGCTTGAAATCGGGCACATATGCAAACACTAAGCATTATATCTGGCCTAGATGCACATAAGTACAATAAAGAACCAATCATGGGCGGTATACCTTGTGATCAAGTCAATACCATTTTCATCGATTGCATAGATGGCCATTTGTGGGTATAGGAATTTTGACGCTTTTGCAATCTTGCATGCCAAATTTCTTGAGGACATCTTTGAGGTATTTCTCCGAGATATGAATATGCCATTGTGTTGTTGATTAATTTGAAGACCTAAGAAGAATTTCAACTCTCCCATCATAGACATTTGATATTCTTCACTCATCATATAGGCAAATTCATCACTATAACGTTGGTCAAGACAGCCAAAGATAATATCATCAACGATATTTGGCACATAAACAGTTCACCATCATAAGATTTAGTAAAAAGAGTAGGGTCGAGTGAACTGGTGTGAAGCCATTCTTCACGAAGAATTCCTTCAATGTATCATACCACTTTGGGGGCCTGTTTGAGACCATAGAGGGCCTTGTTGAGTCTGAAGACTTTGTCGGATTCTTTGGATCTTCAAACCAGGGGTTGAGCAACATATACTTCTTCCTCAAGCTTACTATTGAAGAATGCACTTTTCACATCCATTTGATATAAAGTGATATTGTGATGGTTAGCATAAGCAAGTAATATGAATAGCCTCAAGTCTAGCAACAGGTGCAAAAGTTTCATCGAAATCAATTCCTTCAACCTGTGTGTAGCCTTGAGCTACAAGTCACGCCTTATTCCTCACCACAAGGCCATTTTCATCTTGCTTGTTGCGGTAGATCGACTTTGTGCCAATGATATTATGCTTGCGAGGATCTGGACGTTTGACCAGTTCCTGACATTGTTGAGCTCGAATCGATGTAATTCTTCTTGCATTGCCTGAATCCACTCAGCTCTCGAAATGCTTCATCTACCTTACTAGGCTCGTGATAGAGACAAAAGCATAGTGCCCACAAAAGTTAGATAGATGTGAAGCTTTTGAGCGTGTGAGAGGACCTGGTGCTTCATTGTCATCGATGATCTTGTCAACTTGCACTTCTTTTGCAACGCGAGGATGAGCTGGTTGTCGTCGAGGAATTTGATCAGCATTTTCTTGATACCATTTCCTTGACATAAGCCTCGGTGCATCACCGGCGTTCTTCACAGACAGAATGAATGCTTCAGCAGATTCTTCAGTAGGAATGACACCCTCAGTTGCCTTGAACTTGATAGATTCCTCAGGTGATGGTTCATCTAACACAGAAGGTAGGTGCTCTCTTTAGGAGCCATTAGTTTCATCGAACCGCACATCTACAGTATCAACAATCTTGTGAAGAGCGATGTTGAAGACTCTGTAGGTGCGCGAGTCCTTTCCATAACCAAGCATAAAACCTTCATGTGCTTTCGGTGCGAATTTAGCATTGTGATGAGGATCTCTAATCCAACATTTAGCACCGAAGACTTTGAAATAACTCACATTGGGTTTCTTGTCAGTGAGGAGTTCATAGACAGTCTTCTTGAAGAATTTGTGAAGATAAACTCTGTTGATGATGTGGCACACGGTATCAATTGCATCAATCCAAAAACGACGAGGCGTTTTGTATTCATCAAGCATAGTGCGAGCCATCTCAACAAGAGTTCTGTTCTTGCGCTCCACGACACCATTTTGCTGAGGAGTATAGGGAGCAGATAACTCATGAGTGATACCAAGTTCATCAAGATAGGCATCAAGACCGGAATTCTTGAACTCGGTTCCATTGTCACTCCTGATGTGTCTGATCTTCACACCAAAGTTAGTTGAAGCCCTCGAGGAAAATCGTTTGAAGACTTCCTGCACTTCATTTTTGTAAGTAACAATGTGTACCCATGTGTAACGAGAGTAATCATCAACAATAACAAAGCCATATAGAGATGCATCATTAGTGACTGCTGAGTAATGATTAGGACCAAAGAGGTCCATGTGAAGCAATTCGAATGGACGAGTAGTGGTCATGATAGTCTTCGCTGGATGCTTGGCCTTGGTCATTTTTCCAGCTTCACAGGCTCCACACAAGTGATCCTTGAGGAATTTGACATTTTCAATGCCAATGACATGCTTCTTCTTAGCAAGCGTGTGCAAATTCCTCATGCCTGCGTGACCAAGTCGTCGATGCCATAGCCAGCCTTCAAAGCTTTTGCAAGTAGACACACGGCTGGTTGTGGTCCCAGAGAAATCAACAATATACAAGTCTCCTCTCCTAAAGCCTTCAAGACTTTGGAATTGTCACTTCCATGATCACAACACAACGATACTTGCCAAAGACAACAACCATATCAAGATCACAAAGCATTGAGATCGACATGAGGTTGTATCCTAAGGACTCAACAAGCATGACTTTGTCCATGTGTATGTCCTTAGAGATCGCAACCTTACCAAGACCCAATACCGACTTTTGCCTTTGTCAAGAAAGATGATATGCTTCAGATGTGACGGTGATAAGGAGAAACCATCAATAGATTCTTGTCACCAGTCATGTGATTTGTACATCCACTATCGAGGACCCACTCATTGGCTTTGGGTTGATCATCCTGCAGATGAATTAGTGCTACTTACGATCTCATATACTTCATCAGTGAAGAATATGATATCAATTTCATCAGATGAATTTCATCTGGCAGTATAACAGATAAGCAGTATGAGGACGTGTGAAATGAAAGTTCATTTCTTCATGATTAGCCTGCGTCCTTTCAGGCATTTTTGTCAGGCCCCCAGCAAATTCTTCAGACGTTAAAGCACATTTGGAGGCCTAACCCTGCAGAAGAGATTAGTTATTTTTCTTCACCACCCACATCTGAAGGGGTGGCAAAGAGTTCATCACTCTGCGAGCTCCATATGAGAATGGTGCCATTGAGGCCAATCCATTTTGTTTCACATAAGAGGGGTTAGGGTAAGCATATGAATAAGCAGAGAAATTCTTCGAGGACTTATGAACATATTGGTTTGAAGAATAATGCACATATTCATAGCCCTTAGCTCTACCCTGCGAAACAGAGTTGTTAGCACGATGATGATCATATGAGGACTTTGATCCTTTTGAGGAATTTGATCCACGTGAGGAATTTGGTCTGTATGAGGACTTGGATCCATATGAAGAATTTGGTCCATATGAAGAGTTTGATCCGGGGTTCCTTTTCTTCACAGGTGGTGTCATGAGGACATTCACCAAGACTTTCAAGGCACTTCTTGGGAACCCAGATTTTCTTCATAGGGGAACTGTTCTGCAGATTAGTGCCAACATATCTAGCAAATACTTCACCATTCTGATTTTTGAACAGTTTATAGTTGAGTCAAATGACTCATCGGAAGAATGAGGAGATTCACATGTAAAGCTAGATAAGTTAGATGGATCAACTGGAGGTCCCTTTGCAGCAACCCATGAGGTTTTGGGGTACCGCTCGGGCTTCAATATGTTCCATCAGATTGAGTTTCATCTCAAAGGCAATACCCTCTTTCCTAGGGTTCCTTTTGAGGATCTGTTTTTTAAGCACATCACAAAGAGTCGATGCCCTTTGAGGCTTTTGTACATGCTCGTCATGTACAATTCCTTCAACCCTGCATCGTCGGTGATACTAGCAATATCCTCGGATGAGGAGTTAGTGATAGCAGAGGCAGGTGAAGAATTTGTAACATTGAAGCATTTGAACATTCAGTGAAGAATTAGCGATTCACGCTCAATGCACTTTAAGCATGGAGGAACAATTTCTTTCTGAGAAGCGCTGATTTGTTGAGCAAGTAATGAATCGCGCTCCTTCTGAAGATCTTCATAACTCACTCTTAGCTTCTCAAGATCTTGCTTTCTTTGAAGAATTCATAAGAAAGTTTCTCATGATCAGACAAGAGAGTGTTATGATGACCTTGAAGGCTGTCAAGCCTAGACTGAAGTCTCTGAAGATTTTCAGTCAGGGCTTTAGTGCGATCCATTTCTTCACCCAACATATCATCACTTTTATCTAGCATGTTTTGAACCTTTTCAAAAGCCCTTTGTTGTTTTACAGCAATCTTAGCAAGTTTTGAGTAGCTGGGCTTTAGATCTTCATCAGATTCATTTTCACTAGATTCAGAGGAGGTACATTTGAGTACCTTGGCACCCTTTGCCATGAAGCAATAGGTGGGAGCATAGTCATCACTATCTTCATCAGCTTTGTTGGTGAGTTCATTTTCTTCGGAGTTGAAGATGGACTTGCTGACGAAAGCAGTAGCGAGAGCCAGACTCGCCACACCAGACTCGGATTCTTCTGATGCCTCCTATTCCTCATGTTCCTCAGATTCAGCTTCAGAGTCCATTTCCTTGCCAATGAATGCCCGAGCCTTCTTGGAGCTGCTCTTCTTGTGAGAAGAAGGCTTTGAGGATTTTGATGATGAAGATTTCGACGATTTCTTCTTCTTCTTAGCGTCATCAGAACTGTAATTGGAAGTGCGTTATATCGACTAGAGGGGGGGTGAATAGGCGATTTTTATGAATTCTTCAATGAGGAATTTGCCGGTGAGGAAATTCCTAAGTGAAGAACTACTTGCAGCGGAATAAGTACTCAGAAGTAAGCATAAGAGAATGCGGGCATGGTCATCATGATGAAATGAAGACGATCATAGAGTACAGAAAGCTTAAACACAGGATAACACAAAATGAAGACAAACAGACTGAGGAAATTGAATTGAGGAAATTGAGAAAGTCTTCAGTCAAAGTCTTCAAACACAGATATGAACGAACACTCAACACAGTAATGAGGAAATGAAAGAGTTGAGGAAATAGAACTAGTTAGGTTGGTGAAGACAATGATTTGGTAGACCAGTTCCAACTGTTGTCTCGCTTGTACATCTGGTTGGAGCGGCTGAGTATTTAAACTCGAGGACACACATCCGGACACCCGATTCTTGAGCACGCAGCTCAGACACCAAGTCCTCACCGTATTCTCCTTGAACTAAGGTCACATGCACCTCGTCCAATCACTCGTGGTAAGTCTTGAGCGACTTCCAAACCTTCACAGACTTGGTCACTCGGCGATCCACAATTCCTCTTAGATGCTCTAGACCATGACGCCTAACCGTCTGGAAGAAGCACAGTCTTCAAAGGCAACAAGCGTCGGATCCACGCAGGATCAATCTCTTTAGTGATGCTCAATCACTTTGGGTTTGTAGGGGTTTGGTTTTTGGGTTTTTTCCTCACTCGATGATTTTCGCTCAAAGTCCTCGGAGGATGGGTTGCTCTCAAATGACAAGTGTCAAGTTTCTCTCGGAGCAGCCAACCAGCTAGTGGTTGTAGGGGGCGGCTTTTATAGCCTAGGGAGCAGCCCGACATGATAAGACATAAATGCCCTTCAATGATATGACCGTTAGGTGGATAAGATATTTTGGGACAGGTGGCGCAGAACACAAAGAACGGTCGGAAATTTGACTCTCAAATTCCTCGGGGCTATCATGTTCCTCATTGTGTAGGCAATCCGACTGGCGAATTCCTAACTCCTCGGTCAGAACAAATTCCTCAACCTGTAAGAACTTCGTCTCACATCAAGAAATTGACTCAACTGTATGAGATTTCCAAAGGCTTCACTCGAAGGGATTGGTAGGTGTAGGATTTTGAGTTGAGCATCACATGGAAATTTTTCCTTAGTATTTCCTCGACCCCTTTAACAATCACGGTGTTTCCTATGACTCAAGAAAGAGAAAACGAAACTACGAAAACAAAAGTCTTCACGCTTCATGTTCCTCAAATGAATACCAAGTCTTCAAGGTCACACCAATTTCTTCACTATCAAAGTCTTCAGAAAGTCTTCAGAATATCAAAGTCTTCATCGAAGAACTTCATTTTTAGGGTCGACTTTCTCTCAGAAATATCAAACTCCTCATCGACTTATAGACCTGTGTACACTCATAAACACATTAGTCCCTTAACCTATAAGTCTTCAATACACCAAAATCACTAAGGGGCACTAGATGCACTTACAATCTCCCCCATTTTGGTTATTGATGAAAATATAGGTTAAGTTTTCAACGGGGATAAACATATGAAGTGTAAATACTGATATTGAGGAATTTGATTGCAAGATATAGAAGAACTCCCCCTGAAGATGTGCATAGTGAGGAATTTGGTTTTGAGGCAATGCACATTTGAAGAGTTGAATCATGGAGATCTCCCCCTATATCTTGTAATTCATACACACATTTGACATATAATATGAGGAATTTGAAATGCATGATGAAAGATGGTGCTTGATGAAATTCAGCATGCGTGCAATAACATTAATGAGGACCAAGCATGCAAAATAACGCATCAAGAGTATCAGAGCATAGTGCATCAAAAGTATCAGAGCACCATCGGGTTTAAGATTACAACTCGATCCAATAAAAGTTTCAGAAGAACGAGAGTTGTAACTTAACAAAAATTGGCCCATATAATATACCCGCTTGAAGACTAACTCACATTTCTCCCCCTTTGTCATCAATGACCTAAAGGATCGAAACTGAGGACTAACGCCCCTGAAGAATTTCAGGTTGAAGAAGGAGCGCCAGCGTTGTTGGGGTCGGTTGTCGTAGTAGGGCCTGCCGCAGTGTCGTCCAAGTCTTCATTTTCATCAGTATCTCGCGATGAAGAACAGGAGCTGGCCACCAAGGAAGGAACTTTGACCTTCTTGTATTTCTTCGGAGGAGGTGCTGACCAGTCAAAGTCTTGCTTGAGACCCATCGTCTTCAGTTCTTCCGCGCTGTAGACATTAGAAAGAACAGCCCAGGTGCGTTTGAAGGTTTCATGGAGGTAGTAGTGGTTTTTCTTCACTGCATTGTGTGTAGAGGTCATGTTGTGAAGAATTGAACCAAACTGACGCTTGACCCATTTATGATTGCGATCAACCTTCTGATGAAGACTAAGGAGTAACTCACGATCAGTCATCACCCTGGGTGCTGGGGCTTGAGGATTTTTCTTGGCTGAGGTATTGGCGGCAGAGTCATCATTGGTGGAGTAGGATGCAGCTTTGCGAAACTGACCATCCAATGGACGAATGCCTTCATCTATCACAGCAGTTGCCTTGCCCTTGTGATCAGCTGAGGAAAATGTCCGTTTGAGGACTTCAATCGGAGGCAAGTAGCTGCAGTGGTTCAGAGTATCAGCCTTGTAATTGAGTGAAGACCTTGTCCTGATGATCCTCATAATCCATGGTGCATAAGGCTTCAGCTCAAAAGGTGACATAGCAATGTTTGCCAGAGTCCTCATGAAGAAATCATGGAAGTTGATGGGAACGCCATGAATGATATTGAAAAGCATATTCTTCATGATGCCAACGACTTCTTCATCATTTGAGTTGTGGCCTTTGATAGGACTCATTGTCTTCGTCAGAATCCGATAGACAGTCCGAGGCACATATAGTAATTCCTTGACGAGCAATTTGGTTCGAGGTGCCTGTCCTGGCTTCAAAGGCTTCATCAGCACTTGCATGTAGTGATTTGAAATCCCAGGTTCGTTGTAGATACAACAAGCACCATCAAGGGGAGGACTGAGTGGTAGGGCACGAAGCAATTCAGTTGATGGTGCCTTGTAGTGAGTGTTTTCAGACATCCAGTCCAACACCCATGAGTTCACATCTTCAGCGTCTCCGGTGATGTGCAGCGTTGCATAAAATTGAAGAATTAGTTCTTCATTCCAATCACAGATGTCAGAGCAGAAATTCAGAAGTCCTGCATCGTGAAGAACACTGAGGACTGGCTCGAAGCCTGGCAGAGATTCCATGTCCACATGAGGAATATGTGCATGATCGAAGACTTTGTCTTTGTTGAAGAGCACTGAGGAATAAAAGTTGGCTTGACTAGCTGTCCAGAAACGCCTCTTCCTTATGCGAGCAGAGTCATATGGATTGTAATCCGTGAAGAAAACGTGCTCGCCAAAGAGTTGCATCACGACCTCTGGAATCGCAATCTTAAGTTCTTCAGGCTGAGGAATTTCTGGTTCCTCTACATGTGCAGTCTGAGGATCAGCAGCAGCAGGTTCATCAGCGCTAGTGGCTGGAATTTCTTCATGTACAGATGAAGTGGGATGAGTTTCTTCAAAGCCCATTTGAACTGTTGGAGCAGGGGACTGAGGAATCTGTTGGATTGGGGTGAAGAGTGGAGAATTTGGATGCTGACTTTCCCAAAAGTCATCGTTCATCACCGGCGTTGTGCTTCCAATATCCACATCTTCTTTAATTTCCTCAACACTGGCCTCTTCAGCTGTGAACTGAGGCATATGCGAGGAAATGATTGGGGTTGAAGGGATTGCTTCCACTTCAATTTCTTCATCAATCTGCTCTGACGAAGCAGCAGAGTGATTTTCTACATCAGATCCCCTTGGGATCTCATAATCTTCAACAAAAGGAACAAGGTCCTTTGATGGCATGGAGGAAATTGGAACAGCATCAATAGGATTTTCAAATGAGCTGGTCATTGTCTTCATTTTCTTCGGGGCTGAAGAATTTGAAGCAGCAGATGCTTTCCTTTTCTTCACTGCAGCTCGCTCTGCAGCCTTGGTCTTCTTCACATCAGATGCAGATGGAAGGATTGGAGTTGGTGTAGACGCAGGAGCAGCTGAGGAATCTGGTTGAATTTCCTCAGGCGCAACTGATGCAGTTGCCCCGACTTCTTCAGTTTCTTCAGGCGCACCACTAGTGGATGCCCTGACAATTTCTTCAGCGGCTGGAATGGAGTCATCAACCCTGCAACTAGCATTGTCTTCAGTAGCCTGAACTTCATCAGCGGTGCTGGCATGTTCTTCAGCAGGCGGATCAGAAGCTTCAGCTTGAGGAATTTCTTGTTGCGTTGGAGCAGCAACATTTGAGAACTTCTTTGTCAGATTGACAAATCTGACTTTGGCTCCTTGCCAATCAGCATAATATGAGTCAAATTTGTCGCTGAGGGCTTTGATGTCAGCCTGTATCTTGATAAGTTCTTCAGTTGTCATCTTGACAATGTTTTTCTTCAGCATCTCTCTTTTCGATATCGCGATTTCTTGATCTCTCCGTCAGATCAAATTTCCATTTCTCCTCTTGGATGAAATGAGTCAAGATGTGACTTTGGCCAGGTGTCGCCTTGAAGTCGCATATGAGTGTTTGGGTCCTTGTGCGAGATCAATGTAGTCTAGGATCGCTCTGATCCAACAAAGAAGGGCATGTGTGCCTTTGGCTCTAGCGTCCCTTTCTTGTCGGTCTCTGATGATTTCCGCAAGTTCATCATCATCAGCCTCATCATCTTCAGGTGGCTCTTGGAAGGCGACATGTTTCTTCTTGGGACTTGGCTGAGGACCTCCTCCAGCTGTGGCCTTAGTCTTCAGCAGAGTCGGTCCAGATGAAGAATTTGGTGCAACTGAGGAACTTGCTGAGACACCAGAGGCAATGGAGATGCCTGCAGTCCTTTGGCACGTGGCCAGATGCACAGGTGCTGAGGACTTTGTCGAAACTGCTGAGGACTTTGGAGGAGCTGCTGAGGACTTTGAAGGAGCCGAGGATTTGGGAGGAGCAGGAGCAGCATGAGGAATTGGCCGTGAGGGCACAACTGAGGAACTTGGCCGTGAGGGCACTGTTGGTGAAGCACTTGGCTTGTGTGCGGGCTTCTTTGCCATAGATTTTCTTGGCTTGACAGAGGCCTCAGTGGCAGCAACAGTAGCAGAGTCCTCATTAAATTTCCTCACTGCCTCGTTGGCTTGTCTTGCCAACTTGGCTTGGCGCTTGGCCCATTCTTCAGGAAAGTCCTCACCGCGCTTGATGCTGGTGGGTTCAGCTTCTCGACCATGTGCCAGAGGAGCTCTTGGGCATGGAGGATTGAGAGCGAATTTCTTCATGTACTTTGGAGTAACATATCTGTACTCCCTCCATTCCCTTGCCCATCTCCTTTCAATCCTTTGAATGCGCACCTTGCGCTGATTTTTGTTTTCTTTGCCGAACTCGGCTTCATCAGGTGTGCAATAATCAGCATAGATATCCTCAGGAATCTCAAATGCAGTCATGACCTCAGGCCTCTTTCCTCCTTTCTGTGGCTTCTTTCCTTCTGCCATATTCTTCAGCTGAGGAATTTGAACAATCGAATTCTCTGAAGATGTGTGCAACTTTTCTTCGAGGAACGCTGCAAATGAGTTAAGTTGATAAGAACCTAGTGATTCAGCAGCGGACATGAGTACCTGTGAACAGAGTATAGTTGCGAGGAATTTTGAGAGGTCATATGTTCTCGTAAGGTTTTCAAAAGAACTAGTTTGAGGAATTTGACCAGATGAGCCTTGAAGAATTTCACTAAGCGATCTTTGTCTTAGGTTCCAGAGTTGTATAGATCGAGGATCCACACAATTGAGGAATCTTGAAGAAAAATCATTGCTAAGAGAAACGAATCAAGAGCATATTTTGTTTGAGGTGTTCATATGTGTGAAGATTTGAAGAATAAACACCTTTGAGGATTTTCAGGAAGGTTTGTGAATCAAAGCGGGTAATAAAAGTAACTTTTAATTACCCGAACTGAAGAACACGACGAACTGAGAAGAACAGATGGGAAGTCCGTCAGGTTAGATCTTCCACGCCCTAACTTGGCGGAGGAAGACAGCTACGGCGGCGGCGGAGTGAAAATTTCCGTGTTCGGCGCGAGTACGACGGAGACGAGGTCGAGGCAGTGAAGCTCTTCCTCACCGGCGACGATGGAGTAGCGGCGGCGCTAGGGTTTGAGAAGCTCGAGCGAGAGAGAGCAGTCGAACGGGGTAAAGGAAGTGAGGAAGGGGAGAGGGGGTATATATAGCCACGGAGAGAAACTGTTCGCCCGAAGCTTTGGGACGAACGTGCCCCTGACCCTTCTCATTCGCTTGACATGTATCACCCACGTACTGAAAAGTGGAGATCGTGTTAGATCATGGGTGAATAGATAAATTTATCGTGGGATGCGGAACAGCTTGAGCGGCAAAAACAAAAGTTTGGATAACATCAGTTTTAAAGTTCCGTTCTCAATTTCTTCAGCTGACAAGGACACAATGAAGATTTTGAACGAGTTTCAGATAGAACGTACATGAAGAATTTGTGAATAGATTGGGTTGAGTATAGCATAGAGGGGGAAGGGTCCGATCTGAAAGTGCGTTATATCGACTAGAGGGGGGGTGAATAGGCGATTTTTATGAATTCTTCACTGAGGAATTTGCCGGTGAGGAAATTCCTTAGCGAAGAACTACTTGCAGCGGAATAGGTACTCAGATGTAAGCATAGGAGAATGCGGGCATGGTTATCATGATGAAATGAAGACAATCAAAGAGTACAGAAAGTGTAAACACAGGATAGCACAAGATGAAGACAAACAGACTGAAGAAATTGAACTGAGGAAATTGAGAAAGTCTTCAGTCAAAGTCTTCAAACACAGATATGAACAAACACTCAACACAATAATGAGGAAATGAAAGGGTTGAGGAAATAGAACCAGTTAGGTTGGTGAAGACAATGATTTGGTAGACCAGTTCCAACTGCTGTCTCTCGGTTGTACGTCTGGTTGGAGCGGCTGAGTATTTAAACTCGAGGACACACAGTCCGGACACCCGATCGCTGAGCACGCAGCTCAGACACCAAGTCCTCACCGTATTCTCCTTGAACTAAGGTCACACAGACCTCGTCCCAATCACTCGTGGTAAGTCTTCAGCGACTTCCAAACCTTCACAGACTTGGTCACTCGGCGATCCACAATTCCTCTTGATGCTCTAGACCATGACGCCTAACCATCTGGAAGAAGCACAGTCTTCAAAGGTAACAAGCGTCGGATCCACGCAGGATCAATCTCTTCATGATGCTCAATCACTTTGGGTTAAATAGGGGTTTGGTTTTGGGTTTTCCTCACTCGATGATTTTCGCCAAAGTCCTCGGAGGATGGGTTGCTCTCAAATGACAAGTGTCAAGTTCTCTCGAGCAGCCAACCAGCTAGTGGTTGTAGGGGCGGCTATTTATAGCCTAGGGAGCAGCCCGACATGATAAGACATAAATGCCCTTCAATGATATGACCGTTAGGTGGATAAGATATGTTGGGACAGTCAAGACAAGACAAAGAACGGTCGGAAATTTGAATATCAAATTCCTCGGGGCTATCATGTTCCTCATCGTAGGGAATCCGACCGCGGCGAATTCCTAACTCCTCGGTCAGAACAAATTCTCGGCGACTAGAAGAGCTATGTCTCACATCAAGAAATTGACTGAATCTGTATGACATTTCCAAAGGCTTCACTCAAGGGATTGGTAAGTGTAGGATTTTGAGTTGAGCATCACATGGAAATTTTTCCTTAGTATTTCCTCGACCCCTTTAACAAAGACGGTGTTTCCTATGACTCAAGAAAGAGAAAATGAAACAACGAAAACGAAAGTCTTCACGCTTCATGTTCCTCAAATGAATACCAAGTCTTCAGGTCACACCAATTTCTTCACTTTCAAAGTCTTCGAAAAGTCTTCAAAATATCAAGTCTTCAATAAGAACTTCATTTTTAGGGGTCGACTTTCTCTGTAAATATCAAACTCCTCATCGACTTATAGACCTGTGTACACTCACAAACGCGTTAGTTCCTTAACCTATAAGTCTTCAATACACCAAAATCACTAAGGGGCACTAGATGCACTTACAATCTCCCCCTTTTTGGTGATTGATGACAATATAGGTTAAGTTTTCAACGGGGATAAACATATGAAGTGTAAATACTGATATTGAGGAATTTGATTGCAAGATATAGAAGAACTCCCCCTGAAGATGTGCATAGTGAGGAATTTGCTTTTGAGGCAGTGCACATTTGAAGAGTTGAATCATGGAGATGTCCCCCTATATCTTGTAATTCATACACGCATTTGACACATAGTATGAAGAATTTGAAATGCATGATGAAATATGGTGCTTGATGTAATTCAGCATGCGTGCAATATCATTAATGAGGAACAAGCATGCAGAATAACGCATCAAGAGTATCAGAGCTCAAGAGAATCAGAGCTCAGTGTCAGAGCATAGTGCATCAAAAAGTATCAAAGCACCATCGGGTTTAAGATTACAACTCGATCCAATAAAAGTTTCAGAAGAACGAGAGTTGTAACTTAACAAAAAAATTGCCCATATAATAGACCCGCTTGAAGACTAACTCAAATTTCTCCCCTTTGTCATCGAATGACCAAAAGGATCAAACCGAGGACTAACGCCTCAAGAATTTCAAGTTGAAGAAGGAGCGCCAGCGTTGTTGGGGTCGGTTGTTGTAGTAGGGCCTGCCGCAGTGTCGTCCAAGTATTCATTTTCATCAGTGTCACGCGATGAAGAACAGGAGCTAGCCACCAAGGAAGGAACTTTGACCTTCTTGTATTTCTTCGGAGGAGGTGCAGACCAGTCAAATTCTTCATTGAGACCCATTGTCGTCAGTTCTTCCGCAGACCGAGACATTTGAAAGAACAGCCCAAAAGCGCTTGAAGGTTTCATGGAGGTAGTAGTGGTTTTTCTTCACCGCATTGTGTGTAGAGGTCATGTTGTGAAGAATTGAAGCAAACCGACGCTGACCTATTTATGATCGCGATCAACCTTCCGATGAAGACGAGGAGTAACTCACGATCACCATCACCACGGTGATAGCTTGAGGACTTTGCTTGACCGAGGTATTTGCGGCGAGTCATGTGTGGGAGAGTCATCATTGGTGGAGTAGGATGCAGCTTTGCGAAACTGTCCATCCAATGGACGAATGCCTTCATCGATCACAGCAGTAGCCTTGACCTTGTCAGCAGCTGAGGTAAATGTCCGTTTGAGGACTTCAATCGGGGGAAAGTAGCTGCAGTGGTTCAGTGTGTCAGCCTTGTAATTGAGTGAAGACCTTGTCCTGATGAATCTCATTATCCAAGGCGCATAAGGCTCCAGCTCAAATGGTGACATAGCAATGTTTGCCACAGTCCTCATGAAGAAATCATGGAAGTTGACGGGAATGCCATGAATGATATTAAAAAGCATATTCTTCATGATGCCAACGACTTCTTCATCATTCGAGTCGTGGCCTTTGATAGGACTCATTGATTCGTCAGAATCCGATAGACAGTCCGAGGCACATACAATAATTCCTTGACGAGGAATTTGGTTCTTGGGGCCTGCCTTTGCTTCAAAGGCTTCATCAGCACTTGCATATAGTGATTTGAAAGTTCGGTTCGTTGTAGTTACAACGAGCACCATCAAGTGGAGGATCGAGTGGTAGAGCACGGCAATTCAGTTCTTGGTGCCTTGTAGTGAGTATTTTCGGACATCCAGCCTAATACGCATGAGTTCACGTCTGCAGCGTCTCCGGTGATGTGCAGCGTTGCATAGAATTGAAGAATGAGTTCTTCATTCCAATCACAGATGTCAGTGCAGAAATTCAGAAGTCCTGCATCGTGAAGAACACTGAGGACTGGCTCAAGGCCTGGCAGAGACTCCATGTCCACATGAGGAATATGAGCATGATCGAAGACTTTGTCTTTGTTGAAGAGCACTGAGGAATAGAAATTGGCTTGGCTGGCAGTCCAGAAACGCCACTTCCTTATGCGAGCAGAATCATATGGAGTGTAATCAGTGAAGAATACGTGCTCGCTGAAGAACTCTTCAGCCTTGAACTTTTGCTTTGTTGAGAAGGGATCCTTTGGCTTTGGCAGTGGAGTGTCTGTGAGTTGCATCACGACCTCTGGAATCACAATCTCAGGTTCTTCAGGCTGAGGAATTTCTTGTTCCTCAACAGGTGTAGTCTGAGGATCAGCAGCAGCAGGTTCATCAGCGCTAGTGGCTGGAATTTCTTCATGGACAAATGAAGTGGGATGAGTTTCTTCAGAGCCCATTTGAACAGTTGGAGCAGGGGACTAAGGTATCTGTTGGATTGGGGTGAACAGTGGAGAATTTGGATGCTGACTTTCCCAAAAGTCAGCGTTCATCACTGGCGTTGTGCTTCCAATATCCACATCTTCCTCAAGTTCTCAACACCGCCTCTTCACCTGTGAACCGAGGCATAGGCGAGGAAATGATTGGGGTTGAAGGGATTGCTTCCACTTCAATTTCTTCATCAATCTACTCTGACGAAGCAGCAGAATGATTTCTTCATCAGATCCGCTTGGGATCACATAATCTTCATCAAAAGGAACAAGGTCCTTTGATGGAATTGAGGAAATTGGAACAACATCAACTGGATTTTCAAAGGAGCTGGTCATTGGCTTCATTTTCTTCACAGCCGAAGAATTTGACGCAGCTGATGCTTTCCGTTTCTTCACAGCAGCTTGTTCTGCAGCCTTGGTCTTCTTCACATCAGAGGCAGATGGAAGAATTGGAGTTGGTGTTGGCGCAGGAGGAGCTGAGGAATCTGATTGATTTTCCTCAGGCGCAACTGATGCAGTTGCCCTGACTTGTTCAGTTTCTTCAGGCGCACCACTAGTGGATGCCCTCGCAATTTCTTCAGTGGCTGGAATGGGATCATCAGCCCTGGAACTGGCATTTTCTTCAGCAGCCTGAACTTCATCAGCGGTGCTGGCATGTTCTTCAATCGGCTGAGCTGAGGCTCCAGCCTGAGGAATTTCATGTTGCGTTGGGGCAGTAACATTGGTGAATTTCTTCGTCAGGTTGACGAATCTGACCTTGGCCCCTTGCCAATCAGCATAATAAGCATCAAAGTTTTGCTGAGGTCTTGAATTTCAGTCTGGACCTTGAGAAGTTCCTCAGGTGTCATTCTGACAACGTTTTTCTTCAGGAACTTCTCCTTTCTGTATTGAGCTTTCTTGATCTCTCTTGCCTTTTCAAACTTCCATTTCTCTTTAGTGATGAAATGGGTCAGCATATGACTTTGTCCAGGAGTGAGATGAAAGTCAGGCATAGGGGTGTTTGGATCCTTGTGCCAGAGATCAATATAGTCGAGGATCTTCCTCGGATCCAACAGCAGTGGCACAGATGTGCCTTTGGCTCTAGCCGCCCTCTCTTGGCGGTCTCTGATGATTTCCGCAAGTTCATCATCATCAGCCTCATCATCTTCAGGTGGCTCTTGGAAGGCGACCTGTTTCTTCTTGGGACATGGCCGAGGACCTCGTCCAGCTGTGGCCTTTGTCTTCAGCAGACTTGGGCCAGATGAAGACTTTGGTGCAGCTGAGGAACTTGCTGAGACACCAGAGGCAATGGAGAAGCCTGCAGTCCTTTGGCACGTGGCCAGATGAATAGGTGCTGAGGAATTTGTCGGAACCACTGAGGACTTGGGAGGAGCTGAGGATTTTGGAGGAGCAGGAGCGGCATGAGGAATTGGCCGTGAGGGAACTGCTGAGGAACTTGGCCGTGAGGGCACTGTTGGTGAAGCACTTGGCTTGTGTGCGGGCTTCATTGCCATAGATTTTCTTGGCTTGACATGGGCCTCAGGGGCAGCAGCAGTGGCAGAGTCCTCATTGAATTTCCTCACTGCCTCATTGGCTTGTCTTGCCAACTTGGCTTGGCGCTTGGCCCATTCTTCAGGAAAGTCCTCACCACGCTTGATGTTGGTGGGGTCAGCTTCTTGACCAGGTGCCAAATGAGCTCTTGGGCATGGAGGATTGAGTGCGAATTTCTTCATGTACTGTGGAGTTACATATCGGTACTCCCTCCATTCCCGTGCCCATCTCCGTTCAATCCTTTGGATGCGCACCTTGCGCTGATTTTTGTTCTCTTTGCCGAACTCGGCTTCATCAGGTGTGCAATAATCAGCATATATTTCCTCAGGGATTTCAAACGCGGTCATGACCTCAGGCCTCTTTCCTCCTTTCTATGGCTTCTTTCCTTCTGCCATATTCTTCACCTGAGGAATTTGGACAAACGAATTCTCTGAAGAAGTATGCAACTTTTCTTCGAGGAACGCTGCAAATGAGTTAAGTTGATGAGAACCTAGTGATTCAGCAGCGGACATGAGTACCTGTGAATAGAGTATAGTTGCGAGGAATTTGGAGAGGTCATATGCGTTCTCAGAAGGTTTTTCAAAAAGAACAAGTTTTGAGGATTTTGACCAGATGAGCCTTGAAGAATTTCACTAAGCATTCTTTGTTTTAGGTTCCAGAGTTGTACAGATCGAGGATCCACACAATTGAGGAATCTTGAAGAAAAAATGATTGCTTAGAGAAACGAATCAAGAGCTTATAACTAGTGAGGTGTTTGTGTGTGAGGATTTGAAGAATAAAACACCTTTGATTATTTTGTAGTGTAAAATTTGGATCAACGAGGGCAGTAAAAGTAACTTTTAATTACCCTAAATGAAGAACACGACGAACTGGGTGTTGAAGATGTGAAGCTCGTCTGTTCAGATCTTCCACGCCTTAACTCGGCGGAGGAAGATGGCTACGGCGGCGGCGGAGTGAGGATTTCCGCAGTCGGCGCGAGTACGTCGGCGACGAGGTCGAGGCAGCGAAGCTCTTCCTCACATGCGACGATGGAGTAGCGGCGGCGGTAGGGTTTGAGGAGCTCGAGCGGGAGAGAGAGGTCGAGCGGAGTAAAATAAGTGAGGATGGAGAGAGGGGTATTTATAGAGGCAGTGAAAAACTGTTCGCCCGAAGATTTAGGACGAACGTGTCCCTGACCATTCTCCTTCTCATGACATGTGTCACCCACGTACTGTGTAGTGGAGATCGTGTACGATCATGGGTGAGTAAAATAATGCATCGTGGGATGCGGAACGGTTTGAGCGGCAAAACCGAAAGTTTGGATAAGATCAGTTTTAAAGTTTCGTTTGCAATTTCTTCACCGACAAGGACTCAAAGAAGATTTTGAACGAGTTTCAAATAGAACGCATATGAAGAATTTGTGAATAGATTGGGTTGAGTATAGCATAGAGGGGAAGGGTCCGATCACATTCACTTAGCGTAAAAAAAACGACTTGAAGAAATAGCCATAAGTGAATGTCAGAGGACATGAACCCATATATATATATATATATATATATATATATATATATATATATATATATATATATATATATATATATATATATATATATATATATATATATTGCCAATGAAGAAAAACGACGGAAACAATGAAGATTTTGCAAAGTTGAAGAATTTGAAAACTCAAGAATTTCAAAACGAGGAAAAACTCAAATTGAAGATTTTCAACTTTGGTGGTGGCGTGACCCACCAGATAAGAATGATGATTTCAGACACCGCGCACAATTGTCGTAGGGTTCTGAGAATCAAATTCTTCATTAATTTCTTCACATTTAGAGTGTTATTCTTCATTGATTGAAGAAAAACGTTTCTTCATGTGTTGCAGATCTAAGTCATCAATTTTGCGTAAGTGTCAGGATGTGTGTCCTTTTCAAAGAACATTCGAAGATTCTAAGATATTTAGCTCACACCGCAACTTGCTAAATCTCTTCTCATCCAAGGGCTTAGTGAAGATATCGGCTAGCTGTTCTTCAGTCTTCACATGCTCGATGGAGATGTCGCCCTTCAACACATGATCACGAAGAAAATGATGACGAATTTGAATGTGCTTTGTCTTCGAGTGCTGAACTGGGTTGTGAGCAATCTTGATGGCACTCTCATTGTCACAGTAGAGAGGCACATTCTTCACGTTGATGCCGTAGTCCTTGAGAGTTTGCTTCATCCACAGCAATTGAGCACAACACGAGCCAGCAGCAATGTATTCAGGTTCCGCAGTAGACAGTGATACGCAGTTATGTTTCTTCGAGGACCAACAGACCAAAGATCGTCCGAGGAAATGACAAGTACCAGATGTTGACTTGCGATCCACACGATCACCAGCATAGTCAGAGTCAGAATATCCAATGAGATCAATAATAGAGCCCTTGGGGTACCATAATACTAGTGTTGGTGTGTGAGCTACATATCAAAGAATATGCTTCACAGCCTTATGGTGTGATTCCATCGGTGTAGCTTGAAATCGGGCACACATTCAAACACTAAGCATTATATCTGGCCTAGATGCACATAAGTACAATAGAGAACCAATCATGGAGCGGTATACCTTGTGATCGAAGTCAATTCCATTTTCATCAGTGCATAGATGACCATTTGTGGGCATAGGAATTTTGACGCCTTTGCAATCTTGCATGCCGAATTTCTTCAGGACATCTTTGAGGTATTTCACCTGAGATATGAATATGCCATTGTGTTGTTGACGAATTTGAAGACCTAAAAATAATTTCAACTCTCCCATCATAGACATTTGATATTCTTCACTCATCATATAGGCAAATTGATCACTATAACGTTGGTCAGTACAGCCAAAGATAATATCATCAACATATATTTGGCACACAAACAGTTTACCATCATATGATTTAGTAAAGAGAGAAGGGTCGAGTGAACCGGGTGTGAAGCCATTCTTCACGAAGAATTCCTTCAATGTATCATACCACGCCTGTGGGGCTTGTTTGAGACCATAGAGAGCCTTGTTGAGTCTCAAGACTTTGTCGGGATTCTTTGGATCTTCAAAACCAGGGGTTGAGCAACATATACTTCTTCCTCAAGCTTACCATTGAGGAATGCACTTTTCACATCCATTTGATATAAAGTGATATTGTGATGGTTAGCATAGGCGAGTAATATGCGAATAGACTCAAGTCTAGCAACAGTGCAAAAGTTTCATCGAAATCAATTCCTTCAACCTGTGTAGCCTTGAGCTACAAGTCGCTCCTTATTCCTCACCACTAGGCCATTTTCATCTTGCTTGTTGCGGTAGATCCACTTTGTGCCAATGATATTATGTTTGCGAGGATCTGGACGTTTGACCAGTTCCTTACATTGTTGAGCTCGAACTGATGTAATTCTTCTTGCATGGCCTGAATCCACTCGTGGCTCGAAATGCTTCATCTACCTTAGTGGGCTCTGTGATAGAGACAAAAGCATAGTGCCCACAAAAGTTAGATAAATGTGAAGCTTTTGAGCGTGTGAGAGGACTGGCGCTTCAATGTCATCGATGATCTTGTCAACTTGTACTTCTTTTGCAACGCGAGGATGAGCTGGTTGTCGAGAGGAATTTGATCATTTTCCTCAAAGACCATTGTCTTCACATTACTTGGTGCATCACTCTCGTTCTTCACAGACTAGAATGAATTCTTCAGCTGATTCTTCAAGAGGAATGACATCCTCGCTTGCCTTGAACTTGATAGATTCCTCGGTGCTGGTTCATCTAACACGAAGGTAGGTGCTCTCTTTGCGAGCCCTTAGTTTCATCGAACCGCACATCTACAAAGGTCAACAATCTTGTGAAGAGCGATGTTGAAGACTCAGTAGGTGTGCGAGTCCTTTCCGTAACCAAGCATAAAACCTTCATGTGCTTTCGGTGCAAATTTAGAATTGTGATGAGGATCTCTAATCCAGCATTTAGCAATCAAGACTTTGAAATAACTTACATTGGGTTTCTTGTCGTTGAGGAGTTCATAGGCAGTCTTCTTGAAGAATTTGTGAAGATATACTCTGTTGATGATGTGGCACGCGTATCAATTGCATCAATCCAAAATGACTAGTGGATGCCACGCAATTTCTTGGTGCCGGTGGAATGGGATCATCAGCCACGAACTGCATTTTCTTCAAGAGCCTAAACTTCATCGGCGGGTCTTGGCATGTTCTTCACTCGGCTGAGCTGAGGCTCCAGCCTGAGGAATTTCATGTTGCGTTGGGGCAGCAACATTGGTGAATTTCTTCGTCACGTTGACGAATCTGACCTTGGCCCCTTGCCAATCAACATAATAAGCATCGAAATTTTTGCTGAGGTCTTGAATTTTAGTCTGGACCTTGAGAAGTTCCTCAGGTGTCATTCTGACAACGTTTTTCTTCAGGAACTTCTCCTTTCTGTATTGAGCTTTCTTGATCTCTCTTGCCTTTTCAAACTTCTATTTCTCTTTAGTGATGAAATCGGTCAGCATATGACTTTGTCCAGGAGTGAGATGAAAGTCAGGCATAGGGGTGTTTGGATCCTTGTGCCAGAGATCAATATAGTCGAGGATTTTCCTCAGATCCAACAGCAGTGGCACAGATGTGCCTTTGGCTCTAGCGGCCCTCTCTTGGCGGTCTCTGATGATTTCCGCAAGTTCATCATCATCAGCCTCATCATCTACAGGTGGCTCTTGGAAGGCGACCTGTTTCTTCTTGGGACTTGGCCGAGGACCTCGTCCAACAGGGCCTTTGTCTTCAAAGCAGACTTGGGCCGATGAAGACTTTGGTGCAGCCGAGGAACTTGCTGAGACACGTGAGGCAATGGAGAAGCTGCAGTCCTTTGGCACGTGGCGGATGCACAGTCTTGAGGACTTTGTCGGAACCACTGAGGACTTGGGAGGAGCTGAGGATTTTGGAGGAGCAGGAGCAGCATGAGGAATTGGCCGTGAGGGCACTGCTAAGGAACTTGGCCGTGAGGGCACTGTTGGTGAAGCACTTGGCTTGTGTGCGGGCTTCTTTGCCATAGATTTTCTTGGCTTGACATGGGCCTCAGGGGCAGCAGCAGTGGCAGAGTCCTCATTGAATTTCCTCACTGCCTCATTGGCTTGTCTTGCCAACTTGGCTTGGCGCTTGGCCCATTCTTCAGGAAAGTCCTGACCACGCTTGATGCTGGTGGGGTCAGCTTCTTGACCAGGTGCCAAAGGAGCTCTTGGGCATGGAGGATTGAGTGCGAATTTATTCATGTACTTTGGAGTTACATATCGGTACTCCCTCCATTCCCGTGCCCATCTCCGTTCAATCCTTTGGATGCGCACCTTGCGCTGATTTTTGTTCTCTTTGCCAAACTCGGCTTCATCGGGTGTGCAATAATCAGCATATATTTCCTCAGGGATTTCAAACGCGGTCATGACCTCAGGCCTCTTTCCTCCTTTCTGTGGCTTCTTTCCTTCTGCCATATTCTTCAGCTGAGGAATTTGGACAAACGAATTCTCTGAAGAAGTATGCAACTTTTCTTCGAGGAACGCTGCAAATGAGTTAAGTTGACGAGAACCTAGTGATTCAGCAGCGGACATGAGTACCTGTGAACAGAGTATAGTTGCGAGGAATTTGGAGAGGTCATATGCGTTCTCAGAAGGTTTTTCAAAAAGAACAAGTTTTGAGGATTTTGACCAGATGAGCCTTGAAGAATTTCACTAAGCATTCTTTGTTTTAGGTTCCAAAGTTGTACAGATCGAGGATCCACACAATTGAGGAATCTTGAAGAAAAAATGATTGCTTAGAGAAACGAATCAAGAGCTTATAACTAGTGAGGTGTTTGTGTGTGAGGATTTGAAGAATAAAACACCTTGGATGATTTTGTAGTGTAAAACTTGGATCAACGAGGGCAGTAAAAGTAACTTTTAATTACCCTAAATGAAGAACACGACGAACTGGGTGTTGAAGATGTGAAGCTCGTCTGTTCAGATCTTCCACGCCCTAACTCGGCGGAGGAAGATGGCTACGGCGGTGGCGGAGTGAGGATTTCCGCAGTCGGCGCGAGTACGTCGGCGACGAGGTCGAGGCAGCGAAGCTCTTCCTCATAGGCGACGATGGAGTAGCGTCGGCGCTAGGGTTTGAGGAGCTCGAGCGGGAGAGAGAGGTCGAGCGGAGTAAAAGAAGTGAGGATGGAGAGAGGGGTATTTATAGAGGCAGTGAAAAACTGTTCGCCCGAAGATTTAGGACGAATGTGTCCCTGACCATTCTCCTTCTCACGACATGTGTCACCCACGTACTGTAGTGGAGATCGTGTACGATCGTGGGTGAGTAAAATAATGCATCGTGGGATGCGGAACGGTTTGAGCGGCAAAACCGAAAGTTTGGATAAAATCAGTTTTAAAGTTTCGTTCGCAATTTCTTCAGCTGACAAGGACTCAGTGAAGATTTTGAACGAGTTTCAAATAGAACGCATATGAAGAATTTGTGAATAGATTGGGTTGAGTATAGCATAGAGGGGAAGGGTCCGATCACATTCACTTAGCATAAAAAAACGACTTGAAGAAATAGCCATAAGTGAATGTCAGAGAGGACATAAACCCATATATATATATTGCCAATGAAGAAAAACGATGAAACAATGAAGATTTTGCAAACTTGAAGAATTTGAAAACTGAAGAATTTCAAAACTGAGGAAAACTCAAATTGAAGATTTTCAACTTTGGTGGTGGCGTGACCCACCAGTATAAGAATGATGATTTCAGACACCCCGCATAATTATCGAGGGTTCTCGAGAATCAAATTCTTCATTAATTTCTTCACATTTAGAGTGTTATTCTTCATTGATTGAAGAAAAACGTTTCTTCATGTGTTGCACATCTAAGTCATCAATTTTGCATAAGTGAAGATATCGGCTAGCTGTTCTTCAGTCTTCACATGCTCGATGGAGATGTCGCCCTTCAACACATGATCACGAAGAAAATGATGACGAATTTGAATGTGCTTTGTCTTCGAGTGCTGAACTGGGTTGTGAGCAATCTTGATGGCACTCTCATTGTCACAGTAGAGAGGCACATTCTTCACGTTGATGCCGTAGTCCTTGAGAGTTTGCTTCATCCACAGCAATTGAGCACAACACGAGCCAGCAGCAATGTATTCAGATTCCGCAGTAGATGTGATACGCAGTTCTGCTTTCTTCGAGGACCAACGCACCAAAGATCGTCCGAGGAAATGACAAGTACCAGATGTTGACTTGCGATCCACACGATCACCAGCATAGTCAGAGTCAGAATATCCAATGAGATCAAAAATAGAGCCCTTGGGGTACCATAATCCTAGTGTTGGTGTGTGAGCTACATATCAAAGAATATGCTTCACAGCCTTATGGTGTGATTCCTTCGGTGTAGCTTGAAATCGGGCACACATGCAAACACTAAGCATTATATCTGGCCTAGATGCACATAAGTACAATAGGGAACCAATCATGGAGCAGTATACCTTGTGATCGAAGTCAATACCATTTTCATCAGTGCATAGATGGCCATTTGTGGGCATAGGAATTTTGACGCCTTTGCAATCTTGCATGCCGAATTTCTTCAGGACATCTTTGAGGTATTTCACCTGAGATATGAATATGCCATTGTGTTGTTAACGAATTTGAAGACCTAAAAAGAATTTCAACTCTCCCATCATAGACATTTGATATTCTTCACTCATTATATAGGCAAATTGATCACTATAACGTTGGTCAGTACAGCCAAAGATAATATCATCAACATATATTTGGCACACAAACAGTTCACCATCATATGATTTAGTAAAGATAGAAGGGTCGAGTGAACCGGGTGTGAAGCCATTCTTCACGAAGAATTCCTTCAATGTATCATACCACGCCCGTGGGGCTTGTTTGAGACCATAGAGAGCCTTGTTGAGTCTCAAGACTTTGTCGGGATTCTTTGGATCTTCAAAACACAGGGGTTGAGCAACATATACTTCTTCCTCAAGCTTACCATTGAGGAATGCACTTTTCACATCCATTTGATATAAAGTGATATTGTGATGGTTAGCATAGGCGAGTAATATGCTGAATAGACTCAAGTCTAGCAACAGTGCAAAAGTTTCATCGAAATCAATTCCTTCAACCTGTGTGTAGCCTTGAGCTACAAGTCGTGCCTTATTCCTCACCACTAGGCCATTTTCATCTTGCTTGTTGCGGTAGATCCACTTTGTGCCAATGATATTATGTTTGCGAGGATCTGGACGTTTGACCAGTTCCTGACATTGTTGAGCTCGAATCGATGTAATTCTTCTTGCATGGCCTGAATCCACTCAGGCTCCGAATGCTTCATCTACCTTAGTGGGCTCTGTGATAGAGACAAAAGCATAGTGCCCACAAAAGTTAGATAAATGTGAAGCTTTTGAGCGTGTGAGAGGACCCGCGCTTCAATGTCATCGATGATCTTGTCAACTTGTACTTCTTTTGCAACGCGAGGATGAGCTGGTTGTCGTCGAGGAATTTGATCATTTTCCTCAAGACCATTGTCTTCAAATTATCTTCGGTGCATCACCGACGTTCTTCGCGTATTAGAATGAATTCTTCACTGATTCTTCAAGAGGAATGACATCCTCGCTTGCCTTGAACTTGATAGATTCCTCGGTGCTGGTTCATCTAACACGAAGGTAGGTGCTCTCTTTGCGAGCCATTAGTTTCATCGAACCGCACATCTACAAAGGTCAACAATCTTGTGAAGAGTGATGTTGAAGACTCAGAGGTGTGCGAGTCCTTTCCGTAACCAAGCATAAAACCTTCATGTGCTTTCGGTGCAAATTTAGAATTGTGATGAGGATCTCTAATCCAGCATTTAGCATCGAAGACTTTGAAATAACTCACATTGGGTTTCTTGTCACTAAGGAGTTCATAGGCAGTCTTCCTGAAGAATTTGTGAAGATATACTCTGTTGATGATGTGGCATGCGGTATCAATTGCATCAATCCAAAAATGACTAGGCGTTTTGTATACATCGAGCATAGTGTGAGCCATCTCAACAAGAGTTCTGTTATTGCGCTCCGCGACGCCATTTTGCCGAGGAGTATAGGGAGCAGATAACTCATGAGTAATACCAAGTTCATCAAGATAGGCATCAAGACCGGAATTCTTGAACTCAGTTCCATTGTCACTCCCGATGTGTCCGATCTTCACACCAAAGTTAGTTGAAGCCCTTGAGGAAAATCGCTTGAAGACTTCCGCACTTCATTTTTGTAAGTAACAATGTGTACCCGTGTAACGAGAGTAATCATCAACAATAACAAAGCCATATAGAGATGCGTCATTAGTGACAAATGAGTAATGATTAGGACCAAAGAGGTCCATGTGAAGCAATTCAAGGACGAGTAGTGGTCATGATAGTCTTCGCTGGATGCTTGGCCTTGGTCATTTTTCCAGCTTCACAAGCTCCACACAAGTGATCCTTGAGGAATTTGACATTCTCAATGCCAATGACATGCTTCTTCTTTGCAAGCGTGTTCAAATTCCTCATGCCTGCGTGACCAAGTCGCGGATGCCATAGCCAGCCTTCTGAAGCTTTTGGAAGTAGACACGTGGCTGGTTGTGGTCCTGTAGAGAAATCAACAATATACAAGTCTCCTCTCCTAAAGCCTTCGAAGACTTTGGAATTGTCAGCTTCCATAATTACAACACAACGATACTTGCCAAAGATAACAACCATATCAAGATCACAAAGCATTGAGACTGACATGAGGTTGTAAGGACTCAACAAGCATGACTTTGTCCATGTGTATGTCCTTAGAGGTCGCAACCTTACCAAGACCCAATACCTGACTTTTGCCTTTGTCAGCAAGGATGATATGCTTCAGATGAGACGGTGATAAGGGAGCATCCATCAATAGATTCTCGTCACCAGTCACGTGATTTGTACATCCACTATCGAGAACCCACTCAGTGGCTTTGGGTTGATCATCCTGCAGATGAATTAGTGCAACTTACGATCTCATATACTTCATCAGTGAAGAATATGATATCAAGTTCATCAGATGAATTTCATCAGGGTAGTATAACTGATAAGCGGTATGAGGACGTGTGAAATGAAAGTTCATTTCATCATGATTAGCCTGCGTCCTTTCAGGCGTTTTTGTCAGGCCCCCAGCAAATTCTTCAGACGTTTAAAACACGTCTGGAGACCTGACCCTGCAGAAGAAGTTATTTCTTTTTCTTCACCACCCACATCTGAAGGGGTGGCAAAGAGTTCATCACTCTGCGAGCACCATATGAGAATGGTGGCATAGAGGCCAATCCATTTTGTTTCACATAAGAGGGGTTAGGGTAAGCATATGAATAACCAGAGAAATTCTTCGAGGACTTATGAATATATTGGTTTGAAGAATAATGCACATATTCATAGCCCTTAGCTCTACCCTGCGAAACAGAGTTATTAGCACGATGATAATCATATGAGGACTTTGATCCTTTTGAGGAATTTGATCCACGTGAGGAATTTGGTCCGCATGAAGAATTTGGTCCATATGAAGAATTTGGTCCATATGAAGAGTTTGATCTGAGGTTCCTTTTCTTCACAGGTGGTGTCATGAGGACATTCACCTGAAGACTTTCAAGGCACTTCTTGGGAACCCAGATTTTCTTCATAGGTGAACCGTTCCTGCAGTTAGTGCCAATATATCTAGCATATACTTCACCATTCTGATTTTTGAACAGTTTATAGTTGGAGTCAAATGACTCATCAGAAGAATGAGGAGATTCGCATGTAAAGCCAGATAAGTTAGATGGATCAACTGGAGGTCCCTTTGCAGCAACCCATGAGGTTTTGGGATACTGCTGAGGCTTCCAATATGTTCCATTAGCATTGAGTTTCCTCTCAAAGGCAATACCCTCTTTCCTGGGGTTCCTATTGAGGATCTGCTTTTTAAGCACATCACAAAGAGTCTGATGCGCTTTGAGGCTTTTGTACATGCCTGTCATGTACAATTCCTTCAGCCCTGCATCGTCAGTGATACTAGCAATGTCCTCAGATGGGGATTAGTGATAGCAGAGGCAGGTGAAGAATTTGTAAAAGTTGAAGCATTTGAACATTCAGGTGAAGAATTAGCAGATTCACGTTCAATGCACTTAAGCATGGAGGAACAAATTCTTCCTGAGAAGCGCTGATTTGTTGAGCAAGTAATGAATCGCGCTCTTTCTGAAGATCTTCATAATTCACTCTTAGCTTCTGAAGATCTTGCTTTCTTTGAAGAAATTCATAAGAAAGTTTCTCATGATCAGATAAGAGAGTGTTATGATGACCTTCAAAGCTGTCAAACCTAGACTGAAGTCTCTGAAGATTTTCAGTCAGGGCTTTAGTGCGATCCATTTCTTCACCTAACATATCATAACTTTTATCTAGCATGTTTTGAACCTTTTCCAAGGCATGTTGTTGTTTGGTGGCAATGCAAACAAGTTTGGTATATCTAGGTTCAATATCATCATCAGATCCATCATCATCATATTCACAGTCACTAAATTCAGATGAGGAACATTCGGTTACCTCGACACCCTTTGCCATGAGACATGATGCAGAAGATGACGATTCTGGTTCGAAAGTCATCGTTTTGAGAGATTTCTTGAAGTCCTCAAACCAAGGATCATGACGGGTTCGATGACCTTCGTAGACGTCGGAGATTCGGTCCAGATAAGCTTCTCATTGCAAAGATGCATAATGCACTTAAATTCATCTCTAGGTAGGCAGGAACAGATGATATCCTTCGCCAAGATGTCAAGTCGAGTGTACTTGCGAATATCATCTGCGTCATTGCCTTGCATAGATCAAGAAGACCAATTTCAAGTGACGGTCCACAACTCGCTGTCCATTGCCATGAGACGCTTCTCATCATGGCCTTCCACTTGGGATAATCGTGATCGCCAAAGATAGGGCATGTCACTTTCTTCATACCTGCGGTCGACATAACTAAAACTCCGTGGTTAAACCAAAATCACACGTAACAAGGGAGTACCTTGCTCGATACCAATTGAAAGTGCGTTATATCGACTAGAGGGGGTGAATAGGCGATTTTATGAATTCTTCAACGAGGAATTTGCGGTGAGGAAATTCCTTAGCGAAGAACTACTTGCAGCGAATAGGTACTCAGATGTAAGCATAAGAGAATGCGGCATGGTTATCATGATGAAATGAAGACAATCAAAGAGTACGAAAGCGTAAACACAGGATAGCACAAGATGAAGACAAACAGATCAAGAAATTGAACTGAGGAAATTGAGAAAGTCTTCATCAAAGTCTTCAAACACAGATATGAACAAACACTCAACACAATAATGAGGAAATGAAAGGGTTGAGGAAATAGAACCAGGTAGGTTGGTGAAGACAATGATTTGGTAGACCAGTTCCAACTGCTGTCTCGGTTATGCGTCTGGTTGGAGCGGCTGAGTATTTAAACTCGAGGACACACAGTCCGGACACCCAATCGCTGAGCACGCATCTCAGACACCAAGTCCTCACCAGATCCTCCTTGAACTAAGGTCACACAGACCTCCCAAACACTCGTGGTAAGTCTTCAGCGACTTCCAAACCTTCACAGACTTGGTCACTCGGCGATCCACAATTCCTCTTGGATGTTCTAGACCATGACGCCTAACCGTCTGGAAGAAGCACAGTCTTCAAAGGTAACAAGCGCCGGATCCACACAGGATCAATCTCTTGATGATGCTCAATCACTTTGGGTTTGTAGGGGTTTGGTTTTGGGTTTTCCTCACTCGATGATTTTCGCCAAAGTCCTCGGAGGATGGGTTGCTCTCAAATGACAAGTGTCAAGTTCTTCGAGCAGCCAACCAGCTAGTGGTTGTAGGGGCGGCTATTTATAGCCTAGGGAGCAGCCCGACATGATAATACATAAATGCCCTTCAATGATATGACCGTTAGGTGGATAAGATATTTTGGGACAGTCAAGCAGATAAAGAACGGTCGGAAATTTGAATATCAAATTCCTCGTATTATCATGTTCCTCAATGTGTAGGCAATCCGATCGGCGAATTCCTAACTCCTCGGTCGTAACAAATTCCTCAACGACCGTAAGTGCTACGCCTCTCATCCTCAAGAAATTGACTGAACTGTATGAGATTTCCAAAAGCTTCACTCAAAGGGATTGGTAAGTGTAGGATTTTGAGTTGAGCATCACATGGAAATTTTTCCTTAGTATTTCCTCGACCCCCTTTAACAGTACGGTGTTTCCTATGACTCAAGAAAGAGAAAAATGAAACTACGAAAACGGAAGTCTTCACGCTTCATGTTCCTCAAATGAATACCAAGTCTTCAGGGTCACACCAATTTCTTCACTTTCAAAGTCTTCAGAAAGTCTTGAAAATATCAAAGTCTTCAGTCGAAGAACTTCATTTTTAGGGGCCGACTTTCTCTGTAAATATCAAACTCCTCATAGACTTATATACCTGTGTACACTCACAAACGCATTAGTTCCTTAACCTATAAGTCTTCAATACACCAAAATCACTAAGGGGCACTAGATGCACTTAGAAGATCACATTCACTTAGCAGATAAAAAAGCAACTTGAAGAAATAGCCATAAGTGAATGATGTAGAGGACATAAACCCATATATATATATATATATATATATATATATATATATATATATATATATATATATATATATATATATATATATATATATATATATATATATATATATATATAGCCAATAAAGAAAAACAACGGAAATCGTGAAGATTTTGCAAAGTTGAAGAATTTGAAAAACGAAGAATTTCAAACTGAGGAAAAACTCAAATTGAAGATTTTCAACTTTGGTGGTGGCGTGACCCACCGTATAAGAATGATGATTTCAGACACAGCGCATAATTGTCGTAGGGTTACGAGAATCAAATTCTTCATTAATTTCTTCACACTTAGAGTGTTATTCTTCATTGATTGAAGAAAACGTTTCTTCATGTGTTGCACATCTAAGTCATCAATTTTGCATAAGTGTCAGGATGTGTGTCCTTTTCAAAGAACATTCGAAGATTCTAAGATATTTAGCTCACACCGCAACTTGCTAAATCTCTTCTTATCCAAGGGCTTTGTGAAGATATCGGCTAGTTGTTCTTCAGTCTTCACATGCTCGATGGAGATGTCGCCCTTCAACACATGATCACGAAGAAAATGATGACGAATTTGAATGTGCTTTGTCTTCGAGTGCTGAACTGGGTTGCGAGCAATCTTGATGGCACTCTCATTGTCACAGTAGAGAGGCACATTCTTCACGTTGATGCGGTAGTCCTTGAGAGTTTGCTTCATCCACAGCAATTGAGCACAACAAGAGCCAGCAACAATGTATTCAGCTTCCGCAGTAGACAGTGATACGTAGTTCTGTTTCTTCGAGGACCAACAGACCAAAGATCGTCCGAGGAAATGACAAGTACCAGATGTTGACTTGCGGTCCACACGATCACCAACATAGTCAGAGTCAGAATATCCAATGAGATCAAAAGTTGAGCCCTTGGGGTACCATAATCCTAGTGTTGGTGTGTGAGCTAGATATCGAAGAATATGCTTCACAGCCTTATGGTGTGATTCGTTCGGTGTAGCTTCAAATCGGGCACACATGCAAACACTAAGCATTATATCTGGCCTAGATGCACATAAGTACAATAAAGAACCAATCATGGAGCGGTATACCTTGTGATCGAAGTCAATACCATTTTCATCAGTGCATAGATGGCCATTTGTGGGCATAGGAATTTTGACGCCTTTGCAATCTTGCATGCCGAATTTCTTCAGGACATCTTTGAGGTATTTCTCTTGAGATATGAATATGCCATTGTGTTGTAACATCCCAAATTTCCTATTTGGAATGTTTTACAATTATAGCTAAGCATCTATGCATTCTGTTTGAATTTGAGTGGCATTTGAAGTTTCAGAGGTTTTGGAGTTGATGGAATTTGAATTCAAATTTTGGCAGTGGGAATCATTTCAAAAATTATGCCTGATAAATACTTGAGAAAAAGTATGAGAGGAGTAAACATGACACTCCAAAAATATCAGAGGAAAAACATTGCCAAAAGGTTTGAATTCAAATTTGAGTTTTATTTGAATTTTGAAAAAAAATGAATTTTTATAAAGTTTGGATTTTGCCCCTGGAAAAGTGTTCAAATGATAGGGAATATTCCCCTGATCATTTTGATATATATATGTCCTATATAAAATATTTATATTCTATATATTTTATCTCTGTTTTTATTTTGAAAAAAAAGAGGAAAAAGAAAGCCCTCGGCGCCGGCCAGCCAACTGCCCAGCCAACACCAGCGGCCAGCCAGCCGCCACCGACCGAGCCCACCAGCGCCGCCATTTCACGCCCGAGCCCCGCTACGAATCCTTCGACGGTCGACCGACCCAACCCCCGCTTCCCCCTCTCACCGACAATGGGCCCCACCCCGTCACCTTCCCCTCGCCAACGCCAACCCGCACCGCCACTCGCCGGAGATCCCGCGATCTCCGGGATCTCACACGATCCCCTCCCGATCGCCCCCTCGCGCAAGTCGTGCCATTGCCATTGCCTGACTTGTTTTCCAGGTTGCGATTGTTGCTGTAAGTAGGAAAAACTTGAGTTGGAGTTCTTTGAGTTTTCTTTGGGTTTTGATTCATTTGTTTTGTGTGTTTCATATTACCATGCTATTATGTTAAGTGATCATATGTTGTATGATTATTATGGTTATTGTTTGCCTCGGTAGAATTTCCGGAGTGCAAAGCTTGCTACCACGAGTCCCTAGCTTACGAAGATCGTCAGCAAGGCTAGTCATTGATCATGTTTCTTTACTATACCTATGATTTTATTGCATTAGAGTTATACCTCCCCACCATGCATGCAGTAGGTGAAATTTTGAAGTTATGTTCTTGAGTAGTATCATGAGGTTGGATGAACCAATTCCCCTTGTTACCATGACCCGGGACGAAGTAGTTTATTTTGTTATGCTCGTAGACGGGGTTGGTTGAGTGAATTCATAAGGGAGATGTGAGAGTCAAAGATGATGACAACCCCATGACTTCAAGATCAAGATGGACTTCGAAATTCACTCTTGGGTGGAGGATTTGTTGACGGCACCTGGAGAACCCAAAGGGTTGGCGGGATGCATGGAGAAGTGCCACGAAGAGATGGATGTATACCCCATTGACCGGAAGCTTACCTGTGCAGCCGCAAGCCATTATGGGCTCTGGCTTGGTCAACCCTAGTTGTGACTCTGGCAGGACGGTGCTACGAGATGTAGAAGAACGGTAGGATTGGATGGGTACTGCAAGTGGCGGAGGAACTCTTCTAAGACCCTGTTTACTTCGTCCCGCCTTCAAACACCATGAAGTGCGAAGACTTAAAAGGAGGGAACGATTCTTGCGGGTAAAGTGCACAAACCTCTGCAGAGAAAAGATCTAATCGATTAGCCGTGTCCCCGGTTACGGACAATTTGAGCCTCTGGAACTTGGAAGTATTCGGAAATCTCAACATTGAAATTAATAAATTAATTGAGGGGGTTATGACTTAATAATTTGGGAATGAGACATTGGTTGGCGGAACCATCTCAATAACTACCAACAATTTTGTAGTATTTGCAAGCAAGTCCACTATAGTAGGGAAAAATTGGCTTTTCACAAAATGATGAAACTTAGAGCTCCACAGCCAAATTGCATATAGTGTTAGTAATTATTATTGTTATTCTCTCTTCATGACTTGCCGGCATATTCAAAATGCTGACCTACATGGCTGCAACGTCTTATGTTGCAGAGGAGTATTCCGATCAGGATTGAGGCTACGCTCCGCGCTTGGCGATTGCCCTATGGAGTCGGATGGACTCGCTATTCTTCTATGCTTCCGCAGCTTTACTTAGTTTATTTCTCATGAGTTGGCCTTCGGCCGAATTTATTCTATTGTAATAAAGACTCGATATGAGAATCGTGTAATAAATTCAGGTGTGATTGAACTTTGATTATTTCATCAATGTACTGTGAGTGCCAGCATGATCTTGGGATGGTACAGACACAGAGACTTGACGGTTTTCGGGTCGGGTCGCTACAGTGTTGTTGACGAATTTGAAGACCTAAGAAGAATTTCAATTCTCCCATCATAGAAATTTGATATTCTTCACTTATCATATAGGCAAACTCATCACTATAGCGTTGGTCAGTACAGCAAAAGATAATATCATCAACATATATTTGGCACACAAACAGTTCACCATCATATGATTTAGTAAAGAGAGTAGGGTTGAGTGAACCGGGTGTGAAGCCATTCTTCACAAAGAATTCCTTCAATGTATCATACCACGCCCGTGGGGCCTGTTTGAGACCATAGAGGGCCTTGTTGAGTCTGAAGACTTTGTCGGGATTCTTTGGATCTTCAAAACCTAGGGGTTGAGCAACATATACTTCTTCCTCAAGCTTACCATTGAGGAATGCACTTTTCACATCCATTTGATATAAAGTGATATTATGATGGTTAGCATAAGCAAGTAGTATGCGAATAGCCTCAAGTCTAGCAATAGGTGCAAAAGTTTCATCGAAATCAATTCCTTCAACCTGTGTGTAGCCTTGAGCTACAAGTCGTGCCTTATTCCTCACCACAAGGCCATTTTCGTCTTGCTTGTTGCGGTAGATCCACTTTGTGCCAATGATATTATGCTTGCGAGGATCTGGACGTTTGACCAGTTCCTAGACATTGTTGAGCTCGAACTGATGTAATTCTTCTTGCATTGCCTGAATCCACTCAGGCTCCAGAAATGCTTCATCTACCTTAGTGGGCTCTGTGATAGAGACAAAAGCCTAGTGCCCACAAAAGTTAGATAAATGTGAAGCTTTTGAGCGTGTGAGAGGACCTGGCGCTTCAATATCATCGATGATCTTGTCAACTTGCACTTCTTTTGCAACGCGAGGATGAGCTGGTTGTCGTCGAGGAATTTGGTCAAGATTTTCTTCACACCATTTTCTTGAAATTATCTTGGTGCATCAGCTCCACGTTCTTCGTCAGACAGAATGAATTCTTCAGCAGATTCTTCAAGAGGAATGACATCCTCGGTTGCCTTGAACTTGATAGATTCCTCGGTGCTGGTTCATCTAACACGAAGGTAGGTGCTCTCTTTGCGAGCCATTAGTTTCATCGAACCGCACATCTACAAGATCAACAATCTTGTGAAGAGCGATGTTGAAGACTCAGAGGTGTGCGAGTCCTTTCCGTAACCAAGCATAAAACCTTCATGTGCTTTCGTGCAAATTTAGAATTGTGATGAGGATCTCTAATCCAGCATTTAGCAATCAAGACTTTGAAATAACTCACATTGGGTTTCTTGTCAGTGAGGAGTTCATAGGCAGTATTCTTGAAGAATTTGTGAAGATATACTCTGTTGATGATGTGGCACGCGGTATCAATTGCATCAATCCAAAAATGACTAGGCGTTTTGTATTCATCAAGCATAGTGTGAGCCATCTCAACAAGAATTCTGTTATTGCGCTCCACGACGCCATTTTGCTGAGGAGTATAGGGAGCAGATAACTCATGAGTAATACCAAGATCATCAAGATAGGCATCAAGACCGGAATTCTTGAACTCAGTTCCATTGTCACTCCTGATGTGTCTGATCTTCACACCAAAGTTAGTTGAAGCCCTCGAGGAAAATCGTTTGAAGACTTCCTGCACTTCATTTTTGTAAGTAACAATGTGTACCCATGTGTAACGAGAGTAATCATCAACAATAACAAAGCCATATAGAGATGCATCAATAGTGACTGCTGAGTAATGATTTGGAGCAAAGAGGTCCATGTGAAGCAATTCGAATGGACGAGTAGTGCTCATGATAGTCTTTGCTGGATGCTTGGCCTTGGTCATTTTTCCAGCTTCACAGGCTCCACACAAATGATCCTTGAGGAATTGGACATTCTCAATGCCAATGACATGCTTCTTCTTTGCAAGCATGTGCAAATTCCTCATGCCTGCGTGACCAAGTCGTCGATGCCATAGCTAGCCTTCTGAAGCTTTTGCAAGTAGACACACGGCTGGTTGTGGTCCTGTAGAGAAATCAACAATATACAAGTCTCCTCTCCTAAAGCCTTCGAAGACTTTGGAATTGTTAGCTTCCATGATCACAACACAACGATACTTGCCAAAGACAACAACCATATCAAGATCACAAAACATTGAGACTGACATGAGGTTGTATCCTAAGGACTCAACAAGCATTACTTTGTCCATGTGTATGTCCTTAGAGATCGCAACCTTACCAAGACCCAATACGACTTTTGCCTTTGTCGGCCAAAGATGATATGCTTGAGATGTGACGGTGATAAGGGAGCATCCATCAATAGATTCTTGTCACCAGTCATATGATTTGTACATCCACTATCGAGGACCCACTCATTAGCTTTGGGTTGATCATCCTGCAGATGAATTAGTGCAACTTACGATCTCATATACTTCATCGGTGAAGAATATGATATCAAGTTCATCGATGAATTTCATCAGCAAAGATAACAGATAAGCAGTATGAGGACGTGTGAAATGAAGGTTCATTTCTTCATGATTAGCCTGCGTCCTTTCAGGCATTTTTGTCAGGCCCCCAGCAAATTCTTCAGACGTTAAAGCACGACTGGAGACCTGACCCTGCAGAAGAGATTAGTTCTTTTTATTCACCACCCACATCTGAAGGGGTGGCAAAGATTTCATCACTCTGCGAGCTCCATATGAGAATGGTGGCATAGAGGCCAAACAATTTTGGTTCACATAAGAGGGGTTAGGGTAAGCATATGAATAAGCAGAGAAATTATTCGAGGACTTATGAACATATTGGTTTGAAGAATAATGCACATATTCATAGCCCTTAGCTCTACCCTGCGAAACGGAGTTGTTAGCACGATGATAATCATATGAGGACTTTGATCCTTTTGAGGAATTTGATCCACGTGAGGAATTTGGTCCGTATGAGGACTTGGATCCATATGAAGAATTTGGTCCATATGAAGAGTTTGATCTGGGGTTCCTTTTCTTCACAGGTGGTGTCATGAGGACTTGGTCCATATGAAGACTTTCAAGGCACTTCTTGGGAACCCAGATTTTCTTCATACCATTCCTGCAGTTAGTGCCAACATATCTAGCAAATACTTCACCATTCTGATTTTTGAACAGTTTATAGTTGGAGTCAAATGACTCATCAGAAGAATGAGGAGATTCGCATGTAAAGCCAGATAAGTTAGATGGATCAATCGGAGGTCCCTTTGCAGCAACCCATGAGGTTTTGGGGTACTTGCTCAAAGCTTCCAATATGTTCCATCAAGATTGAGTTTCCTCTCAAAGGCAATACCCTCTTTCCTAGGATTCTGTTGAGGATCTGCTTTTAAGCACATCACAAAGAGTCGATGCCCTTTGAGGCTTTTGTACATGCTGTCATGTACAATTCCTTCAACCCTGCATCGTCAAGGATACTAGCAATGTCCTCAGATGAGGAATTAGTGATAGCAGAGGCAGGTGAAGAATTTGCAACAGTTGAAGCATTTGAACATTCAGGTGAAGAATTACCAGATTCACGTTCAATGCACTTTAAGCATGGAGGAACAAATTCTTCCTGAGAAGCGCTAATTTGTTGAGCAAGTAATGAACCGCGCTCCTTCTGAAGATCTTCATAACTCACACTTAGCTTCTCAAGATCTTGCTTTCTTTGAAGAAATTCATAAGAAAGTTTGTCATGATCAGACAAGAGAGAGTTATGATGGCCTTGAAGGCTGTCAAACCTAGACTGAAGTCTCTGAAGATTTTCAGTCAGGGCTTTAGTGCGATCCATTTCTTCACCCAGCATATCATAACTTTTATCTAGCATGTTTTGAACCTTTTCCAAGGCATGTTCTTGTTTGGTGGCAATACAAATAAGCTTGGTATAGCTAGGTTCAATATCATCATCATCAGATTCATCGTTACTATACTCGGATGAGGAACATTCGGTTACCTTGTCACCCTTTGCCATGAGACATGATGCAGAAGATGATGATTCTAGTTCGAAAGTCATCGTTTTGAGAGATTCCTTGAAGTCCTCAAACCAGGGATCATGACGGGTTCGATGACCTTCATAGACGTCGGAGATTCGGTCCCAGATAAGCTTCATTGCAAAGATGCATAATGCGCTTGAATTCATCTCTAGATAGGCAAGAACAGATGATATCCTTCGCCATGATGTCAAGTCGAGTGTACTTGCGAATATCATCTGCGTTACCGCCTCTTACATAGATCAAGAAGACCAATTTCAGTGACGGTCCACAGCTCGCTATCCATTGCCATGAGACGCTTCCTCATCATGGCCTTCCACTTGGGATAATCATGACCGTCAAAGATAGGACATGTCACTTTCTTCATACCTGCGGTCGACATAACTAAAACTCCGGTGGTTAAACTAAATCACACGTAACAAGGAGTACCTTGCTCGATACCAATTGAAAGTGCGTTATATCGACTAGAGGGGGGGTGAATAGGCGATTTTTATGAATTCTTCAATGAGGAATTTGCCGGTGAGGAAATTCCTAAGTAAAGAACTACTTGCAGCGGAATAAGTACTCAGAAGTAAGCATAAGAGAATGCGGGCATGGTCATCATGATGAAATGAAGGCAATCATAGAGTACAGAAAGCGTAAACACAGGATAACACAAAATGATGACAAACAGACTGAGGAAATTGAACTGAGGAAATTGAGAAAGTCTTCAGTCAAAGTCTTTAAACAAAGATATGAACGAACACTCAACACAGTAATGAGGAAATGAAAGAGTTGAGGAAATAGAACCAGTTAGGTTGGTGAAGACAATGATTTGGTAGACCAGTTCCAAGCTGCTGTCTCGGTTATACGTCTGGTTGGGCGGCTGAGTATTTAAACTCGAGGACACACAGTCCCCGACACCCAGTCGCTGAGCACGCAGCTCAGGACACCAAGTCCTCACCATATTATCCTTGAACTAAGGTCACACAGACCTCGTCCAATCACTCGTGGTAAGTCTTCAGGCGACTTCCAAACCTTCATTGACTTGGTCACTCGGCGATCCACAATTCCTCTTGGATGCTCTAGACCATGACGCCTAACCGTCTGGAAGAAGCACAATCTTCAAAGGTAACAAGCGCCGGATCCACGCAGGATCAATCTCTTGATGATGCTCAATCACTTTGGGTTTGTAGGGTTTGGTTTTGGTTTTTTCCTCACTCGATGATTTTCGCTCAAAGTCCTCGGAGGATGGGTTGCTCTCAAATGACAAGTGTCAAGTTTCTCTCGGAGCAGCCAACCAGCTAGTGGTTGTAGGGTTGGCTATTTATAGCCTAGGGAGCAGCCCGACATGATAAGACATAAATGCCCTTCAATGATATGACCGTTAGGTGGATCAGATATTTTGGGACAGGTGGCGCAAGAAGACAAAGAACGGTCGGAAATTTGACTCTCAAATTCCTTAGGGCTATCATGTTCCTCATTTGTAGGCAATCCAAGACCGGCGAATTCCTAAGTCCTCGGTCGAATAAATTCCTCAAATACCGTAAGAACTTCGCCTCTATCATCAAGAAATTGATCGAATCTGTATGAGATTTCCAAAGGCTTCACTCAAGAAGGATTGGTAGGTGTAGGATTTTGAGTTGAGCATCACATGGAATTTTTCCTTAGTATTTCCTCGACCCCTTTAACGATGACGGTGTTTCCTATGACTCAAGAAAGAGAAAACGAAACTAGTCTTCATGCTTCATGTTCCTCAAATGAATACCAAGTCTTCAAGGTCACACCAATTTCTTCACTATCAAAGTCTTCAGAAAGTCTTTAGAATATCAAAGTCTTCAGTCGAAGAACTTCATTTTTAGGGGTCGACTTTCTCTGTAAATATCAAACTCCTCATCGACTTATAGACATGTGTACACTCATAAACACATTAGTCCCTTAACTTATAAGTCTTCAATACACCAAAATCACTAAGGGGCACTAGATGCACTTACAGTAATCCTTTTATTTCTTCTTCTTTAATTCCTTTTCCCACTGAGGACAATCTTGAATGTAGTGACCAGGCTTCTTGCATTTGTGGCAAAGTCTTCTCTTATATTCACTGGATGAGGTATCACTGCTCCTTGAGGATTTTCCAAAGCGACCACGTCTTGAGAACTTCTGGAATTTCTTCACGAGCAGTGCTAGCTCCTGGCTCAATTCTTCAGGATCTCCAAGGCTACTACCAGAGTCTTCACAATCAGATTCAGACACAGCCTTGGCTTTCGAGGCACGTGATTTTCCATAGCTAGAACCATAGATATCTCTCTTTTCACAAAGTGGAACTCATGAGTATTTAGCCTCTCGAGGATATCAATTGGATCAAGTGACTTGTAGTCAGTAGCGCTCTTGTATCATCGGTGCGAGTATCAAATGAGGAATCAAGCGATCTCAACAATTTCTTCACCACCTCATGGTCGGTGATGTCAGTGGCACCAAGCGCTTGAAGCTCATTTGAGATGTCAGTGAGGCGATCGAAGGTTTGTTGAACATTTTCGTTGTCGAGTCTTTTGAAGCGGTTGAATAGATTGCGAAGAACATCAACTCGAGAGTCACGCTGAGTTGAGACTCCTTTATTTACTTTGGACAGCCTGTCCCAGATGAGTTTAGCAGTTTCCAAAGCACTCACTCTTCCATATTGTCCTTTGCTCGATGGCCACATATGATATTCTTCGCTGAGAATCGAGTTGCTTGAATCTCTTCACATCGGCAGCATTCGGAGAAGGTGTGGTGAGGGAACACCATTTTCCACAACATACCGTAGATCGTTGTCAATTGCTTCAAGATGCATTCACATCTTGTTCTTCCAAAGAGGGGTAGTCCGTCCCATCAAAGGTAGGGCGCCCACCGAGACCTTGATCATACTGCGGTCGACATAACTAAAACTCTAGGTAGTTAAACCAAAATCACACAGAACAAGGGAGTACCTTGCTCTGATACTAATTGAAAGTGCATTATATCGACTAGAGGGGGGGTGAATAGACGATTTTTAAGAATTCTTCAATGAGGAATTTGCCGGTGAGGAAATTCCTAAGTGAAGAACTACTTGCAGCGAATAAGTACTCGAAGTAAGCATAAGAGAATGCGGCAAGGTCATCATGATGAAATAAAGACAATCAAAGAGTACGAAAGCGTAAACACATGATAGCACAAGATGAAGACAAACAGATCAAGAATTGAACTGAGGAAATTGAGAAAGTCTTCATCAAAGTCTTCAAACATAGATATGAACGAACACTCAACACAAGAATGAGGAATTGAAAGAGTTGAGGAAATAGAACCAGTTAGGTTGGTGAAGACAATGATTTGGTAGACCAGTTCCAACTGCTGTCTCTCGGTTATACGTCTGTTGGAGCGGCTAAGTATTTAAACTCGAGGACACACAGTCCCGGACACCCGATCGCTGAGCACACTCGGGACACCAAGTCCTCACCGTATTCTCCTTGAACTAAGGTCACATGACCTCGTCCAATCACTCGTGGTAAGTCTTCAGGCGACTTCCAAACCTTCACAGACTTGGTCACTCAGCGATCCACAATTCCTCTTGGATGCTCTAGACCATGACGCCTTACCGTCTGGAAGAAGCACAATCTTCAAAGGTAACAAGCGTCGGATCCATGCAGGATCAATGTCTTCAGTGATGCTCAATCACTTTGGGTTTGTAGGGGTTTGGTTTTTGGGTTTTTCCTCACTCGATGATTTTCGCTCAAAGTCCTCAGAGGATGGGTTGCTGTCAAATGACAAGTGTCAAGTTCTCTCGGAGCAGCCAACCAACTAGTGGTTGTAGGGGACGGCTATTTATAGCCTAGGGAGCAGCCCGACATGATAAGACATAAATGCCCTTCAATGATATGACCGTTAGGTGGATAAGATATTTTGGGACAGTTGGCGTGCGGCAAGAACGGTCGGAAATTTGACTCTCAAATTCCTCGGGGCTATCATGTTCCTCATTGTAGGCAATCCGATTTGGCGAATTCCTAACTCCTCGGTCGAACAAATTCCTCATTGACCAAAAGAACTTCGTCTCACATCAAGAAATTGACTGAATCTGTATGAGATTTCCAAAGGCTTCACTCGAAGGGATTGGTAGGTGTAGGATTTTGAGTTGAGCATCACATGGAAATTTTTCCTTAGTATTTCCTCGTCCCCCTTTAACAGTACGGTGTGTCCTATGACTCAAGAAAGAGAAAACGAAACTACGAAAACAAAAGTCTTCACACTTCATGTTCCTCAAATGAATACCAAGTCTTCAAGGTCACACCTATTTCTTCACTTTCAAAGTCTTCAGAAAGTCTTCAGAATATCAAAGTCTTCAGTCGAAGAACTTCATTTTTAGGGGTCGACTTTCTCTGTAAATATCAAATTCCTCATAGACTTATAGACCTGTGTACACTCATAAACACATTAGTCCGTTAACCTATAAGTCTTCAATACACCAAAATCACTAAGGGGCACTAGATGCACTTACATTGGTATATTTTCGTTCGGAGAAAAAAAGAACTCTTGCAAAGCAGTAATCGATTCTCATTCTCTTTTTTGTTTCATTGTCATTGCGATTGTGTTTTCATTTCAGTTGTCTCCTATTATTCGTCAGTGTCAAGATGGACCAAGGAGAACCAGGCAAAGATGTGCCGATATTGGAGCAGACACGGGAGGCTGATCCCCATGAGACAAAGAGCTCCAAGAAGATGGAGGCAGCCACCGAGCCGACCCCAGATACACTCACGGCCACTACTGAGATGGTCAACGCCCCGTTTGAGGTTACAGCCCCGTGGCATCTGCAGAGCAGTTTTCCCCTTCGAGGATGTGTCCCCCCCTCCCCCGCCGAGCTGCCCAAGGTGATTTTCTTCTTTGACGATCTCGATTGTGGTTTTTCATCTAAGTATGTGGTGATGAATAATGCAAAAAAAATATTAGCTTCGATGCCATGCTATACATAGTGGTTTAAATAACTTGTGTTTCTTATGCTGGAAAGTAATTCATAATTTGTTTTTGCTTCAATTAGAGCCCTGATGCAGACAAGGATTGTGTGGTTGTACATGTCACTCGCTATGAGGCGGATGACCTGAATATACGCACGGGGAAAACAGAGTTTTTAGGCTATTGGATCCTGGAAGCCATTTGTTCTTATACCAATGAAGAGTTGTATTCTAGCCTCACTGTTGTCAGGCGTGTTGTCCAGGGTGTACTAAAGCACAAGAAGTTCAAAGCTACTCCTTCGTTTGTGAGGCATACTGTTCTTGTCTGTAAGTGCATCTAGTGCCCCTTAGTGATTTTGGTGTATTGAAGACTTATAGGTTAAGGGACTAATGTATTTATGAGTGTACACATGTCTATAAGTCTATGAGGAGTTTGATATTTACAGAGAAAGTTGACCCCTAAAAATGAAGTTCTTTGACTGAAGACTTTGATATTCTGAAGACTTTCTGAAGACTTTGAAAGTGAAGAAATTGGTGTGACCTTGAAGACTTGGTATTCATTTGAGGAACATGAAGCGTGAAAACTAGTTTCGTTTTCTCTTTCTTGAGTCATAGGAAACACCGTACTGTTAAAGGGGGTCGAGGAAATACTAAGGAAAAATTTCCATGTGATGCTCAACTCAAAATCCTACACCTACCAATCCTTCGAGTGAAGCCTTTGAAATCTCACACAGCTTCACCAATTTCTTCAAAGGATGTAGATGAAGTTCTTCCGTCACCGAGGAATTTGTTCTGACCGAGGAGTTAGGAATTCGCCATGGATTGCCTACACAAAGGAGGAACATGATAGCCCCGAGGAATTTGAGAGTCAAATTTCCGATCGCTGCTATGTTGCTACCACCTGTCCCAAAATATCTTATCCACCTAACGGTCATATCATTGAAGGGAATTTATGTCTTATCATGTCGGGCTGCTCCTAGGCTATAAATAGTCACTTCTCACAACCACTAGCTGGTTGGCTGCTCCGAGAATTCTTAAAAATCGCCTATTCACCCCCCCTCTAGTCGATATAACGCACTTTCAATTGGTATCAAAGCAAGGTACTCCCTTGTTTTGTGTGATTTTGGTTTAACCACCTGGAGTTTTAGTTATGTCGACCGCAGGTATGATCAAGGTCTCAGCTGGGTGTCCTACCTTTGATGGGACGGACTACCCCTACTAGAAGAACAAGATGCGAATGCATCTTGAAGCAATTGACAACGATCTCTGGTATGTTGTGGAAAATGGTGTTCCCTCAGTCACACCTTCTCTGAATGCTACCGATGTGAAGAGATTCAAGCAAATCGATTCTCAAGCGAAGAATATCATATGTGGCCATCTGAGCAAAGGACAATATGGAAAAGTGAGTGCTTTGGAAATTGCTAAGCTCATCTGGGACAGGCTGTCCAAAGTAAATGAAGGAGTCTCAACTCAGCGTGACTCTCGAGTTGATGTTCTTCGCAATCTCTTCAACCGCTTCAAAAGACTCGACAACGAAAATGTTCAACAAACCTTCAATCGCCTCACTGACATCTCAAATGAGCTTCAAGCGCTTGGTGCCACTGACATCACCGACCATGAGGTGGTGAAGAAATTGTTGAGATCGCTTGATTCCTCATTTGATACTCTGGCACTGATGATACAAGAGTGCGCTGACTACAAGTCACTTGATCCAGCTGATATCCTCGAGAGGCTAAATACTCATGAGTTCCAGCACGCTGAAAAGAGAGATTTCTATGGTTCTAGCTATGGAAAATCACGTGCCCTGGAGGCCAAGGCTGTGTCTTAATCTGATTGTGAAGACTCTCGTAGTAGCCTTGGAGATCCTGAAGAATTGAGCCAGGAGCAAGCACTACTTGTGAAGAAATTCCAGAAGTTCTCTTGATGTTGTCTCTTTGGAAAATCCTCAAGGAGCAGTGATTCCTCATCCAGTGACTATAAGAGAAGACTTTGCCACAAATGCAAGAAGCCTGGTCACTACATTCAAGATTGTCCTTAGTGGGAAAAGGAATTAAAGAAGAAGAAATACAAGGATTACAGTTCTGATGATGCTAAGAAGAAGAAGAAATCGTCGAAATCTTCATCATCAAAATCCTGAAAGCCTTCTTCTCACAAGAAGAGCAGCTCCAAGAAGGCTCGGGCATTCATTGGCAAGGAAATGGACTCTGAAGCTGAATCTGAGGAACATGAGGAAGAGGAGGCATCAGAAGAATCCGATTCTGGTGTGGTGAGTCTGGCTCTCGCTACTGCTTTCGTCAGCAAGTCCATCTTCAACTCTAAAGAAAATGAACTCACCAACAAAGCCGATGAAGATAGTGATGACTACGCTCCCACCTATTGCTTCATGGCAAAGGGTGCCAAGGTACTCAAATATACCTCCTCTGAATCTAGTGAAAATAAATCTGATGAAGATCTAAAGCCCAGCTACTCAAAACTTGCTAAGATTGCTGTAAAACAACAAAGGGATTTTGAAAAGGTTCAAAACATGCTAGATAAAAGTGATGATATGTTGGGTGAAGAAATGGATCGCACTAAAGCCCTGACTAAAAATCTTCAGAGACTTCAGTCTAGGCTTGACAGCCTTCAAGGTCATCATAACACTCTCTTGTCTGATCATCAGAAACTTTCTTATGAATTTCTTCAAAGAAAGCAAGATCTTGAGAAGCTAAGAGTGAGTTATGAAGATCTTCAGAAGGAGCGTGATTCATTACTTGCTCAACAAATCAGCGCTTCTCAGGAAGAATTTGTTCCCCATGCTTAAATTGAATTGAACGTGAATCTGCTAATTCTTCACCTGAATGTTCAAATGCTTCAACGGTTACAAATTCTTCACCTGCCTCTGCTATCACTAACTCCTCATCTGAGGATATTGCTAGTATCACTGACGATGCAGGGTTGAAGGAATTGTACATGACAAGCATGTACAAAAGCCTCAAAGGGCATCAGACTCTTTGTGATGTGCTTAAAAAACAGATCCTCAACAGGAACCCTAGGAAAGAGGGTATTGCCTTTGAGAGGAAACTCAATGCTGATGGAACATATTGGAAGCCTGAGCAGTACCCCAAAACCTCATGGGTTGCTGCAAAGGGACCTCCAGTTGATCCATCTAACTTATCTGGCTTTATATGTGAATCTCCTCATTCTTCTGATGAGTCATTTGACTCCAACTATAAACTGTTCAAAAATCAGAATGGTGAAGTATTTGCTAGATATGTTGGCACTAATCTGCAGAACGGTTCCCCTATGAAGAAAATCTGCGTTCCCAAGAAGTGCCTTGAAAGTCTTCAGTGAATGTCCTCATGACACCACCTGTGAAGAAAAGGAACCCCAGATCAAACTCTTCATATGGACCAAATTCTTCATATAGATCCAAGTCCTCATACGGACCAAATTCCTCACGTGGATCAAATTCCTCAAAAGGATCAAAGTCCTCATATGATTATCATCGTGCTAACAACTCTGTTTCGCAGGGTAGAGCTAAGGGCAATGAATATGTGTTCTTCAAACCAATATGTTCATAAGTCCTCGAAGAATTTCTCTGCTTATTCATATGATTACCCTAACCCCTCTTATGTGAAACGAAATGGATTGGCCTCTATGCCACCATTCTCATATGGAGCTCGCAGAATGATGAACTCTTTGCCACCCCTTCAGATGTGGGTGGTGAATAAAAAGAACTAATCTCTTCTGAGGTCAGGCCTCGGGGCGTGCTTTAACGTCTCAAGAATTTGTTGGGGCCCGCAAAAATGCTCGAAAGGACGCAGCTAATCATGAAGAAATGAACTTTCATTTCACACGTCCTCATCTTTATTATCATTATACTACCCGATGAAATTCATCTGATGAAATTGATATCATATTCTTCACTAATGAAGTATATGAGATCGTAAGTAGCACTAATTCATCTGCAGGATGATCAACCCAAAGCCAATGAGTGGGTCCTCGATAGTGGATGTACAAATCACATGACTGGTGACAAGAATCTATTGATGGATGCTCCCTTATCAACGCCACATCTGAAGCATATCATCTTTGCCGACAAAGGCAAAAGTCAGTCTTGGGTCTTGGTAAGGTTGCGATCTCTAAGGACATACACATGGACAAAGTCATGCTTGTTGAGTCCTTAGGATACAACCTCATGTCGATCTCAATGCTTTGTGATCTTGATATGGTTGTTGTCTTTGGCAAGTATCGTTGTGTTGTGATCATGGAAGTCGACAATTCCAAAGTCTTGAAGGCTTTAGGAGAGGAGACTTGTATATTGTTGATTTCTCTGAGGACCACAACCAGCCGTGTGTCTACTTGCAAAAGCTTCGAAGGCTGGCTATGGCATCGGCGACTTGGTCACGCAGGCATGAGGAATTTGCACTCGCTTGCGAAGAAGAAGCATGTCATTGGCATTGAGAATGTCAAATTCCTCAAGGATCACTTGTGTGGAGCCCGTGAAGCTGGAAAAATGACCAAGGCCAAGCATCCAAATAAGACTATCATGACCACTACTCGTCCATTCAATTGCTTCACATGGACCTCTTTGGTCCTAATCATTACTCAGCAGTCACTAATGATGCATCTCTATATGGCTTTGTTATTGTTGATGATTACTCTCGTTACACATGGGTACACATTGTTACTTACAAAAATGAAGTGCAGGAAGTCTTCAAACGATTTTCCTCGAGGGCTTCAACTAACTTTGGTGTGAAGATGAGACACATCAGGACTGACAATGGAACTGAGTTCAATAAATTCCGGTCTTGATGCCTATCTTGATGAACTTGGTATCACTCATGAGTTATCTGCTCCCTATACTCCTCGGCAAAATGGCGTCGTGGAGCGCAAGAACAGAACTCTTGTTGAGATGGCTCGCACTATGCTTGATGAATACAAAACGCCTCGTCGCTTTTGGATTGATGCAATTGATACCGCATGCCACATCATCAACAGACACCTGAGGAATCTATCAATATCAAGGCAACTGAGGATGTCATTCCTACTGAAGAATCTGCTGAAGAATTCATTCCTGTACGCGAAGAACGTTGAGCTGATGCACCTGAGGCTAATGCTGAAGGAAATGGTACTGAAGAAAATGCTGATCAAATTCCTCGACGACAACCAGCTCATCCTCGCACTGCAAAACAAGTGCAAGTTGACAAGATCATTGATGACATTGAAGCACCAGGTCCTCTCACACGCTCAAAAGCTTCACATTTATCTAACTTTTGTGGGCACTATGCTTTTGTCTCTATCACGAGCCCACTAAGGTAGATGAAGCATTTCGAGCCCGAGTGGATTCAGGCCATGCAAGAAGAATTACATCAGTTCGAGCTCAACAATGTCGGGAACTGGTCAAACGTCCAGATCCTCGCAAGCATAATATCATTGGCACAAAGTGGATCTACCGCAACAAGCAAGATGAAAATGGCCTTGTGGTGAGGAATAAGGCATGACTTGTAGCTCAAGGCTACACAAAGTTGAAGGAATTGATTTCGATGAAACTTTTGATCCTGTTGCTAGACTTGAGGCTATTCAGATATTACTTGCTTATGCTAACCATCATAATATCACTTTATATCAAATGGATGTGAAAAGTGCATTCCTCAATGGTAAGCTTGAGGAAGAAGTATATGTTGCTCAACCCCCAGGTTTTGAAGATCCAAAGAATCCCGACAAAGTCTTCAGACTCAACAAGGCCCTCTATGGTCTCAAACAGGCCCCACGGGCGTGGTATGATACATTGAAGGAATTCTTTGTGAAGAATGGCTTCACACCCGGTTCACTCAACCCTACTCTCTTTACTAAATCGTATGATGGTGAACTGTTTGTGTGCCAAATATATGTTGATGATATTATCTTTGGCTGTACTGACCAACGTTATAGTGATGAATTTGCCTATATGATGAGTGAAGAATATCAAATGTCTATGACGGGAGAGTTGAAATTCTTCTTAGGTCTTCAAATTCGTCAACAACACAATGGCATATTCATATCTCAGGAGAAATACCTCAAAGATGTCCTGAAGAAATTTAGCATGCAAGATTGCAAAGGCGTCAAAATTCCTATGCCCACAAATGGCCATCTATGCACTGATGAAAATGGTATTGACTTCGATCACAAGGTATACTGCTCCATGATTGGTTCTTTATTGTACTTATGTGCATCTAGGCCAGATATAATTCTTAGTGTTTGCATGTGTGCCCGACTTCAAGCTACACCGAAGGAATCACACCATAAGGCTGTGAAGCATATTCTCCGATATCTAGCTCACACAACAACACTAGGATTATGGTACCCCAAGGGCTCTACTTTTGATCTCTTTGGATATTCTGACTCTGACTATGCTGGTGATCGTGTGGACCGCAAGTCAACATCTGGTACTTGTCATTTCCTCGGACGATCTTTGGTCTGTTGGTCCTCGAAGAAACAGAACTGCTTATCACTATCTACTGCGGAATTTGAATACATTGCTGCTGGCTCTTGTTGTGCTCAATTGCTGTGGATGAAGCAAACTCTCAAGGACTACGGCATCAACGTGAAGAATGTGCCTCTCTCCTGTGACTATGAGAGTGCCATCAAGATTGCTCACAACCCAGTTCAGCACTCGAAGACAAAGCACATTCAAATTCGTCATCATTTTCTTCGTGATCATGTGTTGAAGGGCGACATCTCCATCGAGCACGTGAAGACTGAAGAACAACTAGCTGATATCTTCACAAAGCCCTTGGATGAGAAGAGATTTAGCAAGTTGCGGTGTGAGCTAAATATCTTAGAATCTTCGAATGTTCTTTGAAAAGGACACACATCCTGACACTTATGCAAAATTGATGACTTAGATGTGCAACACATGAAGAAACATTTTTCTTCAATCAATGAAGAATAACACTCTAAGTGTGAAGAAATTAATGAAGAATTTGATTCTCAGAACCCTACGACAATTGTACGCGCTGTCTGAAATCATCATTCTAATACGGTGGGTCACACCACCACCAAAATTGAAAATCTTCAATTTGAGTTTTTCCTCGGTTTTTGAAATTCTTCAGTTTTTCAAATTCTTCAACTTTGCAAAATCTTCACTGTTTCCGTTGTCTTTCTTCATTGACTATATATATATGGGTTTATGTCCTCTACAGCATTCACTTATGGCTATTTCTTCAAGTTGCTTTTTCTGCTAAGTGAATGTGATCGGACCCTTCCCCCTCTATGCTATACTCAACCCAATATATTCACAAATTCTTCATGTGCGTTCTATTTGAAACTCGCTCAAAATCTTCACTGTGTCCTCCTTGTCACCAAGAAATTGCGAACGGAACTTTTAACTTATCTTATCCAAATTTTCGGTTTGCCGCTCAAACCGCTCCGCATCCCACGATAAACTTATCTATTCACCCACGATCTAACACAATCTCCACTTTTCAAGACGTGGGTGACACATGTCAGCGAATGAGAAGGGTCAGGCACGCTCGTCCCAAATCTTGAGCGAACAGTTTTTCACCGTGGCTATATATACCCCTCTCCCTTCCTCACTTCCTTTACTCCGCCGACCGCTCTCTCTCGCCGAGCTTCTCAAACCCTAGCGCCGCCGCTACTTCATCGTTGCCGGTGAGGAAGAGCTTCACTTGCCTCGACCTCGTCGCCGTCAGATTTTCAGCGCCGATCATGAAATCTTCACTCCGCCACCCAGTAGCTATCTTCCTCCACCGAGTTAGGGCGTGGAGATCTGAACCGATTTAACTTCTAATCTACACTTCTCGGTTAAATCGTGTTCTTTAGTTCGGTAATTAAAAGTTACTTTTATTACTCGCATTGATTCTCAAACCTTCCTGAAAATCTTCAAAGGTGTTTATTCTTCAAATCTTCACACATATGAACACCTCAAATGAAATATGCTCTTGATTCGTTTCTCTAAGCAATGATTTTTTTTTTCTTCAAGATTCCTCAATTGTGTGGATCCTCGATCTATACAACTCTTAAACCTAAGACAAAGATCGCTTAGTGAAATTCTTCAAGGCTCATCTGGTCAAATTCCTCAAACTAGTTCTTTTTGAAAACCTTACGAGAACGATATGACCTCTCCAAATTCCTCGCAACTATACTCTGCTCACGGTACTCATGTCCGCTGCTGAATCACTAGGTTCTCATCAACTTAACTCATTTGCAGCGTTCCTCGAAGAAAAGTTGCATACTTCTTCAGAGAATTCGATTGTTCAAATTCCTCACCAAGAATATGGCCGAAGGAAAGAAGCCACAGAAAGGAGGAAAGAGGCTGAGGTCATGACTGCGTTTGAGATTCCTGAGGACATCTATGCTGATTATTGCACACCTGATGAAGCCGAGTTCGAAAAAGAAAACAAAAATCAGTGCAAGGTGCACATTCAAAGGATTGAAAGGATATGGGCAAGGGAATGGAGGGAGTACATATATGTTACTCCAAAATACATGAAGAAATTCGCTCTCAATCCTGCATGCCCAAGAGCTCCATTGGCACCTGGTCAAGAAGCTGACCCCACCAGCATCAAGCGTGGTGAGGATTTTCCTGAAGAATGGGCCAAGCGCCAAGCCAAATTGGCAAGACAAGCCAACGAGGTAGTGAGGAAATTTAATGAGGACTCACTCTGCTGCTGCCATCGAGGCCTCTGTCAAGCCAAGAAAATCTATGGCAAAGAAGCCCGCACACAAGCCAAGTGCTTCACTAACAGTGCCCTCACGGCCAAGTTCCTCAACTGTGCCCTCACGGCCAATTCCTCATGCTACTCCTGCTCCTCCCAAATCCTCAGCTCCTACAAAGTCCTCAGCAGCTCCTACAAAGTCCTCAGCAATTCCGACAAAGTCCTCAACACCTGTGCATCTGGCCACGTGCTAAAGGTACGCAGGCATCTCCATTGCCTCTGGTGTCTCAGCAAGTTCCTCAGCTGGACCAAATTCTTCATCTGGCCCAACTCTGCTGAAGACTATGGCCACAGCTGGACGAGGTCCTTGGCCAAGTCCCAAGAAGAAACAGGTCGCCTTCCAAGAGCCACCTGAAGATGATGAGGCTGATGATGATGAACTTGCGGAAATCATCGAGACCGACAAGAAAGGGCCATAGAGCCAAAGGCACACCTGTGCCCTCTTTGTTGGATCCAAGAGCGATCCTAGACTACATTGATCTCGCACAAGGACCCAAACACTCCTATGCCTCGACTTCAAGTTGACACCGCCAAAGTCACATGTCGACTCATTTCATACAAGAGGAGAAATGGAAATTTGATACGGCCAGAGAGATCAAGAAATCACAAGATCTGAAAAGAGAAACTGCTGAAGAAAAATGTTGTCAAGATGACAATCAAGAACTTATCAAGATGCGGATCGACATCAAAGCCCTCAAATACAAATTTGACTCATATTATTCTGATTGGCAGGAGCCAAAGTCAGATTTGTCAATCGACAAAGAAGTTCTCAAATGTTGCAGCCCCAACGCAACAAGAAATTCCTCAGCCGGAGCCTCTGCTAAGCCGATCGAAGAACATGCCAGACCACCGATGAAGTTCAAAGCATCAAGACAATGCTAGTTCCAGGGCTGATGATTCCGCTCCACCCGAAGAAATTGCCGGGGCATCCACTAGTGGTGCGCTGAAGAAACTGAAGAAGTCAGGGCAACTGCATCAGTTGCGCCTGAGGAAATTCAACCAGGTTCCTCAGCTCCTCCTGCGCCTACACCAACTCCTATCCTTCCATCTGCATCTGATGTGAAGAAGACCAAGGCTGCAGAATGAGCTGCAGTGAAGAAAAGGAAAGCATCTGCTGCTTCAAATTCTTCAGCCCCGAAGAAGATGAAGACAATGACCAGGTCATTTGAAAATCCCATTGATGTTGTTCCAATTTCCTCCGTGCCATCAAAGGACCTTGTTCCTTTTGGTGAAGATTCTGAGATCCCAAGCGGATCTGATGAAGAAAATCACTCTGCTGCTTCGTCAGAGAAGATTGATGAAGAAATTGAAGTGGAAGCAATCCCTTCAACCCCAATCATTTCCTCGCCTTTGCCTCAGTTCACAGCTGAAGAGGCTGGTGTTGAGGAAATTGCAGAAGATGTGGATATTGGAAGAACAACGCCTGTGATGAACGATGACTTTTGGGAAAGTCAGCATCCAAATTCTCCACTCTTCACCCCAATCCAACAGATTCCTCAGTCCCCTGCTCCAACGTTTCAAATGGGCTCTGAAGAAACTCATCCCACTTCATATGTACATGAAGAAATTCCAGCCACTAGCGATGATGAACCTGCTGCTGCTGATCCTCAGACTTCACATGTAGAGGAACCAGAAATTCCTCAGCCTGAAGAACCTGAGATTGTGATTCCAGAGGTCGTGATGCAACTCACTGACACTCCATTGCCAAAGCCAAATAATCCATTCTCAATGAAACAAAAGTTCAAGGCTGAAGACTTCTTTGGCGAGCACGTTTTCTTCACGGATTACAACCCATACGACTCTGCTCGCATAAGGAAGAGGCGTTTCTGGACTGCTAGTCAAGCCAACTTCTATTCCTCTATGCTCTTCAACAAAGACAAAGTCTTCGATCATGCACATATTCCTCATGTGGACATGGAATCTCTGCCAGGCTTCGAGCCAGTCCTCAGTGTTCTTCACGATGCAGGACTTCTGAATTTCTACACTGACATCTGTGATTGGAATGAAGAACTCATTCTTCAATTCTATGCGATGCTGCACATCACCGGAGACGCTGAAGATGTGAACTCATGGGTGTTGGACTGATGTCCGAAATACTCACTACAAGGCACCAAAGAATGAATTGCTTCGTGCCCTACCACTCGATCCTCCCTTGATGGTGCTCGTTGTATCTACAACGAACCTGAGCTTTCAAATCACTACATGCAAGTGTCGATGAAGCCTTTGAAGCCCAGACAGGCACCTCGAACCAAATTCCTAGTCAAGGAATTACTATATGTGCCTCGGACTGTCTATCGGATTCTGACGAAGACACTGAGTCCTATCAAAGGCCACGACTCAAATGATGAAGAATTCGTTGGCATCATGAAGAATATGCTTTTCAATATCATTCATTGCGTTCCCGTCAACTTCCATGATTTCTTCATGAGGACTCTGGCAAACATTGCTATGTCACCTTTTGAGCTGAAGCCTTATGCACCATGGATTATGCGGTTCATCAGGACAAGGTCTTCACTCAATTACAAGGCTGATACTCTGAACCACTGCAGCTACTTGCCTCCAATTGAAGTCCTCAAACGGACATTTTCCTCAGCTAATGACAAGGGCAAGGCAACTGCTGTGATAGATGAAGGCATTCGTCCATTGGATGGTCAATTTCGCAAAGCTGCATCCTACTCCACCAATTATGACTCTGCCACACATGACTCTGCCGCCAATACCTCAGCCAAGCAAAATCCTCAAGCCACAGCACCCAGGGTGATGACTGATCGTGAGTTACTCCTCAGTCTTCATCAGAAGGTTGATCGCAATCATAAATGGGTCAAGCGTCAGTTTGGTTCAATTCTTCACAACATGACCTCAACACACAATGCAGTGAAGAAAAACCAATACTACCTCCATGAAACCTTCAAGCGCACTGGCTGTTCTTTCTAATGTCTACAAATAAGAAGAACTGAAGACAATGGGTCTCAAGGAAGAATTTGACTGGTCTGCACCTCCACTGAAGAAATTCAAGAAGGTCAAGGTTCCTTCCTTGGTGGCCAGCTCCTATTCTTCATCGCGAGACACTGATGAAAATGAAGACTTGGACGACACTGCGGCAGGCCCTACTACAACAACCGACCACAACAACGCTGGCGCTCCTTCATCAACTTGAAATTCTTCAGGGGCGTTAGTCCTCAGTTTCGATCCTTTTGGTCATTCGATGACAAAGGGGGAGAAATGTGAGTTAGTCTTCAAGCGGGTCTATTATATGGGCAATTTGTTTTTGCTAAGTTACAACTCTCATTCTTCTGAAACTTTTATTAGATCGAGTTGTAATCTTAAACCCGATGGTGCTCTGATACTTTTGATGTGTTCCTCTGCATGCTTATTCCTTGTTTTATGTTAATACACGCATGCTGAATTACATCAATCACCATATTTCATCATGCATTTCAAATTCTTCATATTATATGTCAAATGCGTGTATGAATTACAAGATATAGGGGGAGATCTCCATGACTCAACTCTTCAAATGTCCATTGCCTCAAAAGCAAATTCCTCACTATGCACATCTTCAGGGGGAGTTCTTCTATATCTTGCAATCAAATTCCTCAATATCAGTATTTACACTTCATATGTTTATCCCCGTTGAAAACTTAACCTATATTGTCATCAATCACCAAAAAGGGGGAGATTGTAAGTGCATCTAGTTCCCCTTAGTGATTTTGGTGTATTGAAGACTTATAGGTTAAGGGACTAATGTGTTTATGAGTGTACACAGGTCTATAAGTCTATGAGGAGTTTGATATTTACAGAGAAAGTTGACCCCTAAAAATGAAGTTCTCCGACTGAAGACTTTGATATTCTGAAGACTTTCTGAAGACTTTGAAAGTGAAGAAATTGGTGTGACCTTGAAGACTTGGTATTCATTTGAGGAACATGAAGCGTGAAGACTAGTTTCGTTTTCTCTTTCTTGAGTCATAGGAAACACCGATCGTTAAAGGGGGTCGAGGAAATACTAAGGAAAAATTTCCATGTGATGCTCAACTCAAAATCCTACACCTACCAATCCCTTCGAGTGAAGCCTTTGGAAATCTCATACATTTTAGTCAATTTCTTCAGTGACAGAGACGAAATTCTTCTGGTCACTGAGGAATTTGTTCTGACTGAGGAGTTAGGAATTCGCCAGTGCGGATTGCCTACACAGTGAGGAACATGATAGCCCTGAGGAATTTGAGAGTCAAATTTCCGACCGTTGCTGTGCTGCGCGCCAACTGTTCCAAAATATCTTATCAACCTAACGGTCATATCATTGAAGGGCATTTATGTCTTATCATGTCGGGCTGCTCCCTAGGCTATAAATAGCCGCCCCCTACAACCACTAGCTGGTTGGCTGCTCCGAGAATTCTTAAAAATCGCCTATTCACCCCCCCTCTAGTCGATATAACGCACTTTCATTGTCAAGCTTACGTAGGAAGATGATATGGCATGCCTCCTCAAACAAGTTTATGAGTGGCAAGGCCACAAGGTTGTATTCATGAAGGTTCACAGGATTGAGCTGCTGCCAGACGTCCTCGATGATGTTCATGGCAAGGTCCGTCTTGTGTCCAGCCCATATTAGATCAAGGCACGAAATACTTGCCCCAGCTAGTGTTTAATAGTAGTTTGGATTCTGTCTAATTATCCGAACCTTGCTTGTTATCGAGCCCTCTGAGGCTAGTACTCTGTTTGAATCCATCTATGGGAACTGCTGCTACTTTTGTGTGCCCGTGAATCATCATAATTGTTGCAAAAACAGATGCGTCCTCACTAGTTTTATCATACGAGCAGTGTGTGTTTTGATGAAATAGAGTACTCGTTCGAGAACTGTGCGTTGGCGTATACATAACTACTTGTAAACACCGTTGGTGCTACCCCACTTGTAAGCAGTTGTGCAAAACACGACACATTGGCTTGGCTCGCTTCAACACTAGGCTATCAACCAGCTAACAATCAACAATCTGCTGTCTGACATATAAGCAACTATGTATCTTGTTACAGTGGTTCATGCAGTTAATTGAGGCTACAATGTAAATTGCAAACATTCACACGCTAGTCTAGCGTTCATGTGGAACACTCACATTAAACTCGGCTTCATAAAAAACTTGAAAAGCATTAGTTAAGCAATTTTATACATCTCAATGATTCATAGAATATAACAAACATATACTAGTTAATAGCAAAAGACAAAGTTGTGAGAAGGTTTACAAATCAGGAAAAAACAAGCAAGGCTTCTTTGAGCAAAGGGCCTCCCGGCAGGCTTAAATTTCCTGGAGTTCACTCTGGTTTTTTCTTGTTGCCACCATCCAGGGTTAGGTTCTCTCATTCTAGAATAACCAATTATAATTGTGTTCAGCTGGAATGCTGAACTGAACCATGCAGTGTACTGACCAGCTGAAAATCTTTTGCATTCCACTAAATTTAAGCACCGCTATTTGCAAAAATAAGCAGACCACAATGCCTCTTGTCCGTGCACCTGTCCCAAAAACCTCTGTGCAGCCGTGCCAGCTTGTCCTTGGTCCATGGATGAACTGGAGGAAAGTGCATTCCGAACTAGGATGCAGATGTTTTCCCTCGTCCCTGCACTACAATCATGAAGTAAAACGTATGAATCAGCTTCTTTTAGATTGCGTTGGTCATTCTACCTAGTAACAACCAATATAGGAATACCTCGAAGATGGGTGGTTAGACAACGGCAACGAGGGATAGCCATCTCATTTTGCGCAGTTCTACTAAAACTGAGGTGTGTGCTTTTGGTTGCACGGATAGAAACGATCTGAGATGACATCCCAAGCGATATGGAGATGACATCCCTGTTTTGCGCAAATACTGAAATACGGTTATTTAAATAGTGACAGATATTTGCGGTGGCGTATGATTCACAGCAACATCTATTGTGCTATAATTGGCACTAGATTGACAGTATGAAAGTGTCCTTAAGTAAGTAGCATCACATCACATCAACACGCCACTAGATTAAAATGCGAAACAATAGCATTAGTATTATCGTCATGAGAGTAGCACATGGTCGAGAAATGTGCAATCAAATTTGTCCAGTTCCTTTGGGATGAAGCAATGTTAGCGGTGTGAGATTTAAGTGTAACTGCAAAAACACAATTCATGGGAAATAAAGCAAGACGGAAGCACTTCATAAAATGGTGGTGGCATTGCTTCAATTTATCGACGGCACTAGACCATTACCTATAGTGACATTAGGTGGCATTGCTTAATGCTTCATGTGATTTTACATTAACGGTAGCGATATGAGCGTAGGGACAGCAGAGGCATAATGTGGTGAGGCAGATGTGGTTGCTGAGAGTGGAAAACACTCAGGCAGCATGTCTGCATTTTTCCCATTTTTTATCTCCTCGGCGACATTTTCTTATGTGAGCACAGGAAATCTAGACCTGCTCATTCTCATTTGTGTTGTCCCCCAACACCCGTCACTTTCTTTCCTTTTTCAACCAAGAGATAGGTCCACTTCCCCCCACCCTTCGCCATCCACCATGCTTTCTTCATCTTTTCAACCAAGAGACCGGTTGGGTAGCCAGTATCTACTACTTTCCCCTGTTTCCTCTTAGAACCAAGTCCTAGATTCATGCTACAGCTTTTCCACTTTCTTCCCTGTTTGAACCAACTCTTAGAGTCGACTGTATGAACTAGCTTTACCTCTAATAATAGTAAAAGTCTAGGGGGCTTTGGAACAGCGGACGGAAGTAGAAAAAGATCCACACGAAGCCAAGTGGGGAGCTGGGGCAGTAGAGCAAGGCAGGTTTCAAAGGAATATATACCTGAGAGTCGTCGGCATGTGGCAAAGACGACGTCGGGAGGCCACATCTTGACCACAATACCGCAGGGAGGAAGAAGGGGTCGGAAGCCCTCTGGAACTGGCGCTCTCTCGGAGAGAACGGCCCGGCCGCCGGTCAGGACGCGCGGGCAGCTGTTGGTCTCCTCCCTCGCCGCCGACCACAGCGTGAATGATGCACCTACATCCCTGCCCCGGTCGAGGTTGTCTGGCCGGATTTGTGACTAGCCGTGAGCTGAGAGAGAGTGTGGCCACCTATGTCTTGCTTAGATCTGGAGAGCATGATAGAGTGAACGAGAGGAACCCTAGTAAAGCAAGCGCTAAGGCTCCTGCTTATATATGTAGTGGAGTGATTTTGTTGTACCAGCTTCGAAAAAATGCGCTCCTACGTGTACCTGCGAGTGGGTGTGAGAGAACTAGTGCGTGGGTGCACCACTTCTCTTTGTTAGAGTACAATATACTATGCCCAAAGAACGTTCGCCACAAGAGTAATAGTATAAGTGTGTGACGTGTGAGCTGAAATAAAATGTGTGCGATGTCTTTTTTTTAGAAGTTCTGAGGGTAGGGTGTGAAGAGCACATATGTGTGTGACGTCTACCTGCAGATAGACGGTGGGTGCGAGAGGACTCGGGAGGGTGCGTGTGCATGAGAGAGAGGGGGCACGTATCAATGCAATGCATGTGTCCATAAATCATTATCCGACAAACGTTCGCCACAAGCCTTTTCCTGACAAACGCCGTAAGAACCGTGAGATCGGCATCCGACAGTGTCAGTTTTGCCATGTCATTCAACAGAACAACCACTCCTCCTACACACAAATCTTCCACGTGAGTGTTAGCAACTGTCGTATGCTCCCTCCATTCCAAAATGCAGTGCATATAGCTTTATTGAAAATTTGAACCTCGCAAACTTTTAACGAGTTTTTGTGTACCAAATTGCACATGTAGAATACCCTGTATATATCATTTCATTCATCTTCGAGAGGTAACTATAAAGATGCGGGAGGAGTCTACAAAGAAAGTCCATCGTATCACCTGCAGCAATTTCAACCATCCTTTGGTGTGGAGGAATATCATAGGAACTCTATATGATATGATTTTTATAGAATTTTTTCCTTTAGAGCCAATTGGTTCATAGGAATAGATTCATATACTCCACATTTCAAAGGAAATAAACATGATATCATTTCTATAGCTTTAGAGCCACTTGGTTCATATGAATGGATTCCTATACTCCCATAATTTCAAAGGAAAATAAACATTAGCGTATATTCAATAGAAAAGTTCCTACGATATGAACCAAATTACATCTCTTTTCTAATCCCTCCTCATAGGAATTGACATACATGTCATCTCTAGATTCAATAGAAAAGTTCCTATGATGTCAACCAAATGACATCTCTTTTCCAATCCCTTCTCATAGGAATTGAGATACTCCATGTCATCTCTTTCCCTACAACTTCCATGTATACATCTTATATTCCTAAATAGCTAGTACAACCCACTAGTAGCTTTTTTCCAAGACATGCAACTATGGCACAAGAACTATATAGTGTGCGAATAACTTGAAAGATGGTCGCTGGATGAAGCTAATCCGACAGTGCAGAGATGGCAAATCCGAGCACTAGTGGTCGTTGGATATCATCAACATTCCACCAGATCTGCCACATGTACAATTTAGAAGACTCCATGGTTGAACTTAAGCATAATGCACAATCCTCAAAACACATGCACTTCTCCTTTGTTCTAGAATCTTCCGTATCATAATTGATTTTTTTTCTAAATGAAATGCCATTATTATTTTTTACTTTATGCTTTACAATGCACAACCCCATGAATCTTAACATTTTTATAAAACTAATTGTTTTTGAATGAGATGAACTATAAGAACTAAACGAACATCTACATCATGCATATATGACTCAAAGCTTTACATGCTATAGTGTGTATTTATTCATAATTTGGTTTTGAAATCTCATGCGTTCAATGCATGTGTACCTTACTAGTTTTGAGTAGAGTAGCAAATTTCACATGCCCCGGTATATCAAAATGCAGGGCCCATGCATCATTGCCTTTCGTCGAACCTACATCCACAATTTTTGTATGCGTACTATATCTCCACCGGTCCCCGAACCCAAAATGCTGCCTCGTTCCCTAAAACCAAGCGGCCCACACATATTTAAGGCATCGACTCAAACTCAATCCCTCTCCCATTTACTACGACGTGACCCCTTGCGCCCTAGTAGTACTCCTACAAACCCTACCGCCCTTACGCATCATCGGTTTTCTTCAAGAGGGCGAGGGAGAAGCCGATTTGTAGTGGGCGCTTTAAAAATTGATCTCAGAGTGGAGACCCTACCCTAGGGTGCCCTAGGTAGCTGCCGACGCATCATTGGTTTCTCTTTTCTTTATGCTCTTGCACCCTAGAGTGAAATGATGGTTGCTTCGTCCGTCGAGCTTAATGTGGGAAAGGTGGGGCTTTGTGATTTGACCCCTCATCGCTCATTTTCTACAATCAGGCGCTTCGACCGGGCGCCTCAATTCAACCGCTGCTCAACTATAATCTGGTGCATCGCACGTGGAACAAGACGGTGGATGAGCCACATGTCGGCCAAAGGGGTCTGTTAAGTGTGTCGCCATTTAGGTGTGCGGATGACCACCTTGAGTCGCTATGCCAACACGACAGGTGCAGCCTACCACTTGGTTTTGCTCCTTGGTGAATCTCGACTATATTGATCTAAAAAGATACATATTGAACTACCCTCTCCGTCTCGTTTTTTAGACCTCTCGGTTTATAGGGCGTGCACGTAGTTCTAGGTCATCCATTTGACTAACTAAATCTGAGTTACTATGTCACAAAAAGTATATCATTGGATTATTAAGCGGATGTAGTTTCTAAACATATAATGTTCATCACATATATAGCCAGTTAAATTCTCAACCTAGAACGACGTGCATGCCATGTAAACCGATACGGAGGAAGTATAGTAGTAAAAATGAGGTGATTTTACCCAGCGATCGGCGGGGGAGCATGGCCTGTCATGCGGTTCCAAGTGTCATGATGTACCAAGGCGATGCGCATGTCCCTCTTGAGGCAGAAGCAATACTACGTTGTTTGAGATGATGGCGAACCGAAGTGTGAAATAATGGTTGCTTCATCCGTCTGGGAAGGTGCGGCATTGTGATTTGACATCTCATTGCTCATTACTACTACTATTGGGGCGGTACGACTGGGGTGCGTCCCCCTATTGTTCTGCATTGTTATTTGGTGCTTGACACGTCGACCCGGTTGCTATATGTCCCACATGTCGGCGACAGGAAGTACAGAATTCATGAAAGCGAGCATCGACGGAGGAGTACAAGACACGGCTTGGGTTTTTGCTGCTTCGCGCGATCCATCGATACAAACCCGGACTAAAAAAGGCGAGGTCGGGTCTTTTCCCGCGCGGCAGGCAGGGGAGTTTGGCATAGTCTGTTCGAGGCAAGGAGGCAGGAAGGGAAACAAGCAAATAAAGGTTGAGCGAAGTTTTGGGAAAATATGATTTTATGGAGTACGTACCCACTAGGGTTTATAGGGCTCATTTACAAAACATTCGTTTTTCTGTTTTATAAGTCTCAATTCTACTACTAGTAGTAGTACCATCACATGTTGGATTTCGAGGTGCGTTAGATCACCCGATGCAAGCAGTGTCAAGAGAAAACTCACCAATGCATGTAGAAGTTCATGAAAATTTAGTGGTCATTCATGGATTCGTTCTAATTAATGCCTCGGTAAACATTATTTCTTGAGAAAAACGAGCGTACTAATTACTTGTGCAAACTAGGAGTACGAAATTAATTCGACCACTCACCGTCTACCTTGGTTGGAGAGATTTTGAAATTGAGCCATAAATTGGAAAGGAGGGAGTAGTAACTTTTGTCTCGATTACTATTTGTGGCCTTGTATAGATGAAAAATGTATTTTTTATAGTGGCCTTTCATAAGTAAATGGAGGGAGTACTAAAGGACATATATATTCCAAACAATATGATAATCTCTCTAACCAAGGTAGTAGGGACGAGGAGTAAACAGAGGGAGTACTAGTAAAATTTTCTCCTCGTCCCGCGAGCCACCGCGCGCGTGGGCGAGGGAGCGGGCGTAAGGCATAGTAAGCAAGCTTCACCTCATCCTGCGAGCCACCACGCCCATGGGCGGGGGAGATGGCGTACTAAGCAAGCTTCTCCTCGTTCTGCGAGTTGATGGGACACATCAAAAGTACTCCAGTGGATAGAACCTTGCCTCTAAGGTAGGCCCCACATGGTTTGCCTCTTTTTTAACATAACGCGTCAAGTCGCAATTTGTTTGTTCACCCGTGGTAGACGATCCTCCCTCCATCTAGTGGACAACCAGTACACGTGTCAAGTTACCACGTGGGCTGCCTTTTCGTACAGAAATGAGCTCCACCGTGTACCCACGCGGGTGTGGTTGGGAAAGAGATGGGAGTACGTGCGTCGTGCGTGCACCTCTTCTCTTCGTGCACGTCCCCCACCTACGTGAGACGCGTACGAGGCGGCGGCATGGACGGCAGCAACGACGCCCGTGCACTGCTCCTCGTCGAGCTGGCACAGGCGGCGAGTTCTTGAACAGCTACCCGGCTTAGGGGCGGCAACTGGCTCCGTCGGACGAGGGGAGGGAGGTGGATCAGCGAGCTGCATAGCTCATATCCGGCGGGCTCGGCGGGCTAGCCAGCCGGCTTGGATGCGGAATAACTACTCTTCGTAAGCCATTGTAAGAGTGGACAAAATGGTGAAGGAGGAGATAGGGGAGCGGCGGAGGTGTGGGATTCTTGGCCGGCGTTTGGCCTCTTTAAATAGGAGATTAAATAGATGGCGGACGGGAGGAGCTCGGCCGGCGTTGCGTTTAATGTCGGCCTGGTCATGAACGGACTGTGTCCAGAGTGGGTTTCTCGGCTTCCACACGGGCGGGTTTCATGGAGGCGTTTGAATGCGGCAAGGAGGTGTGTTTAGCCGGGCGTGCAGTGAGTGGCGCCCTCGACTCTGACGTAGGACATCAAGTCGTTCTTCCACTGATGTGTGGGCTCTTTGGGTACATGGCCTGCATGTCAGTGACCCAACGCAGGCAGCACACAGCAGAGGAATTTTTGGTGGGCCAGGGCGATCAGAAGCGGGCATTTCATAAACCGATGATTCTTCATTGCGTGTGACGTCATCCTTTTCATGTAGATAAGCCTACTATGTTGATAGCCCGTTCGATATGTTGTGATTCATAAAGACCGCTACAAACATCAATGTGCTGCTTATCACAGATAAGATTGATTAATACCCGTAACAATCCATGTTCCTAACAAAGGGTGCATGCACGTATAGGTTGAGCGTGTGTCTTGCGTCGTGTGCTGTGTGCACGCAGGCGTGCGAGTGTTGCGTGCGTGCAAGGGTACGTTTTAGTGTTGCATGCATGTGTGCGTACGTGCGTGTGTTTGTGAGTGCATGTGTACGCTTCAGTGTTGCACGCCTGCATGCGTGCGTGTGTTCGTTATGTTTACATGTGAGTGTTGCACGCCTGCATGCGTGCGTGTCTTGTGTGCGTCCATGTGTACGTGCGGGGTGAGGCTACACGTCAGTCGACTGACTTTTTCATCTCTCGTCATTAGATTTTCTAGCCGTTGTATACGAAATCAAGGGCCTGCAGTTTATCATCAAACTCCACCCCCTGAGCCGCCAGCCACCACCGGCCGAACCGCCGGCCCCCGCCGCCCGTGGCCGGCCCATGCCGCCACGCCGCCCTGAAACCATTCCTCACCGCCTGTCCACTGCCGCACCGGCCATCCCTCTAGGCCCCACCGCGCCGAGCTTTTTCTCCGGCGATCCCCACCCCACCGCCCAATCAACACCCCCCCACCACCGGCGACTGCCAACCAGAGGTCTCATGACTTCGAGTACCCACCGACCACTAATTTATTACCATTTCTGTCCTTCATATACGCGCTGACGGGTGGGCCCTATGGTAAGGTGCGCTGCTGAATGTGGACCGTTTGACTGGACAATTGGTCGTGTCATCAACAAATTACGGAGATGTATGGTGAGCCAGTGACAGTATGATCACCCTAAAATGTACTCCGTATTTTATTAACACAGTACAGACTAAAACTACCATTTCTTTCTTTCATATACGGGCTGACAGGTGGGCCCCATGGTTACGCGCCCCGATGGTGCAACACTAGTTGCGCCACGTGGAATGTTTGACTGGTCAATTTATTGTGTCACCAACAAAATACGGAGTTGTACGGGTGAGCTAGTGACCGTATAATCATGGCATGTATTTTTTTAACATGATACAGATGCAAGGGCTCATATATACGGACAAGCACTCACCGCTATAAGCGCACACACGCAGACCCTGCCCCTATGAGCACCTTCGAAAGAGTGGGCAAGCATATGATCTTGAGATTTTACGAAGTCACCATAGGTGCCTCGTAGTCGAGTGGAACGTCTCCTCCCACTGAACGCACATTGCTGGAAAATACTGAAATTAACCCAGGATAAATGCGAGCACCTGGACTTTAACCCTGGTGGGCTCGAGAAACCACTGTCCTCCTAACCATCCAATCACATGTTGGTTAGCACGACAAAATGTATGTGGTGACCGTGATGAGCTTATTCTGAAGTCCAGTGACCATATCGTGCTTTCGCTTCAAATACAATGACCGTAAGTGTCGTCACCAAAATACGAACCACGATCAAATGCAAAGTCCGTCGGTGTCATCAAGAAAATACGGAGGCGTATCGTGAGCTAGATACCGTATGATCACCACGAGAATGTATCGGTGACCATAATGAGCATATTCTGAACTCCGGTGACCGTGCGATTGCTTTAGCTATAAATCAATGACCGTCATGCGTGAATGTGTCGTGGGCATGCATACTTTTAGAGGGCCGAGAGATAGTTTGTGTGCGTACGTGAAAGTGGTGTAGAAAGAGGGGATGTTCGATGGAGACAAGGAGAGATATGCCCTCCGTTTCTCTTTCCCGTGACTAATATTTTAGGAGAATATATAAACATTCACAATGCAGAACAAATATTTTTGGATGCACCATGCAATTAACTTTCATGTATAACATTGTATTATTGTATACGCTTATTTTCTTAGTGGCCGATTGCGTGTGTGGTGTGGTGGGCACATCATTTCTAGTTGTGGTGGGTCAACATGAGGACTCATGGGTCAGTCCATCCTGTGCCACATAGGTTGGATCGAGACGCGTTATACGAAGACCCATGTGGAGGACTCGGCGTACTACACGAAGCTAGCTACCAGAGTCGCGGAGGACTCTATCCCCACTGGTCATAAGCCGACTATATATGATTTGTAACCCTAGGCCCCCAGTATGTTATAGAAGCTTGGGGGCTAGTTCATCGATAGTATACACACACGCACAATGCCTGGTATTCACGTGTACTTTGTACACACCCCTATCACTAATATACTGATTACCGGGAGTAGGCTTTTCCTCAACTGCAAGGGTACGAACTAGGGTAAAACTTTGCCTCGTATTACCATCCAGCCTAACAGTCAGGGATATCCTACCGAATGATATGATGGAATCATATCTGCCAACTACTAAGAGAGAGGTGTGTCTGGGGGGCAATGTGTGCGAGAGAGGCCTAAAGATAATGTGCGTGCGGGAGACACGTAGGCACATATATGTGTGTATAGAGGGCTAGTAGAGACTGTGTGTGTGTGTATATATGCATGTGAGAGAAATAGTGTTTTCCAACTGAGACTAGTGAAAAGAGTGGTACATAGTAGTCAGAAAGAGAGAGAGATACAGAGAGAGCATGTGCGTGAGACTCCCCGACACCCCGAGAGAGATTGTGAGCATGTGTGAAAGAGAAATGCCGATGCATATAAAGTGTGTGCACTTATGCGGTAGATAGAGAGGTATATAGCGCATTTGTGAGAAAGGGATGAGGAATAGTGCATCTAGGTGTAAAAGGCGGTTCTACGCATTAAATTAAAATATAAATGGCATTATTATTTTTGGATGAGATCATGAATTTTGCAAATTGCGTATGGACGAAAATCGGTCTATCAGACACCCATACTCTATTGAATTCTAGCATGTGCATGTGTTTATTTCATATTATCAATCCATAGAGTGAGAGAGGTTTGAAATACAGGCAATGGATGCTTTTGCAATTCATATATAAACATTAATTAGTGCACTCCATGTTGTTAGTGTGAAGCACTTTATACATTTGTCACTTGCATGGATACATTCCAAATTGCTAGCTACGAAATAGAATACATGTCAAATTCAACATAAAGGGGGTTTCGAAGATTCGAATTCATAGGAGGTGTATTCATCTAATTGAACCCGAGATAATGGCATTTGTAAATCAGATGTAAAAGGGGGCATCAATCTTTGTTGTGCGTTTGAACATGCTATATATATTCATACGCATGTCTAACTTTTTTTGCAACCAAGGAGATTATATCTGGAACCATGCATGAACTGAGGTAAGTTGTATATTTTTTAATATATACTCGTTGATACAATGTATATTCAAATGTACCACCTCCATTCCAAAAGAATCGTAGCTTCAGGATTTTCAAGAGTAAAGATTTGTGAAGTTTGACAAATCCTGAATGTCCAATTCAAGAGAACCGAAAACGTTAATGTACGCTCCCAAATATTGAGCGAAGTGCCAAATAGGCCTCTGGTCACCCGAAACCGCGAGACTAATGTTTGGTGGTAGGAAATTACTGTCCCGACTCGGCCCGTGTAGCCTATCGGCCCGATGTCCAAAGGTCTAAACGGGGTAGGTTTGTAACTTCACCAAGGCGCCAGCTCAACCGCCTCGAGAAGCATTCATATGCCGTGGGCGCCTAAACACCCTGCACGCTCGGCGAAATCTATCCCGCCCACATTTGGGTCACTGAGATTCTTGTCCTACCCCAACCCATAATATGTCCAAAATTTTAGATGGGGCAAAGTTTGTAACTTTCCCCAAATTTCAAACAAGTGCGTCCCAAACCGGAACATTGTTCCCCCTTAGTTCCCCGCCTCCCTCCGTTTCCCCATTCATACTCCGTGGGCGCCAAAACGTCCTCTCCACCAGCCGCGAAACCCCAGCCTCATCCGTCCTCCACCCCATAGCGCCAATCCACCGCCGCCCTCATCCATCACGCCGGAGCCGGTACCCCGACGTCGTCGTCCAACGCAACCGCAACCGCAACACCCTCAAGGACTTAGTAGCTGAAGGCGATGTAGAGCTGCCTCCACGACGCCGACGCTGACGTGCGCCGTACCAGAACTACTCCGACCACACCGTCCTGCGCCTCACTGCTGCCACTCCACTGTCGCAACCGTCCACCACACCGGAGCTGTTCCCGCTACGTCGTCATTCGCCGCCTCGGATCTGCTTCCCCGCCGCCGACAGACGGCCACCGCACAACACTCAACAACTTGGCCATGAGTTCGTCCAAGGCTGCATCGTCCTCCACAACTTCTCGTTTCCAGCGAACCATAAGAAGATCGTTGGAAAACTAAAAGGAGGACACAACATTGCCAGCAGAAATAGGTACTCCTCTTCCCTTACTCGTGCAAACCTTACGTCTCTGCTCACACCGTATTCATCCCACAAAAGAAACTAGTTGAGCGCTTCTTACTGCATCTTCTTCGTGATACTAAATGCACAAGGTTTCCTTCCTTTACTATTTCACCTTTGCTAGAGGTCAGTAGCCCGCCTGGATTTCAATTCAGGGTCAGTCGAACCGCAATTAAAAGAAGCAGCACCCGCTTAGGCGCGCGGAGCACCTAGTCCGCCTGTTCCCTGGGGAAGCGGCGCATCGGTGTCTATCATAGGGGTGTGGGGTGCAGGAGCTGCTTGCGCCCGATCTGGAGGTCGGTGGGGGTTGAATGGATTGCCGGGGGGCGGTGCCAAGCACGGCGGTGCGGTGAGGTCGAGGGGAGGGCGCATGCAGGGGACTGGGCCGGTGGTCGCTGCCGTTTCGAGGAAGATCGTCAACACTGACTGGCTGGAGGTAGATGAAGGTGATCTGCCCGTTCTTTGTACATCGGACGGTGCAGAAAAAATGGACTTACCTATTTGTTTTCAGTCAAATGTTATTTTCATTGAATCCTGTAGTAATTTAGTGTGCCATGCATGTTGTAGAGCTATCATATGTCTCCCGTCATTTATTTCTCGCTGACCTGCTGTCTGCTACCTTTACACTGTACTAATTGTGCACACACTTCACCCATACTCACACTATTGTTTTTTTATGCATGGGTATTTCAGACTACGGCGCAGTGTTGATGAATGCTGAAAAGAAAAGACAGAAGTCGCTCGGTGTAATTGAAGATAAGCACTAAGCCTTTCAGCGCTCTAAAGGATGCGATGTCGTGATTGGAGCGATGGCGTAGCTCTGCAGTTGATGATCTCAATTGCCACACACAACCATCCTAGGTGCTTGCTTTAACCCATGCTGTCAAATGTGGTTGCATGTTGCATATGGTGTCTAGCTTGTATTGCTTCCAATTTGGTTAAATTGCATCTGCTTACTTTACACATTATACCCTTGATAATGACATGCCTTCCAGTTTTTGATACATACTACATATGTCTATTAACAATGTTTGTACGTCAAACTAATGCTCTTTTGTATCCCTCGTCAATCACTTATGATGACACAGTCACCCGGTTGGGTTACTGTGAGACGCCATTGAGGGAGTCCTGGACTAGGGGGTGTCTGGATAGCCGAACTATCATCTTTGGCCGGACTCCAAGACTATGAAGATACAAGATTGAACACTTCGTCCCATGTCCGGATGGGACTTTCCTTGGCGTGGAAGGCAAGCTTGGCGATACGGATATGTAGATCTCCTACCATTGTAACCGACTCTGTGTAACCCTAACCTATCCGGTGTCTATATAAACCGGAAGGTTTTTGTCCGTAGGACGAACAACAATCATACCATAGGCTAGCTTCTAGGGTTTAGCCTCCTTGATCTCGTGGTAGATCTACTCTTGTACTACCCATATCATCAATATTAATCAAGCAGGAGTAGGGTATTACCTCCATCGAGAGGGCCCGAACCTGGGTAAAAACATCGTGTCCCTTTGTCTCCTGTTACCATCCGCCTAGACGCACAGTTCGGGACCCCTACCCGAGATCCGCCGGTTTTGACACCTGCTTTCATTGAGAGTTCCTCTGTGTCGTCACCGATAGGCCCGATGGCTCCTTCAATCATCAACAACGACGCGATGCAGGGGTGAGACTTTTCTCCCGGACAGATCTTCAGTATTCGGCGGCTTTGCATCATGGGCCAATTCGCTAGGCCATCCGGAGCAAATCGAAAGCTACGCCCCTGGCCATCAGGTCAGATTTGGAAGTTTAAACTACACGACCGACATCCGCGGGGACTTGATCTTCGACGGATTCAAGCCGCAGCCAAGCGTGCCGCACTGTCTCGATGGGTATGATCTAGCTCTGCCGCGAGCGATTGCCACGGAGGCGCACCAAAGATCCGCTCCGACCCTTAATCGGGCGGATTCCTGATCGAGGACGAGTGGTTGGACACCGCCTCGGGGGCTAAGATCTCTACGGCGATTGAGCCGAATACAATCCCTGGCCTTTGCGAAGACCGTGACTCCAAGGTGCCGGACTCCTCTCCGGACTCCGAACCCCCCGTGCCCCTGCCAATCGATTCCGATTGGGCGCCGGTCATGGAGTTCACTGCTGCGGACATCTTTCAGCACTCGCCCTTTGGCGACATCCTGAATTCGCTAAAGTTTCTCTCTTTATCAGGAGAGCCCTGGCCGGACTACGGTCAGGAAGGTTGGGATGCGGACGACGGAGAAATTCAACGCCCACCCACCACCCACTTTGTAGCCACTGTCGAAAGCTTACACGACGTGCTCGATTTCGACTCCGAAGACATCGACGGTATGGACGATGATGTAGGAGACAACCATGAACCAGCACCTATAGGATGCTGGACAACCACCTCATCCCATGATGTATACATGGTGGATACACCTAAAGGAAGTGAGGACGAGGAACAACGGGGCGCTATGAAGGATAAATCCTCGGCAGTCAAAACGGCAACGTAAGCGGCGCACCAAGTCCCGCCTCAACAAAGACCCAGCCATAGGCGGGGCGAACCGGTGGGCGATTTAACATGCTATTGAGCAACCGTCCGAACAGGACAACTTGGATAAACAACCCATCCCGGCGAAGATAACAGTCCGGACGACCTCACGCCGGACAAATTGTTGGAGCGAAGAACCTCCACAAAAGGCTCGTCGCCCTCTGCGCGTAGCTGAAAAAGCGTAGCGGAAGCTCAAAACAGCGGAAGATGCACTCTGAATCAGATGGAGCAAAGTATTCAACACCGCATACAAATCTGGCGACGATCGCCCGAACAAAGAGCTACCCAAAGAGAAACTACGCCCGAATTTGATGAGGAGGCCTTAGACCCCACAATCAAAAATAAGAAGGCCATCCGGTCCGATGGGCGACCCCACGGCAAAAAGAGAGCGGCAAATGGCGCCAACACAAGCCGATGCGCGATCCGCATAAGGATTCACATCAAAAGGATGGCCCGATTAGGTCCATCTATGGGCGAAAAGCAAGCTCTTCAAAGCAATGCAACACGCCAAATATCCGAACATCACGGCACGCCCAAATCTGAGGGCTCCGCACATCCCCTATGTTTCACCGATGAGGTCTTTGGATCATGAATTTCGGCGAGATTCAAACCCGTAAACATAGAGGCATCTGACGGAACAACAGACCACAGAGTGCGGATCGAGATTACATCCTCCACATACACATGGCTAGAGGAGATGATCTCCACGCCATAAAATACTTACCCCTCAAACTCAAAGGGCCAGTTCGGCATTGGCTTAAAAGCCTTCCCGAAAATACCATTGGAAGTTGGGAAGAGCTCGAGGATGCGTTTCGGGCAAATTTTCAGGGGACCTATGTCCGCCGTCCGGATGCGGACGATCTAAGTCACATAATTCAACAGCCCGGAGAGTGAGCCCGGAAATTCTGGAACAGGTTCCTTACCAAAAAGAACCAAATAGTCGACTGTTCGGACACCGAAGCCTTAGCAGCCTTCAAACACAACTTCCGAGACGAATGGCTCGCCAGACACCTCGGCCAAGAAAAGCCAAGAACAATGGCCGCATTAACAAGCCTCATGACCCGCTTTTGCGCGGGAGAGGATAGCTGGCTAGCAAGATGCAGCACCAGCGACCCAAGTACATCCGAAGTCAGGGATGGAAATGGGAAACCACGACGCAGCAAGGACCAGCACCGGATTAAGGCGAACGGTCCAAAGAGCGCGGCAGTCAATGCCGGATTCAAAAGCTCACGGCAGAACAATAAAAAATTGCCCCTTAAGGACAATAGCGATGAGCTATCCAACTTAAACAAAATCTTGGACAAGATATGCCAAATCCATAGTACACCCGGAAGCCTGCAAACCATACCCACAGAGATTGTTGGGTCTTCAAGCAGTCCGGCAGACTCAATGCCGAACACAAGGGCTCGACACACCAAGCGAGGGCGATGGCGAACCCCACAAGCGAGCACCGTAAAACAAAAGAATTTCCCACAAGAGGTTAAAACAGTAAACTCACTTCACGTGATAAAAGGGAAAAATAGAGCGGTGCCCATTAAGATCGCGCCCGCACATACTGCCCTAGCGAGTACCAACACTGGTTGTCAAAACCAATCACCTTCGACCATCGGGACTACTCCGAAAGTATCCGGACGCAGGATGGACTGCCTTGATATTGGATCCTATAATCGGCGGATTCAATTTACACAAGTCCTCATCGATGGCGGCAATGACATAAACCTGATATATCAGGACACAATCCGCATGATGGGGATAGACCAAACCAAAATTCGCCATAGCAACACCTCCTTTAAGGGGGTAATGCCAGGCCCATATGCCCATTGTACGGGCTCCCTACAGCTAGAAGTTTTGTTCGACTCATCCGACAACTTCCGCCGCGAGAAGTTAACCTTCCACATCGCCCCATTCAAAAGTAGCTATCAAGCACTACTGGGGCGTGAAGCTTTCGCCCGCTTTAATGCAATACCGCATTATGCATCTCTTACACTTAAAATGCCCGGTCCACGCGGCATAATCTCATTAAAAGGGAGTATTAAGTGTTACTCGAGCACGGAAGAATGCGAGGCTGCCTTGACAGCCCCACACCAATCCGGCTCCGCTTACCAAATCACCTGAATAGGTAATTCGAATCCCAGACACGGCTAGACGAGTCCGGCGCCTACTAGTGGCATACCCCCATACAAGGGGCTACACGCATGTACAACAAGAGACAATAAAGCTCAATTTTATTCAGTTTTTCGAATCGTACTCTGTTTATTTAATATAAAGTACATTTTTCGCACGATCCTTTTTTTCTTTTCAACTAAGTTCCTCTCTTTTACAGATGAACACCGTGCTACACCCGTCCAGGATACGGCACAACGGAGACACATGCGCAGACGTGCAGTAGGGACCCGTTGCAAGGATTCTTTTCAGATTAATACCCTGCGTAAACCTCTTTTACTGTCTCTTGTTGATACACATCCCCTGGTTTCTAGTTATAAGCAAGGAGGAGGCTGGCGTTTTGGCATCAGCCGCGTCAGAATTTCGCACGTACCTGGACACCAGGGGCTTACGGCATTATTCTGCCCGTTTTTATGAAGACCGAATACCTTAGGGAGTGTTCGGCGTCTCGGGTTAGGCCTTATATGTATCAGCTCCGAATCATGTCTTTGGTCAAATGTTGGGTTTGCCCGGCTCCTGTGTTTTGCTGCCTTACATTCCGTTCTATCGGCTAACGCGGCACCAGGAGAACTACTGCGATTGTGCCCCGGTTCGGCGGCGAGCACCTCGATGAAAGCCAAAACTGATCATCATGATATAGAGAGAGACTGGTCAACCACTCGATGACTCACCGGAATGTTTAGAATTCCTCCGCTTTAACGAAGGACCGTTTCTCGGCCAGGCACATACGCACCCCGAATTCGGGAGAGTGCGGTGCCCCCAGGGGCTATATAGTAGCCGCACCCTCGAACCCCTATGGCTAAGTGAAAGTGATAAAGCATTATAGTCCGGTTGCCTAGTTTGCTACGCTATCACCTCCTTCACAGGACCAAGACGTTGGATCAAGTGTGAAAATCGCCTTTTTGCAAACACCCCGCATTATGTGCGTGGGGGCTGAAACCATCTTCGGGTTATATACATATATACATTAACAGCCGCCGCAGAGGTAGTTTACTACTTGAAGGCACAAGTATAAAAAGCTCTTACATTAAAATTGAAACATTGTTTTCACAAATCATACATGCCATTAAAGCATAACATCATTCGAAAGCTGCGTCTCTATTAAGCAGCGCCTGCGAGACTTCCTCAAAATAGTGCTCGGCGGTACTAAACTTCTGTCCGAATCTTGGGATGCAACTTCGGTGGCCTTCATCTCCCCCCAGTATGTCTTGACACGGGCAAGAGCCATCCACGCTCCCTCTATGCACGCCGACCGCTTCATTGTGTCGATACGCGGTACCGCACCAAGGAACTGCTGCACTAAGCCAAAATAGCTCTTCGGCTGGGGTCCGCCTGGCCACAAATGAGTCATGACATGCTTCATGGCAAGTCCGGATAATCGATTCAGCTCGGCCCATTCGGCCAACCGATCGGTCAACGGAAGAGGACGCTCTGTACTATGGAATTGCGACCAATATAGCTCTTCCCTTTTGTGCCCCTTCTGGCCTTGGAAGTGCTCCATCGCGTCCGCAGTGCTCGCCGCTAAGTCCATATAAGCATCCTCCGAACTCCACAACTTGTCCAACTGAGCATACTTCGGATCCGTATATTTCCTATGCAGCAGAAACGGTTTTCCAGCCGCAATAGCCCCGGCTTGACTCAGCTCCTCTTTGGCAGCTCTCATAGCGGAACGGGCATCCTTGGATTCGGCGGTGGCCTTTTTCAGGTCTTCTTGCTCCGCTTGACGTTCTTTTTCAAGAACCCCGCAGCGGTCGGTAGCATTCTTTAACTTTATGGCCATATCGGCCATTTCCTCTTTGCTTCGGCAGTGAGGAGCCCGTTCAGCTTTTAGCTCTTCGGCCGCCCTAAAAGCGGCCGCATTACTATTTCTGGCTTCCTCTTTTGCTCGGGTGAGTTCCGCCCGCAGCTCCTCCACAGCAGCGGCACCGTCTGCATCAAAAGCATACAAGTAGTAAGGCATGGGCGTCAAGCTCCTTACCAGGTGTCCGCAGAGAAGTCGCATACCTTGTGACTCGTCAAACCGTTTATTGACCAGCGTGATGTCCGCATCCGCCTCGTCAAGCTGTCGCTTTAGTTCGGCAAATTCATCAGTCCGGCTGGCCACCGGACGCCCCGCCACCTATTTAGGCGCGGCGATATGTTATAACTGAGATTATGATCCTCGGCACGCTGTCAATTTTTGACAACATACCGAGTCTCAGGGGCTACTATCTATACAGGGCGCATTCTATATGCATAACTATCAGAAGGTACATCATTTTTTGCATACCCCGAACCCCGTCAGCAAGCTTCTGACGGCTTCATGCAATCCGCTCTCAGCGGATGCAATTCTTTCAATCACCGCACCCATTAGAGCACGGTGATCTTCTGAGATAGCCGCTCGCCCGATCAGATCCTTCAGCTCCTCCGACCGCCGCGCCGGTTGGCGCGGACCTTCCGGCCCGCGGACTCGAGAAAACCCTCGCGGCGACACCTCGGGGCGTCCGCCTCACATGAAGGTGCGACATGTGGGCGTTTAGCTCTCCATCATCTCCGAAGAAGATCCCTGAAGACGAGCTCTGCTGAGAAGGGCTGAGATCCGAACTACAAGGTACAATTTCGCTATCTTGAAAATAAATGCAGGGGCGTTCCTTATTTACAAGACCCTTCTTTTTACTTACGGCTCATTGGAGGCTGATCCCTTGGGGAAATAGTGCGGCTGGGTTACTTCCCGGGCGGACTCTCTGACGAATTTCTTTCCCTCTTGAGGCCTTGACCTATGGATCTTCGAGCGGTCCTCTTCTCTCCTCGGAAGGTGGGACTCTTAATCCCTCCTTCCTTGATAGCCTCCTTCGTAGAGGCAGTTGCTTCCCCGCTCCCCCCTTCGCCTTCTTCAAAAGGCGCGGCCTTCAACATCTTGGTCAGCCTGGGATCCGGCGTGGTCTCTGGGAGGGGAGCCCGACACCTTATTAACTTTGCCTTGGCTATCCACTCCTGTTCAATAAACGGCTCCTTTAAAGGGCATATATATATGATAAATGAATGAACAGCCTGTCCGGTTACAGGACTACTTACTTGAGTATCTGGGCGATTGCAGCTTAGTCCTGCATCCTCAGTCAGGTCCGGCCACTTCTCTTGTGATCCGAAGAACAGTTTATACATCTCCACAGGCGTCGTACCCATAAAATGTTGGAGAGCTCGTGGTCCCTCGGATTAAATTCCCACAGACGGAGGCGGCGTTTGCGGGCGAAGGCGCCGAATCAACATAACCTGCGCCATCTGCGACTAGATTGATCTCTCTTTCTTGGAGGTCTCGAATGCGGCCCTGCAATGAGGAACGTCCTTGGGCGACCCCAGTCGAGCCCCTTGTTGACCCATGACGCCAGCCGCTGTGGTGGACTGGCGGAAGGCGGAAGCGCCACCCATTTGGTGCCCACAGGGCGGTAATATAAAACCCCTCCGTTGCCACAAACCAAGCTCCTCTTGAAAAGAGCCCTCGGACCCGGAGCATCAGCACACTTGCTTATGACCGCCCTTACACTCTGCTTGCTGCCCTTGATCATCTTGGCTCCACCTTGAAGGTCTTGAGCCACAATCCAAAGTGAGGGTGATATGGAGGAAGGCCTCACATACGACAATGAATGACGAGATATGGAGGATGGACTCCAGATTCAAGTCATGGAAATCCAGCCCATAATAAAACATGAGCCCCCGCACAAAGGGATCCGTCGGGAAGCCTAAACCCCGAAGGAAGTGAGACCACGAACACCACGCTCTCGCCGGGCTCGGGAGTTGGAATGACCTTCCCTGGAGCAGGCAGCCTATGCGAAATCTCGCCGGTTAGATACCTGGCGTCTCGCAGCTTTAGCACATCTTCTTCTGTGACGGAAGAAGACATCCATCGGCCGTGCTGGTCGGAGCCGGACATCGCCGAAAGTCCGAAGCGCCTAAATCTGAAGCTTTGGGTGTTAGAACTCGAAGCGCGAGGTGAACTCGATGGAGGGTGTAAAAAGAAGAGGGCCTTGGTCTCATTATAAAGAGGTTGAATACCAAGAGCCCTCACCGTGGTCGATTAGGACTCGCCTTCGATAGAGCAGGCATGCCAACGGGCACGGTTGGGTTACCCACATCCGTATTTGATGAGAATCCCGAAATAAGGGGGCGCAATCTACGCTTTGATAAAGACATGCCAAGGAAACCGCCTCGCTAAACGCGCTAAGGTGGAACAGTAAAAAAACAATTCATATAAAGGCTTGGCCGTGGTGTGATGTCACGCCGTGGAATACATCAGCAGATCTGTGCAAAAATTATTCTCTCTACGGTGGTATGTGGAACTTGTTTTGCAGAGCCGGACACTATCCTGGTGTTCAAAATCTTCTATGAAGTATTCGGAGGAGGAACCCGCCTTGCAATGCCGAAGACAATATCTGCGCTGGACTCGTCGTCATTGAAGCCTGGTTCAGGGCTCTTGAGGAGTCTGGACTAGGGGTGTCCGGATAGCGAACTATCTTCTTTGGCCAGACTCAAGACTATGAAGATACAAGATTGAAGACTTCGTCCCCGTGTCCGGATGGGACTTTCCTTGGCGTGGAAGGCAAGCTTGGCGTCTGGATATGTAGATCTCCTACCATTGTAACCGACTTTGTGTAACCCTGACCTATCCGGTGTCTATATAAACCGGAGGGTTTTAGTCCATAGGACGAACAACAATCATACCATAGGCTAGCTTCTAGGGTTTAGCCTCCTTGATCTCGTGGTAGATCTACTCTTGTACTACCCATATCATCAATATTAATCAAGCAGGAGTAGGGTATTACCTCCATCGAGAGGGCGAAACCTGGTAAAAACATCGTGTCCCTTTTCTCCTGTTACCATCCGCCTAGACGCACAGTTCGGGACCCCCTACCCGAGATCCGCCGGTTTTGACACCGACAGCCATACTCATTTAAAGAGTGTAGTGTCATCCTCCCCACATGATTCTCAAGAAACAGCAAGGCTAAATGAAGATAGTCAACGTAGCTCTCTAGTTGATAACCACAATTCCCCCACACCACCATCACATGTGCTTGCTCTAACTTTGCAGTGTGATATGTGGTTGCATGTTGCATACGGTGTCTAGCTTGTAATGCTTCTAATTAGGGTAAACTGCATCTGCTTAGTTTACACATTATACCTATGAATATGACATGCCTTCCTATTTTTGGTACACACTACATATATGTGTTAACCTTGTTCTTACATGAAAGTACCTCTCTTCTGTCTCATGCATCAATCACTTATGATGACTCACCTTTATTCGTTGCATATTGCATATTATTTCTAGCCTGTTGCCATGTATTGCTTCTAATTTGGTAGAATACATTTGTTAGGGCGCCCTTTTAATTTGGCAGAGTGATATTGGTTTCATCTTTCATATGGTTTCTAGCTTGCATTGATTCTAACAAGTTCAAGCACCTTGTGCTTAGTTTAAACTTTATACATCATACATGTCAATATGTCACGCTGTCCTGTTTTTCATACATATTCCATCCTCCTATCATGCGGCTACCTTACATGAAAGTAGTGTTTGTCAGTATCATGCATCAATGAGTTCTGAAGAGCAAATTTTATTCCTTTTTCTTGTGGGTTTGACTTGACAAGGCAAAATCAAGAAAGAGGAAGGAAAAGAGTAAGGAAGGCGATGATGGTGGTCCTCTGCAACAACATAAACGAACAATCTGTGCGATTCTCCTTGTACTGATAGTGCATTACAAGGTCCAAGTCTCCGCTCCCCTACTCCACCATCCAAGGTGCTTGCTCTAACTTGGAAGTGTGATATCTGGTTCCATGTTGCATATGGTGTCTAGCTTGTATTGCTCCTAATTAGTGTAAACTGCATCTGCTTAGCTTACACATGATATGTGTGAATATGGCACACTTTCCTATTTTTGGTACAAACTATATCTGTCTATCACACCATATTCTTACATGAAACTACTCTTCTTGTGTATCCTGCATCAGTCACTTATGATGGAACACCTTTAAGTTGGCAGTGTGATATTGGTTTGCGTCTTGAATATGATTTCTAGCATGAATTGCTTCTAGTTTGATGAACGCCACCTATGACGAGATAGTTTTAACTTGGCAGAGTGATATTGATTGCACCTTTCATATGGTGTCTAGTTTACAGTGCTTCTAATTTGTTGAAGTGCCTTCTGCTTAGTTACCACATCATAGGTGTGAATATGTCAAGTCGTCCATTTTTTCGTACATATTCCATCCTCATATCATGAATTTGCCTTTCATCAGAGTAGTGTTCGTCAGTATCATGCATGAATGAGTTCTAAAGAGTGAATTATATTCCTTTTTCTTGTCGGTTTGACCTCACAATGAAAAATCAATAAAGCTGAAGGAAATTGGCAAGGCATTGGATGATGGTGGTCCTTCCGAGCAACTGAAACGAAGGTTCTCTACAGATTCTACTCCGCCATCCTCCTAACAAGATTCGCAAGGCAACGCAAGGCTAGACAGTCAACGTTTCTGTGCAGATGATGAGCACATCTCCCCTACTCCACCATCACAGGTGCTTGCTCTAACTTGGCACTATTATATGTGGTTGCATGTTGCGTATTATGTCTAGCTTGTATTGCTTATAACTTTGTTGAATTGCATGTGCTTACTTTACACATAATGCCTGTGAATATGACACGTGTTCCTGTTTCTAGAACATACGTGTACATGATGAGCACATCTCCCCTACTCCACCATCACAGGTGCTTGCTCTAACTTGGAACTGTTATATGTGGTTGCGTTTTTCGTATGATGTCTAGTTTGTATTGCTTCTAATTATGTTGAATTGCATCTGCGTACCTTACAACTTATACCTGCAACGATCACTTACCCATAAGACACATTTAACTTGGGATTGTGATGTAGGTTGCATCTTGCATTGTCTTCTAGCTTGTACTGCTTCTAATTTCTTGAAATGGCACTTACGATGAGACACTTTTTACCTTATAGAGTAATATTGGTTGCATGTTCATATGGTGCCTAGCTTTCATTTCTTCTAATTTTGTTGAAATGCCTTCCGCTTACTGTTTTTTCATACATATTCCATCCTCCTATCGTACGTGTGAATATGAAATGCTGTCTTTTTTGTATATATTCCATCCTCCTATCATGCACTTGCCTTACATCAAAGTAGTGTTCGTCTGTATCATGCATCAACCAGTTATGCAGAGCTAATTTTATTCATCTTCCTGTGGTTTTAACTTCATAAGGCAATATCATAAAATAGGAAGGAAAACAGTAAGTTAGGGGATGTTTGTGGTCCTCCACACCGACGCAACACAGAGACTCTCTAGATTTGCCACTGCTACTGCTAATGAAGTTGAAGTCCCAAGTCTACGTGATGAGTTCATCTCTCGTACCCCATCGCAGGTGCTTGCTCTAAGTTGACAGTGTGATAATTGGTTTCATGTTGCATATGTTGTCTAGCCTGTATTTCTTCTATTTTGATTAAATTGCACCTGCTGAGTTCATACGTTATACAAGTGCATATGACATGGCGTTCTGTGTCTAGAATACACTACATCTATCAATCATACCATGTTCTTACATCAAAGTACTGCTGTTGTGTATCCCGCATCAGTCACTCATGATTGGACACTTTTAACATGGCAGTTTGATAGTGGTTGCATCTTGCATTGATTTGTACATTGTACTGCTTCTAATTTTTTGAATTGCCACTTATGACAAGACACTTTTAACTTGGCAGAGTAATATTGGTTGCATCTTTCATATGGTGTCTAGCTTGCATCACTTCTATTTTCTTGAAAATCCTTCTGCTTAGTTTACACATCGTAGCTGTGAATATGCCATGCCATCCTGTTTTCTTACATATTCCATCCTCATACGGTTGTCTTACATCAAAGTATTGCTTGTCTGTATCATGCATCAATGAGTTCTGAAGAGCGATTTTATTCTTTTGTGTTGTGGGTACGACTTGACATGGCAAAGTCAAAAAAGAGCAAGGAAAATAATATAGTAGGGAGTGGTGTTACTTGTCGGGTGAAACGGAAAAGGATCGGCCGTCCAGATTCTGCTAGTACTTATAGTGCAGTAGAAGGTCCAAGTCCACCGGCTAAATCTACAAACACAGTATCACCTGCTCCATCAGATGTAGCATCCGCTTCAACTGTACCAGCATCTCAACGAGTTACTCGTTCGTTTGCTCCGGAACTGGCCAGTTCTCAAGCTGCCTTCACACCTAACAATACTTCTGTAAGTGCATCTAGTGCCCCTTAGTGATTTTGGTGTATTGAAGACTTATAGGTTAAGGGACTAATGTGTTTTTGAGTGTACACAGGTCTAAAAGTCTATGAGGAGGTTGATATTTACAGAGAAAGTCGACCCCTAAAAATGAAGTTCTTCAACTGAAGACTTTGGTATTCTGAAGACTTTCTGAAGACTTTGAAAGTGAAGAAATTGGTGTGACCTTGAAGACTTGGTATTCATTTGAGGAACATGAAGCGTGAAGACTTTTGTTTTCGTAGTTTCATTTTCTCTTTCTTGAGTCATAGGAAACACCGTACTGTTAAAGGGGGTCGAGGAAATACTAAGGAAAAATTTCCATGTGATGCTCAACTCAAAATCCTACACCTACAAATCCCTTCTAGTGAAGCCATTGGAAATCTCATACAGTTCAGTCAATTTCTTCAGTGACAAAGATGAAGTTCTTCTGGTCGCTGAGGAATTTGTTCTGACTGAGGAGTTAGGAATTCGCCAGTACGGATTGCATACACGGTGACGAACATGATAGCTCTGAGGAATTTGAAGAGTCAAATTTCCGACCGTTGATGTGCTGTGCGCCAGCTGTTCCAAAATATCTTATCCACCTAACGGTCATATCATTGAAGGGCATTTATGTCTTATCATGTCGGGCTGCTCCCTAGGCTATAAATAGCCGCCCCCTACAACCATTAGCTGGTTGGCTGAGAAACTGACACTTTTCATTTGAGAGCATCCCATCCTCCGAGGACTTTGAGCGAAAATCATCGAGTGAGGAAAAACCCAAAACCAAACCCCTACAAACCCAAAGTGATTGAGCATCATCAAGAGATTGATCCTGCGTGGATCCGGCGCTTGTTACCTTTGAAGACTGTGCTTCTTCCAGACGGTTAGGCGTCATGGTCTAGAGCATCCAAGAGGAATTGTGGATCGCCGAGTGACCGAGTCTATGAAGGTTTGGAAGTCGCCTAAAGAGTTACCACAGTGATTGGGCGAGTCATGTGACCTTAGTTCAAGGAGAATCTGATGAGGACTTGGTGTCTGAGCTGCGTGCTCGGCGGCCGGGTGTCCGGACTGTGTGTCCTCGAGTTTAAATACTCACCGCTCAACCAGACGTACAACCGAGACAGCAGTTGGAACTGGTCTACCAAATCATTGTCTTCACCAACCTTATCTGGTTCTATTTCCTCAACTCATTCATTTCCTCCTTCTTGTGTTGAGTGTTTGTTCATATCTGTGTTTGAAGACTTTGGTGAAGACTTTCTCAATTTCCTCAGTTCAATTTCTTGATCTGTTTGTCTTCATCTTGTGTTATCCTGTGTTTACGCTTTACAGACTCTGTGCGTGTCTTCATTTCATCATGATGACCATGCACAGATTCTGTTATGCTTACTTCGAGTACTTATTCATTTGCAAGTAGTTCCTCCTTAGGAATTTCCTCACCGGCAAATTCCTTAGTGAAGAATTCATAAAAATTGCCTATTCACCCCCCCCTCTAGTTGATATAACGCACTTTCAATTGGTATCAGAGCAAGGTACTCCCTTGTTCTGTGTGATTTTTGTTTAACCACCTGGAGTTTTAGTTATGTCGACTATAGGTATGATCAAGGTCTCTGCTGGCTGTCCTACCTTCGATGGGACAGACTACCCTTACTGGAAGAATAAGATGCGAATGCATCTTGAGGCAATTGATAACGATCTCTGGTATGTTGTGGAAAATGGTGTTCCCACTGTCTCACCCTCATTGAACGCTACCGATGTGAAGAGATTCAAGGAAGTCGATTCTCAAGCGAAGAATATCATATGTGGCCATCTGAGCAAAGGACAGTATGGAAGAGAGAGTGCTTTGGAGACTGCTAAGCTTATCTGGGATAGGCTGTCCAAAGTAAATGAAGGAGTCTCAACTCAGCGTGACTCTTGAGTTGATTTTCTTCGCAATCTCTTCAACCGCTTCAAAAGACTCGACAATGAAAATGTTCAACAAATCTTCGATCGCCTCACTGACATCTCAAATGAGCTTCAAGCACTTGGTGCCACTGACATCACCGACCATGAGGTGGTGAAGAAATTGTTGAGATCGCTTGATTCCTCATTTGATACTCTGGCACTGATGATACAAGAACGTGCTGACTACAAGTCACTTGATCCTGCTGATATCCTCGAGAGGCTAAATACTCATGAGTTCCAGCTTGCTAAAAAGAGAGATCTCTATGGTTCGAGCTACGGCAAATCACATGCCCTGAAGGCCAAGGCTGTGTCTGAATCTCAATGTGAAGACTCTGGTAGTAGCCTTGGTGATCCTGAAGAATTGAGCCAGGAGCTAGCACTGCTCGTGAAGAAGTTCCAGAAGTTCTCAAGACGTGGTCGCTTTGGAAAATCCTCAAGGAGAAGTGATTCCTCATCCAGTGACTATAAGAGAAGGCTATGCCACAAATGCAAGAAACCTGGTCACTATATTCAAGATTGTCCTCAGTGGGAAAAGGAATTAAAGAAGAAGAAATACAAGGATTACAGTTCTGATGACGCTAAGAAGAAGAAGAAATCGTCGAAATCTTCATCATCAAAATCCTCAAAGTCTTCATCTCACAATAAGAGCAGCTCCACGAAGGCTCGGGCATTCATTGGCAAGGAAATGGACTCTGAACCTGAATCTGAGGAACATGAGGAAGAGGAGGCATCTGAGGAGTCCGAGTCTGGTGTGGCGAGTCTGGCTCTCGCTACTGCATTCGTCAGCAAGTCCATCTTCAACTCTGAAGAAACTGACCTCACCAACAAGGGTGATGAAGATAATGATGACTACGCTCCCACCTATTGCTTCATGACAAAGGGTGCCAAGGTACTCAAATATACCTCCTCTAAATCTAGTGAGAATGAATCTGATGAAGATCTCAAGCCCAGCTACTCTAAACTTGCTAAGATTGCAGTAAAACAACAAAGGGCTTTTGAAAAGGTTCAAAACATGCTAGATAAAAGTGATGATATGTTGGGTGAAGAAATGGATCGCACTAAAGCCCTTACTGAAAATCTTCAGAGACTTCAGTCTAGGTTTGACAGCCTTGAAGGTCATCATAACACTCTCTTGTCAGATCATGAGAAGCTTTATTATGAATTTCTTCAAAGAAAGCAAGATCTTGAGAAGCTAAGAGTGAGTTATGAAGATCTTCAGAAGGAGCGCGATTCACTACTTGCTCAACAAATCAACGCTTCTCAGGAAGAATTTGTTCCTCCATGCTTAAAGTGCATTGAACGTGAATCTGCTAATTCTTCACCTGAATGTTCAAATGCTTCAACTGTTACAAATTCTTCACCTGCCCCTGCTATCATCAATTACTCATCTGAGGACATTGCTAGTATCACTGACAATGCAGGGCTGAAGGAATTGTACATGACAGGCATGTACAAAAGCCTCAAAGGGAATCAGACTCTTTGTGATGTGCTTAAAAAGCAGATCCTCAACAGGAACCCTAGGAAAGAGGGTATTGCCTTTGAGAGGAAACTCAATGCTGATGGAACATATTGGAAGCCTGAGCAGCACGCCAAAACCTCATGGGTTGCTGCAAAGGGACCTCCAGTTGATCCATCTAACTTATCTGGCTTTACATGTGAATCTCCTCATTCTTCTGATGAGTCATTTGACTCCAACTATAAACTGTTCAAAAATCAGAATGGTGAAGTATTTGCTAGATATGTTGGCACTAACTGCAGGAACGGTTCTCCTATGAAGAAAATCTGGGTTCCCAAGAAGTGCCTTGAAAGTCTTCAGGTGAATTTCCTCATGACACCACTTGTGAAGAATAGGAACCCCAGATCAAACTCTTCATATGGATCCAAGTCCTCATACGCACCAAATTCCTCACGTGGATCAAATTCCTCAAAAGGATCAAAGTCCTCATATGATTATCATCGTGCTAACAACTCTGTTTCGCAGGGTAGAGCTAAGGGCTATGAATATGTGCATTATTCTTCAAACCATTATGTTCATAAGTCCTCGAAGAATTTCTCTGCTTATTCATATGCTTACCCTAACCCCTCTTATGTGAAACGAAATGGATTGGCTTCTATGCCACCATTCTCATATGGAGCTCGTAGAGTGATGAACTCTTTGCCACCCCTTCAGATGTGGGTGGTGAATAAAAAGAACTAATCTCCTCTGCAGGGTCAGGTCTCTAGACGTGCTTTAACGTCTGAAGAATTTGCTGGGGGCCTGACAAAATTGCCTGAAAGGACACAGGCGAATCATGAAGAAATGAACTTTCATTTCACACGTCCTCATACTGCTATATCTGTTTTACTCTTTGATGAATTTCATCTGATGAATTTGATATCATATTCTTCACTGATGAAGTATATGAGTTCGTAAGTTGCACTAATTCATCTGCAGGATGATCTTCCCAAAGCCACTGAATGGGTCCTCGATAGTGGATGTACAAATCACATGACTAGTGACAAGAATCTATTGATGGATGCTCCCTTATCACCGTCACATCTGAAGCATACCATCTTTGCTGACAAAGGCAAAAGTCAGGTATTGGGTCTAGGTAAGGTTGCGATCTCTAAGGACATCCACATGGACAAAGTCATGCTTGTTGAGTCCTTAGGATACAACCTCACGTCAGTCTCAATGCTTTGTGATCTTGATATGGTTGTTGTCTTTGGCAAGTATCGTTGTGTTGTGATTATGGAAGCTGACAATTCCAAAGTCTTCGAAGGCTTTAGGAGAGGAGACTTGTATATTATTGATTTCTCTCAGGGACCACAACCAGCCGTGTGCCTACTTGCAAAAGCTTCGAAGGCTGGCTATGGCATCGACGACTTGGTCACGCAGACATGAGGAATTTACTGCACGCTTGCGAAGAAGAAGCATGTCATTGGCATTGAGAATGTCAAATTCCTCAAGGATCACTTGTGTGGAGCACGTGAAGCTAGAAAAATGACCAAGGCCAAGCATCCAGTGAAGACTATCATGACCACTACTCGTCCATTGAATTGCTTCACATGGACCTCTTTGGTCCTAATCATTACTCAGCAGTCACTAATGATGCATCTCTATATGGCTTTGTTATTGTTGATGATTACTCTCGTTACACATGGGTACACATTGTCACTTACAAACATGAAGTGTAGGAAGTCTTCAAACGATTTTCCTCGAGGGCTTCAACCAACTTTGGTGTGAAAATCAAGCACATCAGGAGTGACAATGGAACTGAGTTCAAGAATTCCGGCCTTGATGACTATCTTGATGTACTTAGTATTACTCATGAGTTATCTGCTCCTTATACTCCTCAGCAAAATGGCGTCGTGGAGCGCAAGAATAGAACTCTTGTTGAGATGGCTCGCACTATGCTTGATGAATACAAAACGCCTCGTTGTTTTTGGATTGATGCAATTGATACCGCGTGCCACATCATCAACAGAGTATATCTTCACAAATTCTTCAAGAAGACTGCCTAGAACATCTCACTGACAAGAAACCCAATGTGAGTTATTTCAAAGTCTTCGGTGCTAAATGTTGGATTAGAGATTCTCATCACAATGCTAAATTTGCACCGAAAGCACATGAAGGTTTTATGCTTGGTTATGGAAAGGACTACGCACACCTCTGAGTCTTCAACAACGCTCTTCACAAGGTTGTTGAAACTGTAGATGTCTTGATTCGATGAAACTAATGGCTCGCAAAGAGAGCACCTACCTTCTGTGATAGATGAACCAGCACCTGAGGAATCTATCAAGTTCAAGGCAACTAAGGATGTCGTTCCTACTGAAGAATCTGCTGAAGAATTCATTCCAGAACGTGAAGAACGTCGAGCTGACGCACCTGAAGAAAATGGTGCTTAAGCAAATGCTGATCAAATTCCTCGACGACAACCAGCTCATCCTCGCGTTGCAAAAGAAGTGCAAGTTGACAAGATCATCGATGACATTGAAGCACCAGGTCCTCTCACACGCTCAAAAGCTTCACATTTATCTAACTTCAGTGGGCACTATGCTTTTGTCTCTATCACAGAGCCCACTAAGGTAGATGAAGCATTTCTGGAGCCTGAGTGGATTCAGGCCATGCAAGAAGAATTACATCAGTTCGAGCTCAACAATGTCTGGGAACTGGTCAAACGCCCAGATCCTCGCAAGCATAATATCATTGGCACAAAGTGGATCTACCGCAACAAGCAAGATAAAAATGGCCTTGTGGTTAGGAATAAGGCACGACTTGTAGCTCAAGGCTACACACAGGTTGAAGGAATTGATTTCGATGAAACTTTTGCACCTGTTGCTAGACTTGAGGCTATTCGCATATTACTTGCTTATGCTAACCATCATGATATCACTTTATATCAAATGGATGTGAAAAGTGCATTCCTCAATGGTACGCTTGAGGAAGAAGTATATGTTGCTCAACCCCCAGGTTTTGAAGATCCAAAGAATCCCGACAAAGTCTTCAGACTCAACAAGGCCCTCTATGGCCTCAAGCAAGCCCCTCGGGCGTGGTATGATACTTTGAAGGAATTCTTCGTGAAAAATGGCTTCACACCCGGTTCACTCGACCCTACTCTTTTTACTAAATCTTATGATGGTGAACTGTTTGTGTGCCAAATATACGTTGATGATATTATCATTGGCTGTACTGACCAACGTTATAGTGATGAATTTGCTTATATCATGAGTGAAGAATATCAAATGTCTATGATGGGAGAGTTGAAATTCTTCTTAGGTCTTCAAATTCGTCAACAGTGCAATGGCATATTCATATCCCGGGAGAAATACCTCAAAGATGTTCTGAGGAAATTCGGCATGCAAGATTGCAAAGGCGTCAAAATTCCTATGCTCACAAATGGCCATCTATGCACTGATGAAAATGGTATTGACTTTGATCACAAGGTATACCGCTCCATGATTGGTTCTTTATTGTACTTATGTGCATCTAGGCCAGATATAATGCTTAGTGTTAGCATGTGTGCCCGATTTCAAGCTACACCGAAGGAATCACACCATAAGGCTATGAAGCATATTCTTCGATATCTAGCTCACACACCAACACTAGGATTATGGTACCCCAAGGGCTCTACTTTTGATCTCATTGGATATTACGACTCGACTATCTTTGGTGATCGTGTGGACCGCAAGTCAACATCTGGTACTTGTCATTTCCTCGGACGATCTTTGGTCCATTGGTCCTCGAAGAAAGCAATTGCGTATCACCGCTCTCATGGAAGCTGAGTACATTGCTGCTGGTTCTTGTTGTGCTCAATTACTGTGGATGAAGCAAACTCTCAAGGACTACGACATCAACGTGAAGAATGTGCCTCTCTACTGTGACAATGAGAGTGCCATCAAGATTGCTCACAACCCAGTTCAGCACTCGAAGACAAAGCACATTCATCCTCACACTTATGCAAAATTCATGACTTAGATGTGCAACACATGAAGAAACGTTTTTCTTCAATCAATGAAGAACAACACTCTATGTGTGAAGAAATTAATGAAGAATTTGATTCTCAGAACCCTACGACAATTGTACGCGGTGTCTGAAATCATCATTCTTATACGGTGGGTCACGCCACCACCAAAGTTGAAAATCTTCAATTTGAGTTTTTCCTCAGTTTTTCAAATTCTTCAACTTTGCAAAATCTTCACAATTTCCGTTGTTTTTCTTCATTGGCTATATATATATACGGGTTTATGTCCTCTGCAGCATTCACTTATGGCTATTTCCTCAAGTTGCATTTTCTGCTAAGTGAATGTGATCGGACCCTTCCCCCTCTATGCCATACTCAACCCAATCTATTCACAAATTCTTCATGTGCGTTCTATTTGAAACTCGTTCAAAATCTTCACCGTGTCCTTGTCAGCTAAAGAAATTGCGAAAGGAACTCTTAACTTATCTTATCCAAATTTTCGGCTTTGCCTCTCAAACCGTTCTGCTTCCTACGATAGACTTATCTATTCACCCACGATCTAACACGATCTCCACTTTTCAGTACGTGGGTGACACATGTCAAGCGAATGAGAAGGGTCAAGGGCACGTTCGTCCTAAATCTTCGGGCGAACAGTTTTTCACTGCGACTATAAATACCCCCTCTCCCCTTCCTCACTTCCTTTACTCCGCTCGACCGCTCTCTCTCGCTCGAGCTTCTCAAACCCTAGCGCCGCCGCTACTCCATCGTCGCCGGTGAGGAAGAGCTTCACTGCCTCGACCTCGTCGCCGTCGTACTCGCGCCGGCCGCAGAAATCTTCACTCTGTTGCCGCCGTAGCTGTCTTCCTCCACCGAGTTAGGGCGTGGAAGATATGAACTGACGAGCTTCAAATCTACACTTCTCAGTTCGTCGTGTTCTTCACTTCGGGTAATTAAAAGTTACTTTTATTGCTCACTTTGATTCTCAAGCTTTCCTGAAAATCTTCAAAGGTGTTTTATTCTTCAAATCCTCACACACAAAACACCTCACTAGTCATTTGTTCTTGATTCCTTTCCCTAAGCATCATTTTCTTCAAGATTCCTCAATTGTGTTGATCCTCGATCTATACAACTCTGGAACCTAAGATAAAGAACGCTTAGTTAAATTCTTCAAGGCTCAAATGGTCAAATTCCTCAAACTTGTTCTTGTTGAAAAACCTTCTGAGAACGCATATGACCTCTCCAAATTCCTCGCAACTATACTCTGTTCACGGAAGTCGCCTGAAGACTTACCACGAGTGATTGGACGAGGTCTGTGTGACCTTAGTTCAAGGAGAATAAGGTGAGGACTTGGTGTCCTGAGCTGCGTGCTCAGGGACTAGGTGTCCGGGGACTGTGTGTCCTTGAGTTTAAATACTCAGCCGCTCCAACCAGACGTACAACTGAGACAGCAGTTGGAACTGCTCTACCAAATCATTGTCTTCACCAACCTTACTTGTTCTATTTCCTCAACTCATTCATTTCCTCATTACTGTGTTGAGTGTTTGTTTGTTCATATCTGTGTTTGAAGACTTTAACTGAAGACTTTCTCAATTTCCTCAGTTCAATTTCTTCAGTCTGTTGTCTTCATCTTGTGTTATCCTATGTTTACGCTTTCTATACTCTGTGCATCTCTTCATTTCATCATGATGACCATGCCTATATTCTGTTATGCTTACTTCTGAGTACTTATTCCGCTGCAAGTAGTTCCTCGCTTAGGAATTTCCTCAGCGGCAAATTCCTCAGTGAAGAATTCTTAAAAATCGCCTATTCACCCCCCTCTAGTCGATATAACGCACTTTCAACTTCCGAAGAACTGCTGACACAACAGGACTTGGCAAGATCAGATGAACCTCATGAGCATCAACACCAAGACGGTACCTGACCGAGTCAAGTTGCAGTTGCATGCTCCTTTATATGTACTCTCACAATTTGATGTACACTAACACTTTCCATATTCGTTGTTGAACTAGCACCACGACGCAAGAAGAAACATACATCAGGGATAATGCTTGACAGATTAACAAAATCTAAAGGAGAAAGAATGGAGATCCATTTTGAGGCAGGTTTAAAAAGGCCATGTGATGCTACAGAGTCAACCAAGTTAGTATCAGAGGCAGCCGTTGCCGTTAGGTGTCATGCACATATCCTCCCAACGTGGATCCAGTACAGGAATGAGAAAGACAATACCCAGTTTACACCTTCCTTGACCATTTATCCGTAAGTAATGTTATTCATTGCAATTAGTTATATTGTCTTGCTTTGTCCCGTACTTCCTAGCTTCCTCCTAATAAGACTCAAATTCTTTTTTCAACAGATGAGGTTCAAGTTGGATCCGAAAGATGATGCAACTAAACAAGCATGCACTCATGTTTTTCGGTCTGCTCTGCGACAGTATCGGTACCACCTTAGAAAATCTCACTTTGAAGGCAAGGCTAACAATGAAATCGCCCAAACATCTCAAGTGGAATATATTACAAATGAAGACTGGATAGCCCTCGTTAAACACTGGTCTGATCCAAAGTATCAGGTAGGCTATATGTATTTGATCAGACCACATATTGAACTTGTATTTATGTATGTGCCTTACAAGTGTATCTTCTTCTAGGCTAACTGTTTGAAGAACAAGACCAACCGTTCTAAAGTGAAATTCCAATAGACAACAGGATCTCGTAGCTATATTGCACACTGCGAGGCTCTTGTAAATAGCTGCTACTTCCTTCTTTTTTCTGTGCCATATATCGTATCTATATTTACTTGTTCCAAATACAGAGGAAAGCCTGTGCGACCAAAAAGAACCTGGACCGAATGTAGTGCAAATCTTCAAGGATTGCCACACCAGCAAGATGAAGGGCATGAGCACACCAGTTCAAGCAGCTGTTGTAAGTCCTTACTCCTCCTGCCTTTGAACTGATTGGTATTGTGATGTGTTCATTTAACTACTTATTTTGCAGCCAATGTCAGTTACTCTGTTCACTTTTATACACAGTTGTCTTAACGTATCATTTCACCTTACATGGTTTAAAAGAGATGAAGGATATTCTTTTGGTCTTGATCTGTATTCTAGCTGTTATGTTCACGTGCGCACACAATGATAAAATAGCCTATTTGTTTTATATCTGTTTGCCCATTATATGAATGATGTCATACTATGTTCATCCTACTTTAAACCATGTGTCTTTATCCTTAGATGTCAACGAATGTGAGGAAATAGACAATACAGTAGGCATGCTACATGGACATATGTTCCGAAAGTGATTTTATTATGTAGTTGGCACTACAATACATGCTAATGTATTACAGTAGTTCACCAAAAGTTATGTATAAACATGTAACCTACTTTGTTTGTTTTTGTCTCATTAGTAACTTATCTGGTACACTAATCTACAAGTTCAAACTTTCAGGAAGCTACGGAAAAAATGATTGAATAGCCACAACCACCTGAAGGTAACGAGGCTACCACAGGCACAATGTCACCTCTTGCTGTAGTGTGTCAGTATCTCTCCACTAACAGTGCAAAAAAACACCTTCCTGCGTAATTCTGGGTTGGTTGTCAAGGTAACCTCGTCCAAATCGCCTACTGAACAAAATCTTCCTGCTAGATGAGTGATATATCTCGTGCTCCGCACACAAGTCCAATCCCTAATGGGCGTCGTTTTGGAAACAAGAATAGTGGTTGACAAATGTCGTCAAGATATGAATGGTTTTGAAACCGGTATGCGGACATTAAACCGTTGTTCAAGAGCAATGGCGGAAAAAAGGTGAAGATCGTGTTGCTCCATCAGATTCTACAGCCTGAAACATTAGCACTCAGGTCAAATGATCTGTTCTTCTATACATCTGATGGTGCTTTTATCTGCAAGGACTGTAAACTTTATGCCAACAGGCCTTTTGTTGTGATACAACATTTATGTCTGCCAAAGGCTGCAATATTCTGACGCTATTTTTGTATAGTGTAGGTTTATCTTAGTAATGTATTCAGCCGAAAGCTTCATAGGAGCCCAATATGCCAACATTCGTCGGGCCCATTCCAATTGGATTAAAAAAGATTATGGGCCGAAATTTTCATGTAGCCCACTAAAAATATCTGGGCCTAAATCAGCATAAGATTTCATATTTTTCTAGTAGGCATGTGCCCATAGTGGGCCTTTAACAGGCCTAAACATAATTTCGGCCCTCAGTAACAATAGGCCGTTTACAGGTGTAAATATATCGAGCCCATAAAAACATGGGCCTTTAAAAGACCGAAAGTGAGATTGGGCCCATTTACGATGCAGATCTTCCACAGGCCAAAATTCGGAAGGGCCATAAATGCACCGACCTAAAACACGGGCCTTTAACAGGCCGGAAGTTCGGCCGGGCTAGATTATCGTCATTTTTATATGGGCCGTTCATGGGCCCGATGTGATGTTGGGCCACATATGGCCCATGGATTTCGTCCGACGTTAACAGGCAGAAAATCACAACAGGCCGAAAGTTGCTGAGGGATCCTGGATTAGGGGGTATCCGGATAGCCGGACTATAACCTTTGGCCAGACTGTTGGACTATGAAGATACAAGATTGAAGACTTCGTCCTGTGTCCGGATGGGACTCTCCTTGGCATGGAAGGCAAGCTTGGCAATACAGATATGTAGATCTCCTCCCTTGTAACCGACTCTATGTAACCCTAGCCCCCTCCGGTGTCTATATAAACCGGAGGGTTTAGTCCGTAGGACCAACAACAATCATACCATAGGCTAGCTTCTAGGTTTTAGCCTCTTCGATCTCGTGGTAGATCAACTCTTGTAATACTCATATCATCAAGATCAATCAAGCAGGAGTAGGGTTTTACCTCCATCGAGAGGGCTCGAACCTGGGTAAAAACATCGTGTCCCCTGATAACCCACAAGTATAGGGGATCGCAACAGCTTTCGAGGGTAGAGTATTCAACCCAAATTTATTGATTCGACACAAGGGGAGCCAAAGAATATTCTTGAGTATTAGCAGTTGAGTTGTCAATTCAACCACACCTACAGCAAAGTGTTTAGTAGCAAAAGTGGTATGATAATAAAGGTTACGGTAGCAAAAGTAAAGATAAATGTTTTTGGGTTTTTGTAGTAGTTGTAACAGTAGCAACGGAAAGGTAAATAAGCGAAGAACAATATATGAAAAGCTCGTAGGCAATGGATCAGTGATGGATAATTATGCCGGATGCAATTCCTCATGAAATAGTTATAACATAGGGTGATATAGAACTAGCTCCAATTCATCAATGTAATGTAGGCATGTATTCCGTAAATAGTCATACGTGCTTATGGAAAAGAACTTGTATGACATCTTTTGTCCTACCCTCCCGTGGCAGCGGGGTCCTTACGGAAACTAAGGGATATTACTGACTCCTTTTAATAGAGAACCGGACCAAAGCATTAACACATAGTGAATACATGAACTCCTCAAACTATGGTCATCACCGAGAAGTGTCCCGATTATTGTCACTTCGGGGTTGTCGGATCATAACACATAATAGGTGACTATAGACTTGCAAGATAGGATCAAGAACACACATATATTCATGAAAACATAATAGGTTCATATCTGAAATCATGGCACTCGGGCCCTAGTGACAAGCATTAAGCATAGCAAAGTCATAGCAACATCAGTCTCAGAACATAGTGGATACTAGGGATCAAACCCTAACAAAACTAACTTGATTACATGGTGAGTCTCATCCAACCCATCACCGTCCAGCAAGCCTATGATGGAATCACTCACGCACGGCGGTGAGCATCATGAAATTGGTGATGGAGGATGGTTGATGATGACGACAGCGACGAATCCCCCTCTTCGGAGCCCCGAACGGACTCCAGATCAGCCCTCCTGAGAGAGATTAGGGCTTGGCGGCGGCTCCGTGTCGTGAAACACGATAAAACTTTCTCCTTGATTTTTTTCTCCCCAAGACGGAATATATGGAGTTGGATTTGAGGTCGGAGGAGGTCCAGGGGGCCCACGAGATAGGGGGGCGCACCCTAGGGGGGCGCACCCTAGGGGGCGCCCCCTGTCTCGTGGACAGGCCCTGGGCCCCCCTGATGTATTTCTTTCGCCCAATAATTCTTATAAATTCCAAAAGTGCCTCCGTTGATTTCCAGGACATTCCGAGAACTTCTCTTTTCTACACATAAAACAACATCATGGTAGTTCTGCTGAAAATAGCGTCAGTCCAGGTTTGTTCCATTCAAATCATGCAAGTTAGAGTCCAAAACAAGGGCAAAAGTGTTTGGAAAAGTAGAGATGTTGGAGACGTATCAACTCCCCCAAGCTTAAACCTTTGCTTGTCCTCAAGCAATTCAGTTGATAAACTGAAAGTGATAAAGAAAAACTTTTACAAACTCTATTTGCTCTTGTTGTTGTAAACATGAAAAGCCAACATTCAAGTTTCAGCAAGTATTATGAACTAACCATACTAACAATAACACGTAGGTCTCACAATTACTCATATCAATAACATAATCAGCTAGCGAGCCATAATAGTAAAACTCGGATGACAACACTTTCTCAAAATAATCATAACATGATATAACAAAATGGTATCTCTCTAGCCCTTTCTGAGACCGCAAAACATAAATGCAGAGCACCTTTAAAGATCAAGGACTGACTAAATATTGTAATTCATGGTAAAAGAGATCCAGTCAAGTCATACCCAATATAAACCAATAGTAATGAATGCAAATGACAGTGTTCTCTCCGGCGGGTGCTTTTTAATAAGAAGGGTGATGACTCAACATAAAAGTAAATAGATAGGCCCTTCGCAGAGGGAAGCAGGGATTTGTAGAGGTACTAGAGCTTGATTTAAAAATAGAGATTGAATAACATTTTGGGCGGCATACTTTCACTGTCAACGCAACAACTATGAGATGGCTGTATCTTCCATACTACATGCATTATTGGCAGTTCCCAAACAGAATGGTAAAGGTTTATACTCCCCCTCCTCCACAAGCATCAATCCATGGCTTGCTTGAAACAACGAGTGCCTCCAACATTCAACGGGTCCCAGGGGGAGTTTTGTTCGCAATTATTTTGATTTAGTTTGCATAAAGCATGGGACTGGGCATCCTTGTTACCGTCCCTTTCTCGTGAATGAGGACCGGGAGTCCACTCCTCTTGAGAATAACCCACCTAGCATGGAAGATATAGGCAACCCTAGTTGTACATGAGCTGCTCGACCATACAAAACATAATTTCATTTGAAGGTTTGGAGTTTGGCACATACAAATTTACTTGGAACGGCAGGTAGATACCGCATATAGGAAGGTATAGTGGACTCATATGGAACAACTTTGGGTTTAAGGAGTTTGGATGCACAAGCAGTATTCCCGCTTAGTGCAGGTGAAGGCTAGCAAAAGATTGGGAAGCGACCAACTGAGAGAGCGACAACAGTCATAAACATGCATTAAAATTAATTCACACCGAGTACAAGCATGAGTAGGATATAATCTACCATGAACATAAATATCATGAAGGCTATGTTGATTTGATTCAACTACATGTGTGAACATGTGCCAAGTCGAGTCACTCAATTCATTCAAAGGAGGATACCAACCCATCATATCATATCATAATCATTCTAATAGCATGTTGGCATGCAAGGTAAACCATTATAACTCAAAGCTAATCAAGCATGGCACAAGTATTTATAATATCTAAATGTCATTGCAAATATGTTTACTTCATAATAGCTGACTCAGGAACGATGAACTCATCATATTTACAAAAACAAGAGAGGTCAAGTTCATACCAGCTTTTCTCATCCCAATAAGTTCATCATATATCGTCATTATTGCCTTTCACTCGCACGACCAAACGATGTGTATAATAATAAGAGTGCACGTGCATTGGACTAAGCTGGAATCTGCAAGCATTCAACTCAAGATAGAAGACAGGGTGATATGAGCTCTAAGTTAAATAAATATGCATGCATATAAGAGCCACTAAGCATTTTCAATATGGTCTTCTCGACCCCCAAAAGAAAGAAAAGAAAATAAAACTATTTACACGGGAAAGCTCCTAACAAGTAAGAAGAAGAACTAGAAATCTTTTTGGGTTTTCATTTTAATTCTACTACAAGCATGGAAATTAAACTAACTAATTTTTTTGTTTTTCTTAAGGTTTATCGAACACACAAGAAGAAAACTAGAAAAAGAAATTTAAACTAACATGGATAATACAATGAAAGAGTATGAGCACCGACGACTAGTGTGTGAACATGAATGTAAAGTCGGTGAGAAATACGTACTCCCCCAAGCTTAGGCTTTTGGCCTAAGTTGGTCTAGTACCAAGGACCACCGCTACTCTCCCCGGTGTAGTGGGAGGTGTAATCAGGATACCACTGGCTGGTCATCTCCGGATCCCACTGGACAGATGATGCTCGATAAGGGTCCAGCTCAGGTTCCGGCTCAGGTTCAGGTTCTGGAGTAAAAGCTTGAGCTCGATGATTGTTCACCGCTTCCGGTGTGGCAAGACGATTTTCTGCAAGCAAATCAAACAACAGAGGCGCAGGCAAAATAATAAACTCAAAGTGTTTCTTATTGAATCTAAGTCTATACAAGAGCATCTTCTCTTCGTTGTCAACAATAAACTTGTGCGCTACCATGCTCTTGTAATCTAAAATGTGAGGAGGTAATTTTGTCTCCTCCTCCTCATAGTGCCTAATGGGTATCTAAAAATGTTCAGCAAGATGTGCCGCATAGATACCTCCAAATATGGGGCCTTTTGTACGATTCAGGGCTAGCCGTTTAGCAACGACGGCACCCATACTAAAAGTGTTGTCTCCCAGCAAAGCATGTTGAAGAATAATAATATCTAGAATGCTCAAATTTCCACTATTTCCACGACCAATCAAGCATCTACTAGCAAATATGGCAAAGTAGCGCAAAACAGGAAAGTGTATGCTAGAGACTTTTGCCTCAGAGCCCTTCTTTGGCTCTTCCACAACAATAGTTTTAACAAAGCCATCCACATCTTCACGATGAGGTTCCTCTAATTCTCCCTCATATGTTATCCTACATACCGCACAAAAGTGACGTAAAGACATTTCTTTGAATTCATCATATAAATGAAATGATACTGCAGGCGGTGATTTCTTAGGATAATAATAAAAGTTTTGCACGAAAGTATTGGTAAGTAAGAGATACTGATCGATTCGGTCGTTGATGAAACCGGTGAGGGCTGCCATCTCGATTAAAGCATAAAAATCTTCATGAATTCCAGCTTCTTTCAAGAAATCCTCGCATGGCCATTCACACGACCGTACTTCCGCTAAGCGAAGAAGATTATACTTGGGTTTTTCCTTCTCTTTGTCTTGCTTTTCCTTAGAGCTTTGGCTAGAAGAACCTTTAAAGAGCCTCCTTAACATTTTCTGAAAAATTCTGAAATTTTAGTAACTTCAAAATAGAAGTGCATAAAACTAAACAAGATTGATACCAACTACTCCTACAAGTGCCTAGAGCCTATATCATGCATTGGAATTGCTTGGGACCTCAAAATTTTAACATGCAAGCTCAAGAACATGGTCACTTATGCAGCTAAAATTTGCAATGAATAAAGCACTAGAATAAAAACTATTTGGACCAATGGAGGAGCCACATACCAAGCAACAATCTCCCAAAGCAGTTTTGCGAATGGAGCTTTGAGCTAAGAGATCGAAAATCGCAGCAAGAAGAGATAGAACTCGTGCTTGAGCTGGATGGGGATTTTTTTGGGTAGAAGATGAAGTGTGTGGGTGCTGGCATAAGTGGAGGGGAGCCACCAGGGGCCCACAAGACAGGGGGGCGCCCTCCTCTCTCGTGGCCTGGTGCTTGCCCCTTCTGCAGTGTTTTCAGTGCCTAAAATCCTCAAATATTCCAGAAAAAATCATACTAGATTTGCAGGGAATTTGGAGCACTTTTATTTTCGGGCTATTTTTTAATGCACGGATAATTCAGAAAACAGACGGATAATACTATTTTTGCTTTATTTAATTTAAATAACAGAAAGTAAAAAGAGGGTACATTAGGTTGTGCCTTCTAGTTTCGTCCATCTCGTGATCATCAAAATGAACCCACTAACAAGGTTGATCAAGTCTTGTTAACGAACTCATTTCAAATAACACGGAACCGGAGAAATTTCGAATAACACTAAGTTACCTCAACGGGGATATGAAAATCCCCAACAATAAGAATATCATACTTTTTCTTGACAGTAGGGAGAGGAAATTCAAAACCTCCAAAAATGATAGTTGGAACTTTTCCAATATAATTGATGCTATGGACTTGAGATTGTTTCCTCGGAAAGTGTACTGTATGCTCATTACCATTAACATGAAAAGTGACATTGCCTTTGTTGCAATCAATAACAGCCCCTGCGGTATTAAGAAAAGGTCTACCAAGGATAATAGACATACTATCGTCCTCGGGAATATCAAGAATAACAAAGTTCGTTAAAATAGTGACATTTGCAACCACAACAGGCACATCCTCACAAATACCGGCAGTATAGCAGTTGATTTATCAGCCATTTGCAAAGATATTTCAGTAGGTGTCAACTTATTCAATTCAAGTCTACGATATAAAGAGAGAGGCATAACACTAACACCGGCTCCAAGATCACATAAAGCAGTTCAAACATAATTTCTTTTAATAGAGCATGGTATAGTTGGTACACCCGGATCTCCAAGTTTCTTTGGTATTCCACCCTTAAAAGTGTAATTAGCAAGCATGGTGGAAATTTCAGCTTCCGGCATCTTTCTTTTATTTGTGATGATATCCTTCATATACTTAGCATAAGGATTTACTTTAAGCATATCAGTTAAGCGCATACGTAAGAAAATAGGTCTAATCATTTCAGTAAAGCGCTCAAAATCCTCATCATCCTTTGACTTGGATGGTTTAGGGGGAAAGGGCATGGGTTTCTAAACCCATGGTTCTCTTTCTTTACTGTGATTCCTAGCAACAAAATCTCTCTTATCATAACGTTGAATCTTTGATTGTGGATTATCAAGATCAACAGCAGGTTCAATCTCTACATCATTATCATTGCTAGGTTGTGCATCAACATGAACATTATCATTAACATTATCACTAGGTTCATGTTCATCACCTGATTAAGTTTCAGCATCAGAAATAGAAATATTATTGGGATTCACAGGTGTGTCTACAGTAGGTTCACTAGAAGCATGCAAAGTTCTATTGTTTTTCTTCTTCTTCTTTTTAGAAGAACTAGGTGCCTCTAAATTATTTCTCTGAGAATCTTGTTCGATTCTCTTAGGGTGGCCTTCAGGATACAAAGGTTCCTGAGTCATTCTACCAGTTCTTGTAGCCACTCTAACAGCAAAGTCATTTTTATTATTCAATTCATCAAGCAAATCATTTTCAGCTTTAAGTACTTGCTCAGCTTGAGTAGCAACCATAGAAGCATATTTGCTAACGCGGTGAAGTTCATCTTTAACTCTAGCCAGATTATCACCTACGCGTCCTATTTCGAAAGCATTATTCTTTAACTCTCTACCAACATAAGCATTAAAACTTTCTTGCCTAGCCATAAAGTCATCAAATTCATCTAAGCATGGGCTATGAAATTTAGTAGAGGGTATTTCAACTTTATCATATATATAGAGAGAATTTACCTTTACTACCCGTGTCGGGTTATCAAGACAATGTGGTTCTTCAGGCGGTAAATTAAGACCATGTATTTCTTCAATAGGAGGTAAATTCTTAACATCTTCAGCTTTAATACCTTTTTCTTTCATTTATTTCTTTGCCTCTTGCATATCTTCAGGACTGAGAAATAAAACACCTCTCTTCTTTGGAGTGGGTTTAGGAATAGGCTCAGGAGTTGGCTCAATTGGTTCAGGTATAACTTCAGGAACTGGCTCAGGAAGAGTCCAATTATTTTCATTAGTCAACATATTATTCAATAATATTTCAGCTTCGTCGACTATTCTTTCCCTGAAACACAACCAGCACAACTATCCAAGTAGTCCTTGGAAGCATCGGTTAGTCCATTATAAAAGATATCAAGTATTTCATTTTTCTTAAGAGGATGATCAGGAAAAGCATTAAGTAACCGGAGAAGCCTCCCCCAAGCTTGTGGGAGACTCTCTTCTTTTATTTGCACAAAATTATATATTTCCCGCAAGGCAGCTTGTTTCTTATGAGCAGGGAAATATTTAGCAGAAAAGTAATAAATCATATCCTGGGGACTAGGCACACAATCAGGAGCAAGAGAATTATACCAAGTCTTAGCACCACCCTTTAATGAGAACGGAAATATCTTAAGGATATATAAATAGCGAGACTTCTCATCATGAGTAAATAGGGTGGCTATATCATTCAACTTGGTAAGATGTGCCACAACAGTTTCAGATTCAAGGCCATAAAAAGGATTAGATTCAACTAAAGTAATAATATCAGGATCAACAGAGAATTCATAATCCTTATCAGTAACATAGATAGGTGAAGTAGCAGAAGCAGGATCGGGTTTCATTCTCGCATTAAGAGACTGCTGCTTCCATTTAGCTAATAATTTCTTAAGATCATTTCTATCATTGCAAGCAAGGATTTCCATAGCAGCTTTTTCATTCATAACATAACCCTTAGGAACAACAGGTAATACATAATCATTGGGGGAACCTTCATCATCACTATCATCAATAATAGGTTCTTCAATATTTTCATTCCCCCTAACTCTAGCAAGTTGTTCATCTAGAAATTCACCTAATGGCAAAGTAGTATCACGCACAAAAGTAGTTTCATCATGCATAGCAGAAGTGGCATCATCGATAACATGAGACATATCAGAATTCATAGCAGTAGCAGGTTTAGGTGTCCCAAGCTTACTAATAATGGAAGGAGAATCTAGTGCAGAGCTATATGGCAGTTCCTTACCTCCCCTCGTAGTTGAGGGCAAAATCTTGGTCTTAGCGTCTTTCAAGTTCTTCATAGTGATCAACAGATATAAATCCCAAGTGACTCAGAGAATAGAGCTATGTTCCCCGGCAACGGCGCCAGAAATTGGTCTTGATAACCCACAAGTATAGGGGATCGCAATAGCTTTCGAGGGTAGAGTATTCAACCCAAAATTATTGATTCGACACAAGGGGAGCCAAATAATATTCTTGAGTATTAGCAGTTGAGTTGTCAATTCAACCACACCTGGATAACTTAGTATCTGTAGCAAAGTGTTTAGTAGAAAAAGTGGTATGATAATAAAGGTAACGGTAGCAGAAGTAAAGATAAATGTTTTTGGGTATTTGTAGTAGTTGTAACAGTAGCAACGGAAAGGTAAATAAGCGAAGAACAATATATGAAAAACTCGTAGGCAATGGATCAGTGATGGATAATTATGCCGGATGCAATTCCTCATGCAACAGTTATAACATAGGGTGATATAGAACTAGCTCCAATTCATCAATGTAATGTAGGCATGTATTCCGTAAATAGTCATACGTGCTTATGGCAAAGAACTTGTATGACATCTTTTGTCCTACCCTCCCGTGGCAGCGGGGTCCTTACAGAAACTAAGGGATATTAAGGCCTCCTTTTAATAGAGAACCGGACCAAAGTATTAACACATAGTGAATACATGAACTCCTCAAACTACGGTCATCACCGAGAAGTGTCCCGATTATTGTCACTTCGGGGTTGTCGGATCATAACACATAATAGGTGACTATAGACTTGCAAGATAGGATCAAGAACACACATATATTCATGAAAACATAATAGGTTCAGATCTGAAATCAGGGCACTCGGGCCCTAGTGACAAGCATTAAGCATAGCAAAGTCATAGCAACATCAATCTCAGAACATAGTGGATACTAGGGATCAAACTGTAACGCCCCGGATTCGATGCGCCAGGTGTCTGTCAGTTATTCGCCGTCGTTGTCATGTCATTTGCTTGCGTGTTGCATTTTGCCATGTCATCATCTGCATTTCATCCGCATGTTTTTCAAAACTTGCATCCGTTCGGGTTCCCCCGGTCCTCTCCGTTGTCCGTTCGGAGTCCAGACACACTCGCACGCGCCCGCGGCACCTCCGAAATATTATTTTATAAGTGGCTTAAAAATGTTCTCGGAATGGGATGCAACTTGGCTTGCGGTCTTATTATAGTGTAGACAGAGCGCCTGTCAAGTTTCGTCGCATTCGGAGTCCATTTGATAGCCCAACCGTTTAGCCTACAACCGCAATATAGCCGGTTTTTCGTCGGACGTTTCGGTCTCCGAGACTGCCACCGGGCTGCACTTCTCTTCTCTCCCCTCAGCCCTAGCACTCTCTTCACAGCCCACCTAGGTCCAACCTACCCCTCCTCGCGTCCGGTGCCGTCCGATCGTGATCGGAGGGCTCCGAAAACCCCTCAAAGCCCCCTAACCCTAGCACTTACCCTATATAAACACCCCTCCTTCCTAGTTTGGACAACCCTAACCCCCATAATCTCTCCCCTCCTCTTTTTCAGCGCCTCCTCCCACCTCGGCGGCCGCGCCGCCGCCTCCCCCCTCCAGATCCGGCGCCGACCACCTCTTCTCCGCCACTTGGCAGCAACCCATTGGCCAGCCGCCGCCGCATAGCCGCCCTCGCCCTACCGCCGCGCGCCACCTGTTCCCCCTGCCTCCCCGCGCCTCCAGGCCCGTGCTAGGCCCGCCCGGGCCCCGATATGGGCCTCGAGGGCATAGCCAGCCAGGCGCCCACGCCCGTGCGAGTTGCCCTTCGCCTCCGCCCTCAGCCCGCCGCCTCGCATCACAGACCACTGCGCGGCGCCCGTCGCATCGCCGCCGGCGACCCCCAGCCAGCTCCGCCTCGTGCCCTCTCCTTCCCCTCTTTCTCCTGCCTGCCTCACCCCTTCTCGCTCCCTGCAGGAACCCCGCCGCCGCCGTGGTGCTCGGCCTCGTCGCCAGCCATGTGGGGCCCGTCGGCCTCACCTTAGACCAGATCCGGCGCCCCCGCGCTCGGATCCGTCCATTCCCGCCGACCTCCCCCGAATCCGGCGAGCTCCCCTGCCGCCGCCGTCCATGGCCTTCTCGCCGGCGTCCTGCTCCGTCTCCTGCTCGGGACCGTGCGCCCGAGCGCGTTGGCCGCGTGGGCCACGTGGGCCCGCAAGCAGCTGTCAGCCCAACAGCGCCCGGCCCAAGACCCGACCTGCCTTCCCCTCCATCCTGGGTCGAAGCCCAATGGGTGAGCAGCCCCTGTTCTCCGCCCTGTGCACAAATTAGTTATGCAACGTTCACTTTCGGTCCAGCTAAAAACTGCTAAGTCCCCAGAAATTCATAAAATGTTGCATACTTTGACCTGCTGTATCTCCATGCATACTGCTCCGTTTCGTGCGTGTAATATGTCAAATTGTTCGTCTAGATGAGTACATCATTTCAACTCATTGCATCATATTCATTTGAGTTCATCTTGATGCCCTAATCATCGTTGCAAGGGGGCTATGTGATGTTAGTTTCAGATTCTTATCAGAACATGCACTTTTGTCATTTTTGCCATGATTGATGTGTGCATCCTATGAACTTGAGTCCTACATGTGTTTTGTACTATGCCATGCCATCTTTACAGTGGTGTATGCCATGTATTTTTGTGATCTCTGTGGTGACTAGCACAAGCATGCAAACTAGGCTTCATGATGTTGATGATTTCAGCCCTTGTTCTGCTGATATTTTTATGCCATGTAAACTTGATGCTACAGAGAGATCCATGCTTATTTTGAGATACTTCAGTAAGGATGTTTTGAACATATGGTTATTCTATATCCATCCATGCCCTTGTTTGAAATTATGGAGTGCCATAGCTTGAGTCAATCGAGCTCTACTTTTGCTATAAAATGTTTCCTGGCAGATTGTTTACATGTTATTCAATTTTGCCAAGGTTGTTGTAGTTGATCCGTGTATGCTATGATGTTGTTCTTGCCATGTATAGCTTCTATGCCATGTCTAGTTGCTGGGTGTATGCTTAGTTTGTCATTCAATGCCTCATAGTGAGTGCATCGAGCTCATAAACATGCCTACTTGTTATCTGTTTATGCCATGCTCCAGTTTTTCACTGTCTGAATCTGTTTATGTTTTTGCTATATTCACATGCTTGCGACTGTATTTTCTGGTCCCTTTTGGCTCATGGTCAGTAAGGGACTTTTGTTATATGCTTTGAGTAGATTCATGCCATGCTCTAGTTTGACTTGATAGCTTGCTGTAACATGTTGTTTCATAGCTCTAAACATGTTAACCTGATGTTATTTCTGCCATATCCTGTGAATTCTGCTAAGTCTGTGAACCTGTTATTATTTGCAATCTTGCCATGTCCTTTTGAGCATGTTCTAGTAGTTTCTGGAGATAGTTCAGTGTTCATGTTTTGTCGTGCATTACCTGTAGATCACGTCCATGCCTTTTGTTCTCATGTTAAGATGCTGTAGCTTGCTATTTAGGTGCTTGCAATATGCCTTGTTGCTGTTTTGGACAGATTGTTGCTATAACTTGTATAGAGTGTATGTGTTGCATCGTTGCTCCGTTTTGAGTGTGCTCTATATGAAACTTGCTTGATTTTGCATGTAGCTTCATATTATCATGTTGCATCCATGTTTTGAGGTGTTTGCTTGATGTTTGTATGCGTTTTGCATCAATGCCATGTTAAACTTGTTTTGCTCATATCTTCTAGGCCGTAGCTCCGAATCTAATGAACTTTATATGTAACTTGACTAGAATTTCGTGTAGATCATCGTGGTGCTTCTTAACTTGCTGTTTAACAACTTGAACATAAGGTTTATTCAGATCTGGACCAATTTCGAAATTTGCATATGAGGACTTAACGGAATTGTTATATGTTGTTTCCGGCCTCATTTAAACTTGCCTTGATGTGTTGCTCTTGTTTGCATCATCTCTTGCCATGAGTAGCTTCATGTAGCCTTGTCATGCATCATGCTTGTTGTGCATCATGCCTTGTTCATGTGTGGTGTGTTTACTATGTTGTGTGTTTCTTCTCGATAGTTCCCGTTTTGTTGCGATCGTGAGGATTCGTTCGTCTACGCTTGGTTCGTCCTCGTGGCTTCATCTTCTTCATGGACTCGTTCTTCTTCCTAGCGGGATTTCAGGCAAGATGACCGCTACCCTGGATCTCACTACTATCATTGCTATGCTAGTTGCTTCGTTCTTTCGCTATGCTGCGCTACCTATCACTTGCTGCTCAAGCCTCCCAAATTTGCCATGTCAGCCTTTTTCACCCTTCCTAGCAAACCGTTGTTTGGCTATGTTACCGCTTTGCTCAGCCCCTCTTATAGCGTTGTTAGTTGCAGGTGAAGATGAAGTTTGTTCCTTGTTGGAACATGGAGATGTTGTTCCTTGTTGGAACATGTTTACTTGTTGGGATATCACAATATATCTTATATTATTAATGCATCTATATACTTGGTAAAGGGTGGAAGGCTCGGCCTTATGCCTGGTGTTTTGTTCCACTCTTGCCGGTCGTGTGATTTATGGGACCCCCTTGACAGTTCGCTTTGAATAAGACTCCTCCAGCAAGGCCCAACATTGGTTTTCCATTTGCCTCACCACCACCTATTTTCCCTTGGGAGTAATTAACCCAAGGATCATCTTTATTCAGCCCCCCCCCCCCCCGGGCCAATGCTTGTCTAAGTGTTGGTCCAAACTAGAGCCCTTTGCAGCGCCACCTCGGGGAAACTTGAGGGCTGGTTTTAGTTGTACGGACTGCTCATCCGGTCGTGGCCTGAGACGAGATACGCGCGGCTACTATCAGGGTGTCGGCACGCCGGGAGGTCTTGCTGGTCTTGTTTTATTATTGTCGAAATGTCTTGTAGCCGGATTCCGAGACTGATCGGGTCTTCCCGGGAGAAGGAACATCCTTCGTTGATCGCGAGAGCTTATCATGGGCTAAGTTGGGACACCCCGCAGGTATAAACTTTCGAGAGCCGTGCCAGCGGTTATGTGGCAGATGGGAATTTGTTAATATCCGGTTGTAGTAAACTTGAAGCAAACTCTTCTAAAATACACCAACCGTAAAGCATAACTGTGAGTGTCTCTTTTCGGGGTTGATCGAGAGGAGAACACGGTTTCTGGGTTATGTTTGACGTAAGTAGGAGTTCAGGATCACTTCTTGATCATTACTAGTTGACGACCGTTCCTTTGTTTCTCTTCTCGCTCTCATTTGCGTTGGTTAGCCACCATATATGCTTAGTCGCTGCTGCAACCTCACCACTTTACCCCTTCCTTTCCCATTAAGCTTTGCTAGTCTTGATACCCATGGTAATGGGATTGCTGAGTCCTCGTGGCTCACAGATTACTACAACAACAGTTGCAGGTACAGTTTATGCGATGATCATGACGCGAGAGCGATGTTTGCTTGTGTTGGAGTTCTTCTTCTGCTTCTTCTTCGATCAGGGGATAGGTTCCAGGTCGGCAGCCTGGGCTAGCAGGGTGGATGTCGTTTGAGCTTCTGTTTATGTTTCATCCGTAGTCGGATGATGATCTTGTATATGATGTTGATGTATTCTTGTGGCATTTGAGCCTTATGTATGTATCCCCATCTATTATGTAATGTTGATGTAATGATATCCACCTTGCAAAAGTGTTTCAATATGCGGGTCTATCCTTGGTGGGACCGTCGAGTTCCTTTTGGATAGGGTCGCATATTGGGCGTGACACAAACCCTAACCAAACTAACTTGATTACATGGTGAATCTCATCCAACCCATCACCGTCCAGCAAGCCTACGATGGAATCACTCACACACGGCGGTGAGCATCATGAAATTGGTGATGGAGGATGGTTGATGATGACTAAGGCGATAAATCCCCCTCTCCGGAGCCCTGAACGGACTCCGGATCAGCCCTCCCGAGAGAGATTAGGGCTTGGCGGCGGCTCCGTGTCATGAAACGCGATGAAACTTTCTCCTTGATTTTTTTCTCCCCGAGACGGAATATATGGAGTTGGAGTTGAGGTCGGAGGAGGTCCAGGGGGCCCACGAGATAGGGGGCGCGCCCCCTGTCTCGTGGACAGGCCCCGGCCCCCGATGTATTTCTTTAAGCCCAATAATTCTTATAAATTCCAAAAAGTGCCTCCGTTGATTTCCAGGACATTCCGAGAACTTTTCTTTTCTACACATAAACAACATCATGGTAGTTCTGCTGAAAACAGCGTCAGTCCGGGTTAGTTCCATTCAAATCATGCAAGTTAGAGTCCAAAACAAGGGCAAAAGTGTTTGGAGAAGTAGAAACGTTGGAGACGTATCATCCCCCGTCTCCTGTTACCATCCGCCTAGACGCACAGTTCGGGACCCCCTACCCGAGATCCGCCGGTTTTGACACCGACATTGGTGCTTTTGTTGAGAGTTCCTCTGTGTCGTCATCATCAGGCTTGATGGCTCCTTCGATCATCGATAGCGATGCAGTCCAGGAGGAGACTTTTGTCCTCGGACAGATCTTTGTATTCGGCGGCTTTGCACTGCGGGCCAACTCGCTTGGCCATCTGGAGCAGATCGAGAGTTACGCCCCTGGCCGCCAGGTCAGGTTTGGAAGCTTAAACTACACGGCCGACATACGCGGAGACTTGATCTTCGACGGATTCGAACCCCTGCCGAGTGCGCCGCACGGTCACGATGAGCATGATTTAGCTCTGCTGTATAACAGTGTTCAGGAGATCGCACCTGCAACCGCTCCGACCCTCAATTTGGAGCCAATTGCGCCATCCATAGATGGGTGGCTAGACCCCGCCCCGGAGGCCGCAGTCTCAGCGGCGATCGAGCCGAATACCAACCTTACCCTTCACGAGAGCCGTGACTCCAAACTGCCGGATTCTTCCCCGGCAACGGACTCCGAACCGCCTGCGCCCGTGCCTATCGAGTCTGACTGGGCGCCGATCATTTAGTTCACCTCCACGGATATCTTTCAGCACTCACCCTTCTGCGACATACTGAACTCATTAAGGTCTCTCTCCTTGTCAGGAGAGTCCTGGCCGGACTATGTCCAGCAGGATTGGGATGCGGATGACGAAGAAATTCGACGCCCACCCACCACCCACTTAGTAGCCACTGTCGACGATTTGACCGACATGCTCGACTTCGACTCCGAAGACATCGACGGTATGGACGACGATGCAGGAGACAAACAGGAACCACTGCCCACAGGGCACTAGTTAGCCACCTCATCATCTGATATATATATATATATATATATATATATATATATATATATATATATATATATATATATATATATATATAGTGGACACACCCAAAGAAGGCAATGGCGACGGTACAGCGGAGGATGACCCCTCCAAGAAGCAACCCAAGCGCCGACGTCAGCGGCGCCGCTCCAAGTCTCGCCAAAGCAAAAGCGATGATACCGGCACAGGAGATAACAGCACTCCGGACAGTGCCGAAGATGACGACTCCAGCAAGATTTAGAGCAGGAGGATGGAGAATCTAGCCCTCCTGAGAGAGCGGCAGAGGGAGAGGCAAAGGATGATAATTACATGCCTCCCTCCGAAGACGAGGCAAGCCTCGACGATGACGAATTTGTCGTGCCGGAGGATCCCGTCGAGCAAGAGCGCTTCAAGCGCCGGCTTATAGCCACGGCAAATAGCATTAAGAAAAAGCAGCAACAACTTCGAGCTGATCAAGATCTGCTAGCCGACAGATGGACTGAAGTCCTGGCGGCCGAGCAATATGAACTCGAACGTCCCTCTAAGAGTTACCCAAAGTGCAGGTTGCTACCCCGGTCAGAGGAGGAAGCGTTAAAACCTACATCTCCAGCGTATAACGCGGCTGATCGGCCACCTCGTGGCCGCGACAGAGAGGCATTTCAGCCAAAAGCTCAGGCCGCACCCCGACGCCACTCAAATAAAAATGTCAAGGCACGGGGAAATACGCTAGACCTGCGAGACGTATTGGAGGACAAAGCAAAGCACACAAGATCGATCTACGGATCGCGAGGGCGCCCCACTACGCGAGACGATAACCGTCACGCCGGATACAGTAAAAGTAAATCCGGCCGGGCCAAACATAGCAGACAAGACTCATTTGAGCTAATCGCGATATAGCCCAGTACAGAGGTGCCACACACCCCCTATGCTTCATAGATGAAGTAATGGATCACCAAATCCCAGAGGGTTTCAAACCCGTAAATATCGAATCATACGATGGTACAACAGATCCTGCGGTATGGATCGAGGACTACCTCCTGCACATCCACATGGCCCGCGCTGATGATCTACACGCCATCAAATACCTCCCACTCAAACTCAAAGGACCAGCTCGGCATTGGCTGAACAGCTTGCTAGCAGAATCCATTGGCTGTTGGGAAGATCTGGAAGCCGCATTCCTCGACAACTTCCTGGGCACTTATGTGCGACCACCAGATGCCGATGACTTGAGCCACATAATTCAGCAGCCAGAGGAATTGGCCAGGCAATTCTAGACACGGTTCCTAACCAAGAAAAATTAAATCGTCGACTGTCCGGATGCAGAGGCCCTAGCAGCTTTTAAGCATAACATCCGCGACGAGTGGCTCGCCCCACCTGGGCCAGGAAAAGCCGAAATCTATGGCAGCCCTCAAGACACTCATGACCTGCTTTTGCGCGGGAGAGGACAGCTGGCTGGCTCGCAGCAATAACATATCAAAGAACCCTGGTACTTCGGATACCAAGGATAGCAATGGCAGGTCACGTTGCAACAAACACAAGCACCGCATCAACAGTGACAACGCCGAAGATACGGCAGTCAATGCCGGATTCAGAGGCTCCAAACCCGACCATTCAAAAGAAGCACCCCGGGCATGTCCAGTTTGGACCGTATACTCGATCGTTCGTGTCAAATACACGGCACCCCCAACAAGCCAGCCAACCACACCAACAGGGAATGTTGGGTGTTCAAGCAGGCCGGCAAGTTAAATGCCGAAAACAAGGATAAGGGGCTGCATAGCGATGATGAGGAGGAGCCCCGGCCACCGAACACCGGAGGACAGAAGAGGTTCCCCCCACAAGTGGGGACGGTGAACATGATATACGCAACCCACATCCCCAAGAGGGAGCGGAAGCGTGCGCTAAGGGACGTATATGCTTTAGAGCCAGTCGCCCCAAAGTTCTACCCATGGTCCTCCTGTCCGATCACCTTCGATCGCAGGGACCGCCCCACTAGTATCCGTCATGGTGGATTCGCCGCACTGGTCCTAGACCCAATCATCGACGGATTTCACCTCACTCGAGTCCTTATGGACGACGGCAGCAGCCTGAACCTGCTTTATCAGGACACAGTGTGCAAAATGGGTATAGACCCGTCAAGGATCAAACCCACAAAAACGACCTTCAAAGGCGTCATACCAGGTGTAGAGGCCCATTGCACAGGCTCAGTCACACTAGAAGTGGTCTTCGGATCCCCGGATAATTTCCGAAGCGAGGAGTTAATCTTCGATATAGTCCCGTTCCGCAGTGGCTATCATGCACTGCTCGGGCGAACCGCATTCGCAAGATTCAATGCGGCACCACATTATGCATACCTCAAGCTCAATATGCCAGGACCTTGGGGGGTGATCACAGTCAATGGAAAGACAGAGCGCTCTCTCCGAACGGAGGAGCACACTGCGGCCCTCGCAGCAGAAGCACAGAGCAGCCTCTCAAGGCAATTCACCAGTTCGGCGATCAAACACTCGAACGCCGTCAAGCGTGCCCGGAGTAATCTGCAACAAGACCGGCTGGCACGTTCCGAGCTCGCATAGCCATGCGGCCCCCACCCCAGCCCCAGCCAAACAGCGAAATCCGTGCCACGCGTACATAATTACGCATTGAAAATACCATGGGCATAGGTGGGGGGCACGACTACGGCACGCCCCAAAAACGCGGCTCAACCGCATTAGGGGCTTCCTGTCTTGTTATTTTTCTCTCTTTCAGGACTCTACTCTCTGGAAACCCCGTCCGGCAGTACAATTGCCGGACACACGATACAACAACCAAGAAGGCAGAAAGCTACGTCGCACCATGGAACTCTCAGGTGGCCCCTGATAACGAGTGAAATACCTGCTTTAAATACCATTCCGCAGCTTGCCCTTGGAGGGGACATGTCAAATAGTCCTGTTTTTCTCTTATCGCATTACTTGTATCATTCTGCTTCGATGCACCTTTTAGAATAAACAATGCATAGCACTAGTCTATTACCGCATTCTCTATTCTTCTTCTTCTTCTTTATATATATATATATATATATATATATATATATATATATATATATATATATATATATATATATACATCTAGGCTATTCTGTTATGCGTAACAGAATATTATTCTGTTACCCTTTTTAAACTGACGGTTTCAGGCGGCTGTACTGATGTTTTCGAAGCGGTTGAACTAACGCTCGGTTGTGTTTAAGAGATTGTCTTCTTTAGTTCAAAAACTTTTTGTAATTTTTTTGTCGCAACGGGGCGTGTAATATATCGTTGGAAAGCTCTTGACAACCATATTTCAAGTATATTGAACGTTTTTGCAAAATCATTATGGTTTAAGAGAAGTTTCCAAAAAACCATTTTTTTCAAAACCGAAAACATGAATGGTATTTTGGACTCAATTTTCAAACGGTTTGTCAGAATTGAGCAAATAAGATAGCGTTGAAAAGATGGTGAAAATACGCATCTTCCATATATGTATTGTTTTTTCTAATTCCATATGATTTAAAAGTAATTTGAAAAACGGTGAAATTCTGGGCGAAAAGTATTTTTACGATTTTTTGCAAACGGTTTGTCGGATTGCCGCAAATAATACGGCGTTGAAAAGCTACAGAAAATGCGCAACTTTTTCATATTGCAATATTTTTCTAATTCCTTACGGTTTAAAAAGGAATTCGAATACGGTCAAATTTGATTTTGAACGAGATTTTTTTAAAAAGTTTTTCAAAATATGGCAAATAACATACCGTTGGATAGCTATCGAAAATGCGAAACTTAGTCATGTTGAACGTTTTCTCTACTTCACAACCGTTTAAGAGTAATTTTGAGTACGGCATGACGGATCCTACTGTTTTCTCGTCTGAAAAACAGAGTAGTCGTACTGATATATGTGTATGTTTGTACTGAGCTATTCTTTGTAGAGTAATTTTGAATGGTTCCGAAAAAGGGTACTTGTACTGATGATTGCATGGGTTTGTACTAAGCGTGTTTTCACTAACTCGACTTTGCACTGTTTTTTGGGTAATATTTTTCTCGTAAGTTTTCAACGGTGTACTGTATCGTCGCCCCTGTACTTGTATGATTTGTATCATCGAACTGAATAATATTTTATTCAAAAAGAAAATGTGTTTGTTTTGTTTCTTTTTTTTGAACTCAACATTTTTTTACAACGTTGTTCTGAACTTCCCTCATTTTACGACTTGTACTGAGATACTTACTAAGCAGGATTTTCATGGGGTTTCTTTTTTTGCTTGAATTTTTACAATTTGAATTTCTGCCATTTATTGTATTCCAAACGGACCGCCGTTTTTAACTCGTACTGAGGTACTTACTACTCCCGAACTGGGGTGGCTGTCGTTGAACTGAATGACATTTTTTTTCAAAAAGAAAAGTTTTGTGTGTCTTTTTTTAACTCAACATTTTTTTGCAATGGTGCTTTGGACTTCTCTCAATTTACTACTTGAAATTTTTACCATTTGATTTTTCATGGGTTTCTTTTTGTTTGAGCTTTTTTCCCAACCTCATCTGGGATGTCATGTTGAACTTACAACTTTTTTTAATTATGAACTTATTGTGCTTTTACAATGCCAAAGCTAGCAAATAGTAGGACAGTCACCCAACTTTTTTAACCCAAACTGATTATTCTTTTTAATTTGAACTGATCATTCATTTTTTAGAATTTAATCTAATCGTGGCTTTTACTTCAAACTGATTTTTAAATTCAAACTAACCATTTTTTTTTCATTTTGAACTGATCATTGTTTTTAATATGTACTGATTAATTGTTTTTTATGTAAACCATTTCTTTCATTCTTGCATGCACAGCAAACGGTCATGTATACCTTCTTTGAAGAAGTAACAATCATATCATCATAGATAGAAAAATTTCCGCACATATAATACATGTACATGAATGACATATACACCACAACAGCTGCACATTTTCATAGATGAATGACATATACACCACACCACTGCACATTTTCATATTATCCATAGCACCCACCGCAACACAAAAATCACATTCCTATTTCCTGCACAGCAAATGTTCAACCACACCCACATGACAATAATAATAATCAATAGAAAATAAAGTGCTTTCGCACAAGGGTACAAAAAAATTCCACTAGTGCAAAGCTTGACCCGGCCAAACACTATTGTTCTCTAACACACATAGGAACATATAGCAATTGGTCATTTGAACCAAGAGCAATAGAAATAAAAAATGTGTACACGGATACAACTTTGCATTATCAAAATCTAGAGTTAGAAGACATTTACATATGATGAGGTTTCTTGATGGAAAAATACGCATATGATGCGCATGTAGCAGCAGACAATCTGGTTTTGGTGTGCATTAAAAAATCTTCAAAATAAAACTTCACTGAGAAGACAAAGGCTACATTTACTGAATGTGCAATAGCAATTAACAAAGAATTAATCTGCATGAACAACGACAAGCCTGAAGCTCATCAATACTAGAGTTGTGCATGGATAGGCTCGACGGTGAGTGCATCGGGGGGGTGGAGGAACAGATAGGACCTCCGGCGATGCCCGGAGCTGGCACGAGGCGCATCAGCCTTCTTCGATCGATGCTCCGTTGGCTTATGCCAGAAGTAGAACTTCCTGGCCTTCCAAAATAGTACTGGAGACAAGTACCAAAGAACAACATGCATCAGTATTTAGAAGGCATACAAGGGCTACACACTGCTGTGAGGTACCAAAAAACACAAATAGTTTGTGCATCTTTTAACACAATGACATTTTATGGAACTGCTTCAGTAATACATCTATACTGTCCAGAACAACAAATTAACCAAAAAGAAAACTAATTTATGAAGGAAACAATTCCTGAAATTTGGTTTGTGCTTGGTTTGTTGAGATTTTTGAACTCGTGCAGCAGTAATACCTGAACTTGCATGACACACTCTTTATTCAGTTGAGAGTGTCTCATATTTTGTAGAATATACTACATGTAAAGAGGAAGGGGGAAGACTAGACCTCGTCGTTGCGTCGTTGAACGACCTCGGCTGTCGGTAGTGAACGGACTATGGTGCCGGCGGTGAACAGACTGTCCGCTGCGGGAATGGGGGATGTGGCACGGCCTGCGGAAGTAGGAGGTGGTGACCTGCAGAAGGAAGAGGGTGCGACCTGACGGCGGAAGAGAACTGAAGAAATAAATATTGGGGCCTGCTCATATATCCACAAATTCAGACACCAAAACTAAAAGAAAATAAAAGAACAAAAATAATAGAATGTTAAATTTTACATCTCAGTTTTTAGCATCACTTATATACCTTTTGTTTTTTCACTCCTATCTAATCTTCAACAATTTACTCAAACCATTCACACTCATATGAGCTTTCCATTCAAGACTTCCTGTCCTATCTTCTTCTAAACAATTTGAGAACTTGAACCACATTTTATTTTGGAAGCTATACTGAAATCCTAGCACATATACTACTTTACAACAAGTAGCTTTAGAACAAAACATAATTGAAAGTTGCAAGCATTTGAATAGGAGGAAGTCCAACTCAGCTGCAAGCATAAGGTCAACCAGAGTATCAGAATAAGTACACTCAGCTGCAAGCATAAGGTCAACCAGAGCATCAGAATAAGTCCTACTGGGCTGCAAGCATAAGGTCAACCAGAACAATTGGGGGAAGACACCTTATGTTCAGAGAAATGCTCGGCACAAAATAGAATTCAGCGGTGATTTTTTTCGCTTTTCAGACATTTTAACACAAAGACCTTGCTGGCATAAAATCTCTATAGAGCATGTTAGCAGCAGGTTTATCGTTGGCCATCCCCGTACTGTCCCTACTGATTCTCCCTTCCTACCCAACCAAATCACATCGAACTGCAGACGTGCAATGTTGACACCGAACTTAGATTTGTACACTAGACAAGAAGTTTAGATTTGTAGCAGCACACACACCAAACTTCATAATTTTTCTTCAATTTTTTTCTTCAACTTTTTTAGGTGGTTGCATCAGTACTAGTATGATTGGAAAATATTTCAGATTTGTAGCAGCACACACATGAAACTTAGAGATTTATGGAAATGGACGAGTTCTGATTTTTCGAACTCCTCCAACGGTTGCACATGAACTGAGAAATATGGCTACTAAAGGTACATCATATTGATTTGAAAAGCTACTTGACTGAAAATTGACATACACATCCAAAAGTTCAAAACTACAAGACCTGCCCCTATGTTTTTCTGCTACTACACTATCAAAACTTTTATTCAAAATGTCTCTGAACTTTAAACCTCAATCTTCCTTCAACTGTAATTTTCATTTCAAAAAAAGCATCCAAAAAGCAAAAGCACAAACTGTACAAAAGGTTTTAGACATCAAACAGTAGAGAATTGAATAGGCATCCGACAACAACTTTCTAAACATAGCACGAGTCATGTACATACGCATTTCAGCCGATGATGAAGCGAGCTAGCAATCATCCATCAAGATGCTACTTTTTGGCTCACTAAGCTTGACATGGGAGGAGCTGTACTTGTCGCAAGATCACTACTTGAACTGGTGTGAGTACCATACCTGGACGGACGGGGCAGAAGGGAGACGGTCGTGCGCTTTGCAGGGAGTAGGCAAGAGGGGGAGGCATCCACAGGACGTACTTGGAGCACCGTGCGCCACCGGATGGTGGCTGGAGGAGCGTTGCGGCCGGGCGGTGCGGCAGTTCGGACGACGGCATCGAGGCTTGTCTGCCGGTGGCGCTGTGGAAGCCAAGTGGAGCAGGCCCGCGGTGCATTTGAAGCCAAGTGGAGCATGCCGTTTCTAGCAATTTTCAAGCACAAGTTAGCTACAAATAAACGATGAACAGAGCAAAGCTAGTAACCAGTGCACTGAGACATGGTAGAAAACACTTGGCGTGCGTCTAAAAATGTGATTTTTTTTAGATTAGTGAACTGCTGATGTTTCTTTCATCGAGCTAGCACTGAAGAATTTCCTGTCTTACCGATTGTTAAGGGAAACAAAACCAGAGACGATGTTGTTTGCCAGCGCATATGCAACACAATGACCTCGTCGGAGAAGAAGCACCGGTAGGATACAACAATTTCTATCAAGGGACCGAGCTTGTGGGTGAGGCCAGCAGGAGGGAGCGGCGGTACAGGGTTGGAGGAGCGAGAAGGTCAAGTACCAGGCAGCGAGCGGAGCACCTCGAAAGAGATGAGGGGGCTGGGAGGAACGACAGAAGGAGGGAGGCCTGCGGAGCTGACCTGAGATGCGATGGGAGCAGAGATGTGTTGTAGAGTCGAGGGTAGTGCTGGTCTCGCCGGACCGAAGGAGCAACGGTGGCGGGTGGTGAACGGAGGCACCGGGGATGGGGCGCGCTGGGGCTAGGGGTCGCCGGGGATGCGGCGCGCCGGGGTTGCAGGTCGCTGGGGATGCGGCGCGCCTGGGTTGCGGGTCGCTGGGAATACAGCATGCCGGCACTGGGGAGGGGGTGGCTGCAGCGCACTAGGGGAGGGCCCAGCGGAAGCGCGCTGGGGGAGGAGGGCGGCGGCGGCACATTGGGAAGGGGCCGATGGAGGCGCGCGGGGTAGGGGCCGCGGAGGCGCGGGGGAGGGATGCGCGGCGGCCCACTGGGCAGGGACCACGGAGGCGCTGGGAGGGGCCGGGCGGAGGCGTGCTGGGGAGGTGGTCGGCGGTGGCGCCTGTGGTCGTGGCGACGGTGGGGGATGGGGTTGGGGTATGTTAGTTTTAGATTAGTCCGATCGCTCCTATATAGAGCCGATAGTTATAGAATATTATTCTTACTAGTAATGAATAGCTCTCCTCTCTCTCTCTCTCTCTCTCTCTCTCTCTCTCTATATATATATATATATATATATATATATATATATATATATATATATATATATGTTAATTCATGACATTCAGCACCCATACACTCTGGTACGGCCAATACGCCAGGGGCTTAAGCATACCCCATAATACGGCATGAGAAGTCCGAACACTTTCGACAATGCGGCACCCCGAACTTATAGCATTATATGCATCAGCTCCGAATCATGTCTTGGGTCAATAGTTGGGTTTGCCCGACTCCCATGTTTTGGTACCTTACGTTCCGCTATATCGGCTAAGGTAGCACTGGGAGAACTAATGCGATTGTGCCCCGGTTCATCTGGGAGCACCACAATAGAGAAAGCTAAAACTGACTGTCATGATAAGGCGAGAGCTGGTCGCTGTTCGAGAGGTCTCGAGTCCCTAAAGACTTATGCCGCTTAGAGCGAGGAGTCGGCTTTGTCCATCTTAGGTTTGTATAGCGCCCCGAATTTGGCCTTCCGAATACCTGGGGCTTCGCCAAAATTTAAAATTATAGAATTCTCAGGCCAAGTGAGAGTGATAAAGCATTATAGTCCGATTGCCTTGTTCGTTGCGCTGAGCATCTCCCTCGAAGTACCCAAGAATGGGAAAAAGAGTGCTCTGATTTATCCCGAACACCCCAGCACTCGTGGCATGGGGGCAGAAGCCGATGACTCACCATCTTTCAGGCTTGATAAACAGCCGCACATAAGGTAATATTTTAAATTCAAACAAGCGTTGCATAGAGCATATGAACAAGTTTTCATAAATACAGGATCACACGAGCAAGTTCACTCAAAAATTACATCCTTGGAACACTCATGCGCCATAAGGCGGGCACCCTTCAGGACGCCCTCATAATATATCTCAGGGTGGCGATGCTCCTTGCCCTGCGGCGATCCCTCCTTCACCAGCTTCTCAGCGTCCATCTTGGCCCAGTGTACTTTAACACGGGCAAGCGCCCTGCGGGCTCCCTTGATGCAGACGGACTGCTTGATGACTTCTAACTAAGGGCAGGCATCCACAAGCCGCCTCACCAGCCCAAAGTAGCTCCCTGGCATGGCATCTCTAGGCCATAGCCGGACTATAAGACCCTTCATGGCCTGTTCGGCCGCCTTATGGAGCTCAACCAATTGCTTGAGTTGGTCGCTTAAGGGCACCGGGTGTTCGGCCTCAGTATACTGAGACCAGAACACCTTCTCCATCGAGCTCCCCTCCTCGGCTCGGTAGTACTTTGCGGCATCCGACACGCTGCGGGGCAAATCTGCGAATGCTCCTGGAGAGCTCCGGACTCGGGTAAGTAACAAGTAATTTACTTTCACATGCTTGCTTTGCATAATGAATGCCTTACCCGCCGCTATCTTCTTCATCGCCTCAATTTCCTGGAGGGCCTTTTGGGCTTCAGCCTTGGCATTCTTTGTGCTCTCGATGGCCACGGCAAGCTCGGACTCTCGCGTCTTTGAGTCAAGCTCCAAAGTCTCGTGCTTCTTCACGAGGGCCTGGAGCTCTTGCTACACCTCGCTCACCCGTGCCTCTTGTTTCTCCCGCTCGGTGCTCTCCTTGGCCGCTTTGTTTTCGGCCTCGGATGGCGCTTGCTTCAGGGTCGCCACTTCAGTCATGGCCCCGGTATATCCATGATGATCCTATCATTTTGCAACCACATCTTTATATATATATATATATATATATATATATATATATATATATATATATATATATATATATATATATATATATATATATATATATAGACAAGGTATTACTTACCTTTGTTCTCATCGAGCTGCCTCTTGGCAAGGCCGATCTCTTCCTCGGACCGCTCGAGGTTTTGCTTGATCAAAGGTGACCTCCATGATCAAGTCTTGCAGAGGTCAAGAACGGCTCTGCATACGCATATAGACATACTTGTATTAGAGTCCTGCAGATATTATTCGATCCTCTATTCGGCTTTTCTTTGAACGCCAAATGAGCATCGAGGCTACCGCTCTATGCGTAATATTTTCCTATATTTTAAATACTTACCTCAAAGCCTGTTAGAAGGCTGGCACAGGCTTCAGTCAGTCCGCTCTTGGCGGACTGAACCTTCTTGATCACCACACTCATAATAGTGCGGTGCTCCTTGTCGATGGAAGCGCCGCCAAGCACTTCCAGCAAATTGTCCGGTGCCTCCGGATGGACGGGGATCACCGGCACGGGCGACTTGCCCCTCTTGGCAGGGGGCCGCCTGCCGAAGTCCGGAACCACTGGAGGTTCCAGCATGGTGTTCGGCTGAGGGCCGAACTTGGAGCCCTTGGGAGCCTTGCTCCCTTTGCGCCTGGAGTCCGGAAGGTCGCCTTGAGGCGCCTCCAGGACTACCTCCCCTCGACTTGGTGCCCTTTGAGACAACACCTCGGCGTTGTCCGTGGGGCGAGGGGTGGAGGCGATCGGAAGTGAACCGCTACTCATGGCCGACGGTTCCAAAGAACCGTCCGACGAGGACACGTCGACGCAGGCTCGAGACGGACTGCATAATCATATTCGGCGTTAGGAGAAGCAGTGTGACAAAGGTATGCTATGAGTTACTCTGGTATCCGAATACTTACGACTTTGCCAGGGGCTTGGCCCTGGGTAACCACTCGTCTTCGCTGTCGGGGCGGTGTTGGAATAGTCCAGAGGGAGAGTTCTTCCCTTCTTGGACCCTTCGCCCCGGTTGGGGCGGCCTTCCTTTTCTTCTCTCCCCCGGCTAGAGGGGGAGAACCTTCTTTTTCCTCCTCCTCGTTTTCATGGGAGGAGTGCGTCTCAGAGTCATCGGACGATGAGTCCGATACCACCTGGCGCCGGGAACTCTTTCGGGTTCCCGTGGCATTCTTCTTGGCCTTCTTCTCCGGCACCGCGTAAGGTGCCGGAACCAGCATCTTTGCTAAGCGAGCGTCTGCTGGGTCTTCGGGCAGCGGGGCCAGGCAGTCGATCTGTTCAGCCGTCTCTAGCCATTCCTGTCAAAGGTATGGGAGCTTAGATCCCGCATATGGTTATACTCGGGAAAATGAATACCCTATAAGTAATAAAAGAGCTTACTGCGCCGGCTTGGCGCTGCGCGCTGAGTCCGCGATCCTAGGTAAGGGGAGGGGGAACCTCGGCACTCTTAAACAGCACCTTCCAGGTGTCTTTGTGCGTCGTGTCAAAGAGCTCGCTCAGAGTCTGGTGCTGGGCCAGGTCGAACTCCCACAAATTGAACACCCATTGCTGACACGGGAGGATCCGGCAGATGAGCATAACCTGGACTATGTTGACAAGCTTGAGCTTCTTCTTTATCATATTTTGGATGCATGTCTGGAGTCCGGTCAGCTCTACCGGATTACCCCAGAGCAGGCCTTCTCTTTCCAGGAGGTGAGCCGCGTGGGATTCCGGATCGGAATTCGGGGGCCGCCGCCCATTTGGTGTCGCGTGGCTTGGTGATGTAGAACCACCCCGATTGCCACCCCTTTATGGTTTCCATATAGGATCCCTCGAGCCATGTGATGTTGGGCATCTTGCCCACCATGGCGCCTCCGCACTCCGCCTGCTGGCCACTCACCACCTTCGGTTTGACGTTAAAAGTTTTCAGCCATAGGCCGAAGTGGGGCTTGATGCCGAGGAAGGCCTCACACACGACGATAAACGCCGAGATGTTGAGGATGAAATTCGGGGCCAGATCATGGAAGTCCAGCCCGTAATAGAACATGAGGCCACAGACGAATGGATGGAGGGGAAACCCCAGTCCGCGGACGAAGTGGGTGAGGAAGACCACCCTTTCGTAAGGTTCCGGGGTAGGGACGATCTGCCCCGCGGCGGGCAGCCGGTGCGCAATATCCGCGGCTAAGTATCCGGACCCACGCAGCTTTTTGATGTGTCCCTCTGTGACGGAGGAGACCATCCACTTGCCTCCCGCTCCGGACATGTTTGGAGAAGGTTGAGGAGAAGGATGCGGACTTGGGCGCTGGAGCTCGAGTGCGCGAGTATGGATGAGTGTCGGTGTCAAAACCGGCGGATCTCGGGTAGGGGGTCCTGATATGTGCGTCAAGGCTGATGGTAACAGGAAGCAAGGGACATAGATGTTTACCCAGGTTCGGGCCCTCTCGATGGAGGTAAAACCCTACTTCCTGCTTGATTAATATTGATGATACGGGTAGTACAAGAGTAGATCTACCACGAGATCGTAGAGGCTAAACCCTAAGAGCTAGCCTATGATGGTAAGATTGTAATTGTGATCGGCCTACTAAGGACCAACCTCTCCGGTTTATATAGGCACCGGAGAGGGCTAGGGTTTACATGGAGTCGGTTACAAGGACGGAGATATAATATCCGGATCCCCAAGCTTGCCTTCCATGCCAAGGAAAGTCCCATCCGGACACGGGCCGAAGTCTTGAGTATTGTATCTTCACGCTTCAATAGTCCGGACGTTTGTACACAATCCGGCTGTCCGGATACCCCCTAATCCAGGACTCCCTCAGTAGCCCCTGAACCAGGCTTCAATGACGATGAGTCCGGCGCGCAGTCTTGTCTTCGGCATTGCAGGGCGGGTTCCTCCTCCAAATACTCCAAGGTAATTATCGAACACATAGACCGTGTCCGGATCTGCAAGAGGATCTTCGTATGGTATAGATCTGATTTGCTGGCAATCTTCGTGCGTCGTGCCCTTGCATTGGGGCTTGGTCCAACGCGAACCGACGTTTCCTGCCCCACAACGACTCATGTTGCGAGGTGGTTTTATTGGCACGTCCCGTCAAGGCAGAGATCGTGTTCCTCTTATTACGGGATTTTCCATCAATATGAGCACGCGTGACCCCACGACGGTTGTTGGTATAACCCATGTGTTTTCTGGATAAGCCTCAAACGGTCACACCGGGGACTCTTGATATTCACCCTCTTTATAAAGGGGTCGAGACCTACGCCTCCTTTTTCATCTTCATCGCGCCTTCTCGCACCTCGAGTTCTAACACCCAAAACCTAAGCTCCACCCCTCCGAAATCCTCCAATATGTCCGGATCTGACCCTCAAGGCCGGTGAGTGGCCTCCTCGATTGAAGAGAAGGACATTGCAAAGCTTAGGGAGGTCGGAAACTTGACCGCAAATATCCAGCACAGGCTCCCTGCTCTAGGGTAGGTCATCCCTACGCCGGAGACCAACGAGTGTGTCGTTTTCGTCCCGCACTTCCTTCGTGGTCTGGGTTTCGCCCTCGATCCCTTCGTGAGGGGGCTCATGTTCTATTATGGGCTGGATTTTCACGATCTGGCTCCCGACGCTATCCTCCATATCTTGTCGTTCATTGTCGTGTGCGAGGCTTTTCTCCATGTCACCCCACACTTCGGCTTATGGCTCAAGACCTTCAATGTGACGTCGAAGATGATCGAGGGGCGACATGTGGAGTCCGGAGGTGCCGTAATAAGCAGGAACGGCGATGCCCCGTGGCCAGAGGGTTCTTTCCCAGAAGTATCCGATGTATGGCAGCGGAGGTGGTTCTATGTCACGGCTCCCAGAGGCACAAAGTGGGCGGCTGCCCCCGAGTTTCGCTCGGGCCCTCCGTCACAGTTGGCGTCTTGGACAGACATAGGACAGAATTGGGGACCCGCTGGTGATATACCAGTACTGCAGAATCGCATCCGGGAGCTTCTTGCAAGGGACATCAATCTTGTTAGCATAATGCAAGTGATGTTGATCCGGCGGATGTTGCCGTGCCAACGCCGGCCTCTCCGGATGTGGGAGTTCAATCCGGAGGGTCCACGGATCGTCAAGCACTTCTTCAGCCTGAAGCTCGAAGAGATGTGCAAATTATTCTTCGGATGGAAAGTAAAGTGTCCCGACACCACCGAGGATGCAGGCCTAAGTTGTAATCGCCTAGATACCCAAGTAAGTAGCTTTGGTGCCGGACACCGTGTTTTGTATTTATTATGATTGCTTGTTCTGAAAATCATCCGTGGCCAGGAATGGCTCAGCAAGGCGGAGAGAATCAGGTGTCCGGTGCCACTTCCCGAAGGCTCGCCTGGTCCCACCATGGCCAAGATGCTTGACCGGGTGCTCAGCAAAATGCACTCAGGGGAAGACGAGCGAAAGAACGAAGAAACCGAACTTCACATGCTACGCATCCGAACCGGGGGAATTGTTGCCTCCCCTAGGGAGGATAGTTGGGAAGGGGAGGCTAAGGCCTCCTCCCCACGCGGGAAGAAGAGGGCCGCCCCTGAACACTCGCAGACGGAGATGCCCACACCCGGGAAAAAGACAACACCAGGTGAGGGAGTTCCGGACTGGGGGGTGTCCGGATAGCCGAACTATCATCATCGGCCAGACTCCAAGACTATGAAGATACAAGATTGAAGACTTCGTCCCGTGTCCGGATGGGACTTTCCTTGGCGTGGAAGGCAAGCTTGGCGATACGGATATGTAGATCTCCTACCATTGTAACCGACTCGGTAACCCTAACCCTATCCGGTGTCTATATAAACCGGAGGGTTTTAGTCCGTGGACTAACAACAATCATACCATAGGCTAGCTTCTAGGGTTTAGCCTCTTTGATCTCGTGGTAGATCCACTCTTGTAACACACATCATCAATATTAATCTAGCAGGACGTGGGTTTTACCTCCATCAAGAGGGCCCGAACCTGGGTAAAACATCGTGTCCCTTGTCTCCTATTACCATCCGCTGGGACGCACAGCTCGGGACCCCCTACCGAGATCCGCCGGTTTTGACAATCGACATTGGTGCTTTCATTGAGAGTTCCTCTGTGTCGTCACCGATAGGCCTGATGGCTCCTTCGATCATCAACAACGACGTGGTCCAGGGTGAGACTTTTCTCCCCGGACAGATCTTTGTGTTCGGCGGCTTTGCACTACGGGCCAATTCACTTGGCCATCTGGAGCAGATCGAAAGCTACGCCCCTGGCCGTCAGGTCAGATTTGGAAGTTTAAACTATACGACCGATATCCGTGGAGACTTGATCTTCGACGGATTCGAGCCGCAATAAGCGTGCCGCCTTTGTCTCGATGGGCATGATCTAGCTCGCAGCGAGCAAGGTGCCACGAGGCCGCACTCAAGATCCGCTCTGACCTTTAATCCGGAGCCGGATTCCCCGACCGAGGACGGGTGGTTGGACACCGCCTCGGGGGTTACAATCTCTACGGCGATCGAGCCGAACTCCATCCCTGTCCCTTGCGAAGACTCCGACTCCTGGGTGCCGGACTCCTATCCGGACTCCGAACCCTCCATGCCCTTGCCGATCGAATCCGATTGGGCGCCCGTTATGGAGTTCACGGCCGCGGACATCTTTCAGCACTCGCCTTTTGGCGACATCCTGAATTCACTAAAGTCTCTCTCTTTATCCGGAGAGCCCTGGCCGGACTATGTTCAGGAAGATTGGGATGCGGACGACGAAGAAATTCAACGCCCACCCGCCACCCACTTGGTAGCCGCTGTCGACGATCTAACCGACATGCTAGACTACGACTCCGAAGACATCGACGGTATGGACGACGATGCCGAAGACGACCAAGACCCAGCGCCTACAGGGCACTGGAAGGCCACCTCATCATACGACATATACATAGTGGACATCCCAAAAGATGGGAACAGCGATGGAACAACGGAGGATGACCCCTCCAAGAAGCAACCGAAGCGCCGGCGTCAGCGGCGCTGCTCTAAATCCCGCCACAGCAAGAATGAAGACTCCGGCACCGGAGACAACAATACACCGGACAATGCCGAAGACAATCCACTCCAGCAAGATCCAGCGCAGGAAGATGGAGACGCCAGCCCTCACGAGAAGGCGGCAGAAGAAGAGGTAGAGGATTATATGCCTCCCTCCGGAGACGAAGCAAGCCTCGACGACAACGAATTTGTCGTGCCCAAGAATCCCGTCGAACAAGAGCGTTTTAGACGCAGGCTTATGGCCACGGCGAACAGCCTCAAGAAAAAGCAGCAACAGCTTAGAGCTGATCAGGATCTGCTAGCCGATGATGGATCAAGTCCTCGCGTCAAGAGCATGAGCTCGAACGCCCCTCGAAAAGCTACCCTAAACGCAAGCTGCTCCCCCGATTAGAGGAGGAGGCTTAAGAACCCGCATCACCAGGAGACAATACGGCTGATCGACCACCCCGTGGTCGCGACAGAGAGGCCTCTAGGCCCTTCACTAAAACCGTACCCCGGCATCGCTCAAAAGCACACGGCGAAGGGGAACGCCCGGACCTGCGAGATATATTGGAGGACAAGGCAAGACAATCAAGATCGATCTATGGATCGTGTGGCGCCGCAGTGCGTGATTTACAATCGTCGCACCGGACACAGTAAGTCCTGCCGGACCGAACAAAACAGACCAAGCTCTTTTGAGCTCCGTCGTGATATCGCCCAGTACAGAGGCGCCGCACACCCACTATGCTTCATAGACGAAGTAATGGATCATCAAATCCCCGAGGGGTTTAAACCCGTCAATATTGAATCCTATGATGGCACAACAGACCCCGCGGATTGGATCGAATACTATCTCCTTCACATCCACATGGCCCGCGGTGACGATCTTCACGCCATCAAATACCTCCCCCTCAAGCTTAAAGGACCAGCCCGGCATTGGCTCAACAGCTTGCCAGCAGAGTCAATTGGGAGCTGGAGGACCCGAAGGCGATTCTCGATAACTTCCAGGGCACTTATGTGCGACCACCAGACGCGATGACCTAAGCCACATAATTCAGCAGCCAGACGAATCGGCCGGACAATTACGACACGGTTCTTAACCAAGAAAAACCAAATCGCCGACCGTCCGGATGCGGAGGCCCTCGCGCCTTCAAGCATAACATCCGGACGAGTGGCTTTCCGGCACCTAGGACAGGAAAAGCCGAAATCCATGGCAGCCCTCACATCACTCATGACCCGCTTCGCTGGTGAGGACAACTAGCTAGCACGCAGCAACAACCTCAAAGAAAAATTCTGGCAGTCCGGACTTCAAGGACCGAAATGGCAGGCAGCGTCGTAACAAAGCAAACGCCGCGTTAACGGCGATAATATTGAGGATACGACGGTCAATGCCGGATTCAAAGGCTCTAAACCCGTCAGCGGAAAAAGCCATTCAAACGAACTACTCCGGGTCCGTCCAATTTGGACCGAATACTCGACCGCTTGTGCCAGATACACGGCACCCCCGAATAGCCAGCTAACCACACCAACAGGGACTGTTGGGTATTCAAGCAGGCAGGAAAGTTAATTGCCGAAAACAATGATAAGGGGCTGCATAGCGATGACGAGGACGAGACCCAACCGCCGAACAATAGAGGACAGAAGGGTTTCCCCCCCACAGGTGCGGACGGTGAACATGATATACGCAACGCACATACCCAAAGGGAGCGAAGCGTGCACTCGAGGATGTCCACGCGATGGAGCCAGTTGCCCGAAATTCAATCCATGGTCCTCCCGCCCGATCACTTTTGACCGAAGGACCACCCCACCAAAGATCCGCCACGGCGGATTCGCCCTGACCGGTCTTAGACCCAATCGTCGATGTATTTCACCTAACCAGAGTCCTGATGGATTACGGCGGCAGCCTGAACCTGCTTTACCGTGATACAAAGGCGCAAAATGGGAATAGACCCTCAAGGATTAAACCTACCAAAACGACCTTTAAAGGCGCCATACCAGTGTAAAGCCAATTGTACAGGCTCAATTACATTGGAAGTGGTCTTCGATCCCGGATAACTTCCGGGCGAGGAGTTAATCTTGACATAGTCCCGCCCGGCGGCTATCATGCCTTGCTCGGACGTGTCGCGTTTGCAAAGTTCAACGTGGTGCCGCACTTTCGCATACCTCAAGCTCAAGATGCCAGGCCCTCAAGGAGTCATTACGGTCAACGGAAACTGAATGTTCTCTCCGCACGGAGGAACATACAGCTCTCGCGCAGAAGTGCAATGCAGCCTCTTAAGGCAATTCTCGAGTCCGGCCGTTAAGCGGCGGACACAGCTAAGCGCCACCGGAGTAACTTACAACAAGACCACAGGCACGCTCGAGCACGCCAGAGCAAGTGCGGCCCCAACCCCAGCCCTCGCAAAACGTCAGCAGGTCCTTCGCGTACACCATTACGCTCTCAAGATACCATGGGCATGGGGAGAGGGCACGACCACGATAAAGCCGGATGCGGCTCAACCACACCAGGGGCTCTCACGTGTGTCGCTCCTTTTCTTTTCTTTTTTACCTTTTACTTTTTACCCACAGACTCCGCTTGTCGAAGCCTGTCCGCAGGCAGCAGACTGCCAACTCACGATGCAACAGCCAGGGAAGGATAAAGGCTACAACGAATATACAGGTGGTCTCCATTACGAGCATTTTAATACACCAATCTGCAGCCTACCCCTGGAGGGGGATATGTTTAACAGTCTCCTACCTTGCTTATCGCACTATTTGTTGTTGGGGAACGTAGCAGAAATTCAAAATTTTCCTACGTGTCACCAAGATCTATCTATGGAGAAACCAGCAATGAGGGGAAGGAGAGTGCATCTACATACCCTTGTAGATCTCTAAGCGGAAGCGTTCAAGAGAACGGGGTTGATGGAGTCGTACTCGTCGTGATCCAAATCACCGATGATCCTAGCGCCGAACGGACGGCACCTCCGCGCTCAACACACGCAGACAGCCGGGGACTCCTCCTTCTTGATCCAGCAAGGGAGAGGAGAAGTTGAGGAAAACTCCAGCGCACGACGGCGTGGTGGTGATGGAGCTCGTGGTTCTCCGGCAGAGCTTCGCTAAGCACTACGGAGGAGGAGGAAGTGTTGGAGGAGGGAGGGGCTGCGCCAGGGGCAAGGGTGCGGCTGCCCTCTCTCTCCCTCACTATATATAGGGGTAAGGGGGGTGGAGGAGGCTCCCTAGGGTTCCCTAGGGGAGGGGCGGCGGCCATAGGGGAAACCCTAGATGGGTTTGGGCGCCCCCACCCCCTAGGAAACTTGCCCCCCAAGCCGGGAAGGGGGGCTGCCCTAGGGGAGGCGCCCCCACCTCTCCTGGTTACTGAGAGGGGCTAGGAGGGGCGCACCAGCCCTTAGTGGGCTGGTTTGCCCCTTCCCCTTTGGCCCATGAGGCCCTCCAACACTTGCCGGGGCTCCCGAAACACCTTTCGGTCATGCTGGCCATAGCCTGGTACCCCCGGAACACTTCCAGACTCCAATACCCTTCGTCCAATATATCGATCTTCACTACCGGACCATTCCGGAACTCCTCGTGACGTCCGGGATCACATCCGGACTCAACAACCTTCGTAACCACATACTATTTCCCATAACAACTCTAGCGTCACCGAACCTTAAGTGTGTAGACCCTACGGGTTCGGGAACCATGCAGACATGACCGAGACGTTCTCCGCTCAATAACCAACAGCGGGATCTGGATACCCATGTTGGCTCCCACATGTTCCACGATGATCTCATCGGATGAACCACGATGTCGAGGATTCAATCAATCCCATATTCAATTCCCTTTGTCTAGCGGTATTGTACTTGCCCCAGATTCGATCGTCGGTATCCCGATACCTTGTTCAATCTCGTTACCGGCATGTCTCTTTACTCGTTCCGTAACACATCATCCCGTGATCAACCCCTTGGTCACATTGTGCACATTATGATGATGTCCTACCGAGTGGGCCCAGAGATACCTCTCCGTCAACCGGAGTGACAAATCCCGCCTCGATTCGTACAACCCAACAGATACTTTCGGAGATACCTGTAATGAACCTTTATAGCCACCCAGTTCGTTGTGACGCTTGGTACACCCAAAGCATTCCTATGGTATCCGGAGTTGCACAATCTCATGGTCTAAGGAAATGATACTTGACATTAGAAAAGCTTTAGCATACGAACTACGATCTTTGTCCTAGGCTTAGGATTGGGTCTTGTCCATCACATCATTCTCCTAATGATGTGATCCCGTTATCAATGACATCCAATGTCCATGGTCAGGAAATCGTAACCATCTATTGATTAATGAGCTAGTCAACTAGAGCCTTACTAGGGACATGGTGTTGTCTATGTACCCACACATGTATCTGAGTTTCCTTTCAATACAATTATAGCATGGATAATAAACGATTATCATGAACAAGGAAATATACTAATAACTAATTTATTATTGCCTCTAGGGCATATTTCCAACAGTCTCCCACTTGCACTAGAGTCAATAATCTAGTCCACATCGTCATGTGATTAACATCGATAGGTCACATCGCCATGTGACCAACATCCAAAGAGTTTACTAGTGTCGTCAAACTAGTTCACAGCATCATGTGATTAAGACTCAATGAGTTCTGAGGTTTGATCACGTTTTGCTTGTGAGAGAGGTTTTAGTCAACGGGTCTGAACCTTTCAGATCCGTGTGTGCTTTGCAAATTTCTAGGTCATATTGTAAACACTGCTTCCATGCTCCACTTGGAGCTATTCCAAATGGTTGCTCCACTATACATATCCGGTTTGCTACTCAGAGTCACTCGGATAGGTGTTAAAGCTTGCACCGACGTAACCCTTTACGCCGAACTCTTTATCTCCTCCATAATCGAGAAACATGTCCTTATTTACTCCAAGGACAATTTTGATCATGTCCAATGATCCATTCCTGGATCATTCTTGTACCCTTTGACTGACTCATGGCAAGGCACACTTCCGTGAGGTACACAACATAGCATACTTTGTAGAGCCTACGTCTAAGGCATAGGGACGACCTTCGTCCTTTCTCTCTTTTCTCGCCGTGGTCGAGCTTTAAGTCTTAACTTCATACCTTACATCTCGTGCAAGAACTCCTTCTTTGACTGATCCATCTTGAACACCTTCAAGATCATGTCAAGGTATATGCTCATTTGAAAGTACCATTAAGCGGTTTTGATCTATCCCTATAGATCTTGATGCTCAATGTTCAAGTAGCTTAATACAGGTTTTCACTTGAAAACACTTTTCAAATAACCCTATATGCTTTCCAGAATTCTACATCATTTCGATCAACAATATGTCAACAACATATACTCATCAAAAATTCTATAGTGCTCCCACTCACTTCTTTGGAAATACAAGTTTCTCATAAACTTTGTATAAACCCAAAATCTTTGATCATCTTATCAAAGAGTATATTCCAACTCCGAGATGCTTACTCCAGTCCATGGAAGGATCATCGAGCTAGCATACCTTTCAGCATCCTTAGGATCGACAAAACCTTTCGATTGTATCTCATACAACCTTTCCTTACGAAACCGGTAAGGAAACTCGTTTTGACATCCATCTGCTAGATTTCATAAATGCAGCTAATGCTAACATGATTCCGATGGACTTAAGCATCGCTACGGATGAGAAAATCTCATCTTAGTCAACTTGTGAAAAACTCTTTGCCACAAGTCGAGCTTCATAGATGGTGACATTCCCATCCACGTCCGTCTTCTTCTTAAAGATCCATTTATCTCAATAGCTTGCCGATCATCGGGCAAGTCCACCAAAGTCCATGCTTTGTTCTGATACATGGATCCTATCTCGTATTTCATGGTGTCTAACCATTTGTCAGAATATGGGCCCACCATCGCTTCTCCATAGCTCGTAGGTTCATTGTTGTCTAGCAACATGACCTTCAAGACAGGATTACTGTACCACTCTGAAGCAGTACGCATCCTTGTCACCCTACGAGGTACGGTAGTGACTTGATCCGAAGTTTCATGATCACTATCATAAGCTTCTACTTCAATTGGTGTAGGTGCCACAAGAACAACTTCCTGTGCCCTGCTACACACTAGTTGTAGTGATGGTTCAGTAACCATATCAAGTCTCCACCATCCTCCCACTCAACTTTTCGAGACAAACTTTTCCTCGAGAAAGGACCTGATTCAAGAAACAATCCCTATTGCTTTTGGATCTGAATTAGGAGGTATACCCAACTGTTTTGGGTGTCCTATGAAGATGCATTTTATCCGCTTTGGGTTCGAGCTTATCAACCTGAAACTTTTTCACATAAGCGTCGCAACCCCAAACTTTTAAGAAACGACAACTTAGGTTTCTCCAAACCATAGTTCAAACAGGTCGCCTCAACGGAATTACGTGGTGCCCTATTAAAGTGAGTGCGGTTGTCTCTAATGCCTAACCCATGAACGATAGTGGTAATTCGATAAGAGACATCATGGTACGCACCATATCTAATAGGGTGCAACTATGATGTTCGGACACACCATCACACTATGGTGTTCCAAGCGGTATTAATTGTGAAACAATTTCCACTATGTCTTAATAGCGTACAAAGCTCGTAACTCAGATACTCATCTCTATGATCATATCATAGACATTTTATCCTCTTGTCACGATGATCTTTAACTTCACTCTGAAATTACTTGAACCATTCAATAATTCAGACTTGTGTTTCATCAAGTAAATATACTCAAGATCTACTCAAATCATCCGTGAAGTAAGAACATAACGATATCCATTGCGTGCCTCGGCATTCATTGGACTGCACACATCAAAATGTATTACTTCCAACAAGTTGCTTTCTTGTTCCATTTCACTTGAAAACGAGGCTTTCAGGTCATCTTGCCCATGTGGTATGATTTGCATGTCTCAAGTGATTCAAAATCAAGTGAGTCCAAACGGTCCATTTGCATGGAGTTTCTTCATGCATATACACCAATAGACATGGTTCGCATGTCTCAAACTTTTCAAAACGAGTGAGTCCAAAGATCCATCAACATGGAGCTTCTTCATGCTTATATACCAATATGACTCAAATGGCAGTGCCACAAGCAGGTGGTACTATCATTACTATCTTATATCTTTTGGCATGAAAATGTGTATCACTACGATCGAGATTCAATAAACCATTCCTTTAGGTGCAAGACCATTGAAGGTATTATTCAAATAAATAGAGTAACCATTATTCTCCTTAAATGAATAACCGTATTGCGATAGACATAATCCAATCATGTCTATGCTCAACGCAATCACCAAATGACAATTATTCAGGTTTAATACTAATCTTGATGGTAGAGGGAGCGTGCGATGTTTGATCAAATCAAACTTGGAAACACTTCCAACACATATCGTCACTCACCTTTAGCTAGTCTCCGCTTATTTCGTAGCTCTTTTATTTCGAGTTACTAACACTTAGCAACCGAACCGTATCTTAATACCCTGGTGCTACTAGGAGTACTAGTAAAGTACACATTAACATAATGTATATCCAATATACTTCTATCGACCTTGCCACCTTCTCATCTACCAAGTATCTAGGGTAATTCTGCTCAGTTGGCTGTTCCCCTTATTACGTAAGCACTTAGTCTCGGTTTGGGTTCAACCTTGGGCTTCTTCATGAGAGCAGCAGCTGATTTGCCGCTTCATGAAGTATCCCTTCTTGCCCTTGCCCTTCTTGAAACTAGTGGTTTCACCAACCATCAACAATTGATGCTCCTTCTTGATTTCTACTTTCGATGTGTCAAACATCGTGAATACCTCAAGGATCATCATATCTATCCCTGATATGTTATAGTTCATCACGAAGCTCTAGCAGCTTGGTGGCAATGACTTTGGAGAAACATCACTATCTCATCCGGAAGATCAACTCCCACTCGATTCAAGTGATTGTTGCACTCGGACAATCTGAGCACAAGCTCAACGATTGAGCTTTTCTCCTTAGTTTGCAGGCTAAGAAAATCGTCGGAGGTCTTATACCTTTTGACGTGGGCACAAGCCTGAAATCCCAATTTCAGCCCTCGAAACATCTTATATGTTTCGAGAAACGCCTTTGGTGCCTCTACTCTAAACCATTTAACCGAACTATCACGTAGTTATCAAAGCGTGTATGTCCGATGTTCGCAACATCCATAGACGACGTTTGGGGTTCAACACACTGAAGGTGCATTAAGGACATAAGCTTTCTACTGTCCGCATAATCGCTCATCATCAACTTTCAACTATATTTTCTCTAGGAACATATCTAAACAGTGGGAACTAAAGCGCGAGCTTACAATATAATTTGCAAAGATCTTTTGACTATGTTCAGATAATTAAGTTCATCTCATGAACTCCCACTCGATAGACATCCTCTAGTCATCTAAGTGATTACATGATCCGAGTCAACTAGGCCGTGTCCGATCATCACGTGAGACGGACTAGTCATCATCGGTGAACATCTTCATGTTGATCGATCTACTATACGACTCATGCTCGACCTTTCGGTCTCTTGTGTTCGAGGCCATGTCTGTACATGCTAGGCTCGTCAAGTTAACCTAAGTGTTCCACGTGTGTAAATCTGGCTTACACCCGTTGTATGTGAACGTAAGAATCTATCACACCGATCATCACGTGGTGCTTGAAACAGACGAACTTTCGCAACGGTGCACGTTAGGGGAACACTTTCTTGAAATTTTAATGAGGATCATCTTATTTACTACCGTCGTTCTAAGCAAATAAGATGTATAATCATGATAAACATCACATGCAATCAAATAGTGACATGATATGGCCAATATCATATTGCTCCTTTGATCTCCATCTTCGGGCTCCATGATCATCATCATCACCGCATGACACCATGATCTCCATCATCGTGTCTCCATGAAGTTGTTTCGCCAACTTATTACTTCTACTACTATGGCTACCGGTTAGCAATAAAGTAAAGTAATTACATGGCGTTGTTCAATGACACGCAGGTCATACAATAAATAAAGACAACTCCTATGGCTCCTGCCGGTTGTCATACTCATCGACATGCAAGTCGTGATTCCTATTACAAGAACATGATCAATCTCATATATCACATATCATTCATCACATTCTTCTTGGCCATATCACATCGCATATCATACCCTGCAAAAACAAGTTAGACGTCCTCTAATTGTTGTTTGCATGTTTTACGTGTCTGCTATGGGTTTCTAGCAAGAACATTTCTTACCTACGCAAAACCACAACGTGATATGCCAATTGCTATTTACCCTTCATAAGGACCCTTTTCATCGAATCCGTTCCGACTAAAGTGGGAGAGACTGGCACCCGCTAGCCACCTTATGCACCAAGTGCATGTCAGTCGGTGGAACCTGTCTCACGTAAGTGTACGTGTAAGGTCGGTTCGGGCCGCTTCATCCCACAATACCGTCGAAACAAGATTGGACTAGTAACGGTAAGCATATTGAACAAAATCAACGCCCACAACTACTTTGTGTTCTACTCGTGCAAAGAATCTACGCAATAGACCTAGCTCATGATGCCACTGTTGGGGAACGAGCGAAATTCAAAATTTTCCTCGTGTCACCAAGATCTATCTATGGAGAAACCAGCAACGAGGGGAAGGAGAGTGCATCTACATACCCTTGTAGATCGCTAAGCGGAAGCGTTCAAGAGAACGGGGTTGATGGAGTCATACTCGTCGTGATCCAAATCACCGATGATCCTAGCGCCGAACGGACGGCACCTCCGCATTCAACACACATACAGCCCGGGGACGTCTCCTCCTTCTTGATCCAGCAAGGGGAGAGGAGAAGTTGAGGAAAAACTCCGAAAGCACGACGGCGTGGTGGTGATGGAGCTCGTGGTTCTCCGGCAGAGCTTCGCTAAGCACTACGGAGGAGGAAGAAGTGTTGGAGGAGGGAGGGGCTGCGCCAGGGGCAAGGGTGCGGCTGCCCTCTCTCTCCCTCACTATATATAGGGGTAAGGGGGGTGAAGGAGGCGCCCTAGGGTTCCCTAGGGGAGGGGCGGCGGCCACAGGGGAAACCCTAGATGGGTTTGGGCGCCCCCACCCCCTAGGAAACTTGCCCCCCAAGCCGGGAAGGGGGGCTTCCCTAGGGGAGACGCCCCCACCTCTCCTGGTTACGTGAGAGGGGCTGGGAGGGGCGCACCACCCCTTAGTGGGCTGGTTTGCCCCTTCCCCTTTGGCACATGAGGCCCTCCAACACTTGCCGGGGCTCCCGAAACACCTTTCGGTCATGCTGGCCATAGCCTGGTACCCCCGGAACACTTCCAGACTCCAATACCCTTCATCCAATATATCGATCTTCACTGCCGGACCATTCCGGAACTCCTCGTGACGTCCGGGATCACATCCGGGACTCGGAACAACCTTCAGTAACCACATACTATTTCCCATAACAACTCTAGCGTCACCGAACCTTAAGTGTGTAGACCCTACGGGTTCGGGAACCATGCAGACATGACCGAGATGTTTTCCGGTCAATAACCAACAGCGGGATCTGGATACCCATGTTGGCTCCCACATGTTCCACGATGATCTCATCGGATGAACCACGATATCGAGGATTCAATCAATCCCATATTCAATTCCCTTTGTCTAGCGGTATTGTACTTGCCCCAGATTCGATCGTCGGTATCCCGATACCTTGTTCAATCTCGTTACCGGCATGTCTCTTTACTCGTTCCGTAACACATCATCCCGTGATCAACCCCTTGGTCACATTGTGCACATTATGATGATGTCCTACCGAGTGGGCCCAGAGATACCTCTCCGTCAACCGGAGTGACAAATCCCAATCTCGATTCGTGGCAAACCAACAGATACTTTCTGAGATACCTGTAATGAACCTTTATAGCCACCCTGTTACGTTGTGACGTTTGGTACACCCAAAGCATTCCTACGGTATCCGGGAGTTGCACAATCTCATGGTCTAAGGAAATGATACTTGACATTAGAAAAGCTTTAGCATACGAACTACGATCTTTGTGCTAGGCTTAGGATTGGGTCTTGTCCATCACATCATTCTCCTAATGATGTGATCCCGTTATCAATGACATCCAATGTCCATGGTCAGGAAACCGTAACCATCTATTGATTAACGAGCTAGTCAACTAGAGCCTTACTAGGGACATGGTGTTGTCTATGTACCCACACATGTATCTGAGTTTCCTTTCAATACAGTTATAGCATGGATAATAAACGATTATCATGAACAAGGAAATATACTAGTAACTAATTTATTATTGCCTCTAGGGCATATTTCCAACATTTGTATCGTTCTGCATTCGTAGCAGCACTTATTGAATAAAACAATGCAGCACCTTTTTTGCTTATAATTGCATTTCTTTTTCATACATATGTTCTTTCACGACATGTCGCATCCGTACACTTTGGTACGGCTAATATACACCAGGGGCTTATGTTTCCCGCGATTGGTGTGATGAGTCCGAACACTTTCACAAGTGCCGCACCCCGAACTTATAGCACTATATGCATCGGCTCCGAATCATGTATTGGGTCAATAGTTGGGTTTGCCCGGCTCCCGTGCTTTGGTACCTTACGTTCCGTTATATTGGCTAAGGTAGCACCGGGAGAACCACTGCGATTCCGCCCCAGTTCGGCTGGGTTAACGCCTCAGTGGAGAAAGCTAAAACTGACCGTCATGATGAGGCGAGAGACCGGTCGCTGTTCGAGAGGTTTTTTGCGAGTCCTTAAAGACTTATGCCTCTTAGAGCGAGGAGCCGGATACTGTCCGGCCAAGGCGTGGATAGCGCCCCAAATTCGGCTTTCAGAAGACTAGGGGCTTCGCCGAAATTTAAAATTATAGAATTCTATGGCTAAGTGATAGTGTTCAAGCATTATAAGTCTAGTTGCCTTGTTCGCTGTGTTGAGCGCCTCCCTAGATGGACCCAAAAATGGGAACAAGAGCGCTCAAGTTTATCCCGAACACCCCAGCACTCGTGGCATGGGGTTGAAGCCGACGACTTGCCATCTCTCAGATTTGATAAACAGCCGCACAGAAGGTAATATTTTAAATTAACAAGCGTTGCTTAGCGCTTATGAACTAAGTTTTCAGCGCACAGGATAACAAAATGCGAGTCTACTCAAATATTACATCTTTGGAGCACTCACCCGCAATAGTACGGACGCCCTTCAGCACACTCTTATAATACATCTCGGGCGTGCAATGCTCCTTGCCCTCTGGTGGCGGGTCCGTCACAAGCTTCTGGGCATCCATCTTTCCCCAGTGCACCTTTGCGCGGGCAAGGGCCCGACGGGCACCCTCAATACAAGCGGAATGCTTGATCACTTCAACCCACGGGCATGCATCCATCAGCCGCGGACCAGGCCAAGTAGCTCCTGTGCATGGCCTCCTTAGGCCACAGCCTAACTATGAGGCCCTTCATGGCCTGTTCGGCCGCCTTGTGGAGCTCAACCAGCTGCTTCACTGGTCGCTAAAAGGCACCGGATGTCCGCCTCAAAGATATCGAGACCAAGACCTTCTCCGTCGAGCTCCCTCCTCGGCCCGGTAGAATGCGGCAGCATCGGACACGCTATCTGAGGAATATCTGCGAACATACAGAGAGCTCCGACCGGGTAAGCAACAGGTAATTAACACTCACATGCTTACTCTGCATGAAAAATGCCTTACCCGCAGCTATTTTCTTCACCGCCTCAATCTCCTGGAGGGCCTTATAGGCTTCGGTCTTAGCGGCTTTGGCACTCTCAAGAGCCGTTGCAAGCTCGGACTCTCGAGTCTTCGAGTCACGCTCCAAGCTCTCATGTTTTTTCACGAGATCCTGGAGCTCTTGCTATACCTCCGCCACCCGCACCTCCTGCTTCTCTCGCTCGGTGCGCCTCCGCCGCATTATGTTCGCCGCGGCCACCGCCTCCTTCAGGTTGCCACCTCGTTAGTGGCCCCTACAACACCCACGTTATCCTTGTCATTTTTGTTGCAACCAAATCCTTTTCTCAGAAGGTACAATTTTTATAAGGTATTACTCACCTTATTTTTCCTCGAGCTGCTTCTTGGCATGCCCGAGCTCGTTCTCGGACCGCTCGAGGTTTCCTTCAAAGTATTGACCTCCATGATCAGTCTTGCGGCGGAGGTCAACAGCACAACCTGCAATCCCATATTGACATATCCTTTATATGACTCCTGCGTTTATCTTTCTAAAGATCCTCGATCCGGCTTTTCTTTTGAACACCGAACCCGAGCATCGAGGCTACTGTCTATGCGGTACCATTTTACATATATTGAAATTTCTTACCTCAAAGCCTGTTAGAAGGCTCTCAGAGGCTTGGTCAGCCCGCTCTTGGCGAGCTGAAACCTTGAATCACCGCACTCATAATAAAGCGGTGTTCCTCTTGGATGGGCGCTGTTGGCGCCTCCAGCAATTATCCGGCACCTCCGGTTGGGCGGAGGCAGCTGGCGTTCGGTCTTGCCCTTCTTACGAAGGGGTCGCCCGCCGGGACTCGGAGCCACTTTGGCCTCCGGGCCGAGTCCGTGCACAGTCCGGGAGGTTTCTGTGACACCTCCGGGGCTCCTCCTCCTGGTGGGTCCTTTTCAGGATCCCACCTCGGCGTAAATCCACGGCACGGGGGTGGAGGTAGTCGGAAGGGAATCCATATCCGACGCACCCAAGGACCCGCTCGACCAAACGGGAAGATCATCCTTGGGCGGACTGCAGGGTTGTATGCGGCATAAGAAAGACATTATGTGGCGATAATAAAAACCTTGAAGTTATTCGGGAGTCCGGATACTTACGATCTCGCCAGGGGCTTGGCCCTTGGATGCCAGTCTTCGTCGTCGTCACTGGCGTTGGCAGAGCAGTCCGGAGAAGGAGCTTTTCCTTCTTGGACCCTTGGCCTCCTTGTTGGGGAGGCCTTCCTTTCTTCCCTCCCCTGCTGGGGAGGCTTTTCTTCTCCTCCTCACCTTGGTGGGAGGAGCCGGCCTCAGATTCATCATCCGATAGCACCTGAAAAAGGGAACTCTTCCGAGTCCCCGTGGCCGTCTTCTTGGCCAGCAGCCCCGTTATGCGGGCGTCTGCTGGGTCCTCTGGCAATGGGGCCGGACAGGTCATCCGTTTGGCCTTCGCCAGCCAATCCTGTCAAAGGTAAAGGGAGTTTAGATCCCGCATAGAGCCAAACAGTGGAAAACAAGTGGTGAAATCACTTACCTCGTCAGCTGGACGCTGCGAGCAGAATCCGCGATCTTCGGTCGCGGATGCGGGAGCTTCGGTGCCCTTGAACAGCACCTTCCAGACATCTTCGTATGTAGTATCGAAGAGCCTGCTCAGGGTCTGGTGCTGCGCCGGATCAAACTCCCACATATTAAAGCCCCGTCGCTGGCACGGGAGAATCCGGCGGATGAGCATGACCTGGATTACGTTGACAAGCTTGAGCTTCTTGTCCACTAGCTTCGGATCTGGGCTTGGAGTCGGTCAGCTCCTCGAATCCCCCAAATCTGGCCACTCTTTCCGGAGGTGAGCCGTGTGGGGATGCCAGATCTGAATTCGGGGCCGCTGCCCAATCAGGGTCACGCCGCTCGGTGATGTAGAACCACCCCGATTGCCACCCCTTGATGGTTTCCACGAAAGTGCCCTCCAGCCACGTAACGTGGGACATCCTGCCCACCATGGCGCCTCCGCACTCCGCTTGGCTGCCCTTCACAACCTTGACTTGACACTAAAGGTTTTGAGCCACAAGCGAAGTGGGGCTGGATGCTGAGAGGAATGCCTCGCACCACTGACGATAAACGCCGAGATGTTGAGGATGAAATTGAGGGCCGATCATGGAAATCTAGGCCGTAGTAGAACATGAGCCCCCGGACAAAGGGATGGAGCGGGAAGCCCAGTCCATGGAGGAAATGGGGAAGAAATACTACCCTCTCATGGGGCCTGGGGTTGGGAAAGAGCTCTCCCTCATTGGGGAGCCGATGCGCGATGTTGTTGGACAAATATCCGGTGTCGCGCAGCTTCTGGATCTGCCCCTCCGTGACGGAGGAGGCCATCCACTTGCCTCCCGCTCCGGACATAGTTGGAGAAGGTTGAGGTGAGAAGTGCGGACTTGGGCGCTGGAGCTCGAGTTCACGGAGATGGATAAGCCAAGGAGGAAGAAGGCGCAGGTAAAAGGGTTGGATCCTTATCCCCTTACATGGGCGGACAAAAACATGTGTCCTCACCGGCCTGGTAAAACTTGCTTATCTCCCAAGCACCGCAATCAATGGCGCGGTTGGGTTACCCACGTCCGTATTGATGGGAATCCAGGAATAAGGGGGACACGATCTCTGCTTCGACAAGACGTGCCAAGGGAACCGCTTCGCTAAACGCGCTGAGGTGGAACAATAAAAATGATTTGAATAAAGGCTTGGTAGTGGTGCGACGTCACGCCACAAAATACGTCAGCAGATTGATCTTGTGTAACTTTATTCTCTCTACGGTGGTACGTGGAATTTATTTTTGCAGAGCCGGACACTATCCTGGTGTTCACAATCTTCTATGAATTATTCGGAGGAAGAACCCGCCTTGCAATGCCGAAGACAACATGCGCGCCGGACTCGTCGTCATTGAAGCCTGGTTCGAGGGCTCTTGAGGAGTTCGGACTAGGGGTGTCCGGATAGCGAACTATCTTCATCGGCCGGACTCCAAGACTATGAAGATACAAGATTGAAGACTTCGTCCCGTGTCCGGATGGGACTTTCCTTGGCGTGGAAGGCAAGCTTGGCGATACGGATATGTAGATCTCCTACCATTGTAACCGACTCTGTGTAACCCTAACCCTATCCGGTGTCTATATAAACCGGAGGGTTTTAGTCCATAGGACGAACAACAATCATACCATAGGCTAGCTTCTAGGGTATAGCCTCTTTGATCTCGTGGTAGATCCACTCTTGTAACACACATCATCAATATTAATCTAGCAGGACGTAGGGTTTTACCTCCATCAAGAGGGTCCGAACCTGGGTAAAACATCGTGTCCCCTGTCTCCTGTTACCATCCGCCTAGACGCACAGTTCGGGACCCCCTACCCGAGATCCGCCGGTTTTGACACCGACACCAGGGGGCTCTGCCCCAACAGGCACCCTCACCGCATCGTGCCCACCAAAGGGCCGGCCCTCCACCGAGCTTTAAGTTAATTTTTAATTCGAAGGTACTGCGTTCCTCCTAGATCAATAACCAGGATTCGTCTTTCGCAGTCCGGCTAGCAGCCCTTCTCAACAGAGTTCGTCTTCAGGGGACCTTCCTCCGGAGATGATGGAGAGAGAGACCACCTACCTCTCGGCTCATGGCGGGCGACACCGGTGTCGATCACGGAGGAGTCCGGATCTGCCGGGCCGAGGCCAGCGCGTCGGCCGCCTGAGCTCGGGCGTTTGGCTCCGCGGCGATGGGAAGGGTCCGGCATAGTTCGATGTCCGGCCGGACGTACTGACGGGCCTACTGGAGCGAGCTGCGCTCTCGGAGGAGCACCGCTCATTAATGAGCGCGGTGCTCGTGAAGATTTCCTCCGCTACAAGCGGTTTGGACGAAGCATTTACAAGTCTACTCAGAGGCTTTGAGGTATGTAGTGAAAAATACACTATTTTTCGTTGTGAGGCACGCGTTAGGTCTGCTCCATATAGATAGTAGCCCCTGAGACTCTGGTTGCCCGCCCTAGGCGGCAAACGGGGGATAATAAATCAATGATTGCGCTGCAAACACTTGCAGGTACCTGTGAGTCCGGCCGCCGACCAGTCCGTCGAAGTTTCTGAACTGACCAGGCGAATTCGTTCAATTGATGCCGATATCACGCTGGTGAACGAGCGGCTGGACAAGTCACAAGGTATGTACTCTGCCTTCCTTTGTATAGGAAAATATGGAGGTGGCATGATATTAATGTGATATGTTCGGACTGCAGATGGTGCTGCTGCCATGGAGGCCCTGAGGGCAGAACTTGTCCAAGCCAAGGAACAAGCTCGGGTTAGCAATGCGGCTGCCCTAAAGGCGGCCGAAGAATTGAGAGCCGAACAGGCTGCTCATCGCCGAAGCGAGGAAAAGATAACCGAAATGGTTGTTGAGTTGAAAAATGCCGCTGACCAGTATGAGCTCCTCAAAAAAGAGCATAAGGATAGCTTGGCCGAGCTGGACAAGGCACGCAATGCCACCAAGGAAATATGGACCAAGCTCAGGGGTGCACGGGAGGAGCTTCAACAAGTCGGTAAAATCGTGGCTGGAGGTTCCTACTTGCTGCGGACAAAGTTTTTGATCCGGCACGCCCTGGATGGGCGCCGGAGCCCTATTTGGCGATGTATCTTGGTTTGGCGAAGAGTATGGCTGGCGCTACCAAGTTCTTGGTCGGGGTGATAAGGAGGTGGAGAAGCTATTCGGTCGCAATTCAATGCTCCCACTCGCCGCTTCCGCTGAATGACAAGATGGCTGCTGTGGCGGGCTTCACGGGTTGTCGGTCTTGCAATGCGGTTCGTGATAGACCATCTTTGGCGGAAGGGCCTAAGCCGACGATTACTTTGGCTTGGTGCAGCAGTTCCTTGGGGCCGTGCCTGGTCGACGCCATGAGGAGGTCGGCATGCATAGAGGGTGCGGATGGCTCTTGCCAGCGTTAAAGCCTATTGACGGATATGGAGGCCAATATTATAGTGACCCAAGATCCGGCGGGGGCGATATCCGGCCGAGAACTACTTGGCGCAGGTCACGAAGGTGCCCGCCTAATAAGGCGCGATGCTTTCGAAGAATATCTTATTCGGTGATGAGTCAATCATTGTAAAAAACAATGTTAGTTTGGTTATAAGGCTATATTTATACTTTTTGCCCGAAAGTATTATTGTGTCCCCTGTGTGGCCGTTTACATATAAATATATGAATGTTTAATCCGAAAGATAGCAGTTGTTGGCTTCATCCCCCACGCAGGCAATGCGGGGGTGTTCGCAAAAAATATGCTTAATCACACTTGATCCAACGTCTTGGTCCATGAAGGAGGTGATCGCATGTCGAACTAGGCAACCGGACTATATAGCTGTAACACTTTCGCTTAACCATGGGAGTCTAATGTTGGGGCTACTATGCAGCCCCTGGTACCTTTGCGTGCATCCGAATCTGGTAGCGTGTGTACATGATCGGAAAGCGGTCCTTCGTTAATGCGGAGGGATCCTAAAGATTCCGATAAGTCTTCGAGTGGTTGAACAGTCTCTCGCTGTATCATGACAGTCAGTTTTCGGCTTTCTTTGCTGAGGTGCTCATCCGGGATAACCAGGGCACAATCGCAGTACTTCTCCTTTGTCCACCTTAGCCGATAGTAACGGAACGTAAGGCGGCAAACCCAGGAGCTGAGCAAACCCAACATTTGACCAAAGGCATGATTCGGAGCTGCTGCATATAAGGCCAAACTCGTGACGCCGAACACTCCTGAAGGTATTCAGACTTTATAATAGTCGATGGGCTCAAGAATGCCCATTCGTTATAAACCCTGTTTTTTCAGGTACGTGCGTTAATCTGTCGTGGCGAGATGCCAAAAACGGCAGTATCCTCTGTGGGTATGGGACCCATGGGATGGGTAAACAACAAGAGGCAATAAAAAGGTTTACACAGGGGCTTAATCTAAAAAGAAACCTGTTGAACGGGGCCCTGCTGCACGTCTGCGCCTTTGTCCCCGTTGTGCCGTATCCTGGAAGGGTATCGCGCGAGCGTTGTCTGTTAATAAAAGGAAAACTCATAGAAGAGTACAACATAAGTATGCTTTGGGTAATAAAAGTGTAAGATGTTGGCCTGCCCATAAGGTTGAGCCAGCTGTGGGACTACGTTAAGTATTTATAGCCCCCGGTATCCACTATGGGATTACATGTACGGTGCCCTGGTTCAATTTTATCTGGGCGACCGAACTCGTCTAGTCTATAGTCCGGCCGTGGTCTTTAAGGACCAGTCATGTTTTCTGATGTTGGAGGCCGCCTATAGTCTGGCCGCGAGGGCCGTCGCGTATTCCTCTGCATGTGACGAGTGCTCTGTTAGTCCGCTAACGGTGATGACGCCACGTGGACCGGGCATCTTAAGTGTAAGGTAGCCATAGTGCGGCAATGCGTTGAAGCGGGTGAAGGCCGTTCTTCCGAGCACTGCATGATAGTCACTTTAGGGTGCGATGATGAAGAGTAGTTCTTTGCTTCTGGAGTTGCCTGAAGAGCCAAATGTTACCTCCAGTGCGACGGTGCCTCTGCTATTTGCTTCAACGCCTGGTATCACCCCTTCAAAGGTGGTGTTGCTTTGGTTAATTCTGGATGGGTCTATCCCCATCCTGCGGATAGTGTCCTCATATATTAGATTTAGACTACTGCCGCCGTCCATAAGGACGCGAGTGAGACGGTATCCGTCGATTATCGGGTCGAGCACGAAGGCCTTTGATCCTCCGTGCCGAATACTAGTTCGGTCATCGAAGTTATCGAAAGTGATCGGATAAGGCATCCAGTGGTTAGGCGTGAGTACGATGGGATCTATATCGAGCGCGTCTCTATGTGCACGTTCGTGCCTCCTCATGGATGTATGAGTCGCGTGGATCATGTTCACTGTTTTAACCTCTGTCGGGAATTTTTCTGTCCTTCAGTGTTCGGCCGGCGAGGTTCATCCTCGTCTTCACTTGGTGTTTCCCTTTCCTTGTGTTCGGCATTTAATTTGTCGGCCTGCTTGAAGACCCAGCATTCTCTGTGCATGTGGTTTGCAGGTTTGTCAGGGGTGCCATGAATTTGGCATAGTCTGTCTAAGACTCTGTTCAGACCGGACGGTCCCTCTTTGCTGCCTTTAGATGGCTTGTTTTGCTGATTAGGTCGAGAGCCCCTGAATCCGGCATTAACCATCGTGTTATCCGAGCTTTGTTCCTTGTTTTGGCGTTTGTTTTTATGACGCCATGGCTTCCCGTTGCCATCCCTTATTTCGGATGTCTTTGGGTCGCTGGTGCCTTCTGGGCTAGCCAGCTATCTTCTCCCATAAAAGTGGGTCATAAGGCTTATTAGGGCTGCCATTGTCCTTGGCTTTTCTCGGACGAGGTGTCGGCGAGCCATTAAATCACGGATGCTGTGTTTGAATGCTGCTAAGGCTTGACATCCGGACGATCAACAATTTGATTCTTCTTAGTGAGGAATCTGTTCCAAAACTTATGGGCGGACTCTCGGGCTGTTGGACTATGTGACTTAAGTCGTCAAGACATCCGGAGGCGGACATAGGTCCCTTGAAAGTTGGCCTGGCGTCCTCGAGTTCCTCCCAGCTTCCAATTGAATTTTCGGGGAGGCCTTTCATCCAGTGCCGAGCTGGTCCCTTCAGTTTGAGGGGGAGGTATTTGATGGCGTGAAGATCATCCCCACGAGCCATATGTATGTGCAGGATGAAGTCCTCGAACCAAACCCCTGAGTCTTTCATTCCATCGTATGCCTCTATATTCACAGGTTTAAAGCCCTGTGGGAATTCGTGGTCGAGTACTTCATCGATAAAGCACAGGGGTTGAGCAGCCCCTCTGTATCTAGACGTGCTGTGGCATGTCGTCGGTTGTTGTTGTGTCCGATCTTTATTCCGGACTGGTATTCGATTGGCGTAATCGTTTTAGCGACCATAGTCCTTCGCCGGGGTGCGTCCTTTGGGTCCATAAATGGACCTGGCCACGCCAGCTTTCTTGTTCAGGTGTTCATGTGGATCGGTAGCCGCTTTGTTGCAGTTATGAAGTGGTGCAGCTTCGTCGTCGAATTCTGGCAGTAGCTTGCATTTTGGATAGCTCTTTGTATGGCGATCATCGCCGTATTTTTCTTCAGTGTCCAGCACTTTATTCCATCTACGGTTGAGCATTTCCTATGCGGCTTTGAGCCGCTGCTGCTTCTTTGGACTTCTTGCGGTAGCCATAAGCTTTCTGTGGAGGTTATCTCGTTCCACGTGTTTTTCCGGGATTGCATCATTATTCGGACAGTTTTCCTGTGCTGGTTTGGTTTGATGACCTTGTCCGTCGGGATCGTTGTCCTCGGGCGTCTGCTCCGAACTGTGTTCAGGGTGACCTGGTTCGTCCTGCTCCATCGCTGGGTCCGTATGGTCATTGTTGCCTTCGGAGTTGATTGTAGTATCGATCCCTCTAGCGCTCTTGTCACTATTTTTACTGTTGCTGGACTTAGAACGGCGTCTGCGCCGTCGCTTTGGCTTTTGTCCGGGGGTTTTATCATCCGGATTGTCGCTTTTGTCCTCTTTGGGTGTATCCACCATGTAAACGTCATGTGACGAGGGGGAAGTCCGGCGCCCCATAGATTCCGCATCTTCTCCTGCATCGTCGTCCATACCGTCGATGTCTTCAGAGTCGAAGTCAGGCATGTCGGTTAAATCATCGACCGTGGCTATGAAATGGGTGGTGGGTGGGCAACGAATTTCTTCGTCGTCTGCTTCCCACTCGAACCGGACGTAGTTTGGCCAAGAAATTTCTGTCAAAGAGAGAGTTTTCAACGAGTTTAGCATGTCGCCAAAGGGCGAGTGCCGAAAAATATCCGCGGCGGTGAACTCCATTACCGGGGCCCAACCTGGCTTGACCGATTCGGGAGTGCGGGGACCGGACTCAACATCCGGATACGAATCCCGGGGTCCGGAGTCATAGGCCACCATAGAGGTAAGGCTCGTGTTTGGCTCCAACGCCGATGAGTGCGCGACCTGCGGGGTGGGGTCCAGCCCTCCGTCCTTAGGCAACGCAGCCTGCTCCGGATTTAGGTCCGAGGCTAATGTGGGGGTGATACCCTGAGCTTTGTCCGACAGCAGGTCTAAGCCGTGCTCGTCGTGACTGTCCGGTATCGTATTATTGATGATGGTTGAAGGAGCCATCGAGCCCGTAGCGACGACACAGAGGAACTCTCAGCGAAAGCACCAATGTCGGTGTCAAAACCGGCGGATCTCGGGTAGGGGTCGATCATGCGTCAAGGCTGATCGTAACGAGAAGCAAGGGACACAGATGTTTACCCAGGTTTGGGCCCTCTCGATGGAGGTAAAACCCTACTTCCTGCTTGATTAATATTGATGATACGGGTAGTACAAGAGTAGATCTACCATTAGATCGTAGAGGCTAAACCCTAAGAGCTAGCCTATGATGGTATGATTGTAATTGTGATCGGCCTACTAAGGACCAACCTCTCCGGTTTATATAGGCACCAGAGGGGGCTAGGGTTTACATGGAGTCGGTTACAAGGAAGGAAATATAATATCCGGATCGCCAAGATTGCCTTCCACGCCAAGGAAAGTCCCATCCGTACACGGGCCGAAGTCTTGAGTATTGTATCTTCACGCATCAATAGTCCGGATGTTTGTACACAGTCTGGCTGTCTGGATAACCCCTAATCTAGGACTCCCTCAATGAGCAAGGAGGAAGAAGGCGTGGGTAGAAAAAGGTGAATCCTTATCCCTTTATAAGGGCCGACGAAACTATGCGCCCCCACCAGCCTGGTAAAACTCGGTTATCCCCCAAGCGCCGTAATTGATGGCGCGGTTGGGTTATCCACATCCGTATTGATGGGAATCCCGCAATAAGGGGACATGATCTCTGCTTCGACAAGACGTGCCAAGGAAACCGCCTCGCGAAACACGCTGAGGTTGGTTGTAAAAAACGATTCGAATAAAGACCTGGCTGTGGTGTGATGTCACACTACGGGGTACGTCAGCAGATTAGATTTGTGGAAATATTATTCTCTCTACGGTGGTATGTGGAGCTTGTTTTGCAGAGCCGGACACGATCCTCGTGTTCAAAATCTTCTATGAAGTATTCGGAGGAGGAACCCGCCTTGCAATGCTGAAGACAATCTGCGCGCCGGACTCATCGTCATTGAAGCTTGGTTCAGGGGCTACTGAGGGAGTCCTGGATTAGGGGGTATCCGGACAACCGGACTATAACCTTTGGCTAGACTATTGGACTATGAAGATACAAGATTGAAGACTTCGTCCCGTGTCCGGATGGGACTCTCCTTGGCGTGGAAGGCAAGCTTGGCAATACGGATATGTAGATCTCCTTCCTTGTAACCGACTCTGTGTAACCCTAGCCCCCTCCGGTGTCTATATAAACCGAAGGGTTTAGTCCGTAGGACCAACAACAATCATACCATAGGCTAGCTTCTAGGGTTTAGCCTCTTCGATCTCGTGGTAGATCAACTCTTGTAATACTCATATCATCAAGATCAATCAAGCAGGAGTAGGGTTTTACCTCCATCGAGCGAGCCCGAACCTGGGTAAAAACATCGTGTCCCCCATCTCCTGTTACCATCCGCCTAGACGCACACTTCGGGACCCCCTACCCGAGATCCGCCGGTTTTGACACCGACAGTAGCCCAAATCTATTGTGGGCCGCTAATAGGCCGAATGTCAGACATGGCCAAATATGACCCAAATCCTTCACGGTCGTTTATGGGCCGAAAGTTTCAATGGCCTGTAAATGGGCCCAAATGAAGCAGGACCTTTAACAGGCCGGAAATACACCGGGCCGTAATTCGACCCATATACTTAGCAGACTGTTAACGGGCCAGATGTGATCATGGGCCGCGATGATGACAAGTTTAGGACAGGCCGTTGACGGGCCGATGACACTAGCCGTACGGGCCTTAACTGAGAATGTTGGGCCTTTATCTGGGCCGGCCCATTATGGCCTGCAAAATCTCGTGGGCCTTTAGCTGGGCTGGCCCATTATGATATGAAAACCTTGTGGGCCTTTTGCTGGGCTGGCCCATTATGGACCGCAAAATCTTGTGGGCCTTTAGTTGGGCTGGCCCATTTAAACTTTATGGGCCACTTTTGGGCCGGTCCACGTGTCAGCATATCATAGGCGCATCTCGCTCATTGGATGAGTGACACCTGTGCCAAAGCGGAGCTGACACATATTTCCGTGAGCCAATCAGAATTTTACACGTGGAAAATCCCCATTGGTCCGGGCTATTAACGGGTTATGGGATCCAAACCAGGCCCGATAGCTTAACGACATTCCATTACAGTGGATGCCACGTGTCGGTCACCCTTGACGAAAGCACTTCTGTGACGCACGATTTATCGTCATGGAAGTGGACACTTCCGTGATGATGATTTTGGTAATGTCATGGAACACTTCTCGACAACACGGTATGACTATCTTGATTACATCATAAAGTTGTCATGGATGTACATGCATGACAAAACGTGACCTACTGTGACAAACACGTATCATCACGGAAGTGTATTTTTTTGTAGTGTATATATATATATATATATGTATGTATGTATGTATGTATGTATAAAATTGAAATAAACATCCAATTACATAAGTGACTATACAGATCATTCGCACACACCTCAATAAACAATTGCATGCATTCTAAAGTAGGAGAAATGATCGTCTAGTCATCTACTTCTTGTGACGCTCCCTCCACTGCTATGTGGCTCGATCCCTCGTCTTTGTCAGGAAGAAGATAGTTCTCATGTCAACGATCCGCCTGTACATCTCGTAGCTTGTGTACGCGTCCATGGCCGCGTACTTGACATGTTGTTCATCCAGTCTCTTATGCCACACACTGTGCCAGGCGTTCTTGTCCTTATTGCTCTCTTCCTTCATCTTCGCGTAGTAGGGGTCGATGATGGCCGAGGCGAGGTCAACCAGGGAGTTTAGTTTGTTTTTGTCGCCGCCCCAGACCTTGTAGTGGTGCTGGATGTTGACAAGATTCGGGCATTTCAAGTCCGAAACCTTGAGCGCTTTTAGATCATTGGTGGTGTCCACCATAGCGAAACTATAGTCGGAGCTGTTGATAAACCTGGAGAAACGCTCGCAAGTCCTTGAGGCAAGGTGGAAGTGGTAGACGAGGACGTCATGTCGCACGCACAACTGGGTGACGACAACCTTCTGATCGTGCCCGGCACGACCGATGGTGTACTCGAGGTCGAAGTCGACCACTCGGTACTTGTCCTCGGCAAGGAATTGCTCCATAGTTTGGATGGAGCTCTCCACCGAGACCGGATCATTCATGTACACCACCGAGAGGGCCTTCCCCCTCACGTGGGTGTCCACTACGTGATGCGTGCTGAACTGCCCGCCATTATCGTCGTTGGCCGCTGGGAGCGCCATTGGAGCCACGGGGAGCGCCATTGGAACCGCTGGATGTCCTCTCTGTATGTGTCCTCGTGGGTGTGATTATTGTGTCATGTGAGACGAGAGATGAAGGTAAATGGACACAGGAATAAAAGGGGGTCGGGCGGCGTGCATTCTCGGTGCGTCCGCATGGCAGTTCTGCAGCGAATAGATCGCATCGTCGCTGCGCCAAGCAACGCTTACACTGAACGTGTGTGATCATGCGCCAGCCCCAAACATTGGCAGCGTGCATGGAGGGATGAGGGCAGAGCACCCGGAGGGATGCGAGAGCAGAGCGCGCGCGGCGGGACGCGAGCACAACATGTTGATGCCGCTCGATGATAGCATGCCAAGTTTGTGAGAAGCATATACCCAAACCTGCCCCATATGTGACGAAAATTTTACCACGGCATGTTGATGCCGCTCCATGATAGCATGCCAAGTTTCATGAATTTCAGACGAGTTTTGGATTTACTAGAATTTAAAAACCAAGCATCTCAATGTTTTGCTGACAATCAACGGTGCCCTCGTGTTTAAAAATCATTCCCATTTCTTGCATGGGACCTAAGCATGCACCCAAGGACACAGATTTGATTTTTCAACCAATTTATATGCACTGGAGCATGTGCATGTAGTTCAACTTTGAATTATCCACGTAAATGCATTGAAAACTCAGTTAATGCATAAAAATGTCCAAACGAACCCTGAAAAATCACAAAAATTCACACAAAACTCCTGTTGTTCTATGTTGACACGAGAAAAAATTTGAAAGCAATAAGAGGCAATGGATATCATTTCGTCCCCAAAGGTGGGACGTTCCCTACCGAAAACAGACATGCCTGTTTTGAGAAGCTCCGGTTTGTGAGAAGCATATACCCAAACCTAACCCATATGGGACAAAAATTTTACCATGGCATGTTGATGCCACTCCATGATAGCATGCCAAGTTTCATGAATTTCAGACGAGTTTTGGATTTACTAGAATTGAAAAACCAGGCATCTCAATGTTTTGCCAGCAATCAACGGTTCCCAGGTGTTTGAAATTCATTCCCATTTCTTGCATGGGACCTAAGCATGCACCCAAGGACACATATTTGATTTTTCAACCAATTTATATGCACTGGAGCATGTGCATGTAGTTCAAATTTGAATTATCCACATAAATGCATTGAAAACTCGGTTAATGCATAAAAATGTCCAAACGAACCCCGAAAAATTATAAAAATTCACACAACACTCCAGTTGTTCTATGTTGACATGAGAAAAAAATTGAAGGCAATAAGAGGCAATGGATATCGTTTCGTCCCCAAAGGTGGGACGTTCCCTACCGAAAACCATCATGTTGTTGTGAGAAGCTCCGGTTTGTGAGAAGCATATACGCAGACCTGCCCCAAATGGGACAAAAAATTTACCACGACATGTTGATGCCGCTCCATGATAGCATGCCAAGTTTCATGAATTTCAGACGAGTTTTTGATTTACTAGAATTTAAAAACCAGGCATCTCAATGTTTTGCCGGCAATCAACGGTGCCCTGGTGTTTGAAAATCATTCCCATTTCTTGCATGGGACCTAAGCATGCACCCAAGGACACAGATTTGATTTTAACCAATTTATATGCACTGGAGCATGTGCATGTAGTTCAAATTTGAATTGTTCACCTAAAATGGCTAGAAAACCAATTTAATGTATAAAATGTTCAAATGAACCCTGAATAATTCCAATTATTTTACGACACACATATAGTTGCATGTTCACTCTAGATAAAAGGTCTAGCAATTCAAACACCGTCCATTGCCGCTGTGACCCCATTATGTAATTCAAATCAAGATAAAAAATCAAGTAGATCGCACATAGTTTATTATCAGCAACCGTGTGAGATGCAGCACAAAATATCCTGGAGCACCGTCGGTGTATAGTACGCCTATAGCTTATGCGAGAAGGTGCGTCGGGTAGAGTCCACAGTCGGCATCTCAAGCACACTAGCTCGCTCCCCAAATATCATTTCACTGTTCAATCATCGCCGGTGAAAGATGGGCACGTGGACCCACGTCGTGAGGGCAACTTTGGTGGACCACTACGGCGAGAGCGCGGCTGCAGCCGCCATGCGCGTGCTAACAAGGTGCATGAGCGCGGCCACAATCTGCGACCGGGCGGCAAAGGCAGCCCAAACGGCTGTTGTTGCTTCTCAGGTGGTGACAGCAACATCTGCCTCGGGGATAGCAACTCACGAGAGCGGCACAACAGTTGTCCGTTTGCAGCAGCGGCCTTAGCCCTGATGGAGGCCGCCCACGACCATGTCGAGGCTGCCACGCCCAGCTCCTGGCGGTCACCGCACAAATCGAACGAAGCTTCTCCGACGACGGTCGGCAACCCACGGCCGAAGAGCTGGCAATCGCCGAGAGCGCTCGAGCAGTCGTCCGTTCCTCCGTCGCATACCTTGCGACGATGGAGCCCGTCCAAGCCTAGATCGTGTCCGCCCACGCCCAACTCGTGGCGGCCTTTTCCAAAGAGATGGCGGACACGGATGGCAAGAAGCTTGCTGAGTATGGTGCGATGGATGCCATGGAGCCCCTTCTGCAGGAGACCGTCGGGCGCGAGCTGGACATGGAGGCGGCGGCCGGTCTTTAATTTGTTAGAGTAATGTTTAGGTCAGCTAGTTCTGTTTAATTGCTGAACTTGCTCGACTAAGAAGTGTGGGTGTGTTGTAGTCTCCTTTGTGTACCCAAATTATGCAATGACGTGGATGACCACTGTAACCATGGAAATTCGAACAAAAACTTTTGACGTTCAAACTCATCACACACGGGTTAAGCTATCTGAATCGTTTGTGATGTCCACATATTGTACACAGTTCTGAATAAGGGACCGTGTCTGATGACACTTTGCGCGCCAGTTTTTTCGCTGAAGCGATTCCAAATTTTCAGCTTCCTCGAAAATATCTACCTCCCCGCCCCCTCCCCCTTACCAAAAGCCACATTTCCCCTCTTTCCGCCTTCCTTTCCAAGTTGAAACCTTCACTCCTTGCTTGCAGCGCTGCCTCCTCGTCGGCGACCCTCCTTCATGCTGCTCGGCCTCCTCTATTCAGGCAGGTAATCCACACCCAACCCCCATCCTCCTCCTCCTTCCACATCCCACATGCCCCGACCGCCGGCGCGAGCGCGACACCTTCCACCCAAATCACCGACCCCTCCACCAAATAAGCGCCGGCCTAAGCCATGGTGCATGCAGTATATCCAGTACCTCAAGGAGCATTTGGCAGCAGAGAAGCAAATCGCGGCCACACGTGCGGATGAGGTCGCGATGGCTGCCATTCATGCCGACCCCCAGATCTTGAAGGAGCACCTTGCCATTTGCTAGCTACGCCGGTTAAGCATGCTCGGTTTACCCGTTGTGTGTGCTGCTCCTGCCTTTCCTTCACAAATTCTAGTGAATTGTGCTATCTAATTTTACCATCTAATCTGTTGTTCTAGTGTATATGTTATATATGTCGTGCAGTGTGGTGCTCACTTATTAACTATTTTGTTAATTAGTTGTCATCTTCAGTTAACTGTTTGGTTCAATTCTGCAAATGTGATGTTCAATTCTTCGGGCTGCAATTTTGTATTGTCTTCCATGTGAGAAATAAATCGAATTTATCTTTCCATTTTGTGGGTGCATTCTGTTATTGTATACCATGCGAGGAATAAATTGAATTTGGCTGTAGTAAATACATGAGAAACAAATACAATTGCTAAAATTGGTTGTAGTTAACTATTTGGTTAACTGTATGATCTTCTATTAGGAGTATGTTATGTTGTGCAATTTAGTGCTCAGTTAATGTTTGGTTCATTTGTTGTGGTGTTTAGTTAACTGCTTGGTTCAATTCTGCAATGCAATGTCCAATTATCGTGGGTAGAATTTTGTATTGTTGTGCATGTGAGGAATAAATCGAATTTGGCTGCACTTAAACATATACAAGTGCTATATTTCCTAGTTCTTAAACATGCTTGGTTTGGGTAAATGGGTTTTCCATGTGGCTTGAATTAATCTAATGAATCTGCAATGTGCTTATTTTTCATCAACATATTTTACTGATAGCATGCGAACCCTTACTTAACCCGATGACTAACTACCTTATATGTGTTGCAGGGAAACAATGGGAAGCACTGAGGTTTACAATCGAGGTTACAACATGCATGGTCCGTTGTCTAATAGCACATTATTGTGCAGTTGCAGGAACCATTCTAATATTTTGGTTTTTACCAATTTGGTCTTGCACATGTAGGTCCTGCTATCAGAGGTTTTGACCCACTGTTTGACCCTTTTTGCATATGGTGAAATGAGTTGTCCATGAATATCAATCAAATCAAGAAAACCAGAAAGATTGTTAGATAAAGAAATTAGCGACAAAAAACAACAAGATCTTTGTCTGCACAGTGAAGAAGACATCAGTTCACTACAAGATGGTAGTGACTATTATACCTTGCCTTTTTTTATTCCTTTGCCCCATTTCCAATATATAGAAGATATTTATGCACATCCTTGTTTTCAGGCCTTTCCAAAGAAGTTCACTGATGATTACCTCTCAAACCACCTCTATGGTCAGGAGGCGAGGAAGGTTTTCATACAACACCCACGGTTCAATATTGAAGTGTTCCTGAAGAGGACGAAGGACGAACGGTCAATCATCCATAGTCACTAGCCTAAATTTGCAAAGACCTTCAACATGAATGAAGGCTCAATATTCGCCTTCCGCTTCAGTAGTTTTCCAGATGAGATGCATCTGTCTATATACCATCTATGATGCTAATTTCGAAAGGATCCACATGTTGCATGTGGAACTTGCTGCTGGTGCAGTTGTGTAATGGGGTAGCTGCGTGCTGAAGTTATATCATGTTGTACTCTAATGTATTTCAATTATGAAATTATGATTCCTTAATATGGAAATGAAATATATTGTGTGCTTAATATGAAATGTCAATTAGATTAATAAATGGATTATGAATAATCGGATAATTAGCCTGCTAATGGCGAATTTGCCTACTAATTGGGTTTTGCTATTGCAAACGTTTGTTGAAAAAATACCGTGGGCGGTGACCTCAGGCAACGCACACAGTTTCTAGGAATAAACCGTGTTGGATCAATGAACAATCACACACGACTTTCTCTTGAAAACTGTTTGCATTAGGCCACCTTGCGCAAATGTTTACCACACAAAAACAGTGTGTGATGGACAACCTTTGCCACATAGTTTCTTCTACGGACCATGTGTGATACATTCAATAACGCAAACGATTTAACGGGAAAAATTGTGTGTGATGTACCTATGAGCGGAAGCGTTTTCCTTGGAGCATTGTGTGGGATGTGCATATGAGCGGAAGCGTTTAGCGGGGACTATTGTGTGGGATGTACTTGCGACAAGAATCAATTTAAATCAGTATAATTGTATTTTTAGCTCTCTGTACATATTTCCGTATTTGGCGCTTCGCTTGATGCATACGCGACCTAATGTGTGTGCCGGAGGCATATCTAGCAGTTTCGGGTGGTGTGGGAAGGACCCCCCTATCACCCACACTCACTTGGCAACGGTTCCAAATGCCATCGTGGAAAGGGGTTAAAAACCGATTGTTTAGGACCGATGCATTCCAGTGAACGCGGAGCACTGACGCTCGAATTTGGCCGGGAAAACAGGGAAACCGACATGTGGGGCACACCTGTCGGGATGACGTGGTGCAGACTAGTCCAATGGAGGAGCTGGCCCACGACCTCCATGCCACCGGCAACCGTTCATCTGGGTCATCGGGGCCAGCAACGTGGCGCAGCTCCCGCACCGCCTCTGTACATGGCGACCGCGGCGAGCGACACGCTCATCATCGCTGGACACGGTCGGCTTCAGTGTGTCGAGGGTGACGTTAGCGTTGTGGCACGACCAGCAGATCAACACCCGGCTCGTCGAGGATGCACGGGGCACCGAAGTGCGCGCGCGTCGCGACGCGTCCGCAGAGTGTTGTAGCGTAGCCATCTGCATCCCCAGGACCTGAGACCATGCCGGGTCGTCTTGCTTTTTCAATTACATGTGGGAATCGCATATGAGCAAAGGGCATCTCCAACATTGCAACGACCACAATGAATACCCTAGCACACCAAACACCCTCGTCCCTCGCGCTGTCGCGCTGTGCGTTCCCAGCCAGCGCCAGCTGCCCGCATTCATGTGTCCGTCCGTATGCCGTCAATAAGAGGCTCGGTGCCTGAGGAACCAACTCCGGCGACTTAATGACGCGCCCGGACGCTTGGCCTCACCGGAATGCGCTACTTAAAGCGGCAACCCGCAGCTAAACTCCACACCATAGCGCATTGTCCTGCTACCTGGCACCACATCCACCATGACCGCGAGAGCGAACGCTCTGCGGGAGAGCTTGTCTTTGGGGATGAGCTCGAGGTCGCCGCCCTCGCTCAAGTCCCCGCTCACGACGCAATAGCGGCGTAGCCGGATGCGTACGTGACCGCACAAGCGGTGGCCATGCTGGCGGTCGACGACGGGAGCACCGTCAGCCACGCGTCCTACTTGTCGTTGTCCAACGTTCGGTGGCACATGTGGTAGGTGAAGCAACGGACCGTCCATGTCCATCATTATCGACCTCACATCCACCAGCACCGCCGAGGTCAGGGACTCCTCTGAGGATGAGTAGGGCATGGGAGGCGGCAGGGCTTGGTGTGCCAACTGGCTGGTCCATCTCCCGTGTTCTACTCTTCCTCGCCGGAGACCGCAGCTTCACTTCACGGGTCTTGAACCCCGCCCCCATACATGGAGATTGCAGATGGAGGACGTCGGTCACCGCCGTAGAATAGGTCTAGGGTCGGGTTTCTTTTATTTTTCTGTCCTTTAAAAGTTTGAAATGTAATGAAAATCTGTCGTGTTTGCATTAACCTCATCCGGTATATATGAACTTTCACAATAATAGTAAGTATATGGAATGATGATTCGTTTTTGTGTGTATAAATTTAGAATGTTTGACCCGAGACAAAGCTAACATGTGAAGTAAATAAACACATAGGGTCTACATACACAATTTATCTTAGGCACTCCAATAGTACGTTGACTACACATTCACGCATTTCACATCTTTCTACATCTACGGGAACCTACGAAAGGGTTAACGTAAATTGCCTCTCTCTCTCTCCCTGATTTTCATGGTGGTGGGCCCCTTCCTCACCCCAATCTACAATCAACAGCTCACATGTTTCACATTACGTTAATTACGTAACTGGGATTACTTAGGTGTAGCATTAATCGTCCTAAAAACACAACTAAGCCAACCTCAAAGCATATCGCGGGGGAAAAGACCCGGCTGTGCCGTTTTAGTCAGGATTACCGGATTACTAGTAGTAGTATCAATGGATCGCGCGAAGCACCAAGTTTTTTTTAGGGGGCGAAGCACCAAGTTTAAAAGGAAAAAAAAGGTGGTACTGTCGGTGTAAGGACGACACCTATGGGATCACAAGAATCCCTACTACGGTTGCGGGGCGCGGGGTCGTGAGAAGAGCGGATCAAACAGATAGCTCACGGTCTCTTTATCCAGGTTCGGGCCGCGAGGATGCGTAAAACCCTATTCCTGCTTTGGTGGTTTGTTTATCCGTGTTCTTGAACTAGCAATGGGGCGTGAGGAGCTCCAAAAGCGAATCCTCCTCCTGAGTCGCCTTGGGCCTCCTTTTATAGGGAAAGGGGTTGCCACGGTGGCACAGGAGGTGGAAAAATCTGATGATGCGTGTTTATCCCTCGCACTACATGACAAAGCGCCTTTAATGCGCCTTGCTTAGATATCCTTGCTTTATCGGGGGCGTGGGAGAGCCATGTCTCGTCCGTCGCCCGCTCCCTTCGTGTTGACACGCGCATACAGCCAGCGGTGCCCGTGGTGCCATGTAGGCAGGCAGGCAGCTGAGGTGGCGTAGCGGTGGGTCTCCACGAAGATCCGCTTGCCGCCACGCAGGTGCCTGCCCAACTAGTTAGGTCGGCAGCTGCATGCGAACGGCGGTGAAGGTTTGATTGGCGCGGGCCCGATGGTGGCCCTACGGGGGCCTTGCCGTAGCCCCGGCAAGGGTCTTGCCGTGGCGCCTGCTGTCATCCCCGGCAAGGCGCTTGCCGGGGGCCTTGTGGTCCTCCTTGGCTGGGATCCCGCCAAGGGTCGCCATCTTCTATAGTGTGTATCTGATCTTGAATGTCTTCACAAAGATCTGCATGCCACCACGGGGATGTCTCACGAATCCTTGCCCCATGGGGGCAGTGGACTCAAGGTGATTAAACCGTGGGTGTGGGACGAGCTGCCACGGCAAGGGTCTTGCGGGTTTGGTAAAACCGCCTCCGGCAAGGGTCTTGCGGGGAGTCCGCTTCGTCCCCTTTGCTCTTTGTGGTCTTGGTCTTGGCGTCGTTCTGCTCCTTTGAGCCGGCCCTTACCTTGGCTCACCTCCTTGCCTTGCTCGGTCTTGGTGGTGCCCAGCGGCTCAGACTGCCCGTGCACAGTTATAGGGGTGCAAAAGTGTACCCTCTTTTCTACGACAGGAGCCAGGGCACAGGGCCACACGTAAGCGCAATCGCGTCGTTGGGCTAGGCCCAAAAGCGATGTCTTGAGGCAGGCGGGGTGGTTTTACATGATAAATCTCTCCAGCCTCGCTTCCCATGCCTCCCGCGCGTGGCTCGGCGTGGGGAGGCGTGTGTGACATGGGCGGCATGCGTGGGGCTGAGCTCTGCGCGCATGCGTCACGTCGTAGTAAATGTGAAAGGAGGCGGCCCGCGTTTTCCCCCATAAGAAGGAATAACCGTGGGCGCGCTGCTCGCTTTCTCCTCTTCTCTCGTACCTTTTCCAATCTCAGAGCCGCTGTTTCTTCTCTTCCTTCCTTCCTAAGCTTTCGCCGTCGCCCGCCGTTACTGCTTCGCCACCCCTCTTCCTCAATCTTCTAGACTTCTTGGCCGTCATGGCGCCCAAATCCGCCAAGGGCAAGGGGGTGGCTAAGAGCTCTGGGACCGTGGAGCCGCCGGAGAGCGCGCTGCCGGGGGACCGGACGAAGTCCGCCTTCTTCTTCCCCTCGTCGATTGGTGTTCATGAACTCCTGGCCTCCTTCAAGCCCTTATGGGGAGTGAAGGCGGGGAGAAATTGAGCACCGGCGGCGCATCATTCCTGCCGCCTGCGCCGATCCTGCCCCAAATCGGTATCCCTTTTTTGTCGATTACCTTTCTTGCGGGTTATGCCCCCCTTTTCCGATTTCTTACGTGGCATCATGCACACCTTGACTTCGCCTCTTAGATTTCCTCGAATGCGGTGGCGTGCTTGGCTCTCTTCGCGCATCTTTGCGAAGGATTTGTCGAGTGCAGCCCAACACGGCACTCTTCGCCATTATTTCTCCCCTCGAATCCAGCCGGGCGCCGTCTCGGATCGTCGCTGGATCTCAAGATCCAGGGGCGTGCCAGACGGTGCCATGAAGGAGAGGTGGGATGAATGGCGTGGCGGTGGTGCTGGATTGAAGGAAGACCCGCCGGAATTCTGCAAGGTCCGTCGAGCGCCGCGGTCCGTGGCATCGGCGGGGTGATGTCGATGCTGCCGGCGGGAGGCTTCTTGTCGCCACCACCAGGATCCTCCGGCTGACCCAGGCTGGGTTCACCACGGAGATGATCGGGCGGACTTCATTCGCGCCCGGATCGCCCGTTACATAACAAGGGAGGCCAGCCTGGCTTTTCGAACCGGCGGACATTATACGGCTCCGCCCTGGCCTCGACCACAACTTCACGGTGATGGCGCATGCCCACTTCTGTCAGCGGCTTTTCCAGCTCGATGTGGGTCGCGACGGTGAGATTGAACGGACCGACAAGGCCGCGAGGGCTGCCGCAAAAGTCGGCAAGGCCGTTAAGGGGTCGTTCTTCAAGTTGCCAGCAGGGGTAGTCCCATTGTGCAATAAATCACGCCGGTCCGAGATCATTGCTATGATGCCGGACTGCAACAAGCACGACCCTGTCCCGAGCTGGCAGGAGCCGATGGATGCAGATGTAGAGCAATTCTTCGACTCCTTGATCGAGGTATACGTCAATGCTGATGTCGAGCGGTGGCTTGTCATAGACACCACCCAGGCGGAGCTGGACTACGTCGCCACCAGGGTGAGGGAGGCACAGCTTGCCATGGAGGCCGGCAGCACCGGGGGTGTGGAGGACAAGGCGCGGCGGCTGCGGAGGAGCAGTTCACCACTGGGCGGCGGCCACCGAAGGTCAGCAGCGTCGATCTGGAGCTCCGCTTGTCGAGGGCCGACGGCAGTCGTCGGAGGAGGAGGCGTGGCGGCGGGCTCGGCGCCAATCGAGGAAGAGGCGAGTCTGCGGCGGGCTGGCTCCGGTGGGCAGTCCGGCCAGCGAGGCTACGGCCTCAATTGACCCTGGAGGTTGAGGCGCCACCACGAGGGCCACGGGCGAAGGGGCTGGCAAGCCGCTGAGAAGAAGAAAGCGACAGCCCTTTCTCATCGGTGCGCTAAACCCCGCCGCCTTCTTCACCTCCTCCAGCGGGCGTTGATTCGGATGATGATGTGGAGCTCCTTTTGATCTCGGGCCTCTCAGCCGGAGAGGAAAAAAAACTGGTGGAAGAGGAGGAGATGGACGGACAGTAAGTACTCCGTTCCTTCTTGTCATTTCCACTTCCCCAAATCGGGTCGCTTGTCTTGATCCATTTTGCTTTGCGGGGAGACAGAGCGTTGGCCCGAGGCGAAGAGGCGAGACCTTGGCGAGCGGTCAGTCCCCGGCTGGGGCTTCAGAGACACCATTGGTGGTGCTGAGCAGCCCGGACAGCAGCCCCCGGCGTAGCCCCCAGCGTAAGTTCATCACCCTCTTCTTACTTGACATGTGGTAGGCGCTCGATGCTATGACGTTTACCTTGCCGGGTTTGCAGGAGGGGAGCGGCAACAGGAGGAGCCACAGAGGGCTGCTCCTAACACACCACCCCCATCGACTACGCCGCCGTGGGGGGCGTCCCCGGCAAGGGCATCAGGCACGGAGCCTACACCCATGGAGGAAGAGGGGAACTTGGGCACTGGTGAGGGAGTCCCGGATTAGGGGGTGTGCGGATAGCCGAACTATAACCATTGACCGGACTCCTGGACTATGAAGATACAAGATTGAAGACTTCGTCCCGTGTCCGGATGGGACTTTCCTTGGCGTGGAAGGCAAGCTTGGCGTCTGGATATGTAGATCTCCTACCATTATGGCCGACTCGGTGTAACCCTAACCCTATCCGGTGTCTATATAAACGGAGGGTTTTAGTCCGTGGGGCGAACAACAATCATACCATATGCTAGCTTCTAGGGTTTAGCCTATCTCGATCTCGTGGTAGATCTACTCTTATACTACCCATATCATCAATATTAATCAAGCAGGGTAGGGTATTACCTCCATCGAGAGGGCCCGAACCTGGGTAAAAACATCGTGTCCCTTGTCTCCTGTTACCATCCGCCAAGGCCTTGATTCGGGACCCCCTACCCGAGATCCGCGGTTTGACACCGACAGTGGTGACTCTGCTGGCGCCAAATCTTGGCGGAGAGGGACTTCTGCTTCACAGCACAGCACTGGTGAGTCGCCTTGTCCTTCGTATCTGTTTTCCTTATTCTTTTCTTGGCTTCATCGCCCCATTGCTGGCCAGGCCCTCCTTCAGCAGACATGGAGGGCGTGGACACAATTATAGGAGACATTCTTTGAGGAGGCATGGCGGAGGCCAGCAGGATTGCCCGCCGAGGAGGCTGCAAAGATCTTGATGAGGCCGGCCAGCCAAGCCGCCAAGGGTGCTTTGCCGAGGGCGCCCGCTGCGGGGGCCGCCAAAGGCGACCAGCGAGCTTCTGCCGAGGCACCAGCGGTGGACCTGCCGATGAGGCGGCAAGGCCTCCGCCGAGAAGAGGTGGCGGTGACCAGCCCCTCCTCCTCAACCTCGGGCCCGGCAGATATCCGAAGGTGGGCGGCGATCTTTCGTCCATCTTCCAGCGACATCAAGCGGCGCCCGCGAAGAAGCCTTTGACGGTGAGTGCTTGCCGCCACGGGCTTGAGTGGTTGATAGGCAGGCGTTGGCGGCGATTCTCGAAGAGCAGCTTTTCCGCGCCATGGGGGCCGACTTCCGGAAGCTCCAATCACTCTACCGTGCCCGCCTGGACAAGGTCAAGTCCAGGATGGCATCGGTGGACAACGCGGAGGTGGACTTCAAGGCGCGCATCACTGAGACACAGACTTGGTTCCACCAGACTCGCGAGGACCAGAGGGCCTTTCAGGAGGAATTGGCCAAGGGCGATGTGGAGCTCACCATGAAATGGCCGACGTCGAGAAGGCCCAGGAAGAGGCGTCGAACTTGCCCGCCGTGGCCGAAGCCGCCCGGAACCAGCATCAAGCCGCCTTGGACTCTCAGGAAGAGGACCTCTCCACGCGTGAAGCGAAGCTTAGCGCAATGCTCCACGGCAAGGATGAGGAGCTTGAGGCCCTTGTCGCACGACGGACTCGCGAGCTGGAGCAGAGGCACAAAGGGGCACTCGATGCCCAAGCTCTGGCCGATGCCGGCAAGGTGAAGGAGCTGGAAGCAGAGCGGGACAAGCTGAAGGAGCAAGCCCTCAAGCTGTCCGGCGAGAAGAACACACTCAACAGCGCCTTGGTAGGCGCAGGAGCAGTGATCAGCGGGGCTGGGGAGCTCTCCGGCCTTGAACTCCATCGAAACCTCGGGCTAAAGCTGGAGGGTCTCGAGAAGATCTTGTCGGGAGGCGGTGCTCGGGAGGAGACCTTGACCAGGAGCCTCGGGAGGAGAAGCAGCTGCTTGCAAGCGAGGCCGCCTCCACCAGGAATATGTGGTGGGTGAGCAGGTGGATCAGCCATCTGGAGGTCGTCGCCGGCAGGGTCACCTCGCAATTGGCCACCATGCCAGAAAACTCCTGGGCTTCTTTGTGTCCGGTAGAGGAATTGAAGCAAACCCAGCCAAGATCCGAGCTCTGTCACAATTGGATATTCAAAGACCTCAAACAAATACAAAATTATTTGGATCGTGGCGGCTCTAAGCCGCTTTATTTCCCGTTGGGAGAAAAGGCGTTACCCTTTCCGCCTCCTCCGGCGCACCAAACACTTAGAGTGGGCGGATGCCTCCATGGCGGACTCGAAGAAATAAAAGCCATATTGGCAAAAATCCGGTCTGGCGCGCCGCGTAGGCGAACCAATGCTATTATATATCGCGCAACACATCAAGTTGTCATTGCGGTGCTTTCGTCGTCGAGCGAAAGCGGATGGACACGGTTCCCTCTTAAAAACGGTTTACTATGTGTCCTTGTCCTAACTCCATGCAAGTCCCAGTACCCACATTATCAAAAGATAGCATACGCAGTGTTCATGGCATCCGGAAGCTGCGACACTACTTTCAAGAATGTTCGATAACGGTAGCCTCCGAAGTACCATTAACGACATTATAAACAACCGCGACGCGACGGGCGGATTGCTAAATGGGCCATAGAGATCCTTCCATTCGACATAACCTATAAGCCACGACGAGCTATTAAGTCGCAGGTTTTGGCCGACCGTGGCGAATGGACGAAGCCAAACTCCTAAAGAGTACAACGCATACTCAATTGGATCATGCACTTTGCGGCTCCAAAATGTTGGCGGCACTGGGGCTGGCGTCGTCTGACGTCCCCAACCGGGACACAGTCCAATCGTCCTTCGAGATAATGTATCTGAGACTCCAACAACGCGGCGAATATGAGGCCCATACGCACGGCGCCGGATGGCAGTCTCCATGGGCATTAAGCGCCTAGAGGTGCGCGAGGATTCGAACCTCGCGATATCTCAAATAAGCGGAGACTTTGATGCCAAAGATCCAAAAATGGCAGCGCACGCAATGCGGTCCTAAAAATGTCGGCCGCGGTTGAAGGGCTCGGATTTCATCATATAGCGGGATAACAACCAGACGGCGGGCGTATTAGCGCGCATCGATGCAAAATGCGATGCCGTCCGCCCAACATCTTCTGGAGCGGCTGTTCAAGCCATCCGTACTATGGGAAGGGAGTCCGGAAATAACAATCCGGACCCAACCGCCTTGCGACACGAACACTCGACACAATCGGAGGCTCGCCACGAGATAACACCCTCCGCTCACGAAATAATGGCGGTTATCGCCCCGTGGAAGGAACCATTCCTAGCCTACCTAACTAGGCAGGAACTCCCCGAAGACCAAATTGAGGCTCGCTGCATAGTACGGCGATCCAAAGCCTATAAAGTCCACGAGGAGAGCTCTATAAGAAAAGCACAACAGAGTCCTTCAAAGGTGTATCTCCGAAGAGGAAGGCGAAACCTCCTAGCTGAAATTCATGCGGACTGGGTGGGCACCATGCCGCAGCCGGGCCCTTGTAAACAAGGCCTTCCGTACAGGATTTTATTGGCCGATGGCCGGGCAGATCTTGAGATTTAGTCCAACGATCGTCGGTTGCCAGCTTTTGCTAACCAAAGCCACATGCCACCCACCCCTCAAAACTATACCCATCACCTGGCCGTTCGCGATGCAGGGGCTTGACATGGTTGGACCCCTTAAGGGAGGAACCCACAAGCAAAAATACCTATTGGTCATGGTGGATAAATTCACCAAATGGATAGAGGCCAAGCCTGTTAAAGCGGCGAATCCGGGCGGTGATAGACTTCATATCGGGGTAGTGCACCGTTCGGCGTCCCCACGTATCATCACTGATAACGGCACCAACTTCACGGCCGATGAGGTCAAATTATGGTGCAAAACATGGGCATCAAGCTCGATTCGCCTCGATCTATCACCCTCAAACCAACGGCCAAGTCGGCGAGCAAGCGGTCTAATCATGGCGGCATTAAACCCGGACTAGTGCGGTCCCTCAAGGAATCTAACACGCCTTTGGGTTGAGGCTTCGACTCCGTACTGGGGGCTGCGGACCACACGAATCGTACTACGGATTCACACCATTTTTTATGGTGTATGCAGGCGAAGGCAGTCTTGCCTGCGACATAATTCATGACTCACCTCGGCGTGCGCATGTATGAAGAAAGAAAGCCGAGCTCGATCGGCAGGACAGTTTGGACGCATTGGAGGAGGAGCGGCGTGGCAAAAGCTCGTTCAGCATTTTATCAATAGCAGGCTCGAAGATATCAAAGCGAGGAAATGCGGGCCAAAGCCTACAACGTTGGCGAACTAGTTCTCGCTTCTTGGACAAGTGAAAGGACAAACTCAAGCCCAAATGGGAAGGTCCTTCATCATCGACCAGGTCTGACCGGCGGAGCATACCGTCTGCGAAAACGCATCGGATAACCGACTCGAGCGAACCCATGGAGCGCAGCCCGTCTCGAAGATTCTCGCCTAAGTGCGGACTCGAGTTCGTCTCCTTCCTCCGTCCACATTTTCTATTTTGCTGTCTTTTATTTCTCTCCTTCCTCCTCCTTCTTCTTGAAGCCTTTAGAGGCTCGTTTGCTTTGTTAGCACATACTTGACGCGCTGTCCGCTCATTATACATGGGGCTTCTTTAACGAAGCTTATTTATCTGGCTTCATGCCCAACACATGTGTCAAACTTCCGCATGTACCTTTTACTCACCATTATATGCATCGATATGACTTAAGTTTTGGCCAAGCTGGGTTGCTGGCTCTGTGCTTACCCCTCGTTCCCGATTGTTCGGCTAGGTGGTAAAGGAGCACCTCTGCGATTATTCTTGTCGGGTCAGCCGGATGTGTACCTCGGTGGGTGAAGCCGAAAGCTAGTGTTCTTAAGGGAATATTGATCGGTGAACTGAAAGATGATTTTAACTATTTATCCATCTGCCCCGGATGATTTTCTGCTCTCTTAGCAGTTTGGACATGCACTTTAGGGCATGCCTCCCGAGAAAGGAACCCTTAACGGAACTATTCTCCTGGAAGATGTTTCTTACTATCCATGTAATATAACATAACTAGTTGGGCACTTGTCTGATACAACAATAATGACCCCTACGCCTTATCTCCATGGATGCCCCGGTTCTTACATAACCGCGTGGGTATTCGGACACACTCCGGACTATTGGGTCCCGAGGTCGAAGCGAAAAGGTCCGCTATGACAAACAATCTACAATCCGGCTAGAAGACATTTTTCATGTCATATTCAATTACATAGTCAACTCGACTAATTGTATTCCTCCTCAATGCCATCTAATAGGCTATCTAATTTACATTCTTGCTGGGAATACTTGGCGGCCAATTCTAGTTGTCCGTACACTAAGCTTACAGTGATCTCCTTCCCATCAGGCCCCAAAGGTCCGACCTCGGCCATGTGGCTTGGGTCAGCCTTCGTGTACCGCGTCTTTACCATGGCCCAGGCCTCCCTGGCGCCTTGACGGCAGGCGATATCTTCCATAGTCGGAGCGCCGCCGTGCTCCTTGAAGCCGCTCTGCCAGCTCCCCAATGCCTTGGGCAGGGAGATAGATAGCCACAAGGCACTGGCGGCGCCTTTCATCACCTGCCGAACTCATTAAATGCAGGTAGCCGACGATTCGGGAAGAAGATCACCCGAAGAACTGGGCATCTCCTCCTCGGGACGACTTGTGAACAAACCTACATACATGTTTATGTTAGTCGCCTTCCTCGCCGAACTCTTTCAAAGTTCGTTCAAGCACTTACTGAAAATGCCGCGACGAAGTCGTCGATTCTCCTTCTGGTCGGACAAGCTGAGCACGAACATCCTTTAGTTCCTCACCCAGTTGGGTGTTGGCATCTTGGAGGTTATTTTTCTCCTGCCGCACCCTCGTAAGCATGCTCTCGCCGGCCTTCAACCGGCGCAAGAGCTGTTGCTTGTCCGGATCTAGTCCGGCGCCATCTGCAATATTATTGTCAGATTTACACACACGCCGCACTATATAAACTACTTATCTTTTGAGGCATATATTACCAGAGGGGGTCTCTGTGGCTCCCCCTGTAGCGGCTAGTGTGGCCTCAAGTTGGGCCTTGCATTCTTCAAGCTCCTGGGACAGTCGGGTTTTCTTTTTTGTAAGATCCTGCATAACAAATGATACTTAAATCAGTTATTCTAACTATTTTAAGTCTCGGGGGCTACTGGCATATATAACTGTCAAATTTCCTCACCCGTATGTCCTTTACATACTGCTCCGTGGCTCTGGCTAGACCATCTTGGCGGCACGGAGTGCGCATCTCGAATTAAAGGCATTCAAGGCCTCTTGGGAGAAACATGCGTCACGAAGAACTGTCGTGGCGCTTTGTGATTCATGGCGCTCTCCACCTCGGAGTTGGTGGCGGACAATCTGTCGGCATCCTCTGTCGGAGGAGCATCCGGCCTTGCGCCTCGTGCTCGCCTCGCTTCGGACCCGGCTTTGGAGCACTGGCTGGCGGAGGTTCGATTAGCAACCTCTTGGACTCGATCCGGCGGCGCCCTTTTTCGAAAAGAGCACCAGCGTTAATCGCCTTCGAGAATCAGTCACGGGAATATGGTGACACGCCATACCGTTGCGGCGGATTTTCGATCCGGACCGCACTTCTTTTTAACTGCTTGGGCCGCGACTGCCTTGTTGGCTAGCCGCCTGAGCTCGGCCTCCTCGAAGGCACCCCTGCGAAACACCATTGGTATCGGTGATCAAAGAAATAAGCACGGATGGGTCATTATCGAGTATTGGGACCTCGGTCTCGATTACTGCGAGTGGAAGTATTCATGATGTCGGCGTAATGGCGACCAAGGCATTATCGATGCTCAGTTGGTGATATACCCCATCAATCAGCTCCACCTTTATATTCGGGTCCTCTTCGGAGGCCGGATCGAGGGACCGTTCCGGATCCTCGGGTTGTGGGGGCGGGCTATGTATCTTCTCCACGGCCCGGCGCAGTTCCTGCGTAGAAACCATGAAATGAGATATTTAACCACGGGAACATGGATCGGACAGGCCACAAATATGTTTGCTTACCCAACTTCGAGGATTATTCGAAGAAAACCCACTCAGTGGACTGACGCGGAGAAAATCCTCCTCCTCCCCTTTATACATGGCGCACAAGGTCTTCACCAGTTCGGTGACCGATCCCGGCCCTTTGCGGCCATGGCGGGTGGCATCGTCCTCCCCATTGAAGTCCCACATGGGGTGGCCCCTATATTGGAGCGGATGCACTCCCCTCATAATGCAGATTGCCATGACTCCAATCATGGTCAATCCGGCATGAGCCAGTAATCTTATTCGGCTCATCAAGTAAAGGACGTCCCGGTCATTTTCCCTCTGGGGGCTCTGCGGGCGCCAGCTTAGGCGCTTCTTCAGAGGAGCGTTGCTAAACTCCGGAAGGCCGATCCGAACAGGATCCGGCAGCGGGACGTCCTCCATGTAAAACCATTACGAAGCCAATCTTGAGCGCCTTCTTGAGGTTACGGATAGATGTCGGTCCGGCGATGCGCCATAGTTCGGCTCCTCCCACTTGATATATTGACCCCTCATGAGAACGGGGTACTAGGTAGAATAATCTCTTCCACAGCGCAAAATGAGCCTTGATGCCCAAGAACAGTTCGCAAAGGGCCACGAAGCCCGCGATGTGAAAAATGGAGGCAGGCGTAAGGTGGTGCAACTGGAGGCCGTAGAACTCCAAGAGCCCCCGGAGAAACGGATGGATTGGAAATCCGAGTACTCTTACTAGATAAGAGATAAAGCATACCCGCCCTCCTTTAGAGGGATCTGGGACACTCTCCGCTTGCTTTCCGCCCTTGTAGGTGGCAAGTCCGGCTCGAACCGGAACCATGAAGGCCGGGGGAAGAAATCCCTTGGTTTGGAGTATAACTAGCTTGCTATACGGGACTGAGCATCTCTCCCAATTTCCAGGCTGAGGGCTGGGAGCGCGAGAGGAGGAGCCGCGTCGACTATCCATGATGGAATGGGTTTTTGTCAAAGGCGCTCCGATGAAGGCTTGCGGAGGGGGGATGGTGTGACTCAGATCTAGATCCTCACCCCTTTTATAGGCGGCTCATTTGCATTCATTCAAACACGTGGAAGATGGCCATTATTGGGCGTGGAAGCCAAGGAGCACAACATTTATCAGAAGCCGGACACTATTCGACAAGTATATGGAATTTGGAGAAGAACCCGCCTCGCAATGCCGAAGACAAACTACGCGCCGGACTCATCGTCATTGAAGCCTGGTTAAGGGCTCTTGAGGAGTCCCGGATTAGGGGTGTCCGGATAGCGAACTATCACCGTTGGCGGACTCTGGACTATGAAGATACAAGATTGAAGACTTCGTCCGTGTCCGGATGGGACTTTCCTTGGCGTGGAAGGCAAGCTTGGCGACACGGATATGTAGATCTCCTACCATTGTAACCGACTCGTGTAACCCTAACCCTATCCGGTGTCTATATAAACCGGAGGGTTTTAGTCCGTGGGACGAACAACAATCATACCATAGGCTAGCTTCTAGGGTTTAGCCTCTCGATCTCGTGGTAGATCTACTCTTGTACTACCCATATCATCAATATTAATCAAGCAAGAGTAGGGTATTACCTCCATCGAGAGGGCCCGAACCTGGGTAAAACATCGTGTCCCTTGTCTCCTGTTACCATCCGCCTAGGCGCACGAGTTGGGACCCCCTACCGAGATCCGCGGTTTGACACCCATTCTGGTGACTCTGCCATGGCCAAATCTTTGGCGGAGAGGGACTTCTGCTTCCTGCACCGGTGAGTCGCCTGTCCTTCGTCTGTTTTTTCCTTATTCTTTTCTTGGCTTCATCGCCCCATTGCTACCAGGCCCTCCTTCAATGACATGGAGGACATGGACCTTTGTTAGGGGAGACATTCTTTGAGGAGGCCGGCATGAGGCAGCAGGATTGCCGTCGAGGAGGCCGCCAAAGATGCCGATGAGGCCACCACGAAGCCGCCAAGAGTGCTGCCGAGGGCGCCACTGCGAGGGGCCGCCAAAGGCGACCAGCGAGGCTTCTGCGTGGGCACCAGCGGTGGACCTGCGGTGAGGCGGCAAGGCCTCCGCCGAGGAAGAGGTGGCGGGTGACCAGCCCCTCCTCCTCAACCTCGGGCCTGGCAGATGTCGAAGGTGGGCGGCGATCTTTTCGTCCATCTTCGAGGCGTCAAGCGGCGCCCGCCGAAGGGAAGCCTTTGATGGCGAGTGCTTGCCGCCACGGGCTTGAGGTGGTTGATGAGCCGGGCGTTGGCGGCGACGATTCTCCAGAAGAGCAGCTTTTCCGCGCCATGGGGGCCCACTTCCGGAAGCTCCAATCACTCTACCGTGCCCGCCTAGACAAGGTCAAGTCCAGGATGGCATCGGTGGACAACGCGGAGGTGGACTTCAAGGTGTGCATCGCTGAGACGCAGACTTGGTTCCACCTGTTCGCCAGACGGAGGGCCTTTCGGGAGGAATTGGCCAAGGCGATGTGGAGCTCACCATGAAAATGGCCGACGTCGAGAAGGCCCGGAAGAAGCGGCGAACTTGCGCGCCGCCGCCCGCCTGAACCAGCATCAAGCCGCCTTGGACTCTCGGAAGAGGACCTCTCCAGCGTGAAGCGAAGCTTAAGCGCAATGCTCAATGCTGACAAGGATGAGGAGCTTGAGGCCCTTGTCGCGCGATGGACTCGCGAGCTGGAGCAGAGGCACAAAGAGGCACTCGATGCCCAAGCTCTGGCCCATGCCGGCAAGGTGAAGGAGCTGGAAGCAGAGCGGGACGAGCTGAAGGAGCAAGCCCTCAAGCTGTCCAGCGAGAAGAACACACTCAACCGCGCCTTGGTAGAGGCGCAAGGAGCAGTCATCAGCAGGACTGGGGAGCTCTCCGACACGCAGAACTCCATCAGAGACCTCAAGCTGAAGCTGGAGGGTCTCGAGAAGATGCTGTGGGAGAGCAGTGCTCGGGAGGAGACCTTGACCAGGAGCCTCGAAGAGGAGAAGCAGCTGCGGGCAAACGAGGCCGCCTCCCACCAGGAATATGTGGTGGGTGAGAACAGGTGGATCAGCCGTCTGGAGGTCGTCGCTGGCAGGGTCACCTCACAATTGGCCACCATGGGGTTGCCAAACATGAGGTATGCCCCCGAGCGCAGCGGGACCGTCAACGCCAAGCTGACCCAGTTCGTCGAGGGCGTCCTCGGAGCCTTGGCCTATCTTCACTCCACCAGGACGGCCACGCTGGCCGAAGAGGCCCGGCGACTTTGCCGGAGGGTTGTGACCAAAGTCCTCACTAAGGTGGCGCACTGGAATCCCGACCTTGACTTCGCGGCCGCGATGAAGAGCTTGACGGATGGTGTTGACCTCACGGTGCTCAAGGAGCGCATCAAGCCCATCACCGACTGCATCGACGAAATCAAGAGGGTGGAAGGCCAGCGCCGGGATTAGGCATCCCGTTCTTCTTCGCAGCTGCGGGTTCCCGACCAAGACAAATTTTATCATTAGTTAGAACCGCAGCTATGACGTGATGTAATATAACTTTGAAGTACTCTTAATTTTCATGCATGTTATTTCCCCATTCAATTCCTCTTTGTATGTGTGCCCCTCGTCAATCGGGTAGGCTTGCCGGCGCGGAAGCCCCTAGCGGCATTTTGGGGACGGATCCCGAGGGCCTGCCGGGTACGCGTGCTGCCGGATGAGCCACCTTTCCGTTCCGAACGCGGCCGCTCGAACTGTCGAGCTTGACTCGAGTCAGAATCGAGGGCGTTGTTGGTCGCGGAAGGTTACTCCTCCATTCTCGGCGCAGCTGCTTGAGCTGTTGAGCGGACTCGAAACAGGGCAAGGGCGTTGCCGATCATGGGAGAGCCCCCTGGCGTACAGGTCTCTCATACAAAGGCGCGACATCTCCGGGGGCGGGGGGAATAACCTCAAATAAGAAGGGTAGCACAAATAAGGGTTCAGTGCAACTTAGCTTCTGTTTGCGATCGCTCGAGTGTCGATCTTCTAGCCTCCTTTCTTCTTCAAGGGCCAAGAAGATGAAGGAGGGCCGGGCTAACTGCGATAGCCGATTCTCACCACTGCGCCCCCTACCTGGCGCGCCAAAGATGTCGGTGTAACGACGACACCTATGGGATCACAAAAATCCCTACTATGGTTGCGGGGCGCGGGGTCGTGAGAAGAGCGGATCAAACAGATAGCACACGGTCTCTTTATCCAGTGTTCGGACGCGAGGATCGTAAACCCTACTCCTGCTTTGGTGGTTTGTTTATTTGTGTTCTTGAACTAGCAATAGGGCGTGAGGAGCTCCAAAAAGCCGAATCCTCCTCCTGGTCGCCTTGGGCCTCCTTTTATAGGGAAAGGGGTTGCCACGGTGGCACACAGAGGTGGAAAGGGTCTGATGATCTGAGTTTATCCCTCGCACTACATGACAAAGCGCCTTTAATGCGCCTTGCTTAGGTGTCCTTGCTTTATCGGGGACCGGGAGAGCCTGTCTCGTCCGTCGCGCTCCCTTCGTGGTCGACCGCGCGCCTACGGCGATGGTGCCTGTGGTGCCATGTAGGCGGCGCAGCCGAGAGTGGCGTGGCGGTGGGTCTCCACAAAGAGCCGCTTGCCGCCACGCAGGTGCCTGCCCAACAGGTTAGGTCAGCAGCTGCATGCGAACGGCGGTGAAGGTTTGATTGGCGCGGGCCCGACGGTGGCCCTACAGGGGCCTTGCCGTAGCCCCGGCAAGGGTCTTGCCGGGGCGCCTGCTGTCATCCCCGACAAGGCTCTTGCCGGGGCCCTTGTGGTCCTCCTTGGCTAGGATCCCGCCAAGGTTCGCCATCTTCTATAGTGTGTATCTGATCTTGAATGTCTTCACAAAGATCTGCATGCCACCACAGGGATGTCTCCCGAATCCTTGCCCCATGGGGGCAGTGGACTCAACGGTGATTCGCTCCGTAGGTGTGGGACGAGCTGCCACGGCAAGGGTCTTGCCGGGTTTGCTAAAACCGCCTCCCGGCAAGGGTCTTGCCTGGGGAGTCCGCTTCGTCCCCTTTGCTCTTTGTGGTCTTGGTCTTGGCGTCGTTCTGCTCCTTTCGAGCTTCGGCCTTACCTTGGCTCACCTCCCTTGCCTTGCTCAGTGCGGTGGTGCCCGCGGCTCAGACTGCCCGTGCATAGTTATAGGGGTGCAAAAAGTGTACCCCTCTTTTTGTACACCGACAGGTACACTCACAACACGCCTGTCGCGGTCGCATTGCACCCCACATGCGGTCGGTCCTGCACACGTCTCACGCAAACGGAACGCGCTTCGGCTTGCCTCTTCACTGACACGTGGGACTGCACTTGGAGAAACCGACCATGCACCAAACTCCCCACACTCACCACGCGAACCCCCCCCCCCAATTCCCCCTAAATCCCAAATCCAACCGCCCTTCGGCCAACTAGCCAATAATATTCCCCAAACCCCTTCCCCGGCCCCCTCCACTCCATTCGCTTCGCCAAAGACACCCTCCCTGCCGCGCCGATACATTAGCATCACGGTTCGTTGAGGGGACGCACGACGATCCTCTCACTCCCACTGTACGCTCTCCTAGACTGTCATCCTCTAGCTGCGTCGCCACCGCTGGCGACGTTCTTGTGGAGACGCACGGCGGTCAGCGCCGCCACCGCTGGTGACGTTCGTGTGGAGACGCACGGTGGTCAGCTTCTCCCAGGTACACGCATTCTAGACTGAGGCCCTGTGCATGTCGGTGTAGCGCTGAATGTTAGCTGATAGACGTTGTTAATCTCATTGTTTGCCAAAGTAGTTTACAGTCAATATGCTCTGCTTAAGAAGCTTCCTTGCCCTGTTCTACACACAATCTACTTAGCTGAGATGGCATGCCAAGCCCGATTAGTTGCTAAAATATCCTGCCATATATTTATTGTGATGTAGATTTTCATGGTCTACTAGCCAATCTATTAGGTGAAATAGCTCTACGCTATTTTATACTCGATCTTTGTTGCTGAGATGGCCTTTGATGGTTGTGTGCTCAGCCTCATTGACTGCTAAAACAGCCTGCCATAATTTAGCACTCAAATCTGTTGCTGAATTAGCTTTACATATATTTCGTTACTTAGATCTGCTTGTCCAAATATCTTGCCATAGCTATAGACATCGACCTAGGTATTTTTTCTGGACTTCACAAAAAAGCATATATGTTTTTCCCGTAATATCTAGTAGAAGAACTAATTTGTATGTCTAACAGATGGACAGGACTTGGATAACTTCTGCTCGAAGATTCTCCGCTGCATATGTCGAGGGAGTTGAAAACTGCATGAACTTTATCAGAGCTGAGTACGGTGGTCTGAAATCAGATGTGCTCTGCCCGTGTAGAAGCTGTATGAATTCATTTACAAGACCGTCAACTGTGCAAAATCATCTACACTTGTATGGGATCTCGGTTACATATACTAGGTGGGTTCATCATGGTGAAGCTGTGAACGTCAATGTTACTGACTATGTGGAAGCAGCAGATCATGATCTTGATCTGCCTGATGCTCAGGTGGAAGAGGAGGAGGAGGTAGTGGTGGTAGAGCCAGTGAGTTTGACCAACATTGAAATAATGCTACGAAATGCCCGTGCATTTCGTGAACTTTCATCTGCAGAAGGGAAAACAGCGGGCCTGCATGTTGGAACAATGCAACATGGTTGTCACCCCAGGAAATAAGCTGTCAGTATTCTCAGCTATGGTCAACTTTCTTCAGGTGAAGACATCTGAGCTAATGACCAACAAATCATTCGATGCAATGTTGGCTGCTTTAAGCAAATCTTTCCCAGATGCGTCTGAGCTGCCACACACCTAGAGTAAAATGAAGAATTTCCTCCGTGTAGTTGGAATTGGATATGATATCATCCATGTTTGTAAGAATAATTGTGTTTTGTTCCGAAAGGTTTATGCCAACTTAAGTGAATGCCCAAAATGCAAATCATCAAGATGGAAAATGGAGATGTTGTGAAGAGGATTCCTCATAATGTTCTGAGACATTTTCCAATTATACCAAGATTGCAGAGGTTGTTTCATGATCCTGAAACAAGAGAGGATGTACTATGGCATTCTAGAAACCAGGAGTACATAGATCAGAATGTAATGAGCCATCCATCTCATGGTAGTGACTGGAAAAGGTTCAATCAGAAACACAAATAGTTTGTTGCTGACCCGAGAAACATTAGACTTGGCTTAGCTTCAGATGGATCTAACCCATTTGGCCACCAGAGTGCCACATATAGCATGTGGCCAGTGCTTGTTATCCCTTACAACATGCCTCCAAATGTCTGCACCAAAGAATCAAACTACATGATGGCCTTGCTCATCCCAGGTCCAAAAAGTCCTGGAAAGTATTTTGATTTATTCATGGAGCCTCTTGTGGAGGAACTTCAACAGCTATGGAGGGGTGTTCTCACTCGAGACCTATATAGCAGCCCTGATTTCTTTCTGCATCCTATTATAATTTGGTGCATCCATGATTATCCGGCTTTGGGCACTATGTCAGGGCGAATGATGCATGGTTACAATGCATGTGTTCGCTCTGACAGGAATCCGCTGTCATACGCAATACTTAGCAAGATCTGTTACATCGGAGCACCGTTGTTTCCTTGCCAAGGACAAGCCGCGTCCTACAAAATACCAAAGATATGTCTTCAATACAAAGCATAAAAACCGTGATGCACCAAAGAGGCTCACTGCCGATGAGTTGCAAGTGGAATTAGAGAAGGTCAGGCATATTACACCAAGAAACAATCCTTATAATGGTAGCAGGAAAAGGAAGGTGGCAAGGCAGAAGAGAGATTATTGTTTACCTGCAGGTCCACTTTGTGGCACTTGGAGTATTGGAAAGATTTGGATCTGCGGCATAATCTTGATGTGATGCACATCGAGAAAAATATATGTGACAGCATTATTGGCACACTTCTTAATATTGAAGGCAAGATGAAAGATACCTTAAAATTTAGGATTGATTTGACACACCTGGGTATCAGACAGGATTTGTAGGTGCAAGATGAAGGTAAACCATGGGATATGGCACCAGCTGTGTACGTCTTGGACAAGGTAAAAAGAAAAGAATTCTGCGAGGTCCTGTCACGTGTGAGATTCCAACATGGATTTGCTTCCAACCCTGAAAGGAGAGTCAGTGCAGATGGAAACAAGGTACAAGGATTGAAAACTCATGAATGCCACGTTCTGCTTCAAAGAGTTTTACCTGTTATCCTTAGAGGATTGGGCCGCCCTGACTTATACAGAGCAGTTGCAGAGTTGGGACAATTCTTCAGGGAACTCTGTTGTAGAAATATCAGGATAGATGCTTTGGAGCGTCTTAGAGACAAGATACCAACTATCCTATGCGACCTTGAGAAGATATATCCTCCAGCCTTCTTTGATGTGATGGTGCATTTGGTTGTTCATCTACCTGATGAGGCACTACTTAGAGGTCCAGTACAGTATGGCTGGATGCACCCTATTGAAAGGCGGCTAGGCACTTTCAAGGGCTATGTTAGGAACAGAGCTAGACCCGAGGGTTCCATTGCACAGGCTTACATTGCTATAAAAGCGTTGACATTCTGCTCAAAATACATCGAAACAGCTGATCAGCTTAGGAAAGAGGTGGGTGAAGACAATCCCGGGCTCAATGTTTTTGATTGTTCTGTTCGAATTACAGGGAAGAGTCGACAAGACAACAGACCTAAAGATTTGGACAAAATGGTTTGGTATGTGTTGAATAACTGTCCTAAGATACTACCTTATATCAAGTAAGTGCTAAGTACTGCAGCTTATACATCGTAATCTACTAAACTTGCAACACGTTCTTATATATTTAGATGTTTGACGCGATCACTATGTTGTGCAAACATCTACAAAAAGGAGTTACTGCCGCAAAATCCAAGAAACATTAACAAACTGGTTATGGCAGGATTTGCGAAATGGTTCAAGAGCCATGTAAGCTTTTGAATTGCACTGTCAGTTTTTCAATATATTGAGTACATAAGATGATCAGCTTGTTTATTTTCTAACCATAGGTTAAGAAGATGCGGGAGGATGGGCAGGCAGTTGATGATGCCCTTTACACACTAGCTATGGGTCCTGATACTCGGGTAAGACATTATGAATCTTGCTGTTGGAGATTTGCGCTACAACACCCTTGCACGCAATGAAGGCAGGAAGACATAAAACAGTGCCATCATGAGCACAGATAAGTACGGCAAAGTGACAACTGAAATGTATGCTAACATAACAGACATTTTTTAGTTGCAATATATCTCCAGTTTCAAGGTTCATCGGTGTGTGGTTCTATTGTGTTGTCGTTGGTATAACCTATTTTCTAGGATCGCAAAACCCAGAGCTGATGATTATTTCACATCCATCAATGTCAAGGAGGCGTACCAGACCAGCGAGCCTTTTATTTTGGCAAATCAAGCACCATAGATATTTTTCTTGGAAGACACATTTGCACGTAGCGATGACTAGAGAGTATTGCAAACATTTGAGCAGAGGAATTCGTTTAATGAAGTTGCAGAACAAGATGATGCTTACACTGCTCCTGATGTACAAGATTTCACAGATGTTCCTAATATCTTTGAGAACCATCACGTCAATGACGCTGGCGAAAAGATTGCCTGTCGGGCTATGGACATACAAGTGTTGATCAATAAGAAGCCAATGTTTGAGGACATTGAGGATGAAGAAGAAGATGACACTGTGGGGAATTAGGATTGATGTTGCTGCTGCGGATGATGATTAGATTACTTTTGTCGTATTTGCCTGTCAGAAGACGTTTTTTATCTACTATGTGAAATTGTGTTTGCTATGACAACTGAAACCTGATGAACTTGTTGTTTAGTATTTTGTTGTGAGAACATCACTTATTACATATGTTGATTTGTCTTTGGTGATTGTATGACGACTAAAACATGATGACATTGTTGTTTAGTTGTACTCATATTTGGCTGTGAAACTTGAATTTCATGACATAGTTTGCTGTTGGACTGCAATTTGCTCGACGTCTTCGAATGGGAACAAAGCTACCCGACAGGGCCTCCGCTAATTTATTTATTTATTTATTAGCAAAAGGGCATCTGCTATTTATTTATTTATGAGCAAAAGGGGATACCCCGGTTTTTGTTAATATAAATCATTAGATGTTCACAACACTACGCCCAGCCTGCTAAACAGGTTTCATTCATTACTAGTTTACGCAAAGTGCTCATGTCATAGCCACTGAATACATCACGGGTGCTACATACACTGTAAATAAAGAGACAATCGTCCTATAGAGCACATCGATTTTGCCCATTATCTTCACAAGCTCTTTCATATCCTCATTGTTGTCAAGGCTGTTCAGCAGCTGTTGCTTGGCCATGATCAGAGGAATTGCATCTTTAACGTTCTGCTCTGCATCTTCCTCTTCTGCCATTCCTTCAATTACATGTCCAACACCCCAACCTACTGGTATTGGGATTCCTTGGCTAACCAAATAATCAGCGTAGTTGCATTCCCCCACATCAGCAACTTCTCAGAAATACAATCACACGAATCTTCCCTTTTCTACACGGATCAAATTGGAAGATCATCAACCAAACTATTAAAAAATCAGCAACTGAAAGCAGCAGAACAAGCCTTAAACATATTATTACCCCATGATTCGGGCATTTGTAGAAGACTCGGTCAGGGTTGAGGATTGTGGTAGAGACACGATGGATGCCTCTGTGTGATTTGCAGCAGTGGCATGCTACCTCTTGAGCACTGCGTTGGTTTTCCCTTGAAGAGGAAAGGGTGATACAGCAAAGTAGCGTAAGTATTTCCCTCGGATTTTGAGAACCAAGGTATCAATCCAGTAGGAGGCTACGTGCGAGTCCCTTGCACCTACACAAACCAACAAATCCTCGCAACCAACGCGATAAGGGGTTGTCAATCCCTACACGGTCACTTATGAGAGTGAGATCTGATAGATATGATAGGATAATATTTTTGGTATTTTTATGATAAAGATGCAAAGTAAAGTAAAAAAACAACGGAAATAACTAAGTGTTGAAAGATTAATATGATGAAGATAGACCCGGGGGCCATAGGTTTCACTAGTGGCTTCTCTCAAGAGCATAAGTATTTTACGGTGGGTGAACAAATTACTGTTGAGAAATGACAAAATTGAGCATAGTTATGAGAATATCTAGGTATGATCATGTATATAGGCATCACGTCCGAGACAAGTAGACCGACTCTTGCCTGCATCTACTACTATTACTCCACACATCGACCGCTATCCAGCATGCATCTAGAGTATTAAGTTCATAAGAACAGAGTAACGCCTTAAGCAAGATGACATGATGTAGAGGGATAAATTCATGCAATATGATAAAAACCCCATCTTGTTATCCTCGATGGCAACAATACAATCGTGCCTTGCTGCCCCTCATCACACCGGGAAAGGACACCGCAAGATTGAACCCAAAGCTAAGCACTTCTCCCATTGCAAGAAAGATCAATCTAGTAGGCCAAACCAAACTGATAATTCGAAGGGACTTGCAAAGATAACCAATCATACATAAAAGAATTCAGAGAAGATTCAAATATTGTTCATAGATAAACTTGATCATAAACCCACAATTCATGGTCTCAACAAACACACTGCAAAAGAAGATTACATCGAATAGATCTCCACATGAGAGGGGGAGAACATTGTATTGAGATCTAAAAAGAGAGAAGAAGCCATCTAGCTAATAAATATGGACCCGAAGGTCTGAGGTAAACTACTCCCACTTCATCGGAGAGGCTATGGTGTTGATGTAGAAGCCCTCCGTGATGGATGGCCCCTCCGGCGGAGCTCCAGAATAGGCCCCAAGACGGGATCTCGTGGGTACAGAAGGTTGCGGCGGTGGAATTAGGTTTTTGGCTCCGTGTCGATCGCTTGGGGTGCGTGAGGTATATATAGGAGGAAGGAGTACGTCGGTGGAGCAACATGGGGCCCACGAGGGTGGAGGGCGCGCCCAGGGGGGTAGGCGCGCCCCCTACCTCGTGGCTTCCTGCTTTGTTTCTTGACATAGGGTCCAAGTCCTCTGGATCATGTTCGCTCCGAAAATCACGTTCCCGAAGGTTTCATTCCGTTTGGACTCCGTTTGATATTCTTTTTCTGCGAAACTCTGAAATAGGAAAAAAAACTGCAATTCTGGGTTGGGCCTCCGGTTAATGGGTTACTCCCAAAAATAATATAAAAGTGAATAATAAAGCCCAATAATGTCCAAAACAGAAGATAATATAGCGTGGAACAATCAAAAATTATAGATACGTTGGAGACGTATCAAGCATCCCCAAGCTTAATTCCTGCTCGTCCTCGAGTAGGTAAATGATAAAAACATGATTTTTTATGTGGAATGCTACTTGGCATAATTTCAATGTAATTCTTCTTATTGTGGCATGAATGTTCAGATTTGATATGATTCAAGATAAAAGTTTAATGTTGTCATAAAAACAATAATATTTCAAGCATACTAACTAAGCAATTATGTCTTATCAAAATAACATAGCTAAAGCAAGTTATCCCTACAAAATCATATAGTCTGGCTATGCTCCATCTTCCCCATGCAAAATATTCATATCATGTACGACCCCGGTTTTAGCCAAGCAATTGGTTCATACTTTTAACGCGCTTCAGCCTTTTCAACTCTTACGCAATACATGAGCGCAAGCCATGGATATAGCACTATGGTGGAATAAGGTATAATGGTAGGGGTTATGTGGGAAGACAAAAAAGGAGAAAGTCTCACATCAACGAGGCTAATCAACGGGCTATGGAGATGCCCATCAATTGATGTTAATGCGAGGAGTAGGGATTGCCATGCAACGGATGCACTAGAGCTATAAGTGTATGAAAGCTCAAAAAGAAAGTAAGTGGGTGTGCATCCAACTTGCTTGCTCACGAAGACCTCGGGCATTTGAGGAAGCCCATCATTGGAATATACAAGCCAAGTTCTATAATGAAATTTCCCACTAGTATATGAAAGTGACAAAATGAGAGACTCCCTATTATGAAGATCATGGTGCTACTTTGAAGCACAAGTGTGGCAAAAGGATAGTAACATTGTCCCTTCTTTCTTTTTCTCTCATTTTTTTATTTGGGCCTTTTCTCTTTTTTATGGCCTCTTTTTTTTAGTCCTGAGTCTCATCCCGACTTGTGGGGGAATCATAGTCTCCATCATCCTTTCCTCAATTGGGACAATGCTCTAATAATGATGATCATCACACTTTTATTTACTTACAACTCATGAATTACAACTCAATACTTAGAACAAAATATGACGCTATATGAATGCCTCCGGCGGTGTACTGGAATATGCAATGAATCAAGAGCGACATGTATGAAAGAATTATGAACGGTGGCTTTGCCACAAATACAATGTCAACTACATGATCATGCAAAGAAATATGATAATGATGGAGTATGTCATGATAAATGAAAAGGTCGAAAGTTGCATGGCAATATATCTCAGAATGGCTATGGAAATGCCATGATAGGTAGGTATGGTGGCTGTTTTGAGGAAGATATAAGGAGGTTTATGTGTGATAGAGCGATCATATGACGGGTTTGATGCACGGCTAAGTTTGCCCCAACTCTCAAGGTGAGAAAGGGCAATGCACGGCATCAAGAGGCTAGAAAATTGCAGAAAGGTAAGTGTGCGTATAATCCATGGACTCACATTAGTCATAAAGAACTCATTTACTTATTGCAAAAATTTATTAGACCTCGAAGCAAAGTACTACTACGCATGCTCCTAGGGGAAGGGTTGGTAGGAGTTAACCATCGCGCGATCCCGACCGCCACACAAAGGAAAACAATCAACAAATACTTCATGCTCCGACTTCGTTACATAACGGTTCACCATACGTGCATGCTACGGGAAACACAAACTCCAACACATGTATTTTTCAATTCCACAATTACTCAACTGGCACAACTATGATATTACCACCTTTATATCTCAAAACAATTATCAAGCATCAAATTTTCTCATGATATTAATTAAAGCAAATTGCCATGTTATTTTAAGGCTCTCAAAATAATATAAGTGAAGCATGAGAGATAAATAGTTTCTATAAAACAAATCCACCACCATGCTCTAAAACATATAAGTGAAGCACTAGAGCAAAACTATATAACTCAAAAGATATAAGTGAAGCACATAGAGTATTCTAATAATTTCCGAATCATGTGTGTCTCTCTCAAAAGGTGTGTACAGCAAGGATGATTGTGTTAAACTAAAAAGAAAAGACTCAAATCATACAAGACGCTCCAAGAAAAACACATATCATGTGGTGAATAAAAATATAGCTCCAAGTAAAGTTACCGATGGAAGTAGACGAAAGAGGGGATGCCTTCCGGGGCATCCACAAGCTTTGGCTTTTTGGTGTCCTTAGATTATCTTGGGGGTGCCATGGGCATCCCCAAGCTTAGGCTCTTGCCATTCCTTGTTCCATAATCCATCAAATCTTTTACCCAAAACTTGAAAACTTCACAACACAAAACTTAACAGAAAATCTCGTGAGCTCCGTTAGCGAAAGAAAACAAAAGACAACTTCAAGGTACTGTAATGAACTCATTCTTTATTTATATTGGTGTTAAACCTACTGTATTCCAACTTCTCTATGGTTTATAAACTCTTTTACTAGCCATAGATTCATCAAAATAAGCAAACAACACACGAAAAACAGAATCTGTCAAAAACAGAACAGTCTGTAGTAATCTGTAACTAACACAAACTTCTGGAAGTCCAAAAAATCAGACAAAATAGGAAGACCTAGGCAATTTGTTTATTGATCAGAAGCAATTGGAATCAATATTTTATCACGTTTTGGTGATTTTTAACAATTGTTTTTGTGAACAGAAAGTTTCTGGAATTTTCTGCAAGATCAAATAACTGTCATCCAAGAGGATCCTATAGGTTTAACTTGGCACAAACACTAATTAAAACATAAAAACACATCTAACCAGAGGCTAGATCAAATATTTATTCCTAAAAAAGCAAAAAGCAAAAAACTAAAAATAAAATTGGGTTGCCTCCCAACAAGCGCTATCGTTTAACGCCCCTAGCTAGGCATAAAAGTAAGGATAGATCTAGGTATTGCCATAATAATGGTACGGAAAGTCATGAAAACTTATCTCATATTCTCTATGTTAAGCAGCAAGTTTTCTTTGAGGCAAGCAAAAGTAATCAAAAGGGCTAAATTTAATGGGACAAAAGTCCCCAAGATTAATCTCGGGAGGTATGGGTTCCTCCCTTGGCCCTTTGTATTGCACAACCAATTCATCATTACAAGCATTCTTTTGGCAAAAAGTCACAAGCCTTCGTTCAAGAGAAAAACCTAATCCATTATTCTGAATAGCAAAATCATCATTAAGCTCTGAAATTCTATCAACTAGAACATCGGCTGGAACCTTTTTCCTAAGATATTCATTATAAGCAACATGATCCAAAGATTGTAAACGCGTCATGTCTTCTTGATTAAAAAAGAATAGCTTCTATGGTAGGATGACTAGCATCTACCCTATAATGCGCAAAAATTTCTCTAGCCTATTTCATTATGAATCTAAACTCATGAGCCCAAAAGATAGTGGTGGCATGCTTAACAGAAGAATGCTCAATATTAGAAAATTCTAGGAAAATTCTTTGTATACAAGGATGCATATGAAGAAATTGCCTTTCAAGTTCAATTATAAGCAAAGATAATGCATCCGCAAGGCTACTAGTTTTATGAAGAATAGAGACACCCATAATAGGCAAAGCGTCGACACAAGTAAAGAAATCTTGAATAACTCCTTTCCCAAAAATATTGCCGCTACCGACTCGAAACTTTTTGGTATGCAAGATGGTAGGTTCCCTAAGAGGATCATCGAAAGCATCAAAATTTCCCAAGTTGTTATTATTAGCTTCATTAGCGACAACCTCCCCAGATTCAGACATGGCGAAAGAAAGATGAGCGAAAAGAGGCAAACGGAAAAGAGAGGGCGAACAAAACGGCGAGGGTGAAGTGGGGGAGAGGAAAACGAGAGGCAAATGGCAAATAATGTAATGCGGGAGATAAGGGTTTGTGATGGGTACTTGGTGTCGTGGTTTTGTCACGGCAGATGTCCTCATGAAAGGACTTAGTCGTGGATCCATCGCTACGGGTTAGCTTAAAGGGGTTAAAGCGGACACAAGGACGCAAGAGAGTTTATACTAGTTTGGCCCCTTCGATGAAGGTAAAAGCCTATGTCTAGTTGTGATGGAATTGATGGGGGTTTCGATGACTAGGGAGCAAACAAGCTTCGCCTAAGTCTCGAGTTGTTGTATGTTCTCCTGAATCGCCGCTAGGTCGCCTCCTTATATACATGGGTGATGCCCGTCGGTTTGCAGAGTCCCGAGATCGGCTCATAGACTTGTCCGGCTCGGTCTCTAGTATTTCTAACTTACAACACAAGTTACATACTAATACCGGTTCACGGCTACAAGCCTTAGACCGGTTCTGGGCCTTAGGCCCTTACAAAATATCCTCATGGGCTTCTAGCATACTTGACTACTGATGAAGTTAACCCGGCCTCTCCTGGCCGGTTTACGCCCAGTAGTAATATCCCCAACATTAGGCCCCAGATTGATTTGAACAGGTTCATGTCAATCCTTAGTTAAAAACTTCATTCTTCAGCATCTTCTTGGTTGAACCGCCGTGATTTCATCTTCTCAGATTGTGGTGAACCGGCTTGACGTCATCTGTCATAGAGGATTATGTCTAACATCTTTTCATTAATGAGCCCGCAACAATCGAGGCGACAGCTCTGCTTCCAAACCTGCGGCTCCTTTATTTTCGCGCCTGACACACATATCTCTTTCCTTTATAAATAGACCGAAGGGTCATTTCCTTTTTTTTCCTTCGTGCCCCTCTGCTTCATCTTCCTCGCGCTGCCCAGCTTTGGAACTCCGCCGCCGCTGTCAACCTCTGCACCAGCCTTGGCCGCTGCATCACCCTGAACGTATCAGAGCATCACGGCGACCTTCCGCTTCTTCCTCCGCTCTGGTAAATCTTCTATCTTTTCACCATAGATCTGTTCTTAGGGTTTCCATGTTCTTCGGTGTTCATCGCTTGTTTCTTGCTCATATGATAACTGTCAGTTAAGTCTGTGGATCCTTGTTCTGCGTAGCGGTAGTTTTTTAGCATCCGCTGTTACCTGCGCATCTCAAGGTCTTAGATCTCCCTGCGTCTTTGCTCGTTGATTCAGTACCGTTCCATTCTATACCTTGAATATTTATTTCTGTTTTGAATACTCTTCAGATCCGAAACTGTAACAAGTTTCCGTGAAACCTGTTTTTGCACATCCACACTTGATTCATCCATGTTTCAGACCAGGCGGTTTAACTTTGTAGAGAAATTGACAACTCGGCATATACCATTAGTCCCCTTGTTCAACCACCAAGGTTCTTCCGGTTTATGTATTGCCATCTTGTAGAACTCCGGTTTATAAGCAACTTCTTCCGGTTTAACACTGAATGTATCAATCTATAGCCTTCCAACATATTCTTGAACCGGTATTATCGCCTTGCAGATTGCATCATGGCCAAGCAAGTGTATGAGTGCAACTGGTTCCTTCTCGAGTAATCAAACTCAATCGATAACTTAGTCCGCACCGCGCTTTAGGCAAAAAGATGACATTCATCGGAGGGTCCTCGCCCGTAAAGTTCTCCCAACCCAAGGATGGAGAAGTTGTTGTTTTTGTTGACCACTTAGCCCGGGCTTCGTCCGCCTGGTTCAAAATTATATCGGGATGTCTTGGCTAGCTTCCAATCGGCCCACAAGATATTGGCCCCAATTCCATAACCAATATCTCGCTATTTTCAAGTGCTCTGTGAGGTGTTCTTTCAAGAGGAGCCCACAGTTGAATTGTTCAGAGATTGCTTCCATATAAACCGCCGCACTGAGTTTTCTGACGGTCCCAACACTGATTTGGGTGGTGTGCCGATCCAGAAGCGGAAAGAGGTCATTTACCCTCACGCCAAACTACACAACCGTCCAAAAGAGTGGAATTTAACATGGTTTTACTGCAAAGATACCTCCCCTGAGGGAGAAAATCCCTTACCGGGTTACCGTCCGGAGCGGCTAAGCAACACACATCCCCTCCCTCACAGATTGACTGCTAAGGAGAGAAGCAAATATGCCCCTCAACTATCCAAGCTCCGGGCCTTCATGGCCATCGGGTTGACAGGAACCGACCTTGCTCGTTGTTGGATATCTTGGAGTATACTGCCCCTCAGCCTGCGCTCCAGTTTGATGTGCAAATACACAGAAGATGTGAAAGACCCTCTACGGCATATTGAGATCCAGCTAACAGACGATGAGGTCACTGAGGCTATCAAGAGGATGCTGAACGAACAGGAAGCTGCTTGCGCCCAAACCGGCCTGGCTCCCTTCTCTGTCATTAATAAACCGCCAGCCGTAAGACTCATACCTTTATAAAATCTGATTATGTTCAAATACTCTTTGTTGATGTTAACATCTTTCAAACAGGGCGATGATCCATTTTGGAGCAGGAAGACTCCACAAGAGAAACCGGTGGCAATAACCCGCCCAAGACCAAAGTTGTGAAGAAACCAGCAAATAGAAAGAAAACCACTGCCTCCTCCGATCCACCAGCTGACGATGATGTGGGTAATCCGGACCTTGTGGTAGAACTTGACTCACTTGGTCTATTTTTTACACACCTTATTGATAATGATTATTGCCAGGATGATGCTGAAGCTAGTCATGCTGATGCTGTAGAGGTAATCGCTCTTTCTTCCGATTCAAACCCTTTACCTTCAGTAAAAATCCGTCGGGCAAACCGGAAAGTTAAATGTTCTCATCCTCCTGCTTACTTGGATCGAAAAATTCTTATGAAGACACAACAACATGAAGCTCGTCGCGCAACCCGGCACAGCGGCCAGGTAGTCACCTCCACCGGTTTACCGAACAGTCCGGTTTGGAAATGTTGTTTAGAGGTCTCTAACTGTTTCGTCAATGCTTATCCTAAAGCGGGCTGCTTTCGTCAACCTCTTAATCCATCTGACTCCGATTATCAGGTGACTTCTCATTCCTCCTCTGGCGAGTCGACGGGCACCCAACTCCCACCCCTCAAGACAGTGCTTGGGTGAGCCATATTTCTGATAATGCTATTTAATATACCACTTTCAATGCTCATTGGACTGATTCGTCTTTTCTCTTTCAGGGCCAAGCCAAGGCCAAGCAAGAAAGCTCGCCTGGAAAAAGCGGCAGAGGACGATATTCCTAAACCGACCAATATACCCAATCCTGAAGAACACAACCAGGATGATGTGCTGAACAATCCACCACTGCAAGATCATGACATTACTGTTGAAGAAGCATATGTTGATGCCACAGGCCCTTCAAATCAATCCACAAGTCCTGCACAAACCGACAAGACAGCAAGTCCACCCAAGCAGATTTGATAAACCGCGACCCTAAAGGCGAACCGGCGGCCAAGGATGACGATGTTGTGATTATCGGCTTTGGCCATTTCGAGCCAGTAATCCTGTCGCTTTGTCCAAGCATACCGCTAAGGATGAATTCACTGCGTTTGGTAAAGGCAAGTGGAATGCCGATTTGGCAACTTATGCCGCTTTGAATCCATTAAGATCTTCATTCCGTTATCTCAACGGTTATATACCAGCGTGACTATGAAGCCGGCCGGTGAACATGATGAAGGACAAATATGAGGTAAACTCCATATCACTTTCTACTTGTATATTGCAAACTGTCATCTCTGATAGCCCCCAAGTGACGGTTTAAATATATCAACTTAAACCGGGACTTCCAAATATAATCCTGAACACATCTGTACTTTTGGAAAGTAGCCCCCAAGGTCCGGTTCAACTTAATGTAGTTAAACCGGGTCTTGTACATCATAAGAATTCCAGCGTTACTCAAAGACAGAGCAAATATGCATTAGCCCCCAAGTGCCAAGTTGAATACTTGTATTGAGCTTGGGATTTTATATATAATTTGTAGGATGAAGAGCAAATATGCATTAGCCCCCAAGTACCAAGGGTAGAACTTATGGGTTGGTACTTCAACTCTGCATCTTAATCCTTATCAAATGATTATCTGTATGTAGGCTGATGTGAACAAGAAAAATAGTCAAATCTCTGATCTTCAAGAAAATCTGTAATCCCAGCAAGCTGAAACTTCCAAAGCAAAGGACGAATTAACCAACGCTTTAAGCGCCATGGAAAAGCTTAAGGAGGGCTTCAACAAGGAGCGGGCGGATTGGGCCACTGAAAAGGCCGCTTTAACTCAATGGGCAGAACATGCTGAAGCTGCCCTTAAACCGGTGGTGGATGAACTGACTAGTGTAAAGCGGCAAGTACATGCCATGACCGCTGCTCTCTTTGGTAAGCCTGTTTTGACTTCTGCCGTAATAAGTCCTTCTCATAAAATTGCCGGTTTAATAACCCTTTGAATGATACAGGGACACGTATTGGCCACTTGGGATCAGACGTGCGGAAAAAATTGAAAGCTTCTTATACATTGATAGAGCAACTCTATACCGGCGCGCAACGGATCATCAACACCGCTTCTCACAACAACCCGGCCCCAACCTTGATCCAGGATACACTTAAAAGATTGTCAATGCTTCCTGCCCGGTTTGAAGAATTAAAGAAATATGCTGCTAGAATCGGCGCCATAAATGCCTTAATCTGGGCCAAAGCGTGGGTGCCGGATTTTTTTCCTGTTGAAGCGGTCCAAGGTTTTCCAAGCTTGAAGGAAGACGGGACGGAATTCAACGAAGAAGATATTAGAGCTATAAACCGGGAGGTGCGCCCTTTGGCCTGTCAGCTGGTTGAAGAGGCAAATCTGTCTCACTATCAGGCCTAGTATGATGGAGAAAATAAACGAGTGTCTGCACCGATTCCTAAAGCGGAGAATCTTATACCGCCAATCCGTAAGCATACTTACGCTCCTGATATTGAACCGTCGTTGCTGATCAATGATTAAGCTATATTCCAAGCATTAATGGAATCGATCGACGATCGTTTATTTCAGCCACCGGTAGGGAATCGGTTGAAGCGGCGCAGATGATCCGCAACCATCGTGCCAAGTCGGCGATCAAGCATAAACCGGAGGCCGGTTTACAAGATCGCTTCCTTATGTTATGCCAAGAACAATTATGTTATCTGGGCACTGTGTTGCCTTGTAATAGACTAGCTGCCACACTTTGTGTTGATATGCCTTTGTGCATACGTATTGCAACTTATGTTTTTGTCGAATCATCAACCTTAAACTGTTATCTGCAGCGAAAAATTTAAAACGCCATTGTGGTTGTACCACTAGGCGGGTCATCATATCCATGTATATGAAACTAAAGATAATACTTTAGATAAAACATAAAATATGAGAATATATGATACCTGCCATCATAGGGCATGAAGTTGGTTGTGCCAATCTTGAAGCGAAGTTGTAAGAAAACCCGCTCTGCTGAAGGAGAAAACCGCTCCTGTGTACATAGGGTCGGTTTACCAGGTAAACCATTCTGGGTTAAGATGAACACCGGTGTTACTCCATAATAGGATGTTTATCAAAAAATCAAATCGGGCAAAAGTGTCTCCGGATGAAAAATAAGCCGTATCCCGTCAACTGATAGCCGACTCGGTTTAACAATTATCGGTTTAAGAACACAACAAGAGAAATATGCAAAAAGACAAACAAATTGCAAGCAAAGGTAAAGACAAAAACCTTTGCGGAAAAAGGCTGTTTGAGCCGATCAAGTGGCATTACCATGGTCGGACACGACCAAGCCCCCAATAGGCGAAGCTATGGTTCATGTCAGCCAGTCCCCAATGATGCAAAGGGCATTACGCCGATCAAGAGGTGTAGCGATGGTTCAGGTTCACCAAGCCCCAAGTGATTCTGTGGCCTTAGGCCGACCAAGAGGCATGACTGGTTCAGACGTGACCAAGTCCCCAAGTGATCTCGTGGCTTTACTTTGTCAAAAGGTGTTGCATTGGTTCGACACCACCAAGCCCCCAAGTGACATAATATAAAGCTTTGTTAAAAGCTAACTCAAGGGTAAACCGGAGACCGCTTTAAGATAAAAACTCCGTAACCACTCATGATGTAAAAATAACAGAGACCCTGCTTTAGCTAAGGCTCCGGTTTATTGTATTGATCATAATATATACATTGTCATAATATGTACATAAGTAAAGCCTATGGCTTAAGTATAGTAGGGCCGAAGATGAGCTATGTTCCACGGCCTGTTGGTCTCCTCCTCTGATGTACATGATTCTTTATACTCTCGAATATCAATCAGATAGTACGACCCGTTGTGCAGATTCTTGCTGACCACGAAAGGTCCTTCCCAAGGTGGGGATAGCTTGTGCATATCAGTCTAGTCTTGAATTAGCCGGAGCACCAAATCTCCTTCTTGAAAGGTTCTGGTTCTAACTCGGCGACTGTGATAGCGACGAAGATCCTGCTGGTAAATCGCCGACCGGGCAGCTGCAATGTCACGCTCCTCATCCAACAGGTCCAAAGCGTCTTGCCGAGCTACCTCGTTGTCCGCTTCAACATAAGCTGCTACACGAGGTGAGTCATGACGGATATCACTGGGGAGAACCGCCTCCACTCCATAGACCATGAAGAACGGTGTGTATCCTGTCGATCTGTTGGGTGTAGTGTTGATGCTCCATAACACAGATGGTAACTCCTCAACCCAACAACCCGGCGTCCGCTGCAAAGGAACCATAAGCCGGGGTTTGATGCCTCATAAGATCTCCTGGTTAGCTCTCTCTGCTTGGCCATTGGACTGTGGGTGAGCCATGAAACGTCAAGCTGGATGTGCTCACATTCACAGAACTCCTTCATAGCACCCTTAGGCAGATTGGTACCATTATCAGTAATGATACTGTGTGGAAAGCCGAACCGGAAAATCACCTTCTTAATGAATTGAACCGCCGTGGCTGCATCACACTTGCTGACGGGCTCCGCTTCTACCCACTTTGTAAATTTGTCAACCGCCACCAAAAGGTGGGTCTTCTTATCCTTGGACCGTTTGAAAGGCCCGACCATATCCAGCCCCCAAGTCACAAACGGCCAAGTAATTGGAATCATCCTCAATTCTTGAGCCGACACATGAGCGCGTCTTGAGAACTTCTGACAGCCGTCACATCGCCTAACCAGGTCCTCCGCATCAGCATGAGCAGTCAACCAATAGAAACCGTGACGAAATGCCTTAGCCACCAGAGATTTTGAACCGGCGTGGTGACCACAATCTCCTTCGTGGATTTCGCGCAAGATCTCACAACCTTCCTCCGGCGACACACAACGTTGAAATGCTCCTGATACACTGCAATGATGCAACTCGCCATTGACAATAGTCATGGACTTGGATCGCCGGATTATCTATCTGGCCAGCGTCTCATCCTCTGGTAACTCGCCCCGGTTCATGTACGCAAGGTAAGGAACCGTCCAATCCAGAATGACATGCAGAGCCGCCACCAACTGAGCCTCCGGATCAGGAATAGCCAAATCCTCTTCGCCAAGGAGCTTGACCGACGGGTTGTGCAGAACATCTAAGAAGACATTAGGCGGGACCGGTTTACGCTAAGAGCCCAGCCGGCTTAAAGCATCCGCCGCTTCGTTCTTCTGTCTATCCACATGATCCACCTGATATCCCTTGAAGTGGCCTGCAATGATATCCACCTCACGGCGGTAGGCTGCCATGAGCGGGTCCTTAGAATCCCAAGTACCAGACACTTTTTGGGCCACCAGGTCTAAGTCACCGAAGCACTTGACTCGCCTAACATTCATCTCCTTAGCCATCCGGAGACCGTGGAGTAAAGCTTCATACTCAGCTGCATTGTTAGTACAAGGAACATTAAGCGGAGAACATAATGTAACTTATCACCTCGTGGGAAGTTAACACGACTCCAGCCCCGAGCCTCCAATTGCTCGGACCCATCAAAATGAATAGTCCAATAGGTGTGATCCGCCTTTCTTCAGTGCTCGTAGTCCGCCCAATCATTGATGAAATCCACAAGTGCTTGAGACATGATCGCCGTCCGAGGCACGATTTCAAACCATGCGCCCAAGCTCTATAGCCCACTTGGCAATCCGCCGCTTGCCTCCCTGTTTTGAATTATATCTCCCAAAGGAGCAGAGCTGACCACTCGATGGGATGTCCTCGAAGTATTGCTTAAGCTTCCGGCTTGCCATGAAAACTCCATACACCAGCTTCTGCCAATGCGGGTATCTTTGCTTGGACTCAATAAGCACCTCGCTGCTATAGTAAACCGGATACTCCTTACCTACCTCCTTGCGCTCTACCACAATAGCTACACTGACTGCACGAGCATTAGCTGCCACATAAAGTAGCAACGGCTCTTTGTCAATCGGAGCAGCAAGAACAAAGCGGATTATTAGCTGCCGCTTTAAATCCTCCAATGCTTTATCGCGGCGGACTCGCATAAAGGGATCCGCTTTTTCAGATTCGATACAAAGGTATCGCCTTCTCTCCGAGGCGACTGATAAACCGGCTCAACGCGGCAATCTGGCCTGCCAAGCGCTGGACATCATTGATACATTTTGGTTTAGCCAGAGAGGTGATAGCTGTGATCTTCTCCGGGTTAGCCTCAATTCCCCTGTTGGACACCAGAAAACCCAATAACTTTCCTGCCGGTACACCAAAAACGCACTTGGCCGGATTGAGCATTATCTTGTACGTCCATAGGTTATCAAAGGTTTCCTTCAGATCATTAACCAGAGTCTCCTTCTCCCTTGACTTAACCACAATATCATCCACATAGGCATGCACATTACGGCCTATCTGTTTATGAAGGCAGTTCTGTACACACCGTTGATAAGTTGCCTGGGCACTCTTGAGCCCAAAGGGCATAGAGACATAGTAGAAGGCTCCTAAAGGAGTAATGAACGCTGTCTTCTCCTGGTCCTTAACTGCCATCTTAATATGATGATAACCAGCATATGCATCCAGAAAACTCAAACGCTCACAACCCGCCGTAGCATCAACAATCTGATCAATGCGGGGGAGGGCAAAGGATCTCTCGACAAGCCTTGTTAAGATCTCAGATAATCCACACATACGCGCCAGTGCCGTTCTTCTTAAGGACCAGACCGGATTAGCCAGCCATTTAGGATGGAACACTTCAACAATAAAGCCAGCCGCTAAGAGCCTCGCCGTTCCTCCAATAGCTTTGCGCCTTTCTTCGTTGAACCGCGGAGAAACTGTTTCACCGGTTTGTACTTGGGATCAACATTAAGAGTGTGCTCAGCGAGTTCCCTCAGTACACCGGCATGTCGAAGGCTTCCATGCAAAATGTCCCGTTCTCACGGATGAACTCGATGAGCGCGCTTTCCTATTTCGGATCCAAGTTGGTACTGATACTAAACTGCTTGGACGAATCGCCAGGTACGAAGTCAACAAGCTTGGTTTTAGCTGCCGATTTGAACTTTAGAGCCGGATCATGCTCTGTGGTTGGCTTTTTCAACGGAGTCATGTCAGCCGGATCAACATTATCCTTGTAATACTTCAACTCTTCCGTGGCACAAACCGACTCTGCATAGGCCGCATCACCTTCTTCACACTCCAAGGCAATCTTGCGACTTCCATGAATGGTTATGGTCCCCTTGTGACCCGGCATCTTGAGCTGTAGATAAATATAACAGGGTCGTGCCATAAACTTGGCATAAGCCGGCTGCCCAAACAAAGCGTGGTACGGGCTCCGGATCTTAACCACCTCAAAAACCAATGTTTCTGACCTGGAATCATGATCATCTCCAAAGGCCACCTCCAGAGCTATCTTGCCAACAGGATATGCTGACTTGCCAGGTACCACACCATGGAACACCGTATTGGACGGTTTAAGATTCTTGTCTGTTAGCCCCATACGACGGAAGGTTTCATAGTACAAGATATTAATGCTGCTTCCTCCATCCATGAGCACCTTAGTGAACTTATAACCTCCCACCTGAGGTGCCACCACTAACGCTTAGCTGACCGGATTGTCAACCCGGGCGGTGATCCTCTCTGCCCATATGATTGGCTGTTCGACCAGCGTAAATAACGAGGCACGACCAGTTCAACAGAATTCACCGCCCGCCAGAAGCTTCGTCTCGCTTATCCAAGCTAGTGGTGAATACATGATATTGCCCACTATTCAACTGTTTTGGATGGCTCTGATAACCCGACTGTTGTTGCTGCTGGTTGTAACCACCCTGGCTATTTTGATTGTTTTGATTGTTATGTCCACCCTGATCTCCATTGAAGCCTGAACCGGCATTTCCTCCACCGTGACCCGGCCTATGGAATCCGGATCCTGAGCCACCACCTGATCCGTGATCATACCGGAAAGCATTAGAATTTTGAACTCCTGCATAATATAACAATCCTTCCAAAGGTGGGTGGCTGGCGCCTTCGTTCCCGTGCTTCGACAGGCTGGTTTAATAGATAAGTCACGCGGTCCGGATTGGGACTTGGAGCTCCACCACGATTCGGCGGTTTGCCCTTCCGTCGCTGACCCCTGTCCTGTGCGTTGGTTTTAGCCACAAAGTCCATGCTACCATCCGCTTTACACTTGCCTCTGTTACCATGACCTGCCGTGTTGTGCTGCTGCCCCCTGGAGTTGCTGTTCTTCTTTCCCTTCCCTGTCTTGTCATCATCAGACTCGGGATCCTTGGTACCATCAGAATCAGCATACTTCACTAACGCAGTCATGAGGGTTCCCATATCGTTGCAATGGCGCTTCATCCTTCCCAATTTCAACTTCAGAGGTTTAAACCGGCAGTTGCTTTCCAAAGTTATAACCGCGGAGTCGGCGTTGATACGGTCTGAGGAGTGCAAAATTTCCGAGACTCGGCGTACCCAGCGGGTTGTTGACTCTCCTTCCTCCTGGACATAGGCCGCTAAGTCCACTATCGACATGGGCTGTTTACATGTATCCTTGAAATTCTGGATAAACCGGGCTCGCAACTGGGCCCATTAACTGATAGAATTGGCTGGTAAGCTCTTTAACCAAATAGGGATGTCCCTTCAAGCATCATGGTAAAATACTTTGCACATGCCGCTTCATCTACATCAAGCATCTCCATGGCCATCTCATAACTCTCTACCCATGCTTCCGGAGACAAATCAGTCGTGTAATTTGGTACCTTGCGTGGCCCTTGAAATCCTTGGGCAGGCGCACATTGCGTAAAGCGGGGACAAGACAAGGCACTCCCAAAGAACTAGAAGTAACCCCTGGCTCAATTGTGGTGGTTGGACGAACCGGCGTAAGTTGACGAGCCTCATGCTGCGCTGCTAACTCGGCGTCCATGCGCGCTCGGGCCCGATCCACCACTTCCTGAGCATCAGCTGCCGGGTTATGGCCACGGGGCGCTTCATGGTTTCGTGCATTACTGGATACGGCCGGTTCATCCATTCGCCTGCTATAACTCCGGCTTGGACGGGGGGTGGAATGAATTCGGTCACGGCTGTATGAATATGCTTCCTGCTGAACCAAAGCTGTTCGAACAAGTTCCTTAACCCGGCGTGTCTCCACCGCTATGGAGAATCACCTTCAATTGGGATGGCCTCCACCGTGAAGCAAAGAGCGATAAGATTGTCCATTGATTGGAATAGTGACCGAGGCATCCGGACAGGCTGAGGTATGATGTTATTCTGCCGAGGCGGCTCCATCAGCGTGAGGTTGAACCGGCGCACCTGCTCTGTGCCTCCGCCTCGTTTAACCACGGCGGTTACTAGTCCCTGCTCCCGGGTGTTAAAGAGGTTTCGCCATCGAAGACCGCTTGCGAAGCGAGACCGATGCTTCCTTCAGGACTTCATGCGATGCATTCTGGTCTAGCATAAGCCTATAGGCCTGCGCGTCCAAAGCGGCCCGCTCCGCGACCATCCTGTTGTTCTCAGCTGCCAAATCGGCCTTGGCCTGAGTGATCTGTTCCCTCACTTTTGCAATCTCCACATTGTGGGCGTCGTGATCCGCCGGGTTAGCTTCTGCCAAGCACAGCCAATGCATCAAACAGATCAGATAAAACTTGAGCCGGCGGGCGCACAGAGCCTTCTGCCCCGGCCGCTGCCGCCGCTGCTGATCTGGAGAACATTGCTGCTGTAGTCGAAGAGTGGATTGCCGCCTGTGTACCGGCCATGAATATCCCAACCCGATTGGGCAGATCAGAGGGGTCCGGAATACTATCGCCATCGGAACAGCCCCCAATCTGACCGTCCTGTAGCTGATAAATTGATTCGGTTTCTCCGGTCGAGGATTCGTCGCCGGAATAGAAGATGGTCTCGCCACCAGATGCCGATCCACCTTCATACTATCCTCCGTGGATGATTCCCATGAAGGAACGCTTCACGGCCAGTTTAACCTGGGTAGATCTCGCACGCTGAGCCGTTTCGACGAGGTCGGTGCAGATGTCCGGCTCAGGGCCCGATTCACCGATCTTGCCAATGAAGACGTGTATGCCACAAAGGGGACCCGATACCGTACTCAATCGAGTCGGCCTCGGGCCCCAAACTGAATCGTCGACAGAGCTTGCCGCGACGACTCTTGGTCATCCGCCCACGGCGAACCCTTGAGTCCTTCAAGTTGCCCTCCAAGAACTTGAAACCATCGTGCGATAGCCCCACGGTGGGCGCCAACTGTCGGGTTTTGTCACGCGATGTCCTCATGAAAGGACTTAGTCGTGGAGCCATCGCTACGGGTTAGCTTAAAGGGGTTAAAACGGACACAAGGACGCAAGAGAGTTTATACTAGTTCGGCCCCTTCTATGAAGGTAAAAGCCTATGTCTAGTTGTGATGGAATTGATGGGGGTTTCGATGACTACAGAGCAAACAAGCTTCGCCTAAGTCTTGAGTTGTTGTCTGTTCTCCTGAATCGCCGCTGGGTCGCCCCCTTATATACATGGGTGACGCCCGTCGGTTTGCAGAGTCCCGACACTAGCTCATAGACGTGTCCAGTTCGGTCTCTAGTATTTCTAACTTACAACACAAGTTACGTACTAATACCAGTTCATGGCTACAAGCCTTAGACCGGTTCTGGGCCTTAGGCCCTTACAGAATTTCCTCATGGGCTTCTAGCATACTTGACTACTGATGAAGTTAACCCGGCCTCTCCTGGCCGGTTTACGCCCAGTACTAATATCCCCAACACTTGGTATGTTGACTTTTGCGTAGACCTCCCCGGCAACGGCGCCAGAAATCCTTCTTGCTACCTCTTGAGCACTGCGTTGGTTTTCCCTTGAAGAGGAAAGGGTGATACAGCATAGTAGCGTAAGTATTTCCCTCAGTTTTTGAGAACCAAGGTATCAATCTAGTAGGAGGCTACACGCGAGTCCCTCGCACCTACACAAACAAATAAATCATCGCAACCAACATGATAAGGGGTTGTCAATCCCTACGCGGTCACTTATGAGAGTGAGATCTGATATATATGATAGAATAATATTTTTGGTATTTTTCTGATAAAGATGCAATGTAAAATAAAAGCAAAGTAAAAAAGCAACGGAAATAACTAAGTGTTGAAAGATTAATATGATGAAGATAGACCCGGGGGCCATAGGTTTCACTAGTGGCTTCTCTCAAGAGCATAAGTATTTTACGGTGGGTGAACAAATTACTGATGAGCAATTGACAGAATTGAGCATAGTTATGAGAATATCTAGGTATGATCATGTATATAGGCATCATGTTCGAGACAAGTAGACCGACTCCTGCTTGCATCTACTACTATTACTCCACACATCGACCGCTATCCAGCATGCATCTAGAGTATTAAGTTCATAAGAGCAGAGTAACGCCTTAAGCAAGATGACATGATGTAGAGGGATAAATTCATGCAATATGATAAAAAAAAACCCCATCTTGTTATCCTCGATGGGAACAATAAAATATGTGCCTTGCTGCCCCTACTGTCACTGGGAAAGGACACCGCAAGATTGAACCCAAAGCTAAGCACTTCTCCCATTGCAAGAAAGATCAATCTAGTAGGCCAAACCAAACTGATAATTCGAAGAGACTTGCAAAGATAAGAAATCATACATAAAAGAATTCAGAGAAGATTCAATTATTGTTCATAGATAAACTTGATCATAAACCCAAAATTCATCGGTCTCAACAAACACACCGTAAAAGAAGATTACATCGAATAGATCTCCACAAGAGAGGGGGAGAACATTGTATTGAGATCCAAAAAGAGAAAAAATCCATCTAGCTAATAACTATGGACCCGAAGGTCTGAGGTAAACTACTCACACTTCATCGGAGAGGCTATGGTGTCGATGTAGAAGCCCTCCGTGATGGATGCCCCCTCCGGCGGAGCTCCGGAACAGGCCCCAAGATGGGTCTCATGGGTACAGAAGGTTGCGGCTGTGGAATTAGGTTTTTGGTTCCGTATCTGATCGTTTGGGGGTACGTAGGTATATATAGGAGGAAGGAGTACGTCGGTGGAGCAACATGGGGCCCACGAGGGTGGAGGGCGCGCCCAGGGGGGTAGGCGCACCCCCCTACCTCGTGGCTTCCTGCTTTGTTTCTTGACGTAGGGTCCAAGTCCTCTGGATCATGTTCGTTCCAAAAATCACGTTCCCGAAGGTTTCATTCCGCTTGGACTCCGCTTGATATTCTTTTTCACTGAAACTCAAATAGGCAAAAAACAGCAATTCTGGTCTGGGCCTCCGGTTAATGGGTTAGTCCCAAAAATAATATAAAAGTGAATAATAAAGCCCAATAATGTCCAAAACAGAAGATAATATAGCATGGAACAATCAAGAATTGTAGATACGTTGGAGACGTATCACGGCACCACACCAACGGTAGCGGGTTGCGATGAGCAACCGGCTGTGGTGCGTGTGCCGCCGGTGGTGTGATGAGACCCACAGGCGTTGGTACGGGTGGCGACTTGGCGCATATGTGGTTATTGCCTGCTGAAGAGCAGGTGGACGAGCAGCCAGCGGACATGGTTGCTGCGACCAGAGCTTCTGATGCTAGGCAGAGTAAGTAGAGAAGAGGAGAAGCGAATGTTGGATGTGTCAGTTTCATTACTTGCAGAGTAGCATAGCACCATATATAGTCATAGTCTAGGTTTGGATTCGAACCAGCTACAGGAGCACGTCTCTCTTTTTTTCTAAAACTCAGCGACGTCTCTTTACTGGTACACTAACTTGTTCTGTATGCCTGCTCAAGTCTTTGATTTTCTTTCTTGTTTTTTTGCAAGGAAGGAAGGAGGACAAAATTGAGAGTTCTTGGGACTTGAACTAAAGACCTCTCGGTTGAAAACCAACGGTGCTAGTCACTTATATGGCGAACGTTACCTGGGAGGAGGACGGCAGACAAACGCATTTTCCTTGCTGTTTTAGTTGCGATGCAAGATCGGACAGTCGCAGTTTCGGGAATGTCATCAGGCGAATGAGCCCAGTTTTTCTTTTCTTCCTATATATAAGAAAGTATGCTACTTGGTGTCGGCTTAGTCAACAAACGATTGTGCCAACCTTGACCGTTGGATTGACATTCAACGTCTGTCGTGTTTCATCAGTCTCTTCTTCCTCCAGCCGCAAAAGCCAAACCGGCGCCAGCGGGACCGCCTGCTCCCGCCTCCCACGGCTGGTTGTGCTGCCGCGCATGCATCGTGGCTACATCGCACCCTAAAATTCTATGCATCTTCCCCGGCTCCTGTTCGTTCCCCTCCGAGGCCTCACCATCGTCCTCCGCCTTGGTTCGCTTGCCGCGGCGCAACCCTCCGTTGTTGTCAACATGGTAAACAACCGAGAGGAATAAGGTAGATGATTGTACATGGTGAGGATGACAGTAGGGACCCAACAGCGCGCACAGTTTTTTTTCAGGACGGAGAAGGGTATCAACTGGGTTGTGCGGGAGCTATGGCCCATCTAGCCCAGGCTTTTATTTCATATGATTAACACATGACCAGCCCATCTTGTTTTTTCCTTTCTGAAAATGGCTAGCCCAGCTATTTTGTTTTTTGCAGAATAACCAACGTAGGCCTACTTGCTTTTCTACGCCCAGCTGGGCCGGAAATGTTTCTAGACGAGGAGGGATGCATTCGGGCTTGCCTAGAAAATGGGATATAAGTAATAATAATGAAGGAAATGTGCCCTAGAGGCAATAATAAAGTTGTTATTTATATTTCCTTATATCATGATAAATGTTTATTATTCATGCTAGAATTGTATTAACCGGAAACTTAGTACATTTGTGAATACATAGACAAACAGAGTGTCCCTAGTATGCCTCTACTTGACTAGCTTGTTTATCAAATATGGTTATGTTTCCTAGCCATAGACATGTGTTGTCATTTGATGAACGGGGTCACACCATTAGAGAATGATGTGATGGACAAGACCCATGCGTTAGCTTAGCACTATGATCGTTTAGTTTATTGCTATTGCTTTCTTCATGACTTATACATGTTCCTCTGACTATGAGATTATGAAACTCCCGAATACCGGAGGAACACTTAGTGTGCTATCAAACGTCACAACGTAACTGGGTGATTATAAAGATGCTCTACATGTGTCTCCGATGGTGTTTGTTGAGTTGGCATAGATCGAGATTAGGATTTGTCACTCCGATTGTCGGAGAGGTATCTCTGGGCCCTCTCAGTAACGCACATCACAATAAGCCTTGCAAGCAATGTGACTAATGAGTTAGTTGTGGGATGATGCATTACGGAACGAGTAAAGAGACTTGCCAGTAACGAGATTGAACTAGGTATGGTGATACCAACGATCGAATCTCAGGCAAGTAACATACCGATGACAAAGGGAACAACATATGCTGTTATGCGGTTTGACCAATAAAGATCTTTGTAGAATATGTAGGATCCAATATGAGCATCCAGGTTCCGCTATTGGTTATTGACCGGAGAGGTGTCTCGGTCATGTTTACATAGTTCTTGAACCCGTAGGGTCCGCACGCTTAACGTTCGATGATGATTGGTATTATGAGTTTATGTGATTTGATGTACCGAAGGTTGTTCGGAGTCCCGGATGAGATCATGGACATGACGAGGAGTCTCAAAATGGTCGAGAGGTAAAGATCGATATATTGTAAGGCTATATTCGGACATCGGAAAGGTTCCGAGTGATTCGGGTATTTTTTGTATTACCAGAGAGTTACGGGAATTCGCCAAGGGAAGTAGTGGGCCTTAATGGGCCATACAGGAAAGGAGAGAAGGGCCTCAAGGGGTGGTCGCGCGCCACCCCATGGGCTGGTCCGAATTGGACTAGGACGGGGCGGCGCCCCCCTCCTTCCTTCTCCCCTCTTCCTCCTTCCCTTCCTTCTCCAAGTTGGAATAGGAAAGGGGGGCTGAATCCTAATTGGACCGGGAGTCCAAGTAGGACTCCCCCCTTTGGCGCGCCCCCCCTTGGGCAGGCCTCCTCTTCCCCCCTCCTTTATATATGTGGGACGGGGGCACCGCAAAGACACACAAGTTGATCTTTAGCCGTGTGCGGTGCCCCTTCCACAGTTTTACACCTCGGTCATATCGTTGTAATGCTTAGGTGAAGCCCTGCGCCGGTAACTTCATCATCACCATCACCACACCATCGTGCTGATGAAACTCTTCCTCGACCTCAGCTGGATCAAGAGTTCGTGGGACGTCACCGAGCTGAACGTGTGCAGATCGCGGAGGTGTCGTGCGTTCGGTACTTGATCTGTTGGATCATGAAGACGTTCAACTACATCAACCGCGTTACTAAACGCTTCTGCTTTCGTTCTATGAGGGTACGTGGACACACTCTCCCCGCTCGTTGCTATGCTTCTCCTAGATAGATCTTGCGTGATCATAGGCAAATTTTTGATACTACGTTCCCCAACAGTGGTATCAGAGCCAGGTCTATGTGTAGATGTTATATGCACGAGTAGAACACAAAGAGTTGTGGGCGATAATAGTCATACTGCTTACCAGCCTGCCATACTTTGATTCGGCGGTATTGTTGGATGAAGCGGCCCAGACCAACATTACATGACCGCGTTCATGAGACTGGTTCTACCGCCATGCTTCGCACACAGGTGGCTAGTGGCTGTCTGTTTCTCCAGCTTTAGTTGAATCGAGTTTGACTACGCCCGGTCCTTGTTGAAGGTTAAAACAACACACTTGATGAAAAATCTTTGTGGTTTTGATGCGTAGGTAAGAACGGTTCTTGCTAGAAGCCCGTAGCAACCACGTAAAACTTGCAACAACAAAGTAGAGGACGTCTAACTTGTTTTTGCAGGGCTTGCTGTGATGTGGTATGGTCAAGACGTGATGATATATAAATTGTTATATGAGATGATCATGTTTTGTCACAGTTACAGTCAACTGGCAGGAACCATATGGTTGTCGCTTTATTGTATGAACTGCAATTGCCATGTAATTGATTTACTTTATCACTAAGCGGTAGCGATAGTCGTAGAAGCAATAGTTGGCGAGACGACAGCGATGCTTCGATGAAGATCAAGGTGTCAAGCCGGAGACGATGGTGATCATGATGGTGCTTTGGAGATGGAGATCAAAGGCACAAGATGATGATGGCCATATCATATCACTTATATTGATTGCATGTGATGTTTATCCTTTATGCATCTTATATTTTTAGTACGGCGGTAGCATTATAAGATGATCTCTCACTAAATTTCAAGGTACAAGTGTTCTCCCTGAGTATGCACCGTTATGACAGTTCATCGTACCGAGACACCACGTGATGATCGGGTGTGCTAAGCTCTACGTTCACATACAACGGGTGCAAGCCAGTTTTGCACACACATAATAGTCAGGTTAAATATGAAGAGCCTAGCATACGCAGATATGGCCTCGGAACATTGAGATTGAAAGGTCGAGCGTGAATCATATAGTAGATATGATCAACATAGTGATGTTCACCATTGAAAACTACTCCATCTTACGTGATGATCAGACATGGTTTAGTTGATATGGATCACGTGATCACTTAGATGATTAGAGGGATGTCTATCTAAGTGGGAGTTCTTAAGTAATATGATTAATTGAACTTTAATTTATCATGAACTTAGTCCAGATAGTATTTGCATAACTATGTTGTAGATCAATAGATCGCGATGTAGCTCCCCGTTTATTTTTGATATGTTCCTAGAGAAAAACTATGTTGAAAGGTGATAGTAGAAATGATGCGGACTAGGTCCGTGATCTGAGGATTATCCTCATTGCTACACAGAAGAATTATGTTCTTGATGCACCGCTAGGTGATAGACCTATTGCAGGAGCAGATGCAGACGTTATGAACATTTGGCAAGCTCGGTATGATAAATACTTGATAGTTTAGTGCGCCATGCTTTACGGCTTAGAACCGGGACTTCAAAAACGTTTTGAACGCCATGGAGCATATAAGATGTTCCAAGAGCTGAAATTGGTATTTCATACTCATGCTCGAGTCAAGAGGTATGAGACCTCTGGCAAGGTCTTTGCCTACAAGATGGAGGAGCATAGCTCAACCAGTGAGCATGTGCTCAGAATGTCTGAGTACTACAATCGCTTGAATCAAGTGGGAGTTAATCTTCCAAATAAGATAGTGATTGACAGAGTTCTCTAGTCACTATCACCAAGTTACTGGAACTACGTGATGAACTATAATATGCAAGGGACGACAAAAACAATTCCCGAGCTCCTCGTGATGCTGAAATCGACGAAGGTAGAAATCAAGAAAATCATCAAATGTTGATGGTTGACAAGACCACTAGTTTCAAGTAAAACGGAAAGGGAAAGAAAGGGAACTTCAAGAAGAATGGCAAGCAAGTTGCCACTCCCATGAAGAAGCCCAAAGCTAGACCCAAGCCTGAAATAGAGTGCTTCTAGTGCAAAGGAAATGGTCACTGGAAGCACTGGAAGCGGAACTGCCCCAAATACTTGGCGGATAAGAAGGATGGCAATGTGAACAAAAGTATATATGATATACATGATATTGATGTGTACTTTACTAGTGTTCATAGTAGCCCCTGGGTATTTGATATTGGTTCAGTTGCTATGATTAGTAACTCGAAATAGGAGTTACAAAATGAACAAAGACTAGTTGAGGGCAAGGTGACGATGTGTTTTGCAAGTGATTCCAAGGTTGATAAGATCACCATCGGACATTCCCTTTACCTTCTGGATTAGTGTTGAACCTAAAATAAATGTTATTTGGTGTTTGCGTTGAGCATAATATGATTGGATCCTGTTTATTGCAATATGATTATTCATTTAAATCAAAGAATAATTGTTATTTTGTTTACATGAATAAAACCTTCTGTGGTCATACACCCAAGGTGAATAGTTTATTGAATCTCGATCGTAGTAATACACATATTCATAATATTGATGCCAAAATATGCAACGTTGATAATGATAGTGCAACATATTTGTTGCACTGCCGTTTAGGTCATATTGGTGTAAAGCGCATGAAGAAACTCCATGCTGATGGGCTTTTGGAATCACTTGGTTATGAATCACTTGATGCTTGCGAACCATGCCTCCTGGGCAAGATGACTAAGACTCCGTTCTCCGGAACAATGGAGCGAGCAACTAACTTATTGGAAATAATACATACTGATGTATGCGGTCCGATGAGTGTTGAGGCTCGCAGCGGATATCATTATTTTCCGACCTTCACAGATGATCTAAGCAGATATGGGTATATCAACTTGATGAAACATAAGTCTGAAACATTTGAAAAGTTTAAGGAATTTCAGGGTGAAGTGGAAAATCATCGTAACAAGAAAATAAAGTTTCTACGATCTGATCGCGGAGACGAATATTTGAGTTACGAGTTTGGTCTTCATTTGAAACAAAGTGGAATAGTTTCGCAACTCACGCCACCTGGAACACCACAGCGTAATGTGTGTCTGAACGTCATAACCGTACTTTATTAGATATGGTGCGATCTATGATGTATCTTACCGATTTATCACTATCATTTTGGGGTTATGCATTAGAGAAAACTGCATTCACGTTAAATTGGGCACCATCTAAATCCGTTGAGATGACACCATATGAACTGTGGTTTGGCAAGAAACCCAAGTTGTTGTTTCTTAAAGTTTGGGGCTGCGATGCTTATGTGAAAAAGCTTCAACCTGATAAGCTCGAACCCAAATCGGAGAAATGCGTCTTCATAGGATACCCAAAGGAGACTGTTGGGTACACCTTCTATCACAGATTCGAAAGCAAAATATTCATTGCTTAGAATGGATCCTTTCTAGAGAAGGAGTTTCCCTCGAAAGAAGTGAGTGGGAGGAAAGTAGAACTTTATGAGGTAATTGTACCTGCTCCCTTATTGGAAAGTAGTTCATCATAGAAATCAATTCCAGTGATTCCTACACCAATTAGTGAGGAAGCTAATGATAATGATCATGAAGCTTCTGATCAAGTTACTACTGAACCTCGTAGGTCAACCAGAGTAAGATCCGCAGCAGAGTGGTACGGTAATCCTGTTCTAGAAGTCATGTTACTAGACCATGATGAACCTACGAACTTGGAGGAAGTGATGATGAGCCCAGATTCCGTGAAATTGCTTGTGGCCATGAAATCTGAGATGGGATCCATGTATGAGAACAAAGTATGGGCTTTGATTAACTTGCCCGATGATCGGCAAGCCATTTAGAATTAATGGATCTTCAAGAGGAAGACGGACGCTGATGGTAGTGCTACTATCTACAAAGCTCGAATTGTCGCAAAAAGGTTTTCGACAAGTTCAAGGTGTTGACTACGATGAAATTTTCTCACTCGTAGCGATGCTTAAGTCTGTCCGAATCATGTTAGCAATTGCCACATTTTATGAAAACTGGCAAATGGATGTCAAAACTACATTCCTTAATGGATCTCTTAAAGAAGAGTTGTATATGATGCAACAAGAAGGTTTTGTCAATCCTAAAGGTGCTAACAAAGTGTGCAAGCTCCAGTGATCCATCTATGGACTGGTGCAAGCATCTCGGAGTTGGAATATACGCTTTGATGAGTTGATCAAGCATATAGTTTTATACAGACTTGCGGTGAAGCCTGTATTTACAAGAAAGTGAGTGGGAGCACTACAACATTTCTAAGTATATGTGAATGACATATTGTTGATTAGAAATAATCTAGAATTTTCTAGAAAGGAGTTTTTCAAAGAAAGACCTCAGTGAAGCTGCTTACATATTGGGCATCAAGATCTATAGAGATGGATCAAGACGCTTGATAAGATTTTTCAATGAGTACATACCTTGACAAGATTTTTTTGAAGTAGTTCAAAATGGAACAGTCAAAGAAGGAGTTCTTGCCTGTATTGCAAGGTGTAAAGTTGAGTAAGACTCAAAACACGACCACGACAGAAAATTGAAAGAGAATGAAAGCCATTCCCTATGCCTCAGTCATAGGTTCTATGAAGTATGCTATGCTGTATACCAGACCTATTGTGAACCTCACCATGAGTTTGGCGAGAGGGTACAATAGTGATCCAGGAGTAGATCACTGGACAGCGGTCAAAATTATCCTTAGTGTAATAAGGAGATATTTTTCGATTACGGAGGTGATAAAGAGTTCGTCATAAAGAGTTACGCCGATGCAAGATTTTACACCGATCCGAATAACTCTGAGTCTCAATCTGGATACATAATGAAAGTGGGACCAATTAGCTAGAGTAGCTCCATGTAGAGCATTGAAGACATAGAAAATTTGCAAAATACATACAGCTCTGAATGTGACATACCCATTGACTAAGCTTCTCTCACAAGCAAAACATGATCACACCTTGGTACTCTTTGGGTGTTAATCACATGCCGATGTGAACTATATTATTGACTCTAGTAAACCCTTGGGTATTGGTCACATGGCGATGTGAACTATAGAGTGTTAAATCACAGGATGATGTGAACTATTGGTGTTAAATCACATGGCGATGTGAACTAGATTATTGACTCTAGTGCAAGTGGGAGACTGAAGGAAATGTGCCCTAGAGGCAATAATAAAGTTGTTATTTTATATTTCCTTATATCATGATAAATGTTTATCATTCATGCTAGAATTATATTAACCGAAAACTTAGTACATGTGTGAATACATATACAAACAGAGTGTCCCTAGTATGCCTCTACTTGACTAGCTTGTTTATCAAAGATGGTTATGTTTCCTAGCCATCGACATGTGTTGTCATTTGATGAACGGGATCACACCATTAGAGAATGATGTGATGGACAGGACCCATCTATTAGCTTAGCACTATGATCATTTAGTTTATTGCTATTGCTTTCTTCATGACTTATACATGTTCCTCTGACTATGAGATTATGCAACTCCCGAATACCGGAGGAACACTTAGTGTGATATCAAACATCACAACGTAACTGGGTGATTATAAAGATGCTCTAGAGGTGTCTCCGATGGTGTTTGTTGAGTTGGCATAGATCGAGATTAGGATTTGTCACTCCGATTGTCGGAGAGGTATCTCTAGGCCCTCTCGGTAATGAACATCACAATAAGCCTTGCAAGCAATGTGACTAATGAGTTAGTTGCGGGATGATGCATTATGGAACGAGTAAAGAGACTTGCCGGTAATGAGATTGAACTAGGTATGGTGATACCGACGATCGAATCTCGGGCAAGTAACATACCGATGACAAAGGGAACAACGTATGTTGTTATGCGGTTTGACCAGTAAGATCTTCGTAGAATATGTAGAAGACAATATGAGCATCCAGGTTCCACTATTGTTTATTGACCGGAGAGGTGTCTCGTTCATCTCTACATAGTTATCGAACCCGTAGGGTCCGCACGCTTAACGTTCGATGACGATTGGTATTATGAGTTTATGTTATTTGATGTACTGAAGGTTGTTCGAAGTCCCGGATGAGATCACCGACATGACGAGGAGTCTAGAAATGGTCGAGAGGTAGAGATCGATATATTGGAAGGCTATATTCAGATATCGAAAAGGTTCCAAGTGATTCAGGTATTTTTCGGAGTACCAAAGAGTTACGGGAATTCACCGGGGGAAGTAGTGGGCCTTAATGGGCCATACGAGAAAGGAGAGAAGGGCCTCAAGGGGTGGCCGTGCGCCCCCCCATGGGTTGGTCTGAATTGGACTAGGAGGGGGCGGCGCCCCCTCCTTCCTTCTCCCCTCTTCCTCCTTCCCTTCCTTCTCCTAGTTGGAATAGGAAAGGCGAGGGCCGAATCCTACTTGGACTGGGCGTCCAAGTAGGACTCCCCCCTTTGGCGCCCCCCCCCCCTTGTGCAGGCCTCCTCTTCCCCCCTCCTTTATATACGTGGGAGGGGGCACCCCAAAGACACACAAGTTGATCTTTAGCCATGTGCGGTGCCCCGTCCACAGTTTTACACCTCGGTCATATCGTCATAGTGCTTAGGCGAAGCCCTGCGCCGGTAAGTTCATCATCACCGTCACCACGCTGTCGTGCTGACGAAACTCTCCCTCAACCTCAGCTGGATCAAGAGTTCGTGGGACGTCACCGAGCTGAACGTATGCAGATCGCGGAGGTGTCGTATGCTCGTACTTGATCGGTTGTATCGCCAAGACGCTCGACTACATCAACCGCTAAGCATTAAACGCCTGCTGTGCACGAGGGTACGTGGACACACTCTCCCTGCTCGTTGCTATGTTTCTCCTAGATAGATCTTGCGTGATCGTATGCAAATTTTTGAAATACTATGTTCCCCAACAAATAAATGGGCTATAAAATGAAAAAATACAGCAAACAGGCAATTAGTTCCAAAATACTTTTTCTTTTGGATTTTGATATTTTAAATTTCATTGTTTTTGTGCAGGTAAATCTCATTGGATTTAAGCTAAGGTATGTTTAGTTTTAAAATTAATTTGAATTTGGCTAGAAATTTCGGGTTGTATGCTAGGTTGATGTGTACGAAAGGCTTTGTCAACTTAGTCCAAAATGACTCTAGAAGAAGTGACCGTTGGATGTTAATCCAACGGCCGTGTTGCTTCTTCAATATCTGATCTACTTGCTCCAGCCGCCCAAACCAGCGCCGGTGGGACTGCCTGCTCCTGCTTCCCGTGGCTGGCTGTGCTGCCGCACAGGCTGCACCGCCCCACCCTACTCCATCACTGGCCAGGCCATTCCTCTACTCACCCACACCTCCTGTTATAATCCGGTGACGGCGCCCGGACCAGTAAACCCTCGTACTCCCCACCGCATGGGCAACCACTGCCGAGTCTTCCTCGCCTCCATGTCATTCCCTTCCTAGGCCTTGTCGTCGTCCACCGCCCTGGTGCTCTCGGCGCGGCGTGGTCAACGTGGTCAATGAACAACATCCATCGTAAGTGGATTGTACGTGGAGAGGCTGACAGCTGGGTCCACGGCCGCACACAAGGAAATGCCTCCTTATTAGACGCAAAATAATGATTCCTCCACCTGACAGCTGGGACCCACCGGAAGGGCCTTTGTATTTCGTGAAAAAACATTCCCCTCATTGTCAGCTTGGACCCACCAGCTATATCTTCGCACGCAAGGAAGTGCCTCCTTATTACGCACAAAAAAAATTAATACTCCCCCTGCTAGCTGGGACCTACCATAGTGGGAGGCTGACTTGTGGGCCTACTAAGTTGACACAGACGGAGGGCTTTGTCAACTTAATCAATATGAACGATTCTAGCTCTAGTGACCGTACGATGTCCATCCAACGGCCGTAGTGCTTCTTCAACCTATGGTCTTCTTGCTCCAGCCGCCCAAACCAGCACCGGTCATGCCGCCTGCTCCTGCCTCCCGTGGTCGGCTGTGCTGCCGCGGAGGCCTCACCACCCCCTACTACTCCCACCGCTGGCCAGGCCATCCCTCTACTCACCCATACCCCTGTTATTCTGCGGCGACGACAGCCTCACACTACAGCCAAACCAGTGAACCCTCGTAGTCCTCTCCGCGTGGGCATCCACTGCCGCGTCTTCCCCAGCTCCGCATCATCCCCTTCCTAGGCCTCACCGTCGTCCACCACCTTGGTGCTCTCGGTGTGGCATGGTCAATGTTGATGCGGAGCATCCTACGATCATCCCCATGTACACTACGACTACTCCCTAAGCCCCAAGTGCCCACATGTTCAGACCTCGAGCATATACCATTGGACCTAAGGTGAACTCGCTCCTTTTCGAATCTTCCCTTTCCGCATGTAAGACATGGATGCTACTTCAAGCGCGGACCTTGTGCATACTCAGGAACACCCGAGTAGACCATGGAGAGCCCAAGGACCAAGGCCAAGTGTGCGCGGGAACGAAGGAAGAAGAAGGAAGAAGAGCTGCTGCTACAGCAGCCGAACATCCGGCCATGTCCCGGACATCCGGCCAGGCCCGGACATCCGGCCCAACGCCCAGAAATCCAGCTCCCTCCTGTCCAGAGAGCAGCAGAATCGGCCAAGTCAGCCCGAACATCCGACCCCCAGGCCCGGACATCCGGCTCCTCGCGAGCCTCTGGACATCTGGCCCAGCGCCCGGAAATCTGGCGCCCCATCACAGAAGCTGGACCCTGCCAGCCCGGATATCCGGCATCTCGGGAACGCCCGAACATCCGGCCTGACGCCCGGACGTCTGGCCCCACCTGTCTGCGCACAGTAAAGGGCCGAGGCCCATGTACCCCTTCGCCCCCTAGACTATATACTCCTCCACCTCTCTCTTTCTAGGGTTAGCATTGGTTTAGCTCATATGTGAGATAGAGCTTTGCTCATCCATATGGATCTTCTCCTTGAGAGAGACTGCGGCCCCTCTACGGAGAAGATCCACCTTGGATTTAAGACCCCCTCTTGAGTGGCCCCATCAAGACCTCCTCATGGAGAAGAACCGGTTACCCTTTGTATCGTTCTTTGTTGATCATGGATCTTGTATCTCCTCTCGTGTTTCGAGGATCTACCACATGTGAGATCGTTCTTGTTGGTTTGAGTGATTCTCTCGTGTTTTCCCCTCGTGTTTCCCCTCGTGTTCTTCGTGTTCCTCGTTGGGATCCGCTCCTTTCATGAAAGATCGGCCGTATAGGGTTCCACCCTACATCATCTTGGAAGGTTGATCACGAATTTGGAGCCCCTGCCCCTTGTTTTCTAGTGTAATTTTGTTGTGTTCTTCCCCAATTTCAAAAATCCCCACCAAAAATAGCCCCAATTTTTTTTGTGATTTATTGGTTTGATGATATTTGTTGGATTTGATCCATGGATTTGTTGTGTCTTGAGTAGATCTAGCTTTCCCCCAATTTTCCCCACTTTCCATCCATGAAATCTCCGCAATTTTGCCCTCCCCCTCCAAAATCATCAATTTCCGCCCCCAAAATCGAGTTCCTCGAGTTCATCCTCGGATTTGGAGGCCGGACATCTGGCCCGTGGCCCCGGACATCTGGCCCCCTAGACATCCGACCATTAGCCCGGACATCTAGCTCCTGGAGCGCAATTTCGCGCGCGGTTCTGGACATCAGGTCCTAGAAATCCGGCCCGAGCCCCGGATGTCCGGCCCCTGGGATTTCAGCCTTCGGTGTTTCACCGTTTTGACCATAACTAATTCATCCGGAGTCCGTTTTTGACGTTCTTTAGCTCATTTTGAAGCTATTGACATCCCCCATAACAAAAAAATACTACCATCACCATTTGACTTCATCAAATTTTCAGAACTTTGGCGTCTTTGCCTAGGGCTTCCTCCATAACATCTGCATAACCACCACCAACTTCCGCAACCTAACCCATTTTGTTCCCCATTCCATTTGTGGGTGTTTGAGTTGTGATTCGAGTCTCCTAAGGTGTTTAGGCTACCTGGGACGGGTGCTTATTCATCAACCACCACCATAACTTCCGCATAGGCTTGCCCACCATACACTTCTGCCACCCCAACTTAACCCAATTTTGTTTGTGTTGTGAGTGGTGTCTCCTAAGGTGTTTCGGCTACTTAGGAACCGTGCTTCCAACTCCGACACCGTGTATAGTCCACCACCTTACCCTCAACTTCCGCATTGCCTACTCGCAAAACCCATCATTGCATTTCCGCAGTCCCATTGAGCTTCCACAACACCACCACTGCATCCCGCTACCACCATTTGACATTTGACTATTGAGATTTTGAGCTCGCGGTTTTTCTGTTTCCTAAGGTGTTTCAGCTAATTAGGAACGGGTCAACATAGACAACACCACCATGAGCTCATCATCGACATTGACAACTTCACCATTTTGACACCACCGTAAGCAAGGACGGTAACCTTGACGACATCCATGAAAGAAATATGCCTAGAGGCAATAATAAAGTTATTATTTATTTCCTCATATCATGATAAATGTTTATTATTCATGCTAGAATTGTATTAACCGGAAACATAATACATGTGTGAATACATAGACAAACATAGTGTCACTAGTATGCCTCTACTTGACTAGCTCGTTAATCCAAGATGGTTGAGTTTCCTAGCCATGGACATGAGTTGTCATTTGATTAACGGGATCACATCATTAGGAGAATGATGTGATTGACTTGACCCATTCCGTTAGCTTAGCACTTGATCGTTTAGTATGTTGCTATTGCTTTCTTCATGACTTATACATGTTCCTGTGACTATGAGATTATGCAACTCCCGTTTACTGGAGGAACACTTTGTGTGCTACCAAACATCACAACATAAATGGGTGATCATAAAGGTGCTCTACAGGTGTCTCCGAAGGTACTTGTTGAGTTGGCGTATATCAAGATTAGGATTTGTCACTCCGATTGTCGGAAAGTTATCTCTGGGCCCACTTAGTAATACACATCACTATAAGCCTTGCAAGCATTGTAACTAATGAGTTAGTTGCGGGATGATGTATTACGGAACGAGTAAAGAGACTTGCAGGTAACAAGATTGAACTAGGTATTGAGATACCGACGATCGAATCTCGGGCAAGTAACATACTGATGACAAAGGGAACAACGTATGTTGTTATGCGATTTGACCGATAAAGATCTTCGTAGAATATGTGGGAGCCAATATGAGCATCCAGGTTCCGCTATTGGTTATTGACCGGAGACGTGTCTCGGTCATGTCTACATAGTTCTCGAACCCGTAGGGTCCGCAAGCTTAAAGTTTGGCGACGATCAGTATTATGAGTTTTTGTGTTTTGATGTACCGAAGGTAGTACGGAGTCCCGGATATGATCACGGACATGATGAGGAGTCTCAAAATGGTCGAGACGTAAAGATCGATATATTGGATGACTATGTTCGGACACCGGAAGTATTTCAGGAGTTTTCAGACATTTACCGGAGTACCGGGGGGTTACCGGAACCGCCCCGGGGAGTATATTGGGCCTAATGGGCCTTAGTGGGAGAAGAGGAGGGGTGGCCAGGGTAGCCGCGTGCCCCCTCCCCCTCTAGTCCGAATTGGACAAGGAGGGGGGCGGCACCCCCTTTTTCCTTCTCCTCCTCTCTCCCTTCCTTCCCTTCTCCTACTCCAACAAGGAAAGGGGGAGTCCTACTCCTGGTGGGAGTAGGACTCCCCCCTTGGCGCGCCCTCCTTGGATGGACCCCTCTCCCCCCTTGCTCCTTTATCCGGGGCAGGGGGCACCTCTAGACACACAAATTGATCTGTTGATCTCTCCCAGCCGTGTGCGGTGCCCCCCTCCACCATATTCCACCTCGGTCATATCGTAGCGGTGCTTAGGCGAAGCCCTGCGTCGGTAGCAACATCATCACGCTGTCGTGCTGACGGAACTCTCCCGTGAAGCTCTGCTGGATCGGAGTTCGTGGGACGTCATCGAGCTGAACGTATGCTGAACTCGGAGGTGCCGTACGTTCGGTACTTGATCGTGAATACGTACAACTACATCAACCGCATTGTGCTAACGCTTCTGCTTTCGGTCTACGAGGGTACGTGGACAACACTCTTCCCTCTCGTTGCCATGCATCACCATGATCTTGCGTGTGCGTAGGATTTGTTTTGAAATTACTACGTTCCCCAACAGTGGCATCCGAGCCAGGTTTATGCGTAGATTTTATATGCACGAGTAGAACACAAGTGAGTTGTGGGCGATACAAGTCATACTTCTTACCAACATCTCATACTTTGGCTCGGCGGTATTGTTGGATGAAGTGGCCCGGACCGACATTACACGTACGCTTACGCGAGACTGGTTCTACCGATGTTCTTTGCACACAGGTGGCTGGCGGGTGTCAGTTTCTCCAAATTTAGTTGAACCGAGTGTGACTACGCCCGGTCCTTGAGAAGGTTAAAACAGCACTAACTTGACGAACTATCGTTGTGGTTTTTGATGCATAGGTAAGAACGGTTCTTGCTCAGCCCGTAGCAGCCGCGTAAAACTTGCAAACAACAAAGTAGAGGACATCTAACTTGTTTTTGCAGGGCATGTTGTGATATGATATGGTCAAGGCATGATGCTGTATTTTATTGTATGAGATGATCATGTTTTGTAACCGAGTTATCGGCAATTGGCAGGAGCCATATGGTTGTCGCTTTATTGTATGCAATGCAATCGCCCTGTAATTGCTTTACTTTATCACTAAGCAGTAGGGATAGTCGTAGAAGCAATAGTTGGCGAGACGACAATGATGCTACGATGGAGATCAAGGTGTCGCGCCGGTGACGATGGTGATCATGATTTGCTTGGAGATGGAGATCACAAGCACAAGATGATGATGGCCATATCATATCACTTATATTGATTGCATGTGATGTTTATCCTTTATGCATCTTATTTTGCTCTGATTGACGGTAGCATTATAAGATGATCTCTCACTAAATTTCAAGGTAAAAGTGTTCTCCCGGAGTATGCACCGTTGCGAAAGTTCGTCATGCCAAGACACCATGTGATGATCGGGTGTGATAAGGTCTATGTCGGTGTCAAAATCGGCGGATCTCGGGTAGGGGGTCCCGAACTGTGCGTCTAGGTGGATGGTAACAGGAGACAAGGGACACGATGTTTTTATCCTGGTTCGTACCCTCTCGATGGAGGTAAAACCCTACTCCTGCTTGACTAATATTGATGATATGGGTAGTACAAGAGTAGATCTACCACGAGATCAGAGAGGCCAAACCCTAGAAGCTAGCCTATGGTATGATTGTCGTTCGTCCTACAGACTAAAACCCTTCGGTTTATATAGGCACCGAATAGGGTTAGGGTTACACAGAGTCGGTTACAATGGTAGGAGATCTACATATCCGTATCGCCAAGCTTGCCTTCCACGCCAAGGAAAGTCCCATCCGGACACGGGACGAAGTCTTCAATCTTGTATCTTCATAGTCCAGGAGTCCGGCCAAAGGTCATAGTCCGGCTATTCGGACACCCCCTAATCCAGGACTCTCTCAGTAGCCCCTGAACCAGGCTTCAATGACGACGGGTCCGACGCGCATATTGTCTTCAGCATTGCAAGGCGGGTTCCTCCTCCAAATACTTCATAGAAGATTTTGAACACAAGGATAGTGTCCGGCTCTGCAAAATAAGTTCCACATACCACCGTAGAGAGAATAAAATTTACACAAGTTCAATCTGCTGACGTATTCCGCAGTGTGACATCACACCACGGCCAAGCCTTTATTCGAATCATTTTTACTGTCCAACCTCAGCGCGTTTAGCGAGGCGGTTTCCTTGGTACGTCTTGTCAAAGCAAAGATCGTGTCCCCTTATTCTGGGATTCTCATCAATATGGGCGTGGGTAACCCAATCGTGCCCGTTAGCACGCCTCCTCTATCGAAGGCGAGTCCCAAACGGTCACAGAGAGGGCTCCTGGTATTCAACCTCTTTATAAAGAGACCAAGGCCCCGCTCCTTTTTCTCAAGCTCCATCGAATCCGCCCCTCGCTTCGAGTTCCAACACCCAAAGCTCCAGATTCAGGCGCTTCGTACCTTCGATGATGTCCGGCTCTGACCTCCAAGGCCGGTGGATGCCTTCCTCCGTCACGGAAGAAGACGTCCTAAAGCTAAGAGATGCCAGGTATCTAACCGGTGAAATCTCGCATAGGCTGCCTGCTCAAGGGAAGGTTATTCCCACTCCCAAGCCTGGTGAAAGCGTGGTGTTCACGTCTCACTTCCTTCCGGGACTAAGTTTCCCGATGGACCCCTTCGTGAGGGGGCTCATGTTTTATTACGGGCTGGAATTTCACGACTTGGATCCGGAGTCCATCCTCCACATCTCGTCGTTCATCGTCGTATGTGAAGCCTTCCTCCGCATTACCCCACACTTCGGATTGTGGCGCAAAACCTTCAAGGTGGAGCCGAAGATGATCAAGGGGCAATAGGCAGAGTGCGGAGGGGCTGTTATAAGTAAGAATGCTGATGCTCCATGGCCCGAGGGCTCTTTTCAAAAGGAGCTCAGTCTATGACAACAAGAGTGGTTTTATATCACAGCTCCCAGGGGCACCAAATGGGTGGCGCCACCGGCCTTTTGCTCGGGTCCTCCACCGCGGCTGGCGTCATGGGTCAATAAAGGGCTTGACTGGGGGCCGTCCAAGGACGTGCCCTTGTTGCAGGGCCGTATTCGAGACCTCCTAGAGAGAAAGAGATCAATCTGGTCGTAGTAACGCAGGTCATGCTGATTCATCGCATCCTGCCCTGCAAACGTCGCCCCCTCCGCCTGTGGGAGTTCAATCTGGAGGGACCACGAGCTCTTCAACACTTCATGGGCGCAACGCCCGTGGAGATGTACAAACTGTTCTTCGGATCACAAGCAATGTGTCCGGACTTGACCGAGGACGCAGGTCTGAGCTGCAATCGCCCGGATGCTCAAGTAAGTAGTCCCGTACCCGGACACGCTATCCGTATATTTATCATAAACTTGCCCTTAAAAAGAGTTGTCCCTTACATAGGAGTGGATAGCAAAAGCAAAACTGATCAGGTGTCCGGCCCCCCTGAGACCACGCCGGATCCCGTGTTAACCAAGATGCTGGAGGCTGTGCCTTTAGAAGAAGGCGAAGGGGGGAACAAGGAAGCTACTGCCTCCGCGAAGGAGGTTATCAAGAAAGGAGGGATCGATAATCCCTCCATCCAAGGGGAGAAGAGGACCGCCTATGGAGACCCGGAGACCAAGGCCTCAAAGCGTGGGAAGAAATCTTCGCCAGAGGGTCCTGCGCCGGAAGATGCCCCGGCCGCATTGTTTCCACAAGGAGATCAGCCCTCCAGCGAGCCGTAAGTAGAGAGGGGAGTTTATAAAATAAAATACATCCCTGTTTTTATTTCTGAAGATGACCGAAATTTTACCTTGTAGTTCGGATCTCAGCCCTTCTCAGCAGAGCTCGTCTTCGGGGGATCTTTGTCCGGAGATGATGGAGAGCGGAACGCCTCCCCCTGCTGTACCGCCTAGTGAGGCAGACGATCCCAAGGTATCGTCGTGGAGGGTTCCCCCAAACCGGCAGGGGTGGAGTGCGATCGTAGGGCCCCCCGGAGCCCTCCGTGTCCGGCCTTCGAAAAGGGCCATCGGACGAGTCCGGCACCTCCTGGTGCAAGGTCGGAGGAGTTGAAGGATCTGCTCGGGCGAGTGTCTATCTCAGAAGATCACCGTGCATTGATGGGTACGGTGATCGAAAAGATTTCGTCTGCGGAAAGCGGGTTGTACGAGGCCGCCAGGAGTTTACTGGCGGGTTTTGAGGTACGTGCAATGATGTACCTTTTGACGGTTCCGCATATATAAGATGTGCCCCGTGTAGATAGTAGCCCCTGAGACTCGGTGCGTTGTCAAAAATGACAGCGTGCCGAGGATCATAATCCCAGATATAATATGCCGCCCTTCCTATGTAGGTGGCGGGGCGTCCGGTGGCTAGCTGGACTGATGAATTTGTCGAACTCAAGCGGCAACTTGACATGGAGGATGCCGACATCGCGCTTGTCAACAAGCGGCTGGACGAGTCACAAGGTATGCAGTTTCTCCGCGGACACCTAGTAAGGGAGCTTGATGCCCGTGCCTTACAACATGTATGCTTGCTGCAGATGGTGCCGCTGCCATGGAGAATCTTCGGGTGGAGCTTGCCCGAGCCAAGGAACAGGCCTGGAAAAGTGATGCGGCTGCTTTAAAGGCGGCCGAAGAGCTAAAAGCCGAACAGGCTGCTCACTGCCGAAGCAAGAAGGAAATGGTCGAGATGGCCGTGAAGTTGAAGAATGCTACCGACCGCTGCGAGCTTCTTGAAAAAGAAGGTCGAGCGGAGCAAGATGTAACGCCCCGGACACACCCGCCGGTGGTCGTTACTCCTGGCGGGATCTAGACTGGCCCCACAGATCAATACTAGTCTTTTCTCGCGACTTTGTCCTCACTGCGCGCACTCCGGAGAAACTTCGATCGGTCACCCATCCCGACACTACTCCAAGCTGAGCACGCTTAACTTTGGAGTTACGTCCAATGGGCTCCGGAAAAGAAGGAATTCCTTATTGATATGAGTAGTCTATCATCCCTAATAAGCCAGGCTATCACATACACCCCCACTCGGAGGAACCGACGTCCTCGTCGGGCCACAGAAACGCTCCTCTTGGCACAAACGTCGTGCTTCCATCCGCACATGTGCCATGTCGGGTGCCACGACGGGTCACAAACGTCATGAACAACATGACCACGCACCTGTCCGCAACCATCCGTGTAACCGCGAGGGTCGGCTCTGATACCAACTTGTAACGCCCCGGACACACCCGCCGATGGTCGTTACTCCTGGCGGGATCTAGACTGGCCCCACAGATCAATACTAGTCTTTTCTGCGCACTTTGTCCTCACTCGTGCGCACCCGGGAGCAACTTCCCGGTCGGTCACCCATCCTGACACTACTCCAAGAGGAGTAACGACCACCGGCGGGTGTGTCTGGGGCATTACACAAGAGGACCTGAAGAAGGCCACCACCGAGGCTAAGGATGCTCCCTGTGCGATGAGAGCTATGAAGGAGGAGATACGTCAGGCCGGAGATATCGCGGCTGGAAAGCCCTTTCTGCTGTGTAGGAAGTTCACGGATCCTAAATATGCTCCGTTGGACCGGCTGTGGAGTAGTGCGGATGCTTATCTGGACTTGGCGGCGAGTGCCGCGGACGCGGCCGAACACTTCGGAGATCAAAAGGATCATGAGATGGAAGAGCTTTTTTGGTCGCAGTTCCGTAGTCCAGAGCATCCACTTCCATTAACCGACCGTTTGGCCGAATGGGCGGAGCTGAATAGGTTGTCCGGACTTGCCATGAAGAATGTCGTGACTTATTTGTGGCCGAAAAGGTCCGAGCCGAAGAGTTATTTTGGCTTGGTGCAGCAGTTCCTTGGTGCGGTGCCGCATATCAAAGCAATGATGCGGTCAGCATGCATAGAGCGTGCGCGGATGGCTCTTGCCCGTGTCAAGACATACTTGGCGGAGATGAAGGCCACCGATGTTGCATCCCAAGATTCGGACGGAAGCCGAGTACCTGTCGAGCACTATTTTCAGGAAGTTCTTCAGGGCGCTCGTTTAATAGAGACGCATTGCTCGAAGGATATTATGTTCGAATAACAGGTATTATTGTGAAACAATGTTTCGATGGAATATAAAAGCTTTTTATACTTGTGCTTTCAAGAATTAAAAATACCTCCTGTGCGGCCGTTAATGTATATGTGTATATAACCTGAAAGATGGCAGTCTTTGGCTTCAGCCCCCACACATATAATGCGGGGGTGTTTGCAAAAAACGCATTTTCACACTTGATCCAACATCTTGGTCCTACAAAGGAGGTGATAGCGCAGCAAACTAGGCAACCGGACTATAATGCTTTATCACTTTCACTTAGCCATAGGAGTTCGATTGGGGCTACTATATAGCCCCTAGGGGCAACGCTACACCGAATTCGAGGCGTATGTGCTGGCGAAACTGCCCTTCGTCAATGCGGAGGAATTCTAAAGATTCGAGTCATCGAGTGGTTCACCAAGATCACGCTATATCATGACATCGGTTTTCGGCTTTCTCTCTTGGTGCTCCCGGCGAACCGGGGCACAATCGCAGAGTTCTCCACAGTGCCGCATTAGCCGATAGAGCGGGCGTAAGGCAGCAAAACACAGGAGCCGGGCAAACCCAACATTTGACCAAAGACATGATTCGGACCTGATGCATATAAGGCCTAACTCGAGACGCCGAACACTCCCTAAGGTATTCGGTCTTTATGAAAACGGGTCGAACAATCGCCCTTGGTAAAATAGCCCCTGGTGTCCAGGTACGCGCGAAATTCTGACGTGGCCTATGCCAAAACGCCAGCCTCCTCCTTGGTTATAGCAAGAAACCGGGGGATGTGTATCAATAAGAGACAGTAAAAAAGGTTTACGCAGGGTCTTAATCTGAAAAGAATCCTTGCAGCGGGTCCCTACTGCACGTCTGCGCATGTGTCTCCGTTGTGCCGTATCCTAGACGGGTGTAGCAGGTGTTCATCTGTAAAAGAGAGGAACTTAGTTGAAAAAGATCATGCGAAAATGTACGTTATATTATATAAACAAAGTACAATTCAAAGAATGAACAAAATTGAGCTTTATTGTCTCTTGTTGTGGATCTTGCGGAGCCCTTATGCGGGGTATCGTCTAGCGAGCCCTTGTATGTTTACGCTGTCGGATTTCGGTTCCGGCGGACCCTTGAGGTTCGAACACTGGGGAGTGCGCGGAGATCCAACCTTCCACCGTCTCGCACCTCGCCAATCACTGGACCTAAACTACTAAAATGAACAGCACAAGAGACACAAGATTTATCTGGTTCGAGCCACCATTGTGGTGTAATTCCCTACTCCAAAGTGTGGTGTGGTGGATTGCCTCTTGGGCTGATGAGGAACAATACAAGGAAGAACAGCCTCGCAAGGGTCTGTTCTTGGCGGGTGCGATGAACTGCTAGGTGGTGTTCAGTCGCTCTAGCTACTGGTTCCTTGATGAGGATTCGGATCTCCTCCCTTCTCTCTCTCTTCCAGTTGCCCCTCTCCCAGATGCCCCCAGCTCTGAGTGTGGCTACTCCTATTTATAGACGAAGGCCCTGGGCCTCTTCCCAAATATTGAGCGGGAAGGGCGCCAACAATTGGCCATTTTGAAGGGGAACAGCGGTACACTTATCACGACTAAAGTTGGTCCTCACCGCCAAAGCCTCTGGTGATGGCCTTTGCTTGGGCTCCACGATGACTCCTTCCAGCCGTTGGGCTGGTCTTGGTCTTGTTGCACGAAGCGGATGCCTTTGCTTGATGCTCTACTTTGTGCTTGCTCCCTTTGCACCAAAGAGGAAAGGAGGACACTGCTGGCGGGCTGGCGCCCTTGGTCGTCATGGCTTGCGTCATGGGCACCTCGCGAGTACCCTGCCTTGAACTCTCCGCCTCCTCATGAGCCAGCCCGACGAGGCCGTGCTCGAGAAGCTCCTTGTCGTCCGCCCATGAGGCTTGGCCCTCGAGAGGGTCTTGAGCTTGCGTTGATGAAGATGGGCTGTCCAGGCCTCCTTTGAGCCACACCGCAGGCCGCAGAGCGAGCAAGTCTGGGACCCCGTTCCCAGACCACCGTGCAAGAGCCCGGGCCTGGCGCGCCCCAACTTGGCCGGCGAGAGGCGAAAGGGCAAGTCTGAGCGTCATGAGCCCTAACAGCTGCTGACCTTGGGCTCCGTGGTGGTTGATTGGGCGTGGGCGCATTGCTTCCCCATGATGCCTCGGCAACCACCCGGATTCGACAAGTCTCTGCATGCAGAGTCGGTCATGATTACCGGTGATCGTGGAGGTCGACGGTTGGCCTCGCCCGGCTATAAGTCTGAACGGCGCGCGCGCCTTCCAGTCTATCCTACCTTCTCCTCCTCCTCGTTTCGTCTGGTTGCCATGGCTCCGATCCGCCGGTTCTCCATGGAAGAGAAGGGAAAGGCTCCTCAAGAGGATCCTGACCTACTCCCCCCAAAGACGCGGCTTGCCCTCTGTTGTCAGGGCAAGAGCGCGTGCCAGGAGGCGCCCATGCCCTGGTGTGTGCGGCCGCCACCAGGGTTTCCTCTTCCCTTATCTGCGCACGTTGGCGGCTCACGAAGGCGGCGCCCAGGCGCCACGAACGCGCCGCCCGGCAGCGCCGCCGTGGAGTCACGAAGGTGTCGTCTTCCCCACAGTCCACGCCGAGGGCTCTGCCGGGGAGTTCGTGCCAGCGTCACCACGCCTCCTAAGTCTTGGATTCGTCTTCCTTCTTTCTTCGCCTCCGTCGTCCGGCAGGGGGAACCCCTGGGACTCTGGCTGCAGCACCCTCGCGACCGGGCGAGAGGTCGCAGATGGTTGCCGGCGAGGTTTTCATGACTCGAGGCTGGGGCGAGGTCGCCGGTCTGCGCAGGACGGGCGCCCTCACGATCCACACAGAGTAATGATGGTGCTTTGGTGGTGTCCTTCAAGGTCTTGACGCGAGGGTCGTCGGCTGGAAGTGCGGCCCGGGAGAGGTGGTCGGGCCCTGCTGCGGTGAGACAAAGGCCGACCGACCACTCCCTTGGCAGCTCCCAAGCGGCAAGGCGCGGAGGATCAGCGACTCCGCCGACATCTTCGCGACGCCGGAGACGGCGGCGACAACTCTGAGCCCCGAGCCTGCGCCGCTTCCGGAGCAGGGCGGGCTCGTCAGGTCGTCGCCGCCCCTGATCTGGATGGGGTTGGCTCCGGACCGGGTGGCCCACTGTTGATGATGGCGTCTGCCGCGGTGGTCCCTGTAGATAGGGCTCCTTAGGATTCGCGTCTTTTGTTCCTGCGAGGAGCCAAGAATGTACCCCGCGGGGGCTTGTAAGATGTTTGTAGCTTCGTTTGTTAATATGATCCTTATTGTGAGGCAGTGCGAGATGCTCATTCCGTTCTAGCTCAGTTTCCTCCTTTCAGGTTCTCACGAGGGCCTGATGCTCATACTGCAGTGTGAGCCCCCCAAGGCGGCTTCAGCGTGGCTGGTATGGCAGGTCGCGATGCCGTGGTCAAGGCCAGGAGGTGAGCGGCCCGAGGTCCGGTAAGAGCCTCTGAGTCGCGATGCTCAGGGGGTCCCCCTTGGCGCTCAAGCAGCCATCATTCGGTGAGAAAGGAGAGCGATGTTGCTAACACGGGGTTGCATCGAGGGTCAGGACGATGCTTCCTGGTGCGGCGCCAGGTCCGTGCCTAGGCCGGCGAGAGATTGCGTGGCGAGGTTGTTTCGTGCTCCTTGGAGGGACCCTGCAGGTTCACCACAAAAGGAACAAGAGCTCGCCGTGGCGATCGTTAGTTCTGCCGTTAGTTGCTTGGGAGAGGCGCGAGAGGCCTCGCGAGGTGTGTTGGGGCGCCCGTGAGCCAGCGCAGGACTCACGGGCCCTACCTCAAGCGGGGTTGCGCTGGCTGCAGGCCTTATCTTGAGTGTGTTCCTGCAAATTTGGCGGATGCAGTGCTCTCGTCTTGGTCCCGGCTCTCGGGCTGGTCTCGGCCGTCGCTAGCAAGCCAGTGTCGCGATGCCATGGACAAGACAAGAGGGTGAGGGCCGGAGGCCGGTAGGAGCCCTGAGTCGCGATGCTCGTGGCACCCCCTTTAACGCTAAGTTGGGTTAGATGACTAAACTCGTCCTCGGGTCCGGCTCTCGGGCTGGTCTCGGCCGTCCTTTGGCAAGCCAGTCGCGATGCCATGGACAAGACCAGAGGGTGAGGGCGGAGAGCGGTAGGAGCCCCGAGTCGCATTGCTCAGAACCCCCCTTTAACGGGCAAGCTAGGTCGGATCAAGCAACTCGTCCTCGGGTCCGGCTCCGGGCTGGTCTCAGCCGTCGGCTGGCAAGCCAGGTCGCGATGCCATTGACAAGACCAGAGGGTGAGGGCGGAGAGCGGTAGGAGCCACGAGTCGCGATGCTCGTGCACCCCCTTTAACGCATAAGCTGGGTCATATAATGAAACTCTCGTCCTCGGGTCCCGGCTCTCGGGCTGGTCTCAGCCGTCACTTGGCAAGCCAGGTCGCGATGCCATGGACAAGACCAGACGGTGAGGGCGGAGAGCGGTAGGAGCCTGAGTCGCGATGCTCGTGGCACCCCCTTTAACGTGCAAGATTCATCACCTAGGAAAAGGCACCAAATAACAAGCATGGTGGAACGAGAGCATAATTCTAAGGGAAACGCAAGAAGGATACATGCCGCTGGGACAGGCCCGAGCGGCTTGGGGATGATGCAGCCCGAGGGGCGCCCCCAACAGGATAGGCTAATGACATGAAATAAAGGGGATACATGCCGCAGGGACGGACCCACGCGGCCTGGGAATAATGCGGCCCTGAAGGCGCTCCCAGCCGGAAATAAAACTTAAAGATGTCACCTGGTGGTGTTGGGGACGAGGTGGAGTTGGTGTAGCAGACTCACCGGGCTGCGGAGCCGACCTCCACGAGCCCCAGGCCCGTGGGCCTCGGGAGAACCGGAGGCCTGGCGGCTCCTCGCGGGCCATCTCCATCTCCGCCCGGGGCTGCGGGCGTGCCCGACCTCCCCGAGCCTCGGGATGTCTCTCATGAACGCTGGTGTGCAGTTGCCGCATTTGGCAGGCCATAAGGCATGCGTGACGTAGGGCAATGGGGCGGACTCTAACGTCCCACTCGCGAGGGCAGGGCGCTCTGAGGCGCTGCCTCGGTTGAGCCCTGGTATGTCGATGCAGACGCGCAGCCCACCATCCTCGCCTGGATGGGGTGCCACAGGCAGGTGGCGGCTGCCCCTCATGACCCTTGACTCCTGTAGCTCCTGAATGGCCTTGCTGACGAACTCCTGAGGGTTCGGCCCTCCTTGCCTGGCTCCTGCTTGCGGGAAACGTGCTTCTAAACACGCCTCCACGTGGTGCCCAAACGCCTCCCTCGTGACCCTGGCGAGGTCGGTGGCCCTCCAGGGGAGAGACCCCGAGCCCTGCCTGAGGAGGGCACCGGGCGCGCTTTCCTATGCGATGGAAGGAGGCTCCCCCTGGCCCAGTGCGAGCCCTGAGGGGCCTGTCTCTTGAGGAGTCGGGCCGGTCGATGTCTTCTCTTCTTGGGTGCGGCCTCGGGAGGCCTCCTGCTGCTGTGGTTTGGGTCTTCTAGCGATGTGGCCTGAAAGGCTCACTCCAGGGAACACACTGCGTCTCTCTCTTCACAAGGAACCGTGATGACCCCGCCGCTTCCTGGCATCTTGAGGACATTGTAGCCATGGTGGGTTACGGCCATGAATTTGGCCAACGCTGGGTACCCGAGGATGGCGTTATCTGTGGCAGAATGTGGGCGACGTCGAAGTCGATGAGCTCGGTGTGGTAGTTGTCGCGAGCCCCGAATTTGACAGGAAGGCGGACCTGCCCGATCGGGACCATGGAGCCGTCGGTGACTCCGGAGAAAGGCTTGGTTGGATGAAGCTGACTGTAAGGCACTTGAAGATTGTTGAATGTCTCCACGGACAGGACTTTGAGCCCTGCTCCGCCGTAGATGAGGGTCTTGGTGACCAGCACGTTGCTGATGATTGGGGAACAAAGCATCGGGAGAACTCCGGCTGTGGTTGCGCACTTGAGCTGATCCGCTGAGCTGAACGTGATGGCACACACCGACCACCTGCGAGGGCGCGTGGCCTCGAGCTTGGGAAGGACTGCATTCACTTCGCGGGCGAACTGCTTGAAGATGCGCTAAGAGGCTGGGGCTTGAGCTCCGCCCGGATGCAAAGCGATCGCCGCGCTTCACGAAGCCCCAACCCCTCGTCCTGATGACGGTCTTCAATTCTCCTTGGTGGCGGCGGCAGCGGAGGGAGGCCTGCATTCCCCTGCGGGCGATCCTCGCGAGGCTGATCCCTCCAGCCTCCCTCGCGAGGCGGGTCTTGCCAACGGTCCTCACGAGGTTGGTCACGCCACCCTTGGCGCGGGCCGCGGTCTTCCCAGCGTCCTGCATTCCTTCCTCCTCCTCGGTCGTAGCCCCGGTCGCTGCGCTCGGGGCGTCTGCGACCCTTCCTTCGCGTACGGCCCGGAGCTCTTGACATTCATTGGTGTTGTGGGTGTGGAGGTCGTGGTACACGCAGTACCGGCTGCCCTTGGAGGACTGGGCTGATCTCGCCGCGCTTGGTGTCCGGTTCGGCCAGCGAGTACGGCAGCCCCTTGCGCTTCACGCCCTGGCCTTGGACTTCTTTTCTTCGGGATCCGGCGGGCAGCTCGAGGAGGAGAGGCGCCTCCTCAGCCTCGGGCGCACTTGGTCGCCAAGTTGAACAGCTCCAAGGAGGTGCACAGATCTTCATGCATCGCCAGCTCCTCCTTCATCTTGACGTCGCGACGTCGCCGGAGAAGGCAGAAAGATGGCCTCCTCCGCTACCCTCGGGATCTTGAGGCGCGTTGTTGAAGCGCTGATGTACTTTTGCGGGGTTTCCCTAGCTGCTGCTTGATTCGGCGATGTCGCCACGGCGGTGGCCGGTCGCGAGTACCTCGGAGTTGGCGATGAAGCGGTACGCATCTCGCCCAGAAGAGATCGTGCACAGGGCCAGATTCAGGAGCCAAAAGGGCTCCGTCCCTGAGCGCCATGGAAACCAGTTCGCCATGACCTTTTCATCCCCGTTGGCAGCCTCGATGCCCAGCTCGTAGAGCTGGTGGAACTCCGTAGGGTCAGCTGTGCCGTTGTAGCGAGGAGGCAGGTATGGCTTGAACATGGCGGGCCATGCGACGCTGCGCAACTCGGAGGTGAAGGCGCGGCAGCCCGCCGTGGCCGCGGGGGGCCTCAGACGGCAGAGAGCTTGGTCTTGCGGGCCTCCCTGCGCCGCGGCTGGGGGCAGCGCAGGGTCTTGACATGCCGGAGAGGGGAGCGCCCGGGCAGCTTCTTGTGGGCGAGGAACTTCTTGACAGCTCTGCTCTTGCCGCACCGGCGCCTGGCGGAACGGGTTCCGCCAGGACCGCGCGCTTTGGGGCCAGGCGCCTTCTTGAGGAGGCGGCCGAGGCGCCCAGAGCTTCATCGCCAGCGGGCGGGTGCGGTGCAGCGAGACAGACGGCGCTGGGCGCCTCTGCAGCGCGAGACGAGCTCGGCGACTTCGGTCGAGCCATTGTTTGTAGACGCTATCGGCAAGCGGTAGTAGCGCAGAGCTCGTTTGCCACGATGAGTGCAGCTCGGGCCTCCATGGCGCGACAAGCGCGTGACGAAAGAACCAGCGGGGGTGGCGGCGGGCGGTGCGGCCGTCCCGCCTCATGGACGGGTGCTGGGGCGATGCTTGCTGCTCGTTCCCGTCGGGCGGTGACGGGAACGACGAGGGCGCCCGCCGACGGAGCTGTCTGGGCGACATGGGAGGCGGGGCGTTTCGGTGCTTCAGCGCGGCCCGACGGGCGTCGATATGGTTGCGTGGTCGGGAAGAACGAGGCGACGAAGGCAGATTCCAGCGCACTCTACTACGGCGCGCCAAATGTCGGATTTCGGGTTCCGGCAGACCCTTGAGGTTCGAACACTGGGGTGCGCGCGGAGATCCAACCTTCCACCGTCTCGCACCTCGCCGAATCGCTGGGACCTAAACTATTAAATAGAACAGCAGAAGAGACACAAGATTTATACTGGTTCAGGCCACCATTGTGGTGTAATACCCTACTCCAGTGTGTGGTGTGGTGGATTGCCTCTTGGGCTGATGAGGAACAATACAAGGAAGAACAGCCTCGCGAGGATCTGTTCTTGGCGGGTGCGATGAACTGCTAGGTGGTGTTCGATCGCTCTAGCTACTGGTTCCTTGATGAGAATTCGGATCTCCTCCCTTCTCTCTCTCTTCCAGCTGCCCCTCTCCCAGATGCCCCCAGCTCTGAGTGTGGCTACTCCTATTTATAGACGAAGGCCCTGGGCCTCTTCCCAAATATTGAGCGGGAAGGGCGCCAACAATTGGCCATTTTGAAGGGGAACAGCGGGTACACTTATCCTGACTAAAGTTGGTCCTCGCCGCCAAAGGCTCGTGATGCCGCCGCTTGGGCTCCACGATGATTCCCTTCCACCGCTGGGCTGGTCCTGGTCTTGTTGCAATCAAATGGATGCCTTTGCTTGATGCTCTCGCTGCGCTTGCTCCTTTGCACCAAAGAGGAAAGGAGGACACTGCTGGTTGGGCGCCGGCTGGGCGCCCTTGGTCGCCATGGCTATGCCATGGGCACCTCGCGAGGTACCCTGCTTGAACTCTCCGCCTCCTCATGAGCCAGCCTGACGAGGCCGTGCCTCGAGGAAGCTCCTTGTCGTCCGCCCATGAGGGCTTGGCCCTCGCAAGGGTCTTGAGCTTGCGTTGATGAAGATGGGCTGTCCTGGGCCTCCTTTGAGCCACGCCGCAGGCCGCAGGCAGGCAAGTCTGGGGACCCCCGTTCCCAGAACGCCGACAACGCCGGACTCGTCCAGCCGTGTCCGGGGTCTGGCCGACCTGTCTAAGTGCTTGTATTGGTGAGGCCGGTTTATTGTGGGGCTGTCATGGCATCCACACAATTTTCCGGACTCGAGGAACCCTTGATGTTTCCCTTTATTGAGATGATGCCACGTGGACCGGGCATTTTAAGTGTAAGGGATGCATAATGTGGTATTGCGTTAAAGCGGGCAAAAGCTTCGCGTCCCAATAGTGTTTGATAGCTACTTGTAAATGGGGCGAGGTGGAAGGTTAACTTTTCGCGGCGGAAGTTGTCGGGTGGGCCGAACACAACTTCTAGCAGTAGAGAGCCCGTACAATGGGCATATGGGCCTGGCATTACCCCTCGAAAGGAAGTGTCGTTGTGGCGAAATTTGGTTGGGTCTATCCCCATATTGCGGATTGTGTCCTGACATAGCAGGTTTAGATCACTGCCGCCGTCCATTAGGACTTGTGAAAATTGGAGTCCGCCAATTATCGGATCTAATATCAAGGCAGTCCAACCTGCCTTCCGTATACTTCTAGAGTAATCCCGATGGTCGAAGGTGTTTGGTTTTAACAACCAGTGGCGGGACTCTTCCGGGATAGGCCCTATGGCGCGTACCTCTATGGGCGCCGCTCTATGTTTCCCTTTTGTCACGTGAAGTGAGTTCACTGTTTTGATTTCTTGTGGGAAATTCTTTTGTTTTCCTGTGCTCTACTTTTGGGGTTCGTCATCGTCCTCGCTTGGTGTGTCGAGCCCTTTGTGTTCGGCGTTGAGTTTGCCGGACTGCTTGAAGACCCAACAATCTCGGTGGGTGTGGTTTGCAGGCTTCCCGGGAGTACTGTGGATTTGGCATATCTTGTCCAAGATTTTGTTTAAGTTAGATAGCTCGTCCCTGTTATCCTTAAGGGGCAGCTTCTTATGATTCTGCCGAGAGCTTTTGAATCTGGTGTTGACTGTTGTGCTCTCCGGGATTTTTCCCTTGGTCCGATGCTGGTCCTTGCTGCATCGTGGTTTCCCGTTTCCATCCCTGACTTCGGATGTACTTGGGTTGCTGGTGCTGCATCTTGCTAGCCAGCTATCCTCTCCCGCGCAAAAGCGGGTCATGAGGCTTGTTAATGCGGCCATTGTTCTTGGCTTTTCTTGGCCGAGGTGTCTCATGCGAGCCATTCGCCCTCGGACGTTGTGTTTGAAAGCTGCTAAGGCTTCGGCGTCCGGGCAGTCGACTATTTGGTTCTTTTTAGTAAGGAATCTGTTCCAAAATTTCCGGGCTGACTCTCCTGGCTGTTGAGCTATGTGACTTAAATAGTCGGCATCCGGAGGTCGAAGGTCCCTTGAAAATTTGCCCGAAAGGCATCCTCGAGCTCTTCCCAACTTCCAATGGTGTTTTCAGGAAGGCTTTTAAGCCAATGTCGGGCTGGCCCTTTGAGCTTGAGGGGTAAGTATTTTATGGCGTGGAGATCATCTCCTCTAGCCATGTGTATATGGAGGATATAATCCTCAATCTAGACTCCAGGGTCTGTTGTTCCGTCAGATGCCTCTATGTTTACGGGCTTGAATCCGCTGAAATTATGATCCAAAGACCTCATCGGTGAAACATAGGGGTGTGCGGCACCCCTATATTTAGGTGTATCGTGATGTTCGGATACTTGATGTGTTGCCTTGCTTACTAGAGCTTGCTTTCTTGGCCCGTAGATAGATCTAATGGGCCATCTTTTTATGCGAATCCTCAGCGGATCACGTGCGGCTTGTGTGCGCGCGCCGTTTGCCGCTCTCTGTTTGCTATGGGGTCGCCCATCCGACCGGTGGCCTCCTTGTTTTTGATTGTGGGGTTTCTCGGCCTCCTCATCAAATTCGGGCGTAGTTTTCACTTTGGGTAGCTCTTTGTTCGGTGACCGCCGCTGTATTTGTGCGGTGTTGAGTACTTTGCTCCATCTGATTCTCGAGTGCATCTTCCGCTGTTTTGAGCTTCCGCTTCTTTTTTCAGGCTACGTGCTGTGGCGACGAGCCTTTGTGGAGGTTCTTCGCTCCAAAGAACTTGTCCGACGTGAGTTCGTCTGGACTGTTATCTTCGCCGGGGATGGGTTGTTTATCCAGATTGTCTTGTTCAGACGGTTGCGCGATAGCATGTTCGTCGTCCACCGGTTCACCCTGCTCTATAGCTGGGTCAGTATGGCTATTGTCTTTATCGAGGTGGGACTTTGAGCGGCGCTTACGTCGTCGTTTTGACTGCTTTTCGATGGAGCGATCCTTCGTAGCGTCCCGTTGTTCCTCGTCGTCGGTTCCTTTAGGTGTGTCCACCATGTATACATCGTGAGATGAGGTGGTTCTCCAGTGCCCTATAGGCGCTGGTTCATGCTCGCCCCCCATCGCCGTCCATACCGCCGATGTCTTCGAGTCGAAGTCGAGCATGTCGGTTAAATCATCGGCAGCTGGCTACAAAGTGGTGGTGGGTGGGCTTGAATTTCTTCGTCGTCCGCATCCCAACCTTCCCGACCATAATCCGCCAGGGCTCTCCGATAAGGAGAGAGACCTTATTAAATTCAGGATGTCGCCAAAGGGCGAAAATGAAAGATGTCCGCGGCAAGAATTCCATGATCGGCGCCCAATCGGATTCGAGTAGCGGGGCGCGGAGGGCTCGGAGTCCGGAGAGGAGTCCGCACCTTGAGTCACGAAGCCGCAGCGACAGGGCAGGTGTACGCTCAATCGTCGTGAGATTGCAGCCCCGAGGCGGTGTCCAGCCACCTGTCCTCGATCGGCGCAATCGGCTCCGAGCAAAGGTCGGAGCGGACACCGATGCGATTTCCGGACACCGTCCGCGGCAGAGCTAGATCATGCCCTCGTGATAAAGGCGGCGCGCTTGGCTGTGGCTTGAACCCGTCAAGATCAAGTCTCCGCGACGTCGGCCGTAGTTCAAACTTCCAAATCTGACCTGATGGCCAGGGCGTAGCTTTCAATCTCCTCCAGATGGCTGTTTAATTGGCCGCAGCAAAGCCGCCGGATATGAAGATCTGTCCGGGAGAAAAGTCTCACCACAGAGCGCATCGTTATTGATGATCGGAGGAGCCATCGGGCCTAAAGAAGACGACACGAGGAACTCTCAATGAAAGCACCAATGTCGGTGTCAAAACCGCGCGGATCTCGGTAGGGGGTCCCGAATCGTGCGCCTAGGCGGATGGTAACAGGAGATAAGGGACACGATGTTTTTATCCAGGTTCGGGCCCTCTCGATGGAGGTAAAACCCTACTCCTGCTTGATTAATATTGATGATATGGGTAGTACAAGAGTAGATCTACCACGAGATCAGAGAGGCTAAACCCTAGAAGCAAGCCTATGGTATGATTGTTGTTCGTCCGACGGACTAAAACCCTCTGGTTTATATAGGCACCGAATAGGGTTATGGTTACACAGAGTCGGTTACAATGTTAGGAGATCTACATATCCGTATCGCCAAGCTTGCCTTCCACGCCAAGGAAAGTCCCATTCGGACACGGGACGAAGTCTTCAATCTTGTATCTTCATAGTCCAGGAGTCCAGGCAAAGGTCATAGTCCGGCTATCCGGACACCCCCTAATCCAGGACTCCCTCAGTCTACGTTCAAATACAACGGGTGTAGGACAGTTTTGCACATGCAGAATACTCGGGTTAAACTTGACGAGCCTAGCATATGCAGATATGGCCTCGGAACACTGAGACCGAAAGGTCGAGCGTGAATCATATAGTAGATATGATCAACATAGTGATGTTCACCATTGAAAACTACTCCATCTCACGTGATGATCGGACATGGTTTAGTTGAGATGGATCACGTGATCACTTAGATAATTCGAGGGATGTCTATCTAAGTGGGAGTTCTTAAGTAATATGATTAATTGAACTTTAATTTATCAGGAACTTAGTACCTGATAGTATTTTGCTTGTCTATGTTGCTGTAGATAGATGGCTCGTGCTGTTGTTCCGTTGAATTTTAATGTGTTCCTTGAGAAAGCAAAGTTGAAAGATGATGGTAGTAATTACACGGACTGGGTCCGTAACTTGAGGATTATCCTCATTGCTGCACAGAAGAATTACGTCCTGGAAGCACAACTGGGTGCCAGGCCTGCTGCAGATACAACTGACGACGTTAAGAACGTCTGGCAGAGCAAAGCTGATGACTACTCGATAGTTCAATGAGCCATGCTTTACGACTTAGAAACGGTACTTCAACGACGTTTTGAATGTCATGGAGCATATGAGATGTTCCAGGAGTTGAACTTAATATTTCAAGCAAATGCCCGGATTGAGAGATATGAAGTCTCCAATAAGTTCTACAGCTGCAAGATGGAGGAGAATAGTTCACAAGGAACATATACTCAAAATGTCCGGGTATAACAATCACTTGATTCAACCGGGAGTTAATCTTCCGGATGATAGTGTCATTGATGAATTCTTCAATCACTGCCACCAAGCTACAAGAGCTTTGTGATGAACTATAATATGCAAGGGATGGATAAGACAATTCCCGAGCTCTTCGCAATGCTAAAGGCTGCAGAGGTAGAAATCAAGAAGGAGCATCAAGTGTGATGGTCAACAAGACCACCAGTTTCAAGAAAAAGGGTAAAGGGAAGAAGAAGAGGAACTTCAAGAAGAACGGCAAACAAGTTGCTGCTCAGGAGAAGAAACCCAAGTCTGGACCTAAGCCTGAGACTGAGTGCTTCTACTGCAAAGCAGACCGTCACCGAAGCGGAACTGCCCCAAGTATTTGGCGGATAAGAAGGATGGCAAGGTGAACAAAGGTATATGTGATATACATGTTATTGATGTGTACCTTAATAATGCTCGCAGTAGCACCTGGGTATTTGATACTGGTTCTGTTGCTAATATATGCAACTCGAAATAGGGACTATGGATTAAGCGAAGATTGGCTAAGGACGAGGTGATCATGCGCGTGGGAAATGGTTCCAAATTCGATGTGATCGCAGTCGGCACGCTACCTCTACACCTACATTCGGGATTAGTTTTAGACCTAAATAATTGTTATTTGGTGCCAGCGTTAAGCATGAACATTATATCTGGATCTTGTTTGATGCGAGACGGTTATTCATTTAAATCAGAGAATAATGGTTGTTCTATTTATATGAGTAATATCTTTTATGGTCATGCACCCTTGAAGAGTGGTCTATTTTTATTAAATCTCGATAGTAGTGATACACATATTCATAATACTGAAGCCAAAAGATGCAGAGTTGATAATGATAGTGCAACTTATTTGTGGCACTGCCGTTTAGGTCATATTGGTGTAAAGCGCATGAAGAGACTCCATACTGATGGACTTTTGGAGTCACTTGATTATGAATCACTTGGTACTTGCGAACCATGCCTCATGGGCAAGATGACTAAAACGTCGTTCTCCGGAACAATGGAGTGAGCAACAGATTTGTTGGAGATCATACATACTGATGTATGTGGTCCGATGAATATTGAGGCTCGCGGCGAGTATCGTTATTTTCTCACCTTCACAAATGATTTGAGCAGATATGGGTATATCTACTTAATGAAACATAAGTCGGAAACATTTAAAAATTTCAAAGAATTTCAGAGTGAAGTGGAAAATCATCGTAACAAGAAAATAAAGTTTCTATGATCTTATCCTGGAGGAGAATATTTGAGTTACGAGTTTGGTCTTCATTTGAAACAATGTGGAATAGTTTCGCAACTCACGCCACCTGGAACACCACAGCCTAATGGTGTGTCCGAACGTCGTAATCGTACTTTACTAGATATGGTGCAATCTATGATGGCTCTTACTGATTTACCGCTATCGTTTTGGGCTTATAGAGACGGCTGCATTCACGTTAAATAGGGCACCATCTAAATCCGTTGAGACGGCGCCTTATGAACTGTGGTTTGGCAAGAAACCAAAGTTGCCGTTTCTTAAAGTTTGGGGCTGCGATGCTTATGTGAAAAAGCTTCAACCTGATAAGCTCGAACCCAAATCGGAGAAGTGTGTCTTCATAGGATACCCAAAGGAGACTGTTGGGTACACCTTCTATCACAGATCTGAAGGCAAAACATTCATTGCTAAAAATGGATCCTTTCTAGAGAAGGAGTTTCTCTCGAAAGAAGTGAGTGGGAGGAAAGTAGTACTTGATGAGGTAACTATACTTGTTCCCTTATTGGAAAGTAGTTCATCACAGAAACAGGTTCCTGTGACACCTACACCAATCAGTGAGGAAGCTAATGATATTGATCATGAAACTTCAGATCAATTTACTACCGAACCTCGTTGGTCAACAAGAGTAAGATCCGCACCAGAGTGGTACGGTAATCCTGTTCTGGAGGTCATGTTACTTGACCAAGGCGAACCTACAAACTATGAAGAAGCGATGGTGAGCCCAGATTCCGCAAAATGGCTTGAAGCCATGAAATCTGAGATGGGATCAATGTATGAGAACAAAGTGTGGACTTTAGTTGACTTGCCCGATGATCGGCAAGCCATAGAGAATAAATGGATCTTCAAGAAGAAGACTGTCGGTGTCAAAACCGGTGGATCTCGGGTAGGGGGTCCCGAACTGTGCGTCTAGGCGGATGGTAACAGGAGACAAGGGACACGATGTTTTTACCCAGGTTCGGGCCCTCTCGATGGAGTTAATACCCTACTCCTGCTTGATTAATATTGATGATATGGGTAGTACAAGAGTAGATCTACCACGAGATGAAGGAGGCTAAACCCTAGAAGCTAGCCTATGGTATGATTGTTGTTTGTCCCACGGACTAAAACCCTCCGGTTTATATAGACACCGGATAGGTTAGGGTTACACAGTAGGGTTACAATGGTAGGAGATCTACATATCCATATCGCCAAGCTTGCCTTCCACGCCAAGGAAAGTCCCATCCGGACATGGGACGAAGTCTTCAATCTTGTATCTTCATAGTCTTGGAGTCCGCCGTGACAATAGTCCGGCTATCCGGACACCCCTAGTCCGGACTCCTCAAGAGCCCCGAACCAGGCTTCAATGACGATGAGTCCGCGCGTTGATTGTCTTCGGCATTGCGAGGCGGGTTCTTCTCCAAACTCCATATACTTGTCGAATAGTGTCCGGCTTCTAATAAATGTTGCGCTCCTCGGCTTCTGCGCCCAATAATGGCCATCTTCCACGTGTTTGAATGAATGCGAAAAACCAGGGTATTTTTACAATATTCCCCCTAGCCGCGCAAAGGAGTCGCTTATAGAAGGGGCAAGGATCTAGATCCGAGTCACACCATCCCCCCTTTGCGAGCTTTCATCGGAGCGCCTCTGACCAAAGCCCATTCCATCATGGACAGTCGACGCGGCTCCTCCTCTCGTGCTCCCAGCCCCCAGCCAGGAAATTGGGACAGATGCTCAGTCCCGCATAGCGAGCTAGTTATACTCCAAGCCAAGGGATTTCTCCCTCCGGCCTTTATGGTTCCGGTTCGAGCCGGACTTGTCACCTACAAGGGCGGAAAGCAAGCGGAGAGCGTCCCCGATCCCTCTAAAGGAGAGCGGGTGTGCTTCATATCTTATCTAGTAAGAGGACTCGGATTTCCAATCCATCCGTTTCTCCGGGGGCTCTTGGAGTTCTACGGCCTCCAACTCCACCATCTTACTCCTGCCTCCATCTTGCACATCACGGGCTTCGTGGCCCTTTGCGAATTGTTCCTGGGCGTCGAGGCTCATTTCGGGCTGTGGAAGAGAATATTCTTCCTAGTTCCCCGTTCTCATGAGGGGTCAATATATCAAGTGGGCGGAGCCGAGCTATGGCGCATCGCCGGGACCGGATACCTGTCCGGAACCCCAAAGAAGGCGTCCGAAGACTGGCCTTCGGAATGGTTTTACATGGAGGACGTCCCGCTGCCGGATCCTGTTCGGATCGTCCTTCCGGAGTTCAGCAATGCTCCACTGAAGAAGCGCCTAAGTTGGCGCCCTCGGAGCCCCCGGAGGGAAGATGACCGGGATGTCCGTTATTTGATGAGCCGAATAAGGTTACTAGCTCATGCCGGACTGACCATGTCGAGTCATGGCAATCTGCATTATGAGGGAGTGCAGCCGCCCAATACAGGGCCACCCATGTGGGACTTCAACGGGAGGATGATGCCACCCGTCATGGCCGCAAAAAGGGCCGTGGATCAGTCACCGAACTGGTGAAGATCTTGTCTGCCATGTACAAAGGAGAGGAGGAGGATTTCCTCCGTGTCAACCCACTGAAGGAGTTTTCTTCGAATAACCCTCGAAGCTGGGTAAGCAAACATCCTTGTGACCTGTCCGATCCATATTCCCGTAGTTAAATATCTCATTTCATGGTTTTTGCGCAGGAACTGCGCCGGACTGTGGAGAAGATACATAGTCCGCCCCCACAACCCGAGGATCCGGAGCGATCCCTCGATCCGACCTCCGAAGAGGATCCGGATATAATGGTGGAGTTGATCGACGGGATGTTCTACCAACTTAGCATCGACAATGCTTTAGCCATTACGGCTGATTACCCCGGAATACTTCCAGCCCCACAGGTAACTGAGACCAAGATCCCAAAACCCTGATAATGACCCATCCATGCTTATTTTTTATCACCGTATACCAATGGTGCTTCGCAGGGGTACCTTCGAGGCAGAAGCGAGCCAGCGCGACCGCCAACAAAGGGCAGTGCGGCCCCGCGGGCTAAAAAGAAGTGCGGTCCGGATCGAAACTCCGCCGCAACAGTATGGCATGTCACCATACTTCCAAGATTGATTCCAGGAAGGCGTACTAACGCTGATGCTCTTTTCAAGAAAAAGAGCGCTCGCCGGACTGAGCCCGGAGAGGCTATAGATCGAACCTTCACCGGACAAGCTTCAAAGCCGGGTCCGGAGGCTGAGGCGAGCACGAGACGTGCGTCGGATGCTCCTCCGACAGAGGATGCCGACAGGTTGTCCGCCACCAACTCCAAGGTGGAGAGCACCTTGAATCACAGGTGCCGCCGGACAGTTCTTCGTGACGCATGTTTCGCCCCAGAGGCCTTGAATGCCTTTGATTCGGGAGATGCGCATCTCCGTGCCGCTCAAGATGGTCTAGCCAGAGCCACGGAGCAGTATGTGAAGGACATACGGGTAAGGAAATTTGACAGTTATATATGCCAGTAGCCCCTGAGACTTAAAATAGTGAGAATAACTGATTTAAGGATCATTTGTTATGCAGGATCTTACAAAAAAGAATACCCGACTGTCCCGGGAGCTGGAAGAGTGCAGGGCCCAACTTGAGGCCGCACAAGCCGCTACGGGGGGAGCCACAGAGACCCCCTCTGGTAATAGACGCTTCAGAAGATAAATAATTTATGAAGTGCGGCGGGTGTGTAAATCTGACAAAAACATTGCACATGGCGCCGGACTAGATCCGGACAAGCAACAACTCTTACGCCGGTTAAAGGCCGGCGAGAGCGTGCTTACAAGGGTGCGGCAGGAGAAGAATAACCTCCAAGAGGCCAACACCAAGCTGGGTGAGGAACTAAAGGACGTTCGTGCCCAGTTAGCTTACTCCGTAAAGGAGAATCGGCGGCTTCGTCGCGGCATTTTCAGTAAGTGCTTGAGCGAACTTTGAAAAGAGTTCGGCGAGGAAGGCCACTAACATAAACATGTTTATTGGTTTGCTCACAGTGTCGCCCCGAGGAGGAGATGCCCAATTCTTCGGGTGATCTTCTTCCCGAATTGCGCTCCGCACGAACGAAGTCTGGCGGTGATGAAAGGCATCGGCCAAGCCTTGTGGCCATCTATCTCCCTGCCTGGGCGTTGGGGAGCTGGCGGAGCGGCTTCAAGGAGCACGGCGGCGCTTCGGCTATGGAAGATATCGGCCTGCCGTCAAAGGCGCCAGGAGGCTGGGCCATGGTGAAGACGCGTACACAAAGGTGACCCAAACCACATGGCCGAGGTCGGACTGTGGGGCGGATGGGATGGAGATCCTCAGAAGTTAGTGTACGCCAAGTAGAATTGGCCGCCAAGTATTCCCAAAGAAGATTGTAAATTAGATAGCCTATTAGATGGCATTGAGGAGGAATACAATGAGTCGAGTTGACTATGTAAAAATATGACATGAAAGAATGTCTTCTAGCCGGATTGTAGATCGTTTGTCATAGCAGACCTTTTCGCTTCGACTTCCGGACCCAATAGTCCGGAGTATGTCCGAATACCTTCGTGGTTATATAAGAACCGTGGTATGCATGGAGACTAGGCGTAGGGGTCATTGTTGCTGTATCAGACAAGTGCCCAACTAGTTATGTTATATTACATAGGTAGTAAGAAACATCTTCCAGGGAGAATAGTTCCGTTAGGGTTCCTTTCATCGGGATGCATGCCCTAAAGTGCATGTCAAGGCTGCTATAAAGCGTAAAATCATCCGGGGCAGATGTGTAAATAGTTAAAATCATCTTTCAGTTCACCGACCGAATATTCCCTTAAGAACGCTAGCTTCGGCTTCACCCACCGAGGTACACATCCGGTGACCCGGCAAGAATAATCGCAGAGGTGCTCCCTTTACCTCCTAGCCGAACAATCGGGAACGTAGGGGTAAGCACAGGAGCCAGGCAACCCAGCTTGGCCAAAACTTAAGACATATTGATGCATATAATGGTGAATAAAAGGCGCATGCGAAAGTTTGACGCATGTGTTGGGCATGAAAGCCCGTATAAATAAGATTCTGTTAAAGAAGCCCCCAGGTATAATGAGCGCGGACAGCGCGTCAAGTGTGTGCGAAAAAAGCGCAAACGAGCCTCTAGAGGCTACAAGAGGAAGAAGGGGGAAAGAGAGAAATAGAAGACAACAAAAAGCAAAAAATAAAGAATGCGGACGGAGGAAGTGGACGAACTTGGAGTCCGGCACTTAGGCGTAGAATCTTCGTAGACGGGCTGCGTTCCATGGGTTCGGCTCGAGTCGGTTATCCGATGTGTTTCGCAGATGGTATGCTCCGCCGGTCAGGACCTGGTCGATGATGAAGGGACCTTCCCATTTGGGCTTGAGTTTGTCCTTTTTCTTGTCCGGCAGGCGTAGAACTAGTTCGCCAACGTTATAAGCTTTGGCCCGTACTTCCCTGCTTTGATATCTTCGAGCCTGCTGTTGATAGAATGCAGAACGAGCTTTCGCCATGTCGCGCTCCTCCTCCAATGCGTCCGAACTGTTCTACCGATCAAGCTCGGCTTCTCTTTCTTCGTACATGCGCACTCGAGGTGAGTCATGTATTATGTCGCAGGGCAAGACTGCCTCTGCGCCGTACACCATGAAGAATGGTGTGAATCCGGTAGTATGATTCGGCGTGGTCCGCAGCCCCCAGAGTACGGAGTCGAGCTCCTCAACCCAGTGCGTGTTAGATTCCTTGAGGGACCACACTAGTCTGGGTTTAATGCCGCTCATTATTAGACCATTTGCCCGTTCGACTTGGCCGTTGGTTTGAGGGTGATAGACTGAGGCGTAATCGAGCTTGATGCCCATGTTTTTGCACCATGATTTGACCTCATCGGCCGTGAAGTTGGTGCCATTATCAGTGATGATACTGTGGGGAACACCGTAACGGTGCACTACCCCTGATATGAAGTCTATCACTGGTCCGGATTCGGCCGTTTTAACAGGTTTGGCCTCTATCCATTTGGTGAATTTATCCACCATGACCAATAGGTATTTTTGCTTGTGGGTTCCTCCCTTGAGGGGTCCAACCATGTCAATCCCCAAGACCGCGAACAGCCAGGTGATGGGTATAGTTTTGAGGGCGGTGGGTGGCATGTGGCTTTGGTTAGCAAAAAGCTGGCAACCGACGATCGTTGGACTAAGTCCTGCAGATCTGCCGGGCCGTCGGCCAATAAAATCCTGTCTGGAAGGCCTTGCCTACAAGGGCCGGGCTGCGGCGTGGTGCCCACCCAGTCCGGCATGAATTTCAGCCAGGAGGTTTCGCCCTTCCTCTTCGGAGATGCACCTTTGAAGGACTCCGGTAGTGCTTTTCTTATAAAGCTCTCCCTCGTGGACTTTATAGGCCTTAGAGCGCCGTACTATGCAGCGAGCCTCATTTTGGTCTTTGGGGAGTTCCTGCCTAGTTAGGTAGGCTAGGAATGGTTCCGTCTACGGGGCGATAAGCGCCATTATTTCGTGGGCAGAGTGTGTTATCTCGGGAGCGGAGCCTCCGGCTGTGTCAGAGTGTTCGGCGTCAGGCGGTGCGGTTGGGTCCGGATTGTTATTGCCGGACTCCCCTTCCCATAGTACGGATGGCTTGAACAGCCGTTCCAAAAAGATATTGGGTGGGACGGCATCGATGCGCGCCAATATATCCGCCAATATATCCGGCTGTGTCACCATTTTGCACCGATGCGCGCCAATATATCCGCCGCCTGGTTGTTATCCCGGGCTATATGATGAAATTCGAGCCCTTCGAACCATGCTGACATTTTTAGGACCACATTGCGGTATGCTGCCATTTTCGGATCTTTGGCATCAAAGTCTTCGTTTATTTGGGATATTGCGAGGTTTGAATCCCCGCGCACCTCTAGGCGTTTAATGCCCATGGAGACTGCCATCCGGAGGCCGTGCAGGAGGGCCTTGTATTCGGCTGCGTTGTTGGAGTTCGTATACATTATCTGAAGGACGTATTGGACTATGTCCCCGGTTGGGGACGTCAGGACGACGCCAGCCCCCAGGCCAGCCAACATTTTGGAGCCGTCAAAGTGCATGATCCAATTGGAGTATGCGCCGTACTCTTTCGGGAGTTCGGCTTCAGTCCATTCGGCCACGAAGTCGGCCAAAACCTGCGACTTGATAGCTCATCGTGGCTTATAAGTTATGTCGAATGGGAGGAGCTCTATGGCCCACTTAGCAATCCGGCCCGTCGCGTCGCGGTTGTTTATAATGTCATGAAGAGGTACTTCGGAGGCTACCGTTATCGAACACTCTTGAAAGTAGTGTGGCAGCTTCCGGGATGCCATGAACACCGCGTATGCTATCTTTTGATAGTGTGGGTACCGGGACTTGCCTGGAGTTAGGACAGTGGACACATAATAAACCGGTTTGTGAATAGGGAACCGGTGTCCGTCAGTTTCTCGTTCGACAACGAGCACCGCGCTGACAACTTTATGTGTTGCGGCGATGTATAATAGCATTGGTTCGCCCACGTTGGGCGCGGCCAGGACCGGATTTGTTGCCAAAATGGCCTTTATTTCTTCGAGTCCGGCCGTGGCGGCATCCGTCCACTCGAAGTGTTCGGTGCGGCGGAGGAGGCGGTAAAGAGGTAATGCCTTTTCTCCTAACCGGGAGATAAAGCAGCTTAGGGCCGCTACACATCCCGTCAATTTTTGTATTTGTTTGAGGTCTTTTTGGAATATCCAATTGTGACAGAGCTCTAATCTTGGCTGGGTTTGCTTCAATTCCTCTACCGGACACAATGAAGCCCAGGAGCTTTCCGGCTGGAACGCCGAAGACGCATTTTTCCGGATTGAGCTTGATGTCATATTTTCGAAGATTGTCGAATGTGAGCCTCAAGTCGTCTACTAGAGTTTCGACGTGCTTGCTTTTTACGACCACGTCATCTACATATGCTTCCACTGTTTTGCCGATCTGGTTTGCCAGACATGTCTGAATCATGCGCTGATATGTTGCGCCGGTGTTTTTGAGCCCAAAGGGCATTGTGTTGAAGCAGAACGGGCCGTATGGAGTGATGAATGTTGTTGCAGCTTGGTCCGGCTCCGCCATCTTGATTTGGTGTTAGCCGGAGTACGCGTCGAGGAAGCACAATGAGTCGTGTCCTGCTGTAGCGTCAATTATTTGATCAATTCGAGGGAGGGGGAAGGGATCCTTTGGGCAAGCCTTATTAAGGTCTTTGAAATCAACACATAGGTGCCTGGATTTATCCTTCTTTGGTACCATCACCAGGTTTGCTAGCCATCCGGATGTTTTATATCTCTGATGAATCTGGCCTCCAAAAGTTTGGCTAGCTCTTCTCCCATGGCCTGTCTCTTGGGTTCGAAAAGCGCCGAAGAGCCTGTTTGACCGGCTTGAATCCTTTTAGGATGTTTAGGCTATGCTCAGCCACCGACGTGCGATTCTGGCATGTCGAAGGGTGCCGAGCAAAGATGTCCCAGTTTTCTTGTAGAAATTCTCGTGGTCTGGCGCCTACATCGGGTTTAATTGTGCCCGATGGAGGCCGTCTTTGCAGGGTCCGTTGGGTGGACTTGGAATTTGACTATTTCGTCCGCTGGTTTAAAAGAGGTGGACTTGGATCTTTTATCAAGTATCACATCGTCCATGTTCACCGTGGAGCGCATCGCGGTGAGTTCCTCGGCCGCTAGGGCTTCGGATAGTGCCTCGAGGGTTAGTGCGGCCGTCTTATTTTCGGTGCGGAGTGCTATGTTTGGATCACTAGCGAGAGTGATGATTCCGTTGGGACCGGGCATTTTAAGCTTCATGTACCCATAATGGGGTATAGCTTGAAAAATTGTGGATGCCTCTCGTCCTAATAAAGCATGGTATCCGCTGTTGAACGGGACCACTTGAAATGTGACCTCCTCGGACCTGTAATTGTCCGGCGAGCCGAACACTACGTCCAGCGTGATTTTTCCTGTGCAGCATGCTTCCCGGCTGGGGATTATTCCTCTAAAGGTTGTGCTGCTTCGATCAATGCGGTTCCAGTTTATTTCCATTTTTCGTAGGGTTTCCTCATAGATGAGGTTTAGTCCGCTGCCGCCATCCATGAGTACCTTAGTGAGGCGAAAGCTGTCTACTATCGGGCTGAGGACCAATGCGGCTGGTGCCCGGGCAGTTCAGAATTTAGGTTCGTCACTGGCATTGAAGGTAATAGCTGTGTCACTCCACGGATTTATTGTTGCTACTTGGTAGACTTCGGCAAGGTTGCGGAGTTGTCGTTTTCGCATGTTATTTGATGCGAAAGTCTCAAGACTGATAACACCGTCTTGGTGTTCTTTGGGCTGGGATTCGAAGCTAGAAGCTCTTCGCCACTTTTGGCCACTGCCGTAGTATCCAACATGCTCGAAGGCTATGAGTTGGAGTGGCGCCCTCGTGCTATGAATTTTGCGAGGTCCGCTTAGCCAACCCTCCAAGACGGTTCCGCACCCTTTAAGGGGTTTAGGTTTTTTGGTATTCAACCCAGGTGCTTGATAATGATGCACCCTTTTGTTCCGGACTAGGGATGTATTCGGGGCCGGATTGTCCCAAAATTTACTTTCCGTTTTCCAGGCGCTCTCCATCGCACAGTACTTTTGTACGATGGTCACCAAGTCAGAAAAGCGTGTGATTTCACGACGACTTATGGCGTTTAGGATTCCCTTGTCCGTGCAATTATTGCAGAAGATTGGTATTGCGTCCTCCTCTCGGCAGTCCTTTATCCTGTTCATAACCAGGAGGAATCTGGCCCAGTAATGATGTACTGTTTCGGCGGGTTCTTGCCGAATTCGAGAGAGATCGCTAATGTTTGGGTGGGCGGGTGGCACTAAATCTGGAACCCCGTCCAATTTAGGACTCAAGGGCCGGGAAGTTTCCGAACTCGGAAGCTTGGGTTTTTGAGTGCTATCCAATGAGTCCGACCCGCTGCCTGACTTTAAGTTCAGGGCTTGATCGACATCCGTCCCTCCGCAGGAATACGGCCTGGAGGGATCGGGAATCCGGACGTAGCTAGTCCTTAAGATAGGAGAAGAGTCGCCGCATTGCTCCTCTATCACAGCAACATGATGGGTAGCACGGGAGAGATGATCTCTCTCGATCGGTTTTAGGCCCGATCCGGTCGTGTCTGTGGCGACTCCAGATGCGGCGATGCGATCCAATAGCTCGTTTATGGAGGAGAGCTCGATCGGATCTAACTATTCGGCAAGTTCCGAACTGACATGGAGATTGGTTTCGATGACTCGAGAGGTCATCGTCGGCGCGACGGCCGAACCAGCGGTCATGAGAAAACCGCCTAGCCGAATAATCTGACCAGTGGCCAAGGCTTCTTTGGCGATGGTATCGTATTTAAAGACGAGATGAGGCATCCTACCTGATGGCGACGGCACAGAGGAACTCTCCATGAAAGCACCAATGTCGGTGTCAAAACCGGCGGATCTCGGGTAGGGGGTCCCGAACTGTGCGTCTAGGCGGATGGTAACAGGAGACAAGGGACACGATGTTTTTACCCAGGTTCGGGCCCTCTTGATGGAGGTAATACCCTACTCCTGCTTGATTAATATTGATGATATGGGTAGTACAAGAGTAGATCTACCACGAGATCAAGGAGGCTAAACCCTAGAAGCTAGCCTATGGTATGATTGTTGTTCGTCCTACGGACTAAAACCCTCCGGTTTATATAGACACCGGATAGGTTAGGGTTACACAGAGTCGGTTACAATGGTAGGAGATCTACATATCCGTATCGCCATGCTTGCCTTCCACGCCAAGGAAAGTCCCATCCGGACACGGGACAAAGTCTTCAATCTTGTATCTTCATAGTCTTGGAGTCCGGCCGTGACGATAGTCCGGCTATCCGGACACCCCCTAGTCCGGGACTCCCTCAAAGACTGACGCTGAAGATAATGTTACTTTCTACAAAGCTCGACTTGTTGCGAAAGGTTTTCGACAAGTTCAAGGAGTTGACTGTGATGAGACTTTCTCACCCATAGCGATACATAAGTCTGTCCGAATCATGTTAGCAATTGCCGCATTTTATGATTATGAAATTTGTCAAATGGATGTCAAAACTGCATTCCTGAATGGATTTCTGGAAGAAGAGTTGTATATGATGCAACTGGAAGGTTTTGTCGATCCAAAGGGAGCTAACAAAGCGTGCAAGCTCCAGCGATCCATTTATGGACTGGTGCAAGCCTCCCGGAGTTGGAATAAACGTTTTGATAGTGTGATCAAAGCATATGGATTTATACAGACTTACAGAGAAGCATGTATTTACAAGAAAGTGAGTGGGAGCTCTGTAGCATTTCTAATATTATATGTGGATGACATATTGTTAATTGGAAATGATATAGAATTTCTGGATAGCATAAAAGGATACTTGAATAAGAGTTTTTCAATGAAAGACCTCGGTGAAGCTGTTTACGTATTGGGCATCAAGATCTATAGAGATAGATCAAGACGCTTGATAGGACTTTCACAAAGCACGCACCTTGACAAAGTTTTGAAAAAGTTCAAAATGGATCAAGAAAAGAAAGGGTTCTTGCCTGTGTTACAAGGTGTGAAGTTGAGTCAGGCTCAATGCCCGACCACTGCAGAAGATAGAGAGAAAATGAAAGATGTTCCCTATGCTTCAGTCATAGGCTCTATCATGTATGCAATGCTATGTACCAGACATGATGTGTGCCTTGCAATTAGCTTAGTAGGGAGGTACCAAATTAATCCAGGAGTGGATCACTGGACAGCGGTCAAGAACATCCTGAAATACCTGAAAAGGACTAAGGATATGTTTCTCGTTTATGGAGGTGACAAAGAACTCGTCGTAAATGGTTATGTTGATGCAAGCTTTGACACTGATCCGGACAATTCTAAATCGCAAACCGGATATGTGTTTACATTGAATGGTGGAGCTGTCAGTTGGTGCAGTTCTAAACAAAGCGTTGTGGCGGGATCTACGTGTGAAGCGGAGTACATAGCTGCTTCTGAAGCAGCAAATGAAGGAGTCTGGATGAAGGAGTTCATATCCGATCTAGGTGTCATACCTAGTGCATCGGGACAAATGAAAATCTTTTGTGACAATACTGGTGCAATTTCGTTGGCAAAGGAATCCAGATTTCACAAGAGAACCAAGCACATCAAGAGACGCTTCAATTCCATCCGGGATCAAGTCCAGGTGGGAGACATAGAGATTTGCAAGATACATACGGATCTGAATGTTGCAGACCCGTTGACTAAGCCTCTTCCACGAGCAAAACATGATCAGCACCAAAACTCCATGGGTGTTAGAATCATTACTGTGTAATCTAGATTATTGATTCTAGTGCAAGTGGGAGACTGAAGGAAATATGCCCTAGAGGAAATAAGAAAGGTATTATTTATTTCCTAATATCATGATAAATGTTTATTATTCATGCTAGAATTGTATTAACCAGAAACATAATACATGTGTGAATACATAGACAAACATAGTGTCACTAGTATGCCTCTACTTGACTAGCTCGTTAATCGAAGATGGTTGAGTTTCCTAGCCATGGACATGAGTTGTCATTTTATTAACGGGATCACATCATTAGGAGAATGATGTGATTGACTTGACCCATTCCATTAGCTTAGCACTTGATCGTTTAGTATGTTGTTATTGCTTTCTTCATGACTTATACTTGTTCCTATGACTATGAGATTATGCAAATCCCATTTACTGGAGGAACACTTTGTGTGCTACCAAATGTCACAGTGTAAATGGGTGATTATAAAGGTGCTCTATAGGTGTCTCTGAAGGTACTTGTTGAGTTGGCGTATATCAAGATTAGGATTTTTCACTCCGATTGTCGGAGAGGTATCTCTGGGCCCACTCGGTAATACACATCACTATAATCCTTACAAGCATTGTAACTAATGAGTTAGTTGCAGGGTGATGTATTACAGAATGAGTAAAGAGACTTGCTGGTAACGAGATTGAACTAGGTATTGAGATACCGACGATCGAATCTCGGGCAAGTAACATACCGATGACAAAGGGAATGATACGTCCATTTTGCATCATGCTTTTATATCGATATTTATGCATTATGGGCTGTTATTACACATTATGTCACAATACTTATGCCTATTCTCTCTTATTTTACAAGGTTTACATAAAGAGGGAGAATGCCGGCAGCTGGAATTCAATGGAAAAGGAGCAAATATTATAGACCTATTTTGCACAACTCCAAAAGTCCCAAACTCCACGGAAGTTATTTTTGGAAATAATAAAATACTGAGCGAAGAAAATACGGAGGGGGCCCACACCACAGCCACGAGGGTGGGGCGCGCCTCACCCCCGGGCGCGCCTCGCCTCGTGGGCCCCGGTGGCCCTCCGTGCCCATCTTCTCCTATATGAAGTCTTTCATCCAAAGAAAAATAATAAGCAAGCTTTCGGGACGAGACTCCGCCGCCACGAGGCGGAACCTTGGTGGAACCAATCTAGGGCTCTGGCGGAGCTGTTCTGCCGGGGACACTTCCCTTCGGGAGGGGGAAATCATCGCCATCGTCATCACCAACGCTCCTCTCGTCGGGAGGGGGCCAATCTCCATCAACATATTAACCAGCACCATCTCCTCTCAAACCCTAGTTCATCTCTTCTATCCAATTCTTGTTTCCAAGTTTGGGATTGGTACTTGTAGGTTGCTAGTAGTGTTGATTACTCCTCGTAGTTGATGCTAGTTGGTTTATTTGGTGGAAGATCATATTTTCAGATCCATTATGCATATTAATACCCCTCTGGTTATGGACATGAATATGCTTTGTGAGTAGTTACGTTTGTTCCTGAGGACATCGGAGAAGTCTTGCTATTAGTAGTCATGTGAATTTGGTATTCGTTTGATATTATGATGAGATGTATGTTGTCTCTCCTCTAGTGGTGTTATGTGAACATCGACTACATGACACTTCACCATTGTTTGGGCCTAGAGGAAGGCACTGGGAAGTAATAGGTAGATGATGGGTTGTTAGAGTGACAGAAGCTTAAACCCTAGTTTATGCGTTGCTTCGTAAGGGGCTGATTTGGATCCATATGTTTGATGATGTGGTTAGGTTTACCTTAATACTTCTTTTGTAGTTGCGGATGCTTGAAATAGGAGTTAATCATAAGTGGGATTCTTGTCCAAGTAAGGACAGAACCCAAGCATCGGTCCACCCACATATCAAATTATCAAAGTACCCAACGCGAATCATATGAACGTGATGAAAACTAGCTTGACAATAATTCCCATGTGTCCTCGGGAGCGTTTTCCTTCATATAAGAGTTTGTCTAGGCTTGTCCTTTGCTACAAAAAGTATTGGGCCACCTTGCTGCACTTTATTTACTTTTGTTACTTGTTGCTCGTTACAAATTATCCTATCACAAAACTATCTGTTACCTATAATTTCAGTGCTTGCAGAGAATACCTTGTTGAAAACCGCTTATCATTTCCTTCTGCTCCTCGTTGGGTTTGACACACTTACTTATCGAAATGAATACGATAGATCCCCTATACTTGTGGGTCACCAAGACTCTTTTCTGGCTCCGTTGCCGGGAGGGAAGCGCCTTTGGTAGGTGGAATTTGGTAAGGAAAAATTTATATTGTGTGCTGAAATTTACTGTCACTTGTTACTAAGGAAACTAATCCTCTGAGGGGCTTGTTCGGGGTATCTTCACCCCGACTAGTAGAGCAAAGAGTTGCTAATCAACCTACTGAACCTACTGAAAGTGAAAATGTCTACTTTGAAATTCCTTCAGGTATGATAGAAAAACTGCTAGCTAATCCTTTTGCAGGAGATGGAACATTACATCCTGATGAGCTCCTAATCTATGTGGATGAAGTTTGTGGATTATTTAAGCTTGCAGGTATGCCCGATAATGTTATCAAGAAGGTCTTCCCTTTATCTTTGAAGGGAGATGCATTGACATGGTATAGGCTATGTGATGATGTGGGATCATGGAACTACAAGCGATTGAAATTGGAATTTCATCAGAAGTTTTATCCTATGCATCTTGTTCATCGTGATCGTAATTATATATATAATTTTTGGCCTCGCGAAGGAGAAAGCATCGCTCAAGCTTGGGGGAGGCTTAAGTCAATGTTATATTCATGCCCCAATCATGAGCTCTCAAGAGAAATGATTATTCAAAACTTTTATGCTCGGCTTTCTGACAACAATCGCACCATGCTCGATACTTCTCGACTGGTTCCTTTATGATGAAGACTATTGAATCCAAATGGGATTTATTGGAACGAATTAAACGCAACTCTGAAGATTGGGACCTTGACGAAGGTAAGGAGTCAGGTATAAAACCTAAGTTTGATTGTGTTAAATCTTTTATGGAGACCGATGTTTTCCGTAAATTCAGCACTAAATCTGGACTTGACTTTGAGATAATAGCTTCTTTTTGTGAATCTTTTGCTGCTCACGTTGATATCCCTAAGGAGAAGTGGTTTAAATATCATCCTCCCATAGAAGTAAAAGTAGTTGCACCTATTAAAGTTGAAGAAAAGACTATCACTTATAATGATCCTATTGTTCCTACTGCTTATGTTGAGAAACCACCTTTCCCTGTTAGGATAAAGGATCATCCTAAAGCTTCAACTGTGGTTCGTAAAAGCAATATTAGAACTTATACACCTCCTGAGCAAGTTAAGGTCGAACCTAATATTGCTATTGTTAATGATCTCTTGGTGATAATATTGATGGGCATGTTATTTATTTCGGTGATGAGACTGCTAGAATTGCTAAACCTAGTGCTAAAGATAAACATAGACCTGTGGTAGGCATGCCTATTATTTCTGTTAAAATAGGAGATCATTGCTATCATGGCTTGTGTGATATGGGTGCTGGTGCTAGTGCAATACCTATCGACTTATACAAAGAAATTATGCATGATATTGCACCCACTGAGTTAGAAGAAATTGATTTTACCATTAAGCTTGCCAATAGAGATACTATTTCACCAATTGGGATTGTTAGACATGTTGAAGTCTTGTGTGGGAAAACTAAATATCATGCTGATTTTCTTGTTCTTGGTTCCCCGCAAGATAGTTTTTGTCCCATTATATTTGGTAGACCCTCCTTAAACACTGTTAATGCTAAGATAGACTGCAAAAAGGATGTTGTTACCATTGGTCTAGGTGATATGTCTCATGAGTTTAACTTTTCTAAATTTCGTAGACAACACCGTGAAGAGGAATTGCCTAGTAAAGATGAAATTATTGGTCTTGCTTCTATTGTCGTACCTACTAGTGATCCTTTAGAACAATATTTGCTAGACCAAGAAAACGATATGTTTTTGAATGAAAGAAGGGAAATAGATGAAGTATTCTCTAAACAGGGACCTATTCTGGAACACAACTTGCCTGTTGAAATCCTAGGGGATCCTCCTCCACCCAAGGGTGATCCCGTGTTTGAGCTCGAACCATTGCCTGATACTCTTAAATATGCTTATCTTGATGAAAAGAAGATATATCCAGTTATTATTAGTGCTAACCTTTCAGAGTAGGAGGAAGAAAAATTTTTGAAAACTCTGAAGAAGCACCGTGCTGCTATTGGATATACCCTTGATGATCTTAAGGGCATTAGTCCCACTCTATGCCAACACAAAATAAATTTGGAGAAGGGTGCCAAACCAGTTATTGATCATCAACAACGGCTGAATCCTAAGATGAAAGAAGTGGTAAGAAAGGAAATACTAAAGCTCCTTGAGGCAGGTATAATCTATCCCATCGCTGATAGTTAGTGGGTAAGTCCTGTCCATTGTGTCCCTAAGAAGGGAGGTATTACTGTCGTTCCTAATGATAAAGATGAATTGATCCCGCAAAGAATTATTATAGGTTATAGGATGGTAACTGATTTCCACAAATTAAATAAAGCTACTAAAAAAGATCATTACCCCTTACCTTTTATTGATCAAATGCTAGAAAGATTATCCAAACATACTCATTTTTGCTTTCTAGATGGTTATTCTGGTTTCTCTCAAATACCTGTGTCAGCTGATGATCAAGCTAAGACCACATTTACTTGTCCTTTCGGTACTTTTTCTTATAGACGTATGCCTTTTGGTTTATGTAATGCACTTGCTACCTTCCAAAGATGCATGATGGCTATATTCTCTGATTTTTGTGAAAAGATTTGTGAGGTTTTCATGGACGATTTCTCCATCTTTGGATCCTCTTTTGATGATTGCTTGAGCAACCTTGATCGAGTTTTGCAGAGATGTGAAGAAACTAATCTTGTCTTGAATTGGGAGAAGTGCCACTTTACGGTTAATGAAGGTATTGTCTTGGGGCATAAAATTTCTGAAAGAGGTATTGAAGTTGATAAAGCTAAATTTGATGCTATTGAAAAGATGCCATGTCCCATGGACATCAAAGGTATAAGAAGTTTCCTTGGTCACGCTGGATTTTATAGGAGGTTCATTAAGGACTTCTCAAAAATTTCTCGGCCTCTGACTAATTTATTACAAAAAGATATACCATTTTTCTTTGAAGATGATTGTGTAGAAGCATTTGAAATACTTAAGAAAGCATTGATTTCTGCACCTATTGTTCAGCCACCTGATTGGAATTTACCCTTTGAAATTATGTGTGATGCTAGTGATTATGTTGTAGGTGATGTTCTAGGGCAAAGAGTTGATAAGAAATTAAATATTATTCAATATGCTAGTAAAACTCTAGACAATGCACCGAGAAATTATGCTACTACTGAAAAAGAATTCTTAGCAGTTGTATTTGCTTGTGATAAGTTTTGACCTTATATTGCTGATTCTAAAGTAACTATTCACACTGATCATGCTGCTATTAAATATCTTATGGAAAAGAAAGATGCTAAACCTAGACTTATTAGATGGGTCCTCTTGCTACAAGAATTTGATTTGCATATTATTGATAGAAAGGGAGCTGAGAACCCCGTTGCAGACAACTTGTCTAGGTTAGAAAATGTTCTTGATGACCCACTACCTATTGATGATAGCTTTCTTGATGAACAACTAAATGTCATAAATGCTTCTCGTACTACTCCATGGTATTCCGATTATGCTAATTACATTGTTGCTAAATTTATACCACCTAGTTTCACATACCAACAAAAGAAAAAGTTTTTCTATTATTTGAGACATTACTTTTGGGATGACCCACATCTTTATAAAGAAGGAGTAGATGGTGTTATTAGACGTTGTGTACCTGAGCATGAACAGGAACAGATCCTACACAAGTGTGACTCCGAGGCTTATGGAGGACACCACGCTGGAGATGGAACTGCACATAAGGTATTGCAATCCGGTTTTTATTGGCCTACTCTCTTCAAGGATGCCCGTAAGTTTGTCTTATCTTGTGATGAATGTCAAAGAATTGGTAATAATAGTAGACGTCAAGAAATGCCTACGAATTATTCACTTGTTATTGAACCATTCGATGTTTGGGGCTTTGATTATATGGGACCGTTTCCTGCCTCTAATGGTCATACACATATTTTAGTTGCTGTTGATTACGTTACTAAGTGGGTAGAAGCTATTCCAACTAGTAGTGCTGATCATAACACCTCTATTAAGATGCTTAAAGAAGTTATTTTTCCGAGGTTTGGAGTCCCTGGATATTTAATGACTGATGGTGGTTCACATTTTATTCATGGTGCTTTTCGTAAAATGCTTCTAAGTATGATGTTAATCATAGAATTGCATCTCCATATCACCCACAGTCTAGTGGTCAAGTAGAATTGAGTAATAGAGAACTCAAATTAATTTTGCAAAAGACTGTTAATAGATCTAGAAAGAATTGGTCCAAGAAACTTGATGATGCATTATGTGCCTATAGAACTGCATATAAAAATCCTATGGGTATGTCTCCGTATAAAATGGTTTATGGAAAAGCATGTCACTTACCTCTCGAACTAGAACATAAGGCATATTGGGCCATTAAAGAGCTCAATTATGATTTCAAACTTGCTGGTGAGAAGAGGTTATTTGACATTATCTCACTTGATGAATGGAGAACCCAAGCCTATGAGAATGCCAAATTGTTTAAAGAAAAGGTTAAAAGATGGCATGACAAAAGAATACAAAAGCGTGAGTTTAATGTAGGTGATTATGTATTGCTATACAACTCTCGTTTAAGATTTTTTGCAGGAAAACTCCTCTCTAAATCGGAAGGTCCTTATGTTATCGAGGAGGTCTATCATCCCGGTGCCATAAAAATCAACAACTTCGAAGGCACAAATCTGAAGGTGGTGAACGGTCAAAGAATCAAACATTATATCTCAGGTAATCCTATAAATGTTGAAACCAATGTTATTGAAACCGTAACCCCGGAGGAATACATAAGGGACACTTTCCGGAATATTTCAGACTCCGAAAAGGAGTAGGTATGTGGTACGGTAAGTAAACCGACTCCAAAACAATTCTAATGGCAATTTTTCTCCGTTTTGGAATATTTTGAAAAATAGAAAAATAAGAAGTTGTCCGGGAAGGACACGAGGGCTCCACGAGGGTGGAGGGCGCGCCCCCTACCTCGTGGGCACCTCGTGCGCTCTCCGGACTCTGTTTTCTTGCATGATACGTATTTTGGTTGGTAAAAATTCATTATATAATTTCCCGAAGGTTTTGACTCTGTATCACGCAAATATCCTCTGTTTCGTTTTGAGCTATTTCCCTGACAGATCTAGATCATCATGACGTCCCCAAGCGCCCCCAAGGACAAGTTCTTCGAGAAGGTCATCAACCCCTACCTCGCGGAGGTGCTGCAACACCCTCAAACCATTGAGATGCATGATGGGTTGCTGCACATCCACAATGTTAAGGGACGAAGGAGGACCGGAAGCGTGGAGACGAGGCTCGAAGCAGTGGAGCAACAAGTTTTCAAGTGCCAGGGGACGGTGGAACGTGGACTCAACGCCAACCTCATGATGATCGCGGAGTTCACCAACAACCACAAGCTGGATGCAAATAACATTGGGGAAACCATCTTCAAGCTTCACTAGAAGATCGAGCATCTCCAAGCCCAAATCTATGACCTGCAAAACCAAAACTGTGAGTATGAATATAGATTCAAGAGGATGAGTTTGGCTGCAGATTTGAGGATCCCGGAGACTCGATCATCCTTCTATGATGGTGATCCTATGCCTTGGAAGATGGACGACAAGCCCACATCATCAACAACTCCACCATCTTATTCACCAGCAAAGGAGACATAATCACATGGGTATGAGCACTCCCCTTGGCAACTGCCAAGTTTGGGGGAGGTGCCCCGGTATCGTATCACCATCACATCTCTATCTTTACCATTTTTCTTTGTAGCGACCCGACCTCAGATGGTCAAGTCTCTGTGTTCCAAAGGTCATCCTGGATCAAGAATCTTGACACACACAAGACTCAAGGATTTATAACAGAGTAGCAATCACACACTTATTACATCGAATGTCTCAAAAGAGAACTTATTACAATAATATGGCTTAAGGCCATCAAATGCGATAACAGCGTAAGGCTTGGAAGATAAAGCGAGTCCATCAACTCCAACGGCATAGCTGAGCTGCATGGCAACGACCTAACGAACCTTACTCCACGTCTGAAAAGTCTGCAACATAATTCGTTGCAGCCCGAGAACGGGTCAGCACATGGAATATGCTGGCAATATAACACAATAGAGCAGGAACAGAATAATGCTATCACTACATGCATATTTGGCTGGTGGAAAGCTCTATGGTTATAGTTTTGCGAAAAGCTAATTTTTCCCTACAACAAAGGAATAGATTTTTATTTAACTATCATGGTGGTTGAAACATTGAGAAGGTATAACCCAAACTCAATCCCAATTAAAGTAGTTAACATCCCAACAATATTAATTAAGAGTGATGAGATACATGTGATAACTCAAGTACTAGATACTCAAAATTGTCCATAACCGAGGACACGGCTAACCATGATTAGATTGTACACTCTGTAGAGGTTTGTGCACTTTTCCCCACAAGACTAGATCGCCTCCGTTGATTTCTGGCACTACATGGTGTTTGAGAAACGGATGACCGAGACATAGTCTTTCAGAAACATTAACTCTCTACTCCGGGTAGACCATACCAAACCTACAAAACCCACTACCTGCTGATCTACCTCTTCAAGAGCTTCACATAACTTACTCAACTATGCTAGAGCCCATAGTAGCTTGTGGCTGCACACGGAAGTTTCTAGCATGAATAATCTCAGTTCCCTCTGAGCCTGAGTGGCGGTCCATTGGAAGATCACACGGGTACCCCGGGATTTCCAAAAAAATAAAACAGACAACACTGGGTTCCCCAGGTGCCTCAATCCACCCAGATATAAATTTCAAGTTGCCACCTTAAATTAAACCATTAATTAACAATCTCACATCTGTCATGGATACACTCAAACCCAACCATGTCTACGAGCATAGCATAGCAATATAAGCAACACGTAGAAGTAACTCCCAAGGGTTTGATAGTAACAGGGCAATAGGTTCTACCTCAACTACTACTTCCCAACCCACAAGTTAATGACATCCTAACCATGCAATGTTTGAGGATTGGAACTAATGCATAAAAACTGGGTATGAAAAGAGTATGATCAATGTGTTACTTGCCTTGCTGACGATCCGCGAATCCTAGAGACTCGTAGTAACACGCTTTGCACTCCGGGAATTCTATCGCAAGCAAACAATAACATACATAAGCAACAAGCAAAGATGCACAAGTAAAACTTCAACTAAAAGAGGTTGACCAGAAAGTTCAACTTAAGAACTCCGGTTCACAAAAAGAATCAAACCAAACGGAGAAACGAAACTCAAACGGCGAAAGAAACAAGATCCGTTTACTAATCTGAACTAGGGTCAAATTTTACAGTACCAAAATATTGTTTAAGTTGATTAAACAGAAAGGGGGTCTCGAGACGAAGATCTGGGCGCCTGAATCGCCTGATTCCGACTAACGAGCGAAAAGATAAACAAAAACTAAGATCGGATCAGAAATCGCGATCAGAAAAATCGCGGAATAAATCCGAGAAAAAGAAAACTGACGAACGGACTAATGAATGAATGTTCGTTATCTGGATCTAAACGAAGAACGCGTTCGTTAAAACAAACGAATGAGCCAACGCTCGCTATATAAATAAACCGGAGAAAAACCGATTTATTAAAAAAACAAAAACTAGGGTTTCTAAAAAAACCAAAACGGTTTTTCTCAGAAAACCGGCTACGGCGGGCGGCTACCTCGGCTTGGCTCGGCGAGAGTTCAGTCTTGTGGCGGGGCTAGGGGCGGCGGCTCGGGCGGCGACGGGCTCGGCGGCGGCGGCGGGCTCAGCGGTGACGGCGGGCTCGAGCTCGGGCGGCTCGGTTCGAGGCGGTGGCAGTGGTGGTGGTGTTGGGCGGCGGGGTGGCGGCTATTTAAAGAGAGGGGTTGGCGACTTGGAGGAGGGGCCAAAGGCGCGGCGGAGGCGGAGTCCGGCTCGGACTCCGTCCGAAGGCGCGGAGGGCGGCAGCAGGAGGCGGCGGCACTGGGCCGCCTGCTCGGTTGGGCCTTAGGCCCGGTCGGTATGAGGATTTTTTTAAATAATTCCACGACGAAAAAAGAATCCTATAAAAAAGAATAAAAATCTAAAAATGCCAAAACAAATTTTCACCGTCTAAATGAAATATTTAGAACGAGATGAACATTTTCTTGGCCCTAAAATGCAATTTTTGAAAACGTGCAATTTTTCTAATGCAAATTAAATCCAAATAAAAATCAAATAAAACCCAACAAATGATTTTAACATTTTTCCTCCGATATTTCTATTGTTTTGGAGAATTCATATTATCTCCTCTCATTTATTTTATTATGAAATATTTTTCAGAGAGAAAAATAATTAAAATCAAAAATCCTCGTTTTCCCTATTTGATAAAAATCAAATATGAAAACCGGAAAATCACCAACTCTCTCCGAGGGTCCTTGAGTTGCTTAGGATTTCGAGGATTGCGGAACGAAGATGCAATAAAATATGATATGCATGGATGACCTATGTATAACATTCCAAATTGAAAATTTGGGATGTTACAAACCTACCCCCATTAAGATGAATCTCGTCCTCGGGTTGGCTAGAAAATAGGTGCGGGTGGTGCTTGCGAAGATCATCCTCTCGTTCCCAGGTGGCTTCCTCCTCGGTATGGTGTATCCACTGAACTTTGCAAAACTTGATAACCTTGCTGCGAGTGACTCGGCTGGCAAAGTCAAGAATCTTTACTGGCTTCTCCTCATAAGTCAAATTACTGTCCAACTGAATCGCCTCCAGGGGTACTGTATCTCTTAATGGTATATCGGCTATCTCAGCATGACACTTCTTCAGCTATGAGACGTGGAACACATCGTGAACTCCTGACAATCCTTCTGGTAACTCCAGCTTGTAGGCAACTTCTCCCATCCGTTCCAAAACACGATACGGTCCTACAAATCTCGGAGCTAATTTTCCCTTAACTCCAAAACGTTTCACTCCTCGCAAGGGTGATACTCGCAGATATGCTCTGTTTCCAATTTCATATGTTACCTCCTTGCGTTTCGTGTCTGCATAACTCTTCTGCCTGGACTGAGCAATCTTTAGTCTATCACGGATCAGTTTAACCTTCTCCTCAGACTCCTTGATCAAGTCTGGTCCAAACAGCTGTCAGTCTCCTACCTCATCCCACATCAGTGGTGTTCTGCATCTGCGTCCATACAGAGCTTCGAACGGCGCCATCTTCAAACTGGCCTGGTAGCTATTGTTGTATGAGAACTCTGCGTAAGGCAAATTGTCATCCCAACTAGATCCATAATCTAGCGCACAGGCTCTTAAACATGTCCTCCAGAATCTGGTTGACTCTCTCTCTACATCCATCATCTCACGGTGAAATGTCTGATCAACTCCAATCTTGTACCCGAGTGGTCCGTGTAACCGATGCCAAAACTTTGAAGTAAACTGTGTTCCTCTATCGTCGATGGTCCTCGGAACTCCATGCAAACATACGATCCTGGACATATATATCTTGGCCAACTTTGCACTTGTATAAGTTGTTTTCACTGGGATGAAGTGAGCCACTTTGGTCAAGCGATCCATTACTACCCATATTGAGTCATATCCTGCCTTGGTCCTGGGTAGTCCAGTGATAAAGTCCATGCCAAGTTTATCCCACTTCCATTCGGGTATCGGCATAGGCTGTAATAGTCCTACTGGCTTCTGATGCTCTGCCTTCACTCTCTAACATACATCACATACGGCTACATACTCGGCAATATCCTTCTTCATACCAGTCCACCAAAAACGCTCTTTCAAATCCAAGTACATCTTGGTATTTCCGGGGTGTATCGAGTATGGTGAGTCATGAGCCTCCTGAAGTATTAACTTCCTGATCTCTGGGTTATTAGGCACATAAAATCGGTCCTCAAACCATAAGGTGTCGTGCTCATCCTCACGAAAACCTTTGGCCTTTCTTTGCTCATCTTCTCCTTTATCTCAGCAATCTCTTTGTCTTCCTTCTGAGCTTCTCGAATCTTGTCCAACAATGTAGACTGAACTTCCATTGTTGCAATGAAACCTCTTGGAACAATCTCCAACCAAAGTTCCATGATATCTTCAGCTAACTCCTTCGGCAATCCCTTACTTTCAAGGATATTAGCGTAACTCTTCCGGCTCAAAGCGTCTGCTACGACATTGGCCTTTCCTGGATGATAGTGCAGCTTCATGTCATAATCCTTTATAAGCTCCAACCATCTCCTCTGCCTAAGGTTCAACTCCTTTTGCGTGAAAATGTACTTCAAACTCTTATGATCCGTGTACACATCACAACGGTTCCCAATAAGGTAATGTCTCCAGGTCTTCAATGCATGCACTACGGCTGCTAGCTCCAAATCATGTGTGGCATAGTTCAACTCATGGGGCTTCAGTTGTCGTGAGGCATACGAAACAACCTTTCCATCCTGCATAAGCACACATCCAAGTCCCAAGCATGAGGCGTCACAATACACTTGAAACTCCTTATGTATATCTGGCAATGTTAGCACTGGGGCTGTAGTCAAACGTTTCTTCAACTCCTGAAAACTTGCCACGCAATCTTCTGTCCATTTAAACTTAGTATCCTTCTTCAGCAATTCAGTCATTGGCTTAGCAATCTTGGAAAAATTCTCAATGAATCTCCGATAATATCCTGCGAGTCCAAGGAAACTGCGGATCTCGCCAACTGAGGTGGGTGCCAACCATTCAGTGACGGACTGAACCTTGCTGGGGTCCACTGCTATACCTTCTCCTGATATAACATGCCCAATAAATCCAACTTCCTTCAACCAAAACTCGCACTTGCTGAATTTGGCGTATAACTAGTGTTCCCTGAGTTTCTCAAGAAATAAATGCAAGTGCTCCTTGTGCTCCTCTTCGTTCCTCGAGTATACCATGATGTCATCAATAAACACCACAACAAACCTTGCCAAATACTCCATGAACACCTTGTTCATCATACTCATGAAATAGGCAGGGGCGTTAGTCAGTCCAAACGACATGACCGTATACTCGTATAATCCATACCGCGTGGTGAACGCTGTCTTTGGTATATCCTTCTCTCGAATCTTCAACTGATGGTACCCCGATCATAGATCGATCTTCGAAAACACCTTGGCTCCTTGCAGCTGATCAAACAGATCATTGATCATCGGCAGAGGGTACTTGTTCGTTACTTCATTCAAGGCTCGGTAATCAACAACCATCCTTAGGAATTTATCCTTCTTCTCAACCAAAAGCACTGGGGCTCCCCAAGGTGATGAACTCCTTCGAATGTAACCTTTCTCCAACAACTCCTTGATCTGTTTCTTAATTTCCTCTAGATCATTTGCGGGCATCCAATAGGGTCTCTTGGATATTGGCCCTATACCTGGCAATAGCTCTATCAAAAACTCGATGTCTCGATCCGGTGGCATGCCTGGTAACTCCTCTGGGAAAACATCCGGAAAATCCTTTACTACTGGCACTTCCTCCTGAACAACTCCCGTGAGGGCATTCACTTGGCTCCTCCTAGGCACATGCCTAGTTACATACTTAATCCTTTTTCCCTCCGGGGTGGTAAGATAAATTGACTTACTCGCACAATCAATGCTTCCTCCATACTTTGACATCCAGTCCATGCCTAATATCACATCCAATCCTTGCGGCTCCAAGATAATTAGGTCAGACGGAAAAACATGTGTGCCAATGGTTAGGGGTATCTGGTTGCACCATCGGCTAGCCATCTACTCGCTCGAAAGTAGCTCACTAAAAGAGGGGTCCTAAGGGTTTTGGTTGGTAGCTTAAACTTATCCACAAATCCCCTTGATATGTATGAATGCGATGCACCAGTATCGAAAAGAACAAGAGCGGTAAATGACTTAACCAAAAACTTACCTATTACCGCGTATGGCTGCTCTTCAACCTCATCCATGTTAACGTGGTTCACTTGTCCTTTGTTGAATGGATTGGGCTTCTTCCCAGCACTCCCATTACCGTTTCCATTCCTTCCTTCAGGGCAATCATTGGCATAGTGCCCTGTCTTCCCGCACTTAAAGCAAGTAACTTGACTTAGGTCTCTTTTGGCGGGTGTAGATGGATTGGAGCGGTTCTGATTGTTATTAATTCCGTTCCCATTTCCATTCTTAGCACCAATGTGGTTATGCGATCCTCCTCCAGTGTGGTTGTGACCTCCATGATTATGAACAAGTCCTTCCGAGTTCGGGGTTAAGCGGGGCTTCTGTTGAGCTCCTGAATTATACTTCCCTTATCCATACTTCCTCTTTCGGTTCTCAATCTGCTGCTGCTTCCCTTCAATCATAAGGGCCTTGTCTACCAACTCCTGGCAGTTGTTGAAAGTTGCCACCATCAACTGCATGCTCATCTCATCATTCAGCCCTTCCATAAACTTCTCCTACTTCGCGGCATCTGTGGCCACATCATCAGGGGCATAGCGTGATAACTTGCTAAAATCATCCACGTACTGAGCCACATTACAGTTCCCCTGGCGTAAGTTGCGAAACTCGCGCTTCTTCATCTGCATGGCTCCAGTTGACACATGGGTTGTGCGTAAAGCTTGCTGAAATTGGTCCCAACTGACATTGGCTATGGGAAAAGTAGCCGTGTAATTCTCCCATCATGCGGCTGCTGGTCCATCCAATTGATGTGTGGCAAAGCGCACCTTCTCAGCATCTGTGCATCCTGCGGTGGTTAACTCCCTTCCAATACGGCGTAGCCAATCATCAGCCACTATTGGCTCGGTGCTACTGGAAAACACCGGCGGCTATAACCTTAGGAAATGGGCTACGTTGTCCACTAGCGGCGGATTGTTGTTGTTGTTGCCCTGGTTCTGAACTAGCAATTGCATCAAAGCATTCTGCTGCTGGATCAACTGGGTGAGCTCCGGTGGAAAAACAAAACTGGTGTCACGTCTCGAAGGCATCTTATGGGTTTAGATGGAAGAGATTATAATAGAAAAAGGTCTAATGAGAAAACACTACCCATATGCATATGAGGCAAACACAATCATTTCACTCAATCAATCAAGCAAGGGCATACAAACGGTCTAGGACTATCGCAAGAGTGCTCAACTACTATAAGATACATGGGGGAAAATACTACTAATATATGGTGGTCATCTAGAAATTTTGATCGGTGGAAGACTCCATGATGTCTGCTCCAGCTTCGTCTTCGTAGTCATCCTCACTTGGATAGGAATCGGTGTCGTTGATGATGATGTAGTTGTCCGGGCAAGTGGGGTCATCGTCTTCTTCTTCCGGTGCTGGTCCTCCCATGAATACTTCGATCTTCTTAACTAGGTCATCGCTCTTCTCCAGTAGTGTCTTGATTTCCTCCTCATATCCATCGCATGTAAACTTGAGTTCTTCCTCCAGCTCGATGATCATGGTCTTCACCTTCTTCAACTCCATCATGTCTGCGCACATCTGGTTCTCCCGACGTCGAATGTGCTGGTTTAGCTCCTAGATGAAAGCTGCAATGGATCTATCCTTCTTGGTGCTGATTACTTCCCATTGCTCGTCTCTGCGCCCACATATTTGATAGATGGTGTCCTTAAGCTCCCTGTTGTAGACTTCTCCAATGCGTCCCATGGTAATGTGGGCTGCCATGCTCTTGCCTAGACTACAGGTGGGTGCTTCGAAAGAAAATTCTATGGGTTTAGAAGTTGGCAAGAACGTCCTTCCTGGAACTTGTACTTGAATCATACAACGCTCCTCTTCTGGTAAGGTGGCGTTGTACGTCCCGGTGAAGCTTGGTATTCCAATATTCAAGTATCTAGTGACTTCCTTCAAATGGCGTCCAAAAGGTGTGTCTTCATCCGGTTGTGCAAACTTGTTCTTCATCTCCGTCATCCTAAAGAGTGGAAAAATGGAGAGGAGTCAGAAATGAGTAGACAAGAGTGACCTATGGTTTATCTTAGTGGTCGTGTCCTACACTCAGCGTGTGCTCTGACACCATCTTGTAGCGACCCGACCTCAGATGGTCAAGTCTCTGTGTTCCAGTGTCATCCTTGGATCAGTAATGCTGACACACACAGTACTCAAAGGATTTATAACAGAGTAGCAATCACACACTTATTACATCGAATGTCTCAAAATAGAACTTATTACAATAATATGGCTTAAGGCCATCTAATGCGATAACAATGGAAGGCTTGGAAGATAAAGCGAGTCCATCAACTCCAACAGCATAGCTGAGCTGCACGGCAACGACCTAACGAACCTTACTCCTCGTTTGAAAATTCTGCAACATAATACGTTGCAGCCCGAGAACGGGTCAGCACATGGAATATGCTGACAATATAACACAATAGATCAGGAACAGAATAATGCTATCACTATATGCATATTTGGCTGGTGGAAAGGTCTATGGTTATAGTTTTGCGAAAAGCTAATTTTTTCCTACAACAAAGGAATAGATTTTTATTTAACTATCATGGTGGTTGAAACATTGAGAAGGTATAACCCCAACTCAATCCCAATTAAAGTAGTTAACATCCCAACAATATTAATTAAGAGTGATGGGATACATGTGATAACTCAAGTACTAGATACTCAAAATTGTCCATAACCGGGGACACGGCTAACCGTGATCAGATTGTACACTCTGCAGAGGTTTGCGCACTTTTCCCCACAAGACTTGATCGCCTCCGTTGATTTCTCGCACTACATGGTCTTTGAGAAACGGATGACCGAGACAGAGTCTTTCAGAAACATTAACTCTCTACTCCGGGTAGACCATACCAAACCTACAAAACCCACTACCTGCTGATCTACCTCTTCAAGAGCTTCACGTAACTTACTCAACTATGCTAGAGCCCATAGTAGCTTGTGGCTGCACACGGAAGTTTCTAGCATGAATAATCTCAGTTCCCTGTGAGCCTAGGTGGCGGTCCATAGGAAGATCACACGGGTACCCCGGGATTTCCAAAAAAATAAAACAGACAACACTAGGTTCCCCAGGTGCCTCAATCCACCCAGATGTAAATTTCAAGTTGCTACCTTAAATTAAACCATTAATTAACAATCTCACATCTGTCATGGATCCACTCAAACCCAACCACGTCTACGAGCATAGCATAGCAATATAAGCAACACATAGAAGTAACTCCCAAGGGTTTGATAGTAACAGGGCAATAGGTTCTACCTCAACTACTACTTCCCAACCCACAAGTTAATGACATCCTAACCATGCAATGTTTGAGGATTGGAACTAATGCATTAAAACTGGGTATGAAAAGAGTATGATCAATGTGTTACTTGCCTTGCTGACGATCCGCGAATCCTAGAGACTCGTAGTAACACGCTTCGCACTCCGGGGATTCTATCGCAAGCAAACAATAACATACATAAGAAACAAGCAAAGATGCACAAGTAAAACTTCAACTAAAAGAGGTTGACCAGAAAGTTCAACTTAAGAACTCCGGTTCGCAAAAAGAATCAAACCAAACGGAGCAACGAAACTCAAACGGCGAAAGAAACAAGACCCGTTTACTAATTTGAACTAGGGTCAAATTTTACAGTACCAAAATCTTGTTTAAGTTGATTAAACAGAAAGAGGGTCTCGAGACGAAGATCTGGGAGCTTGAATCGCCTGATTCTGACTAACGAGCGAAAAGATAAACAGAAACTAAGATCGGATCAGAAATCGCGATCCGAAAAATCGTGCAATAAATCTGAGAAAAATAAAACTGACGAACAGACTAACGAACGAACTTTCGTTATCTGGATCTAAACGAAGAACGCGTTCGTTAAAATGAACGAACGAGCGAACGCTCGCTAAATAAATAAATCGGAGAAAAACCGATTTATTAAAAAAAATGAAAACTAGGGTTTCTAAAAAAACCGAAACGGTTTTTCTCAGAAAACCGGCGACGGCGGGCGGCTACCTCGGCTTGGCTCAGTGGGCTCAAGGGGTTCGGTGCAGCGGCGGGACTAGGGGCGGCGGCTCGGGCGGCGACGGGCTCGGCGGCAGCAAGGGGGCTCGGGCGGCGACGGCGGGGCTCGGGCTCGGGCGGCGGCTCGGCTCCGGGCGGCGGTGGCGGTGGTGGTGGTGGCGGCGGGGTGGCGGCTATTTAAAGAGAGGGGGCGGCGACTTGGAGGAGGGGGCAAGGCACGGCGGAGGCGGAGTCCGCTCGGACTCGGTCCGAGCGGCGGCGGCGATACAGCGTCTTGAGGCGGCGGCGGCGGGCCGGGCTGCTTGGCAGTGGGCCTTAGGGCCACCAAAGGTGGGAAACTTTTTAATAATTCCACGACGAAAAAAATCCTATAAAAAGAATAAAAATCTAAAATGCCAAAACAAATTTTCACCGCCTAAATGAAATATTTAGAACGAGATGAACATTTACGTGGCCCTAAAATGCAATTTTTGAAAACGTGCAATTTTTCTAATGCAAATAAAATCCAAATAAAAATCAAATATAACCCAACAAATGATTTTAACATTTTTCCTCCAATATTTCAATTGTTTTGGAGAAGTCATATTATCTCCTCTCATTTATTTTATTATGAAATATTTTTCGAAGAGAAAAATAATTAAAATAAAAAATCCTCTTTTTCGCTATTTGATAAAAATCAAATATGAAAACCGAAAAATCCCCAACTCTCTCTGAGGTTCCTTGAGTTGCTTAGGATTTCGAGGATTGCGGAACGAAGATACAATAAAATATGATATGCATGGATGACCTATGTATAACATTCCAAATTGAAAATTTGGGATGTTACAATCTTAGTTCGATCCTTTTAGTAATATCTTGATTTAGTAGAATAAAAGTTTTAGTATGATCTAGTTTTGAGTTTTGCTTTATGATCCCTCTATGTAATCGAGTCCATGAGTTATATAATAAAGATTAGTATTGAGTCAAAGGCTTGATTATTTTGCTATGATCTTGAGTGAATACAAAAAAAGAAAAGGAATAAAAAGAAATAAGGAAATCATATTGATCTTATGGAGAGTAATGACTTCACATAGAAAGAGTATGATGACTAAAAGTTGTTGAGAGTTGACAAACATAGCTTTGGTCATCGCTGCAATTAATAGGAAGTAATAAAGAAAGAGAGGTCTCACATATAAATATACTATCCTGGACATCTTTTATGATTGTGAGCACTCATTAAAATATGACATGCTAAAGAGTTGATGTTGGACAAGGAAGACAATGTAATGGGTTATGTTTTCTTATATCTGAAATAAAGTATATTGTCATGGATTATCCAACATGTTGAGCTTGCCTTTCCCCCTCATGCTAGCCAAATTCTTTGCACCAAGTAGAGATACTACTTGTGCTTCCAAATACCCTTAAACCCAGTTTTGCCATGAGAGTACACCATATCTACCTATGGATTGAGTAAGATCCTTCAAGTAAGTTGTCATCGGTGCAAGCAATAAAAATTGCTCTCCAAATATGTATGATTGATTAGTGTGGAGGAAATAAGCTTTATATGATCTTGTGATGTGGAAGAAATAAAAGAGACGGACTGCATAATAAAGGTCCATATCACAAGTGGCAACATAAAGTGATGTTCTTTCGCATTAAGATTTTGTGCATCCAACCCTGAAAATGCATAGCAACCTCTGCTTCCCTCTGCGAAGGCCCTATCTTTTACCTTTATCTCTTACCCTTATGCAAGAATCATGGTGATCTTCACCTTTCCTTTTTACATTTTATCCTTTGTCAAGCATAGTGTGTTGGAAAGATCCTGACATATATATCTAATTGGATGTAAGTTAGCATAAACTATTATTTTTGACATTACCCTTGAGGTAAAAGGTTGGGAGGCGAAACTATAAGCCCCTATCTTTCTCTGTGTCCGATTAAAACTCCGTAACCACAAGTATTGTGTGAGTGTTAGCAATTGTGAAAGACTAAATGATAGTTGAGTATGTGGACTTGCTGAAAAGCTCTGACATAGAATCTTTCTGATGTTTTGATAAATTGCAATTGCTTCAATGAATGAGATTATAGATTGTTGGTTCTCAATGAAGTTTCTAATTCATGCTTGACATTGTGAATAGATTATTACTTGAGCATAAGAAATCATATGACAATATCTATATATGTTACTGTTATAAGAATGATCATGATGCCCTCATGTCCATATTTTATTTTATCGACACCTCTACCTCTAAACATGTGGACATATTTATCGTTATCGGCTTCCGCTTGAGGACAAGCGAGGTCTAAGCTTGGGGGAGTTGATACGTCCATTTTGCATCATGCTTTTATATCGACTACATGACACTTCACCAGTGTTTGGGCCTAGAGGAAGGCATTGGGAAGTAATAAGTAGATGATGGGTTGTTAGAGTGACAGAAGCTTAAACCCTAGTTTATGCGTTGCTTCGTAAGGGGCTGATTTGGATCCATATGTTTCATGTTGTGGTTAGGTTTACCTTAATACTTGTTTTGTAGTTGCGGATGCTTGCAATAGGAGTTAATCATAAGTGGGATGCTTGTCCAAGTAAGGACAGCACCCAAGCATCGGTCCACCCACATATCAAATTATCAAAGTACCGAACGTGAATCGTATGAACGTGATGAAAACTAGCTTGACGATAATTCCCATGTGTCCTCGGGAGCGTTGTCCTTCATATAAGAGTTTGTCCAGGCTTGTCCTTTGCTACAAAAAGGATTGGGCCACCTTGTTGCACTTTATTTACTTTTGTTACTTGTTGCTCGTTACAAATTATCCTATCACAAAACTATCTGTTACCTATAATTTCAGTGCTTGCAGAGAATACCTTGCTGAAAACCGCTTATCATTTCCTTCTGCTCCTCGTTGGGTTCGACACTCTTACTTATCGAAAGGACTACGATAGATCCCCTATACTTGTGGGTCATCAGGTAACAATGTATGTTGTTATGCGGTTTGACCGATAAAGATCTTCGTAGAATATGTGGGAGCCGATATGAGCATCTAGGTTCCTCTATTGGTTATTGACCGGAGACGTGTCTCGGTCATGTCTACATAGTTCTCGAACCCGTAGGGTCTGCACGCTTAAAGTTTGGTGACCATCGGTATGATGAGTTTATGTGTTTTGATGTACCGAAGGTAGTTCGGAATCCCGGATATGATCACGGACATGACGAGGAGTCTCGAAATGGTCGAGACATAAAGATCGATATATTGGATGACTATGTTCAGACACCGGAAGTGTTTCGGGAGGTTTCGGACATTTACCGAAGTACCGGGGGGTTATCGAAACCTCCCGGGGAGTATATTGGGCCTAATGGGCCTTAGTGGGAGAAGAGGAGGGGCGGCCAGGGCAGCTGCGCACCCCTCACCCTCTAGTCCGAATTGGACAAGGAGGGGGCGGCGCCCCCCTTTTTCCTTCTCCTCCTCTCTTCCTTCTTCCCTTCTCCTACTCCAACAAGGAAAGGAGAAGTCCTACTCCCGGTGGGAGTAGGACTCCCCCCTTGGCGCGCCCTCCTTGGTCGGCCGCCTCTCCCCCCTTGCTCCTTTATATACAGGGGCAGGGGGCACCTCTAGACACACAAGTTCATCTGTTGATCTCTCCCAGCCGTGTGCGGTGCCGCCTCCACCATATTCCACCTCGGTCATATCGTAGCGGTGCTTAGGCGAAGCCCTGCGTCGTTAGCAACATCATCACCGTCATCACGCCGTCGTGCTGACGGAACTCTCCCGTGAAGCTCTGCTGGATCAGAGTTCGCGTGACGTCATCGAGCTGAACGTATGCTGAACCCGGAGGTGTCGTACGTTCGGTACTTGATCGGTCAGATCGTGAAGACGTACGACTACATCAACCGCATTGTGCTAACGCTTCCGCTTTCGGTCTACGAGGGTACATGGACCTCACTCTTCCCTCTCGTTGCCATGCATCACCATGATCTTGCGTGTGCGTAGGATTTTTTTTGAAATTACTACGTTCCCCAACAATCCATTGTATATTCTCCTTGCGATACATTGTTAACCCCTAGCACATTTTGCGTCACTTGCCTATCGAGACTAGCCATTTGACTATTGCTGGCAACGTTACTTGTGCACATTAGTGTTCTACACCTTCCATTGCATACATACCATATCATATTGGTATCATCATATCATATCTTGTGTCACAAGATTGTTCCCGCATATACACAATTGCTATCTTGGTTTGTGCATTGTGCAAAAGTGGCCATATCAAAAAAAAGAGAATAAGCTTTTAAGCAAAGAAAAAGAGAGAGAGAGAGAGAGAGCAAAGCAGCTTGTAAGAAAGTGCCATAGCATCATACCACATTGCACATAAGATTGTCATATCTGATCATCTTGGATCATGTTGAGAGGAACATCGGGAACATCATATACATAGCATACTTGGGATAGAAGTCATTGCATTTTTGTATCCTATAGGTTGTACACAAGTGTCGTATCCGCCTATTGAGCAATCATGCTAGCGTCTCTCTAGAGTTGTGCAACAAGAGCATTTTCCGTGGCCGGATTCCACATTTTGAGCTCATTCCTTGGTTGCACGACCCCATTTATCTATCTGTGTGTGCGTTTCCGTATGCCATTCATTGCTATTGGTCTACTTGTTACATTTGCGAATTTGTGAATCTCTTTCAACATTATTGACTCTTGCTAACATTTTGCATCAAATTTTTGTGCCACTATCCTCACCGAGCTCCACCATAAGCCTTATTTGTGTAGGTGTGAGAAATTGACAAGATCGGTACCAATTGTGCTATTTCCTTGTTACATTAATGAGTGATCATTGATCCGTCTTCAACATCGGTCAAGGTACATTTGGTATAGTTCTTCTCCTTTCTTCCACTCATATTTGCTCAATCTTGTGATGGATAGGCAAGGCATTTCATCTCCGGTCTTCGACAACAACGACGGCGCGAACAACTACATCACCAAAGCGTCCATCTTCGGCCTACAACAACAAATGCAAGGCACACATTCTACCTTGCGAGAGCGCATCGAGAACCTTTCCATCAACATTTGTCACTCTGAAGCAAGGAAAAGGGACTACATCGACAACAAGCTTTCGACACAAAAGGAGGATCAAGATGCAAGGATGGAGGAGATTCGGACCTTGTTGATCAACCGTTCTTCCCCTTCATCATCCCCAAGGCGACGGCGAGCAAGTCAATCATCTTCAGAGCGCCCAAGTGATGCAAGAACAATTCGTCCACGTCCACATCTCCATGGCGACCACTATCACGTTCGTGATCCACATCGTCATGAAGGGCAAGTCACCTCCAAGCATCATGTGCACGACAACGACGAATGCCATCGAGCTCAAGCACGACAACGACACCATCATCATGAAGATGCTCTCCAAGCACAAATGCACAAGTGCCAACAAGCCCTACTTCACGCCAAGGCCAAGCTTCATGAGCAAAAGAGAAGACCGCGAGACGAGCACCACCAAGACGGAGCTACGGCTACCCCAACCACTTCGGCATATTCACCAAGTGTTCTCAAGGCATCTTCACCTTTGGACGTACGGCATCTTCGCCTACTTCCCATGAGTTCACCTACATCGACATCTTCAATAACTAGGCGACCAACTACGAATGAGGGCGACACTTCCATCTTCGGAAGCCCCTCAAGGAAGAAGGCCGAGCATGGGAAATTCCCTTCGGTCATGGAGACGAGCTATGAGGTGCCACATAATATGGGCCTCATACAAGATGACGACAAGACGGCCAAGCAAGGGCCATCCCCTTCGACCATGGCGACAAGCAGGAACCTCTTCAACAACATGAAGACGGCACCCATATTGGACTCATACTCCGAGTCAAGCTACACGAGCGCGCATGAGACTTTACCTTTTGTCTCGGAGGAGAGTGATGTTTTGCCACATCCTACGACATTCATCTTTGGAGGCGTTATGGATGAGGAGGTTGAGCATGGGACTATCCCTTCAACTAAGTGGGTATGCATCCAACTCGCTTGCTCATGAAGACCTAGGGCATTCTGAGGAAGCCCGTCATTGGAATATACAAGCCAAGTTCTATAATGTAAATTCCCACTAGTATATGAAAGTGATAACATAGGAGACTCTCTATCATGAAGATCACGGTGCTACTTTTAAGCACAACGATAGTAACATTTTCCCTTCTCTCTTTTTCTCTCATTTTTTCTTTTCTCTTTTTTTGTTTTTTTTTGTTTGGGCCTTCCTCTTTTTTTATGGCCTCTTTTATTTCCTTTTTTTTATTTTTAGTCCGGAGTCTCATCCCGACTTGTGGGGGAATCATAGTCTCCATCATCCTTTCCTCACTTGGGACAATGCTCTAATAATGATGATCATCACACTTTTATTTACTTACAACTCAAAAATTACAACTCAATACTTAGAACAAAATATGACTCTATGTGAGTGCCTCCAGCGGTGTACCGGGATATGCAATGAATCAAGAGTGACATGTATGAGAATCATGAACGGTGGCTTTGCCACAAATAAGATGTCAACTACATGATCATGCAAATCAATATGACAATGATGAAGCATGTCATAATAAACGAAACGGTGGAAAGTTGCATGGCAATATATCTCGGAATGGCTATGGAAATGCCATAATAGGTAGGTATGGTGGCTGTTTTGAGGAAGGTATATGGTGGGTGTATGACACCAGCGAAAAGTGTGCGGTATTAGAGAGGCTAGCAATGGTGGAAGGGTGAGAGTGCGTATAATCCATGGACTCAACATTAGTCATAAAGAACTCACATACTTACTGCAAAAATCTATTAGTTATCGAAACGAAGTATTACGCACATTCTCCTAGGGTGATAGATTGGTAGGAAAAGACCATCGCTCGGCCCCGAGCGCCACTCATAAGGAAGTCAATCAATAAATAAATCATGCTCCGACTTCATCATATAACGGTTCACCATACGTGCATGCTACGGGAATCACAAACTTTAGCACAAGTATTTCTCAAATTCACAACTACTCAACTAGCATGACCCTAATATCACCATCTTCGTATCTCAAAACAATCATAAAGAATCAAACATCTGATAGTATTCAATGCACTTTATATGAGAGTTTTTATTATACCTATCTTGGATGCTCATCACTTTAGGCCTAAAATTTTAACCAAAGCAAATTACCATGTTGTTCTAAAAGACTCTCAAAATAATATAAGTGAAGCATGAGAGATCAATAATTTCTATAAAATAAACCACCACCGGGCTCTAAAAAGATATAAGCGAAGCACTAGAGCAAAAGTATCTAGCTCAAAAGATATAAGTGAAGCACGTAGAGTATTCTAATAAATTCTAATTCATGTGTGTCTCTCCAAAAGGTGTGTACATAAAGGATGATTGTGGTAAAGTAAAAAAGCAAAGACTCAAATCATACAAGACACTCCAAGCAAAACACATATCATGTGGTGAATAAAAATATAGCATCAAATAAAGTTACCGATAGATGAAGACAAAAGAGGGGATGCCTTCCGGGGCATCCCCAAACTTAGGCTTTTGGTTGTCCTTGAATTTTACCTTGGGGTGCCTTGGGAATCCACAAGCTTAGGCTCTTGCCACTCCTTGTTCCAAAATCCATCAAATCTTTACCCAAAAACTTGAAAACTTCACAACACAAAACTCAACAGAAAATCTCATGGGCTCCCTTAGCAAAATAAAACAAACCACCACTTTAAGGTACTGTAATTAACTCATTATTTATTTATATTGGTGTTAAAACTACTTTATTCCAACTTCTCTATGGTTCATACCCCCCCTATACTAGTCATAGATTCATCAAAATAAGCAAACAACACACGAAAAACAGAATGTGTCACAAACAGAACAATCTGCAGTAATCTGTATCAAACGCAAACTTCTGCAACTCAGAAAAATGTACCAAACTAGGAATACCTAGATAATTTGATTATTGATCTACTGAAATTGGAATAAGTATTTTATAACTTTCTGGTGATATTTAACAATTTTGTTCGTGAGCCGAAAGTTTCTGTCTTTTCAGCAAGATCAAAATTATCACCCAAGAAGATCCTATAGGTTTTACTTGGCACAAACACTAACTAGAACATAAAATCACATCTAACCAGAGGCTAGATGAATTATTTATTACTAAACAGGAACAAAAAGTAAGGAACAAAAATAAAATTGTGTTGCCTCCCAACAAGCGCTATCGTTTAACGCCCCTAGCTAGGCATAAAAACAAGAATAGATCTAGGTATTGTCATCTTTGCTTTGAAAATCATAAGTGGCCCTCATAATAGATTCATAAGGTAACTTAATTTTATTCCTAGGAAAGTGTTCCATGCCCTTCCTTAACAGAAATTGGAATCCAATATTTCCTTTGTTCATATCAATAATTGCACCAATCATTCTAAGGAAAGGTCTACTAAGAATAATAGGACATGTAGGGTTGCAATCTATATCAAGAACAATGAAATCTACGGGCACATAATTCCTATTTGCAATAATAAGAACATCATTAATCCTTCCCATATGTTTCTTAATGGTGGAATCCGCAAGATGCAAAATCAAAGAACAATCATCAAATTCACGGAAACCTAACACATCACACAAAGTTTTTGGAATCATGGAAACACTAGCACCCAAATCACACAAAGCATAGCATTCATGATCTTTAATTGTAATTTTAATAGTAGGTTCCCACTCATCATAAAGTTTTCTAGGGATAGAGACTTCTAATTCAAGTTTTTCTTTATAAGATTGCATTAAAGCATCAACGATATGTTTGGTAAAAGCTTTATTTTGACTATAAGCTGGGGAGAATTTAACACAGATTGCGACAAGGAAATACAATCATTCAAAGAGCAATTATCATAATTAAATTCCTTGAAATCCAAAATAGTGGGTTGATTGCTATGTAAAGTTCTGACCTCTTCAATCCTACTTTTACCAATTTTTGCATCAAGATCTGAAAACTCCGAATCATTGGGACGCCTTCTAACTAAAGTTCACTCATATCCAGTCCAATCATTATCAGGATTCATATTAGAAAACAAAGATTTAATGGGAGACACATCAATCACTTTTAGATCTTCATCCTTATTATCATGGAAACTAGAAGAACACGCTTTCATAAAGCAATCTTTTTTAGCACGCATCCTAGTGGTTCTTTCTTTGCACGCATCAATGGAAATTCTCATGGCTTTGAGGGACTCATTGATATCATGCTTAGGAGGAATAGATCTAAGTTTCAAAGAATCAACATCAAGAGAAATTCTATCCACGTTCCTAGCCAATTCATCAACCTTAAGCAATTTTTCTTCAAGCAAAGCATTGATTTTTTTTGCAAAATCATAAATTCTTTAACACTAATCTCAAAATTAGAGGGCATCTTATTAAAATTTCCATAAGAGTTGTTGTAGGAATTACCATAATTATTAGAGGAATTACCAGGGAACGGCCTAAAACTAAAGTTTCCTCTATACTCGTTGTTACCAAAATTATTCCTACCAACAAAATTCACATCCATAGATTCATTATTTTTCTCAATCAAAGTGGACAAAGGCATATCATTAGGATCGGAAGGAACACTCTTATTAGCAAACAATTTCATAAGTTCATCCATCTTTCCACTCAAAACATTAATCTCTTCAATCGCATGAACTTTTTTACTAGTAGATCTTTCGGTGTGCCATTGAGAATAATTAACCATAATATTATCTAGGAGTTTAGTAGCTTCTCCTAAAGTGATTTCCATAAAAGTGCCTCCCCCGGCCGAATCTAAAAAAATTCTAGAAGCAAAATTCAATCCGGCATAAATTTTTTGTATAATCATCCATAAATTTAAACCATGTGTAGGGCAATTACGTATCATTAATTTCATCCTCTCCCAAGCTTGTGCAACATGCTCATGATCAAGTTGCTTAAAATTCATAATACATTTCTAAGAGAGATGATCTTAGCAGGAGGAAAATACTTAGAGATAAAAGCATCTTTGCACTTATTCCATGAATCAATACTATTTTTAGGCAAAGAAGAGAACCAAGTTTTAGAACAATCTCTAAGCGAAAACGGAAATAGCTTCAATTTGACAATATCATTATCCACATCTTTCTTCTTTTGCATATCGCACAAATCAACAAAGTTGTTTAGATGAGTAGTGGCATCATCACTAGGAAGGCCAGAGAATTGATCTTTCATGACAAGATTCAACAAAGCAGCATTAATTTCACAAGATTCAGCATTGGTTATAGGAGCAATCGGAGTGCTAAGAAAATCATTGTTGTTGGTATTGGAACACAATTTAGTATTGTCTTGAGCCATCGTGACAAACAATCCAACACACAAGCACACAAGAAGCAAGCGAAAAGAGGCGAACAGAAAAAGGGCGAATAAGACGGCAAGGGTGAAGTGGGGGAGAGGAAAACTAGAGGCAAATGGCAAATAATGTAATGCGAGGGATAAGAGTTTGTGAAGGGTACTTGGTATGTCTTGACTTGTGCATAGATCTCCCCGGCAACGGCGCCAGAAATGGCTAGTTGTCAGGAGATCAAATCTTGACTTGTCTTGGTATAAGCCTCCCCGTCAACGACGCCAGAAATCCTTCCTGCTACCTCTTGAGCATGCGTTGGTTTTCCCTTGAAGAGGAAAGGGTGATGCAGCAAAGTAGTGTAAGTATTTCCCTCAGTTTTTGAGAACCAAGGTATCAATCCAGTAGGAGACTACACGCAAATACCTCATACCTACACAAACAATTAAGAACCTTGCAACCAACGCGATAAAGGGGTTGTCAATCCCTTCATGGCTGTCGGTGACAAAATCGGCGGATCTCGGGTAGGGGGTCCCGAACTGTGCGTCTAGGCGAATGGTAACAAGAGACAAGGGACACAATGTTTTTACCCAGGTTCGGGCCCTCTCGATGGAGGTAAAACCCTACTCCTGCTTGATTAATATTGATGATATGGGTAGTACAAGAGTCGATCTACCACGAGATCAGAGAGGCTAAACCCTAGAAGCTAGCCTATGGTATGATTGTTTTTCGTCCTATGGACTAAAACCCTCCGGTTTATATAGAGACGGGAGAGGGCTAGGGTTACACCGAGTCGGTTACAATGGGAGGAGATCTACATATCCGTATCGCCAAGCTTGCCTTCGACGCCAAGGAAAGTCCCATCCGGACACATGACGAAGTCTTCAATCTTGTATCTTCATAGTCCAGGAGTCTGGCCAAAGTCTATAGTCCGGCTATCCGGACACCCCTAATCCAGACTCCTCAAGAGCCCCGAACCAGGCTTCAATGACGATGAGTCCGCGCGCAGATTGTCTTCGCATTGCAAGGCGGGTTCTTCTCCAAATTCGTGTACCGTTGAATAGTGTCCGCTTCTCGTGAATATTGTGCTCCTTGGCTTCCACGCCCAATAATGGCCGTCTTCCATGTGTCAAACGAATGCGAAAAGCCAGGGTGTTTTTGCATTTACCCCCCTAGCTGCGCAAATGAGCTGCCTATAAAAGAGACGAGGATTCAGATCTGAATCACACCATCTTCCCTTCGCGAGCGTTCATCGGAGCGCATTCGATAGAAATCCATTCCATCATGGCCAGTCGACGCAGCTCCTCCTCTCGCCCTCCCAGTCCTCAGCCTGGAGATTGGGAGAGATGTTCCGTCCCAAGACAATGAGCTAGTGATGCTCCAAACCAAGGGATTTCTTCCCCAGCCTTCATGGTCCGAGTTCGAGCGACTCGCCACCTATAATGGCGGAAAGCAGGCGGAGAGCGTCCCCAATCCCTCCAAAGGAGAGCGGGTATGCCTTGTCCCTTATTTGATAAGAGGGCTCGGATTTCCAATTCATCCGTTTCTCCGGGGGCTCCTGGAGTTCTACGGCCTCCAGTTGCACAACCTTACGCCTGCCTCCATTTTGCATATTGCGGGCTTCGTAGCCCTTTGCGAGCTGTTTTTGGGCATCGAGGCTCATTTTGCGCTGTGGAAGAAGCTGTTCTGCCTTATGCCCTGTTCTCAGGAGGGGTCGATATATCAAGTGGGCGGAGCCGAACTATGGCCATCGCCGGGACCGGATATCTATCCGGAACCCCAAGGAAGGCGTCCGAAGACTGGCCTTAAGAATGGTTTTATATAGAAGACGTCCCCCTGCCGGACCCTGTTCGGATCGGCCTCCCCGAGTTCAATAATGCTCCCTTGAAGAAGCGCCTAAGTTGGCGTCCACGGAGCCCTCAGAGGGAAAATGACAAGGACGTCCTTTACCTGATGAGCCGGATAAGGTTGTTAGCTCATTTCGGACTTACCATGATCGGGGTCATGGCCACATGCATTATGCGGGGGGTGCAGCCGCTTCAGTATAGAGGCCACCCCATGTGGGATTTCAACAGGGAGGATGATGCCACCCGCTGCGGCCGTAAGGGGCCGGGATTGTTTGCTGCTCTGACGAAGGCCTTGTTCGCATTGTACAAGGGAGAAGAGGAGGAGTTCCTCAGCGTCAATCCACAGGACGGATTTTCTATGTACAATCCTCCAAGCTGGGTAAGCGGACACTTCTTTTTGCCCATCTGTTCCATATTCCCATAGTTAAGTACCTTATCTTGTGATTTCGATGCAGGAATTGCGCCGGGCCGTGAAGGATATAAACAACCCTCCTCCACAACCCGAGGATCCGGAACGGTCCCTCGATCCGGCCTCCCAAGAGGATCCGGACATATCCGTGGAGCTGATTGATGGGGTATTTACCAATCGAGCATCGACAATGCCTTGGTCGCCATTACGGCCAATTACCCCGGAATACTTCCAGCCTCACAGGTAACTGAGACTGAAGTCCCAATACTTTGAAAACGATCCATTTGTGCTTATTTTTTATCACCGTATACCAATGGTGTTTTGCAGGGGGAGCCCGTGAGGCGGAAGGCCGAGCCTGCGGTGGCTAGCTAACAAGGGGCAACAAGGCCCAGCAGGTTGAAAAGAAGTGTGGTCCGGATTGAGGCGCCGGCGCAACGGTATGGCGCACCATTTATGCCCAGGTTTTATTCCTGGAAGGCATACTAAAGCTTGTGCTCTCTTCAGGAAAAAGAGCGCTCGCCGGACTATATCCGGAGAGGTTGCCAATCGAGCCTCCACCAGCCAGTCTCCAAAGCCAGGTCCAGAAGCGGAGGCGAACATGAAGCGTGCGTCAGACGCTCCTCCAACAGAGGATGCCGACAGATTGTCTGCCAACAATTCCGAGGTAGAGAGTGCCATGAATCACAGGCGTCGCCGGACAGTTCTTCGTGACGCATGTTTCTCCCAAGAGGCATTGGATGCCTTCAATTCGGGAGATGCGCACCTCCGTGCCGCTCAAAATGGTCTAACCAGAGCCACGGAGCAGTATGTGAAAGACATACGGGTGAGAAAATTTTGATGGTTATATATGTCAGTAGCCCCCGAGACTTGAAACAGTTATAATAACTGATTTAAGGATCATTTGTTATGCAGGATCTTACAAAAAAGAATACCCAACTGTCCCGGGAGCTGGAAGAGTGCAAAGCCCAACTTGAGGCTGCACTAGCCACTGCAGGGGAGGCCAAGGAGACCCCCTCTGGTAATATACGCTTCGAAAGATAAGTATGTTGTGAAGTGCGGCGTGTGTGTAAATCTGAGAATATCATTGCAGATGGCGCCGGAGTGGATCCGGACAAGCAACAACTCTTGCGCCGGTTAAAGGCCGACGAGAGCGTGCTTACGAGGGTGAGGCAGGAGAAGAATATTCTCCAAGATGCCAACACCCAGCTGGGCGAGGAGCTAAAGGATGTTCGTGCCCAGCTGTCGGACTCCGTGAAGGAGAATCGACGGCTTCAACGCGGCATTTTTAGTAAGTGCTTGAACAAACTTTGAAAAAGAGTTCGGCGAGGAATTCGACTAACAGAGTTATGTCTGTAGGTATGCTCACAGGTTGTCCTGTAGAGGAAATGCCCGGTTCTACGGGTGACCTTCTTCTCGAGCTCTTACAACTGCACGAACGAGTTCGGCAAGTGATGAAAGGCGTCTCCCAGGCCTTGTGGCCATCTGTCTCCATGCCCGAAGGCCTTGGAGAGCTTGCAGAGAGGATTAAGGGAGCACGGCGGCGCTTCCGATTATGGAAGATATCGGCCTGCCGTCAAGGCGCCAGGGAGGCCTGGGCCATGGTGAAGACGCTGCACAGAAGGCTGACCCAAACCACATGGCGAGGTCGGACCTGTGGGGCCCGATGGGAAGGAGATCCTGTGAGCTTCTCAGACGGCCAAGTAGAATTGGCATAAATATTCCCAATAGGACTGTAAACTAGACAGCCTATTAGATGGTATTGAGGAGGAATATGCCCAGTCAAATTGACTATGTAATTTAAGATGACATGTGAAAATGACTTCTATCCGGATTTTAGATCGTTTGTCATGGCGGACCTTTTCGCTTCAACCTCGGGACCCTATAGTCTGGAGTGTGTCCGAATACCCTCGCGGTTATGTAAGAACCGGGGCATGCGTGGAGACCAGGCGTAGGGGTCATTAGTGCTTGAATGCATAAGTGCCCAACTAGTTATGTTATATGACATGGTTAGTAAGAAACATCTTCCGGGAGAATAGTTCCGTTAAGGGTTCCTTTCCACAGGAGGCATGCCTTAAAGTGCATGTCCGGACTGCAAAAAAGCAGTAAAAGCATCCGGGGCAGATAAATAAATAAATGAGAAATCATATTTAGTTCACCGATCGAATATTCCCTTAAGAACGCTTAGCTTCCGCTTCACCCACCTGAGATACACATCCGCCGACCCGCAAGAATAATCGCAGAGGTGCTCCTTTACCGCCTAGCCGAACAATCGGAACGTAGGGGTAAGCACAGAGCCGAGCAACCCAGCTTGGCCAAAACTTAAGTCATATCGATGCATATAATGGTGAATAAAAGGTACATGCGGAAGTGTGACACATGTGTTGGGCATGAAGCCCGTATAAATAAGCTTCTGTTAAAGAAGCCCCCAGGTATAATGAGCGCGGATAGCGCGTCAAGTGTGTGCGAACAATGCGCGGATGAGCCCTTAAAGGTTGTAAGAGAATAGGAGGGAGAAGGAGAGAAGTATAAGACAGCTAATGTGTGAAAAAATAGACACAGGAAGGAGACGAACTCAGAATCCAGCGCTAGGCGTAGAATCTTCGGAGACGGGTTGCGTTCCATGGGTTCGGCTCGAGTCGGTTATCCGATGCATCTGTCAGGACTTGGTCGATAATAAAGGGACCTTCCCATTTGGGCTTGAGTTTGTCCTTTTTCTTCTCCGGCAGGCATAGAACTAACTCGCCAACGTTGTAAGTTTTGGCCCGTACTTCTCTGCTTTGGTATCGTCGAGCCTGCTGTTGATAGAATGCGGAACCGGCTTTTGCCACATCACGCTCCTCCTCCAAGGCATCCAAACTGTCGTGCCGATCGAGCTCGACTTCTCTTTCTTCATACATGCGCACGCGAGGTGAGTCATGAATTATGTCGCAGGGCAGAACTGCCTCTGCGCCGTATACCATAAAGAATGGTGTGAATCCGGTGGTGCGATTCAGCATGGTCCGCAACCCCCAGAGTACGGAGTCAAGCTCCTCTACCCAGTGCGTGTTAGATTCCTTGAGGGACCGCACTAGTCTGGGTTTGATGCCGCTCATGATTAGACCATTTGCTAGCTCGACTTGACCGTTAGTTTGGTGATAGACTAAAGCATAGTCGAGCTTGATGCCCATGCTTTTGCACCAGAGTTTGACCTCGTCGGTCGTGAAGTTCGTGCCGTTATCAGTGATAATGCTGTGGGGGACGTTGTAACAGTGTACGACCCCTGATATGAAGTCTATCACCGGTCCAGATTCGGCCGTCTTAACAGGCTTGGCCTCTATCCATTTGGTGAATTTATCCACCATGATCAGTAGGTATTTTTGCTTGTGGGTTCCTCCTTTAAGGGGTCCAACCATGTCAAGCCCCTGCACCGCTGAAGGGCCGGTGATGGGTATAGTTTGGAGGGCGGTGGGTGGCATGTGGCTTTGATTAGCAAAGAGCTGGCAACCGATGCATCGTTGGACTAAGTCCTGAGCATCTGCCTGGGCCGTCGGCCAATAAAATCCTGTAAGGAAGGCCTTGCTTACAAGGGCCTGGGCTGCGGCGTGGTGCCCGCCGAGTCCGGCATGAATTTCAGCTAGAAGATTCCGCCCTTCCTCTTCGGAGATACACCTTTGAAGGACTCCGGTGGTGCTTTTCTTATAAAGCTCTCCCTCATGGACTTTATAGGCTTTAGATCGCCGCACTATGCAGCATGCCTCGTTTTGGTCCTCGGGAAGTTCCTGCCTAGTTAGGTAGGCTAGGAATGGTTCCGTCCACGGGGCAATGACTGTCATTATTACGTGGGCTGAAGATGTTACTTCGTTGGCAGAGCCTCCAATTGGGTCCGGGCTGTTATTTCCGGACTCCCCTTTCCATAATACGGATGGCTTGAACAGCCTCTCTAAGAAGATATTGGGGGGGACGGCATCGCTCTTTGCGCCAATGCGTGCCAAGACGCTCGCTGCTGATTATTTTCCGAGCTATATGGTGAAATTGAGCCCTTCGAACTGAGCTGACATTTTTAGGACGGCGTTGTGATAAGCTACCACTTTTGGATCCTTGGCATCAAAGTCTCCATTTATTTGGGATATCGCGAGGTTCGAATCCCTGCGCACCACTAGGCGTTGAATGCCCATGGATACTGCCATCCGGAGACCATGTAGAAGGGCCTCGTATTCGGCTGCGTTGTTGGAGTCCGTATACATTATCTGGAGTATGTATTGAACTGTATCTCCTGTTGGGGACGTTAGAACGACGCCAGCCCCCAGACTAGCCAACATTTTGGAGCCGTCGAAGTGCATGATCCAGTTGGAATATGTGCCGTACTCTTTAGGGAGTTCGGCTTCAGTCCATTCGGCGACGAAGTCGGCCAAAACTTGTGACTTAATAGCTCGCCGTGGTTTATAGGTTATGTCGAACGGGAGGAGCTCAATGGCCCATTTGGCAATCCGGCTTGTCGCGTCGTGGTTGTTTATAATGTCGTTAAGAGGTACTTCGGAGGCTACTGTTGTCGAACACTCTTGAAAGTAGTGTCGCAGCTTCCGGGATGCCATAAACACCGCGTACGCTATCTTTTGATAATGCGGATACCGTGACTTGCATGGAATGAGGACAGTGGACACGTAGTAAACTGGTTTTTGAAGGGGGAACTTGTGCCCGTCCGTTTCTCGTTCGACAACGAGCACCGCGCTTACAACTTGATGAGTTTCCGTGATGTATAATAGCATTGGTTCGCCCATGTTGGGCGCGGCCAGGACCGGGTTTGTTGCCAATATGGCTTTTATTTCTTCCAGTCCGCCGTGGCGGCATCCGCCCACTCAAGTGTTCGATCTTACCGGAGGAGGCGATGAAGGGTAATGCCTTTTCTCCCAAACGGGAGATAAAGCGGCTTAGAGCCGCCACACATCCAGTCAATTTTTGTATTTGTTTGAGGTCCTTTGGGATATCCAATTGTGACAGAGCTCGGATCTTGGCTACGTTTGCTTCAATTCCTCTACCGGATACAATGAAGCCCAAGAGCTTTCTGGCTGGTACGCCGAAAACGCATTTCTCCGGGTTAAGCTTGATGTCATATGTTCAGAGATTATCGAATGTGAGCCTCAAGTAGTCTACTAGAGTTTCGACATGCTTGGTTTTGATGACCACATCATCTACGTATGCCTCCACTGTTTTGCCGATCTGGTTTGCCAGACATGTTTGAATCATGCGCTGATATGTTGCGTTGGCGTTTTTGAGCCCGAAGGGCATTGTGTTGAAGCAGAAGGGGCCGTATGGGGTGATAAATGCCGTTGTGGCTTGGTCAGGCTCTGCGATCTTAATTTGATGGTAGCCGGAGTATGCATCGAGGAAACACAATGAATCGTGTCCTGCGGTAGCGTCGATAATTTGATCGATGCGGGGGAGGGGGAAGGGATCCTTTGGGCAAGCCTTGTTGAGGTCCTTGAAATCGACGCATAGGCGCCAGGATTTGTCCTTCTTTGATACCATCACCAGGTTTGCTAGCCAGTCCGGATGTTTTATATCTCCGATGAATCCGCCTCCAAAAGTTTGGCTAGCTCCTCTCCCATGGCTTGTCTCTTAGGTTCGAGAAACGCCAAGAGCCTGTTTGATCGGCTTGAATCCTTTTAGGATGTTTAGGCTGTGCTCGGCCAGTGGCGTGGGATTCCCGGCATGTCTCGAAGGGTGCCGGCAAAATGTCCCAATTTTCGCAGAGGAATTCTCGTAGTCGGCGCTACATCGGGGTTTACTTGTGCCCAGATGGAGGCTGTTTTTGTAGGGTCCGTTGGGTGGACTTGGAATTTGACTATTTCGTCCGCAGGTTTAAAGGAGGTGGACTTGGATCTTTTATCGAGTATCACATCGTCCCTGTTCACCGTGGAGCGCAGCGCAGTCAGTTCCTCGGCCGCTAGTGCTTTGGATAGTGCCTCAAGGGCTACTGCGGCTGTCTTATTTTCGGCGCGGAGTGCTATGTCCGGGTCGCTAGCAAGAGTGATGATTCCGTTGGGCCCGGGCATTTTTGAGCTTCATGTACCCGTAATGGGGTATAGCTTGAAAAATTGTGAATGCCTCTCGCCCTAATAGAGCGTGGTATCCGCTGCTGAACGGGGCCACTTGGAACATGACCTCCTCGGATCTGTAATTATCCAGCGTGCCAAACACCACATCCAGTGTGATTTTTCCTGTGCAGCACGCTTCCCGACTGGGTATTATTCCTCTAAAGGTTGTGCTCCTTCGCTCAATGTGGCTCCAGTCTATTTCCATTTTTCGAAGGGTTTCCTCATAAATGAGGTTCAGTCCGCTGCCACCGTCCATGAGTACCTTGGTAAGGCGAAAGCCGTCCACTATTGGACCGAGGACCAATGCTGCCGGTGCTCGGGCTGTTCGAATTTAGGTTCATCACCGGCATTAAAGGTAATAGCCGTGTCCCCATGGATTTATTGTTGCTACTTGGTAGACTTCGCAAGGCTGCGGAGTGTTCGTTGTGATATTGTTTGATGCGAAAGTCTCAAGACTGTTAATATCGTCTCGATATCCCCGGCTGGTGCTCGTGGATGCCGGGTTACAAGCTCTTCGCCACTTTTGGCCACCGCCGGAGTATCCAACATGCTCTAAGGCTATGAGTTGGTGTGGCGCCCTCTGCACTATGAATTTTACAGGGTCCGTTGAGCCATCCCTCCAGTACGGTTCCATGCCGTAGGGGTTTTTTGTTTTTTGGTGTTTAACCCGGGTTATTGGCGATAATGCACCCTTTTATTTTGGACTGGGTTTGTATTCAGGGCCGGATTGTCCCAAAATCTTACTTCGGTTTTCCAGCGCTTTCCATCGCATAGTACTTTCGTATTATGGACGCCAAGTCAGCAAAGCATGTAATTTCACGGCGACCTATGGCGTTGAGGATTCCTTGTCCATGCAATTATTGCGAAGAATGAAATTATGCGTTCCTCATGGGCAGTCCTTTATCCTGTTCATAACCAGGAGGAATCTGGCCCAGTAATGATGTACTGTTTCCTCAGGCTATTGCCTGATTTTGGATAGATCGCCTATGTTCGGGTGGGTGGGTGGAATTAGATCCGAAACCTCACGCAATCTGAGGCTCAAGGGCCAAGGAGTTTCCGAACTCGGAAGCTTGTATTCTTGCATGTTGTCCAATGAATCTAGCCCGTTGTCTGACTCTAAGTTCAGGTCTTGAGTGACGTCCTCCCCTCCGCAGTATCCGGCTTGAGGATCGAACCGGACATAGCTAGTCCTTAAGATCGATAAAGGGTCGCCGCATTGTTCCTCCACCACAGCAACGTGTTGGGTGACCTGGGGAGAGTTAATCTCTCTCAGATCGGGTTTAGGCCCAATCTGATCATAGTCTATAGCGACTCCCAGGGCGGCGATACGATCCAGGAGCTCGTTTAAGGAAGAGAGCTCCATAGGATCTAACTGCTCGGCGAGTTCCGAGTTGACGTAAAGATTGCTTTCGATGACCCGAGAAGTCATCATCGGCGCGGCGGCCGAACAGGCGGTCATAAGAAAACCGCCTAGACGGAGAGTTTGGCCGATAGCCAAAGCTCCTTTAGCAACAGTGTCGTCTTTAAAGACGGGATGAGGCATCCTTCCTGATGGCGACGACCCAGAGGAACTCTCAATGAAAGCACCAATGTCGGTGTCAAAACCGGCGGATCTCGGGTAGGGGGTCCCGAACTCTGCGTCTAGGCGGATGGTAACAGGAGACAAGGGACACGATGTTTTTACCCAGGTTCGGGCCCTCTCGATGGAGGTAAAACCCTACTCCTGCTTGATTAATATTGATGATATGGGAAGTACAAGAGTAGATCTACCACGAGATCAGAGAGGCTAAACCCTAGAAGCTAGCCTATGGTATGATTGTTGTTTGTCCTACGGACTAAAACCCTCCGGTTTATATAGAGACCGGAGAGGGCTAGGGTTACACCGAGTCGGTTACAATGGGAGGATATCTACATATCCGTATCGCCAAGCCTGCCTTCCACGCCAAGGAAAGTCCCATCCGGACACGGGACAAAGTCTTCAATCTTGTATCTTCATAGTCCAGGAGTCCGGCCAAAGGCTATAGTCCGGCTATCCGGACACCCCCTAATCCAGGACTCCCTCAACGGCCACTTGCAAAAGTGATATCTGATAGAGATAATAAGATAAATATTTTTGGTATTTTTATGGTATAGATTGGAAAGTAAAGATTGCAAAATAAACGGTGACAGAAATAGCATGTTGCCGAGAGATTAATATGATGGAAGATAGACCCGGGGGCCATAGGTTTCACTAGTGGGTGAACAAATTACTGTCGAGCAATTGATAGAAAAGTGCATAGTTATGAGAATATCTAGGAATGATCATGTATATAGGCATCACGTCCGTGACAAGTAGACCGAAACGGTTCTGCATCTACTACTATTACTCCACACATCGACCGCTATCCAGCATGCATCTAGAGTATTAAGTTCATAAGAATAGAGTAACGCATTAAGCAAGATGACATGATGTAGAGGGATAGACTCAAGAAATATGATATAAACCCCATCTTTTTATCCTCGATGGCAACAATAAAATACGTGCCTTGCTGCCCCTGCTATCACTAGGAAAGGACACCGCAAGATTGAACCCAAAGCTAAGCACTTCTCCCATTGCAAGAAAGATCAATCTAGTAGGCCAAACCAAACTGATAATTCGAAGAGACTTGCAAAGATATCAAATCATACATATAAGAATTCAGAGAAGAATCAGTATTGTTCATAGATAATCTTGATCATAAACCCACAATTCATCGGATCTCGACAAACACACCGCAAAAAGTATTACATCGAATAGATCTCCAAGAGAATCAAGGAGAACTTTGTATTGAGATCCAAAGAGAGAGAAGAAGCCATCTAGCTAATAACTATGGACCCGAAGGTCTGTGGTAAACTACTCACACATCATCGGAGAGGCTATGGTGTTGATGTAGAAGCCCTCCGTGATCGATTCCCCCTCCGGCGGAGCGCCGGAAAAGGCCCCAAGATGGGATCTCATGGGTACAGAAGGTTGCGGCGGTGGAAATAGGGTTTCGTGGTGCTCCTGGATGTTTTCAGGGTATAAGAGTATATATAGGCGAAGGAAGTAGGTCGGTGGAGCCACGAGGCGCCCACGAGGGTGGGGGCGCGCCTACCCCCCTAGGCACGCCTCCCTACCTCGTGGCTGCCTCGTTGCTTCCTTGACGTCCACTCCAAGTCTCCTGGATTGCATTTGTTCCAAAAGCGATCCTCGCGAAGGTTTCATTACGTTTGGACTCCGTTTGATATTCCTTTTCTGCGAAACACCGAAATAGGCAAAAAAACAACAATTTGCACTGGGCCTCTGGTTAGTAGGTTAGTCCCAAAAATAATATAAAAGTGCATAATAAATCCCATTAAACATCCAAAACAGATAATATAATAGCATGGAACAATAAAAAATTATAGATACGTTGGAGACGTATCACTCCTTCACATGGATCTATTTGGTCCTCCATCCTTTGATAGTCTTGGTGGAAGAAAGTATTGCTTGGTGATTGTGGATGACTACTCAAGATATACATGGGTATACTTCTTCAAGAGGAATAGTGAGACCCAACAAACCATCAGCAACTTTGCTAATGAAGCTCAAAGTCAACATGAAGCAAAGATATTGATGATTAGAAGTGACAATGGTACCGAGTTCAAGAACTACACCTTGGATGAGTTGTTAGTAATGAGGGGATCAAGCACCAATATGTCGCACCTTATACCTCTCAACAAAATGGTGTGGCAGAGAGGAAGAACCGGGCGTTGATGGACGCGGCAAGGACCATGATGGCGGAGTTCAAATCTCCGTACAACTTTTGGGCCGAAGCCATCAACACCTCATGTCATGCATCCAATAGGCTCTACCTGCAAAGGCTTGAACAAGACTCCATATGAGATACTTACTGGCAACAAGCCCAACCTCAAGTACTTCTGGGTGTTCGGTTGTAAGTGTTTCATTCTCAAGAAAAGTGTTCGTTTGTCTAAATTCTAACCTAGAGCTCAATAGGGCATATTTGTTGGTTATGCTACAAACTCTCGTGCTTACCGCGTCCTTAACAAGTCCACCAGACTCATTGAGGAGATGTTAACGTAGAGTTTGATGAAAATAACAGCTCCCAAGTGGAGCAAAGGGGTCTTTGTGATGTAGGTGATGAAATTCCTCCCCAAGCCATAAGAAGAATGGGGATTTGTCAAATACTCCCCATTGAGGAACCCCTTGTGGCCGAAGGAGAAGGACAATGCTCTACTCAGGTGGAGCCTTCACCTACGCTAGACCCACACACTTCCGAAGAACAAAGTGAAGACCCTCAATCAAGTGAACAAGATCAAGGGCAAGATCAACCTCATGATGATGGTGTTGCACCAAGTGATGCCCAAGATCAAGTTCATGATACTGAGCAAGCTCAAGATAAAGAGGCTTCTCAAGATCAAGGGCAAGCTCAAGACGATGCTCAAGATGAACAAAATGATGATCCTCAAATGCCTATTGAGGAACTCTTGGAGCGCCGTTCCGCCAAGGTGGCTTCCAAGCTCGAGTGTCAACAACATGTCATGGAGAATGTGCTTGGAAGCTTTAGAAAAGGGGTAACTACTCGTAAATAATTGTCAAACTTTTGTGAGCATCACGCGTTTGTTTCGTGTGTTGAACCCTAAAAGGTACATGAGGCGCTCGATGATGAGGATTAGCTTGAAGCCATGCATGATGAACTGTAGCGACCCGACCTCAAACGGTCAAGTCTCTGTGCTTCAGTGTCATCCCTGGATCGGTAATGCTGACACACACAATACTCGAAGGATTTATAACAGAGTAGCAATCACACACTTATTACATCGAATGTCTCAAAAGAGAACTTATTACAATAAATATGGCTTAAGGCCATCTAATGCGATAACAGCGATAAGCTTGGAAGATAAAGTGAGTCCATCAACTCCAACGGCATAGCTGAGCTGCACGACAACCACCTAACGAACCTTACTCCTTGTCTGAAAAGTCTGCAACATAATACGTTGCAGCCCGAAAACAGGCCAGCACATGGAATATGCTGGCAATATAACACAGTAGAGCAAGAACAGAATAATGCTATGACTACATGCATATTTGGCTAGTGGAAAGCTCTATGGTTATAGTTTTTTTTGCGAAAAGCCAATTTTTCCCTACAACAAAGGAATAGATTTTAATTTAACTATCATGGTAGTTGAAACAGCATTGAGAAGGTTCCGCCAACTCCATCCCAATTAAAGTAATTATCAAGCCAACAATATTAATTAAGAGTGATGAGATACTTAGGATACTCCAAGTACTAGATACTCAAGATTGTCCATAACCGGGGACACAACTAACCATGATTAGATTGTACACTCTGCAGAGGTTTGCGCACTTTTCCCCACAAGACTCGATCGCCTCCGTTGGATTTCTCGCACTACATGGTGTTTCAGAAACGGATGACCGAGACACAGTCTTTCAGAAACATTAACTCTCTACTCCGGGCAGACCATACCAAACCTACAACCACTACCTGCTAATCCACCTCTTCGAGAGCTTCACATAACTTACTCAACTATGCTAGAGCCCATAAGAGCTTGTGGCTGCACACGGAAGTTTCTAGCATGAAAATATCTCAGTTCCCTTTGAGCCTGGGTGGTGGTCCATAGGAAAATCACACGGAACCCCGGGATTTCCAAAAATACATTCAACACTGGATTCTCCAGGTGCCTCAATCCACCCAGATGTGTATTTAAGTTGCCACATTAAGTTGAACCATTAATTAACAATCTCACGTCTGTCATGGATTTCACTCACCCAAACCACGTCTACGAGCATAGCATAGCAATATAAGCAATACGTAGAAGTAACTCCCAAGGGTTGATATAACAGGGCAATAGGTTCTACCTCAACAACTACTTCCCAACCCACATGTTAATGACATCCTAATCATGCATTTTTTGAGGATTGTAACTAATGCATAAAAAGTGGGTATGGAAAGAGTATGATCAATGTGTTACTTGCCTTGCTGACGATCCGCAAAACCTAGAGACTCGTAGTAGCACGCTTCGCACTCCGGGAATTCTATCGCAAACAAACAATAGCATACATATGCAATCAAGCAAAGATGCACATGCAAAACTCAAATAAGGAGAATTGACCAGAAAGTTCTTCTTAAGAACTCCGGTTTGCGAAAAGAATCAAACCAAACGAAGCAAGGAAACTCAAACAGCGAAAGAAACAAGATCCGTTTACTAATATGAACTAAAGTCAAATTTTACAGTACCAAAATCTTGTTTAAGTTGATTGAACAGAAAGAGGGTTTGGAGACAAAGATCTAGGCGCTTGAATCGTCTGATTCCGATAAACGTGCGAAAAGATAAACTGAAACGAAAATCGGATCAGAAATCGCGATCGAAAATAATCATGGAAAAATCCGAGAAAAAGAAAACTGATGAACAGGCTAACGAACGAACGTTCGTTGTCTGTAACTATTGGGCCAAAACCGTTCGTTAAAACAACGTACGGACGAACGTCCGCTAAGTAGCTAAACCGCGAAAAATCGGCGAACCGATCTAAAAAAACGAATTAGGGTTTTCTAAAAAAACGAATCGGTTTTCTTAAAAAAACGGCGGCGGCGAACGGCGTGTTACCTCCGGCGAGGCTCCGGCGAGGCGGGGCTGCAGCGGCGGGGCGGCGGCGGCGGAGCTACAAGCAAGGCGCTGCAAAGAAAGGGCGGCGGCGGCGGGCTGCGGTGGCGGCGCTCGGGCGGCGGGGTTGGTTGTGGTGGCGGGGGTCCGGGGGGGTATTTAAAGAGGGGTGTGGCTTGGAGGAGGGGCCAAGGCGGCGGCGAGGGGAGTCCCGGCCGGACTCCTCGTCCGAGGCGGCGGCGGCTCGGTCTCCAGGTGGGAGACGGCGCGCGGGGAGGTGGGCCTGCTCGGCTGGGCCTCGGCCCAGTCGGGCGCTGCACTTTTTTTTAGATAAATCCTAGAAAATAAAATAAGAATCTAAAAATGCCAAAAAAAAATCACCGTCTAAATAAAATATTTAGAACGAGATGAACATTTTCTTGGCCCTAAAATGCAATTTTGAAAAAACTGCAATTTTTCTAATGCAAATAAAATAGCAATAAAATCCTAATAAAATCAAATATTTGATTTTAATATTTTTCCTCCAATATTTCAATTATTTTGGAGAAGTCATATTATCTCCTCTCATATATTTTAATATGAAATATTGTTGGAGAGAAAAATAATTAAAAACAAAATGCTCGTTTCAATATTTGATAAAAATCAAATATGAAAATCGGGAAATCCCCAACTCTCTCCGAGGGTCCTTGAGTTGTTTAGGATTTCGAGGATCGCGAAACGAAATGCAATAAAATATGATATGCATGAAAGATCTATGTATAACATTCCAAATTGAAAATTTGGGATGTTACATGAACTCAACAACTTCGAGCGCAACCAAGTGTGGGAATTAGTGCCAAGGCCAACGTAGGAACACAATGTCATTGGAACCAAACGGATCTTCAAGAAGAAGCAAGATGCGAACGGGGTGGTTGTTCGGAACAAGTCAAGATTGGTGGCATAAGGCTACTCCCAAGTCGAGGGTATCGACTAAGGTGAAACCTTTCCCCCGTTGCTCGTCTTGAATCTATTCGCATGTTGCTTGCATATGCATATCATCATGATTTTAAGTTGCAACAAATGGATGTGAAAAGTGCATTTCTTAATGGTCCTTTGAATGAGTTGGTATATGTCAAACAACCCCCGAGATTCAAGGATTCCAAGCTCCCCAATCATGTATACAAACTCAAGAAGGCACTCTGTGGCCTTAAACAAGCCCCACGTGCGTGGTATGAGCACCTTACCGAGTTGTTGCAAGATCGTGGGTTTGAAATTGGGAAAAATGATCCCACTCTTTTTACTAAGAGGTCAAAGGGGATTTGTTCATATGCCAACTATATGTTGATGATATTATATTTGGTTCTCCTAACAAATCTTTCAACGATGAGTTTGCCGCACTAATGACCAAGAAGTTTGAGATGTCTATGATGGGAGAGTTGAAGTTCTTTCTTGGGTTCAAAGTCAAGCAAAGGAGAGAAAGAACATTTATCAACCAAGCCAAGTATACCCAAGACACGCTCAAGAGATTCAAGCTAGATGATGTCAAACCGGTCAAGTTCCCCATGCCCACCAAATGCAAGCTTGACAGTGATCCCAATGGTAAAGCGGTGGATCAAAAGGTATATCGCTCCATGATTGGATCCTTGCTTTACCTTTGTGCATCTAGACCGGATATCATGTTGAGTGTGAGAATTTGTGCACGGTTTCAAGCCGCACCTAAGGAAAGCCACTATGTGGTAGTCAAGTGAATCTTTCGATTTTTGGCTCATACCCCAAACTTTGGCCTATGGTACCCCAAAGGAGCAAGCTTCGATCTCATGGGTTATTCGGACTCGGATTGGGTGGGAGATTGTGTGGAGAGGAAGTCAACTTCTGGAGGGTGCCAATTCCTTGGTTGCTCTTTGGTGAGTTGGTCCTCGAAGTGAAGGAAATATGCCCTAGAGGCAATAATAAAGTTGTTATTTATATTTCCTTATATCATGATAAATGTTTATTATTCATGCTAGAATTGTATTAACCGGAAACTTAGTACATGTGTGGATACATAGACAAACAGAGTGCCACTAGTATGCCTCTACTTGACTAGCTCGTTGAATCAAAGATGGTTAAGTTTCCTAGCCATAGACATGAGTTGTCATTTGATTGACGGGGTCACATCATTAGAGAATGATGTGATTTACTTGACCCATTCCGTTAGCTTAGCATTTGATCGTTTAGAATATTGCTATTGCTTTCTTCATGAATTATACATGTTCCTATGACTGAGATTATGCAACTCCCGAATACCGGAGGAACACTTTGTGTGCTACCAAACGTCACAATGTAACTGGGTGATTATAAAGGTGCTCTATAGGTGTCTCTGATGGTGTTTGTTGAGTTGGCATAGATCGAGATTAGGATTTGTCACTCCGATTGTCAGAGAGGTATCTCTGGGCCCTCCCGGTAATGCACATCACTATAAGCCTTGCAAGCAATGTGACTAATGAGTTAGTCACGGGATGATGCATTATGAAACGAGTAAAGAGACTTGCTGGTAAACGATATTGAACTAGGTATTGAGATACCGACGATCGAACCTCGGGCAAGTAACATACCGATGACAAAGGGAACAATGTAGAATATGTGAGAGCCAATATGAGCATCCAGGTTCCGCTATTGGTTATTGACCAGAGATGTGTCTCGGTCATGTCTACATAGTTCTCAAACCCGTAGGGTCTGCACACTTAACGTTCTGTGACGATCAGTATTATGGGTTTATGTGATTTGATGTACCGAAAGTAGTTCGGAGTCCCAGATGAGATCGGGGACATGACGAAGAGTCTCGAAATGGTCGAGACGTAAAGATCGATATATTGGACGACTATATTCGGACATCGGAAAGGTTCCGAGTGATTCGGGTATTTTTCGGGGTACTGGAGAGTTACGGGAATATGAGGAAGAAGTAATGGGCCTCATGGGCCAAGTGAAGGAAGAGAGGTGGCAGGGCGCGCGGCCCCCTAGCCAAAACCTAATTGGACTAGGGGTCGACCCCCCTTTCCTCCTTTTCCTCCCTCTCCTTCCTTCTCCCTCTCCTCCTTCCTTTCCTCCTCCTAGTAGGAGTAGGAAAGGGGAGTCTTACTCCTACTAGGAGGAGGACTCCTCCTCCTAGCGTGCCCTACAGGGGCCGGCCGGCCTCCCCCTTGCTCCTTTATATACGGGGGCAGGGGCACCCTAGAACACAACAATTGATCATTGATCTTTTAGCCGTGTGCGGTGCCCCCTCCACCATAATTCACCTCAGTCATATCATAGCGATGCTTAGGTGAAGCCCCGCGTCAGTAGCATCATCATCACCGTCATCACACCGTCGTGCTGATGGAACTCTCCCTCGAAGCTCTGCTGGATCGCAGTTCTTGGGACGTCATTGAGCTGAACGTGTGCTGAACTCGGAGGTGTCGTGCGTTCGGTACTTGGATCGGTCAGATCGTGAAGACGTACGACTACATCAACCGCATTGTTCTAACGCTTCCGCTTTTGGTCTACGAGGGTACGTGGACACACTCTCCCCTCTCGTTGCTATGCATCACCATGATCTTGCGTGTGCGTAGGAATTTTTTTGAAATTACTACGTTCCCCAACACGAAGAAGCAAAATTGTGTGTCTGTCTCCTCCACCAAGACCGAGTATGTAGCCGCCACAAGTTGTTGTGCACAATTGCTATGGATGAGGCAAACTTTAAAGGATTACGGTGTCACTTGTGAGAAAGTGCCTCTTCTATGTGACAATGAAAGTGCTATCAAGATTTCCCACAATCCGGTGCAACATAGCAAGACGAAGCACATTGAGATTCGTCATCACTTCATCCGAGACCACATCAAGAGCAATTAGCGGATATTTTCACCAAGCCCCTTAATGAAGCAAGATTTCCTGAGTTAAGGCATGAGTTAAATATCATTGATTTGAGCAATGTGGCTTGAGTCTAGGCACACCCCACCGCACTCATCATTCTGTATTGTTCTAGATGTAGGCATGGACATAGGGGGAGTGTTGTTCTCTCAATGAACTCTCCCTCCCCCCATTATGCATAAATCGATCAAGTCTTTCACATTAGCCATTTTTACGGTACTTGTGCTTCAAAGATGAGTTTTGGTCATGGGCCCAAGGTTAAAATCTTCGCGGTGCCATACCAATTGACTCAAACATAGGTGGCTCCCGCCACTGCCCTCTCCTTGTGATCAACGGTTGTTGTTGTTCTTGAGGTCTTTGTGTGTGTTTGAGACACTTCTTGTGTGTTTCTTTTTTCCCTTTGCTTTTGTGCTTGAGGTGTCTCTTCCCATTGATGTTGTTCCTCATCTTGCCCCTCTCGTGTTTTCCTTGGTCTTCTCGTTTGCATAAGCCTATATAACTTTCCCATTTGCTCATGCCTGTTTTCGCTCGCCCGGTACTACCGTTGAGCCAACGCGGTACTACCGCTTATTAGCGGTACTACCGGCCATCTCCATGGTACTACCGCGTTGTGAGTTTGAGCCGGGGGGTATGATCGGGGAAGGGGAAGGTTTCTCTCCCCATACCCATTCACTCACTCCCTCATCTCTCTCTCTCTCTCTCTCTCTCTCTCTCTCTCTCTCTCTCTCTCTCTCTCTCTCTCTCTCTCTCTCTCTCTCTCTCTCTCTCTCTCTCTCTCTCTCTCTCTCAGGCGACGAACAGGCAACGGAGGGTCGCCGCCGGGCCGCCTTCTCCGGGCTGTTCCGCATTTCCATCCAGTGGGATCGATCCCCACCCTCTCTATGACGCCCAGATAATTATGCTACAGTAATTCTCTAGTAATGGTGCCATGTCACTTCGATTACTGTTGCTAATCTCGCGTTAATTCGAGACCGATTCAAATTCAAATTCAAAATTAAGCAAACAATAAAATTTTCAAATATTAAAACTAAAATGTTCGGAGTGAACCAAATATTGCATAGGTAGTTATGGTGGAGAAACCACACCTTTATAAAATGCTTAAATACTATAAGATGAATAAACCAACAGTAAAAACAATATTATATTTACTAATTGGAGGCATCATTTAAGATCTCTCATTAATCCACATCATCAAAATTAATTACACCATTGGATTGTAGAATTTACGATCAGGATAGATGGAAAATTTAAATAACGCGGATGGTCTGTACCACAAAAGAGCACCGACACGTCTAACATTAGTGGGATACAAACAAATAACGCCTCCATATGTTCCCTCAAAAAAAAAGGACAGCCTCATGTCAAAAAAAAGGGCAAGCCTCCGTCCATAGAAAGTCCAACCTAAAAAAAAGAAACAAGTCCACACGACCAGGTTGATTACCCACACCTTGAAAGTTATCATCTATTAAAAAAGGACAGCCACATGTAAAAAAACGAAAGGCCTCCGTCCATAAAAACACCAACGTAAGATGGGAAAGAAAACCAAATGACCCTCCCTTTCTTAATGGTCAAGATCTATTAGGAATCCTGTAATATTTTTTAAGGAAAAATTGCACGTAGATAAAAATGTTGAACCAACACGTACATCAAAGTGTCCATGTCTCAACACCCACGTGCATGTTCCAACTCAATAAAAAAATATAACCTAACGTTCAAGTTCCTATAGCAATACTAAATACATGCATGTGCTTTCCACCATCACAAATGAGATAAAAAGACACGCATACAAATAAAAAGACCTCAAGCCGCACGTTAGAAAAAGAGTCCATGTCTCAATTGCCACCTTAGAAAAACTGTCCACGTCCCAATCCCCCCAAAACAATCACGTACAGGTTCTCTTAGTAGAAATACAGACGCGTACACTAAATACTACTCCAATGCCACGTTACAAAAAAGAGAGTAATACTTCGGGGACATCCGACCAGATAAAAAAAGAGTAAATAGTGCTCAAGAAATAAATTTAGTATTTGAAATCATGTTATGAAATAAAGTCCCAGTCTATCAATTTAATATGTGAAATCATCATTTTTTTTGCGGGTGAAGTCATCAAATTTTAACATGACCCAATCTGTTAGTTTAATATGTGAAAATCACGCAATTGCAGAAAAATCATAAATGAATTCCACGAAACAATCATATACATGTTCCTTGAAAATGGAAATAAAATACAGGTCAAATAAATACTCCTCAAGTACCATATTACAAAAAAAGATAGCAATACCTTTGGGGACATCCTACTCAGTAAAAAAAGAGAGTAAATGCCTGCTCAAAAAACTTAATAGGGGAAACCGCCTTACGAAATAAAAACCCAGTCTATTAATTTAATATTTTATATCACGTAATATATGTGAAATCGCGTGGCCCAGATCATTAGTTTAATATATTTGAAATCATGTAGTTGTAACATATGACTATCTGAAACTGACAATGGTTGTCTTTTCAAACTGGGAAGGAGAATAATAGACAAATCTTACTATATAGAAAAACATGACTACAGTTCAATGAAATTCTTTAGCTCATATCTATATAATTATTTTCCTAAACTATAACCAATTTTTCCATTGGTCTAACCTTTATGTATGTAGTATTATATATCATTCTTATTGGAAATGAGAATGATACTGCAAATTTTTTGTCCTATAGTACTAGCCCGTGCAGTAGCACGGGTTGACGACTAGTTATTTAAATACCTTTTGTAATTAATAAAATGCCAAACTAAATTATTTGAGGACTAGACTTTTTGTGACTATGGACTAAGTTGAAATACTAATTTAGATGCTACGTGTATATTTTACTAAAACTAAAATTAATAGGAAACAAAACTAAAACATAAAGAGTAATATAAATATAAAGAAAAAGGCAAAACAGAAAATAAAGCAAAAGAAAATAAAACAAAGAAACCCCCTGCCCCCTGGGCCACGGCCCAGTTGGCCTAGCGACCAGGCCGGCCCACTCCGCGCCCCAGCCTACTAACCCCAGGTCCGCCCGGTCGAAACCCTAACCTCCCACTTCTCCCCGATCCCCCACTCTCTCCTCGCGCCCCCTCTTCTCGGTCCTGATCTGGATCGGGGGTAGGCGACCCCGTCGCCCCGCTTCTACCTTGCCGGCGCCGCTTCCTCGTCGGACCTCCCCACCGTCGTCGTCGCCTCCTCATCCTCCTCCCCACCGAAACCGCCCCGAGCCCGGAGCTGCTCGACCCCGACGCCGGCACCTCCCCCGAACGGCACCGCCCTCCATCGCCAGCGACACTGCCGCCACCTCCCCAAGCCCACTGCCTTTCCCCTGCAGCTCCCCTGTGAGCAAGCACCCCCCTTGATCACCAGATATCGCCTATTCTTCTCTCTACTGCTTGCATTAGAGTAGTGTAGCATGTTACTGCTTTCGGTTTATCCTATCCTGATGCATAGCCTGTCCTTGCTACTACAGTTGTTACCTTTACCTGCATTCCTAAATGCTAAGTATAGGATGCTAGTATTCCATCAGTGGCCCTACATTCTTGTCCGTCTGCTATGTTATACTATCGGGCCGTGATCACTCGGGAGGTGATCACGGGTATATACTATATACTTTATACACTACAAAAAAATACACTTCCGTGATGATACGTGTTTGTCACAGTAGGTCGCGTTTTTTGTCATGCAAGTCCATCCATGACAAATTTATGACAGAATCAAGATAGTCATACCTGTGCTGTCGTAGAAGTGTTCCATGACATTACCAAAATTATCATCACGGAAGTGTCCACTTCCATGACGATAAATCGCGCATCACAGAAGTGCTTTCGTCAAGGGTGACCAACACGTGGCATCCACCGTAATGGAACGCCGTTAAGCTATCGGGTCGGGTTTTGGATCCGATAACCTGTTAACAGCCCCGACCAATGGGGATTTTCCACGTGTAAAATCATCATTGGCTAGAGGAAACACGTGTCGGCTCATCGTTGGGACAGATGTCATCCACTCCTTTGGACGGATGCGCCTATGATACATTGACCGTGGCACGCCCAACGAAGGCCCATTCACGTGAAAAGGCGGCCGGTTTGACTTGGTCAAAAGTTGGTGGGCCGGCCCATGGAAAGCCTGTTAACGGCCTGTTCGCATATAGCCCATTTACAGCCCGCTAACCCAAGGCCCGTTACGCCCTATCCAAATTAGGCCCAGTAGCGTCATCTAGGCCATCCAATATGATTCCATCCCATTTTCACTTCTGGCCCATGTATAGCCCATGACGTCTTTCGGCCCATATGAGGCCCTTTGTAACTCTGGGCCCATTAGCGGCCCGTGCTGAAACTGGCCCGTAATGAACATTGTATTACTTTACACCCATTAACGGCCCATGGTGAAACTGGCCCGTAATGAATAGTGTATCACTTTATACCCATTAACGGCCCGTTATTCTGTTGGGTTGTTTCCAGCCCAAGTTAACTTTCGGCCTTCTGAGGGCCCATTTATTCTTGGGCTCATTTGCAGCATTCGGTTACTGTCGACCCGTTACTGTCATTTTCTGCTTGTGGGCCAAATTCAGCCCATCTTTACAGTCGGCCCGTCTGTGGACCGTTAGTCTGTTGGGCCATTTTCATAGCATCACCAAATACGGCCTTTTAACGGCCCGTTATGGTCAGCCCATAAAACATACAATTTGCATTAAAGGCCCGTCTACGGCCCATTAAAGGCCCGTACAAGACCCATAAATGAGTCGGCGGCCCATGGATCCTACGAGACGTAGAAGGCCCATGGATCCTACGAGACGTAGAAGGCCCATGGATCCTATGGCCTGTGAAGGGCCATGGTCGGGCGAGTTGGCCCCCGTTTGAACGATATAGCATATTCAAAGAATTATCCTACTCAATACTATCACCTCTAAAAAGCATACACTATACAACAAAGAGATCAAGGCATAGAAAGGTAGAATAATCCTACACTATACAATAAATAAATTACAGCCGATTATACCCACTGGACATTATGGTTCGGCACAGGTGATAATAAAGCATACACAAACAGCAAATTACATACACTGGGCAAATACAGCTCATACATCATGGACGCGCATCAACTTAACTCCATTTGAACTATAATCTCTTCAGAAAATAGGATTGGCCGGATTCACATAGCACAAATTTCAGTCTGTAAAATCTCCAATTCCTTCATGGTTACCTCAGTGTCTTGTTTCATTTTTTTTGACTCCTGCATCTAATACCTGCATGTCCAGTCCCAACTTGTTGATTATACATTGACAATCATGTACACGTTGTCTTGCCACCTCTAGTTGATGCTCGAGAACATCAGCACATTCCAATTCCAATCCATAATCATTCAGTAACGGCCATGCCGCACTGCTCGCAGATCTTTGTGTTGATGTCACTTCATCCTGAAATGTTTCTATAAGTACACATCACTAGGGCAAAAATATAGTTACAATAGTGAAGCGAACAAGACACTATTTTGTACTACATGGCAAAACAGGACTAACAATAATGTTACACGTCACTTTCAAAAAAAAATTTACACGTCATGAAGCATAAGCAGGTGATATTTTAAAAATTATAAAAAGATAGTCATGCAGCCTGCATACAGAAATCCTCTTAGCTCACCAGAGGAGCATGATGTTGGGGCCCAATCGAAAACACAGACAAGTTACAAATTTAGATAGCATGTTGCGTATAAGTAAGCAAGCAGTTGGCCATTCTATGCCTCAATTAAAGTCTTAGGGAGCATAATGAACAGCGAGAGGGTTTCATACAAACATACTACAGCAGCAAAACTATGCAATCATTAGCGTAGTATAAACTAGATTGTGAGCCTCATGCAATAATAGTTGGTTAATAGACTTCAAAGCTTCAGCACACTTGGCAGAGTAATTAAATGGTAAGGCCTTTAATTATGTCAACTAATAGTGATACAAGTACCGAACATCGGCATGATTATTTGGGCATCTCATTAGCGAGGACAAATAAAGCAATTGAAAAGAGAAAATTAACTATGCATGAAACAAACAAGGAATTGAACTGTTGAGTTGCATACATGACTTACCTTAGCAGGTTGAAGAGGCTCAGCGCAGCTCCTACTTCTCTTGCAAGGCTCCTTCCTAACATCTTGTACTTGGAAATCCTCAATCTTATCTTCATTGCACCCCCTCTGCAAGGTGACACAAACTAGTTACTCGTCTCCTTGGAAGATAATATGCATACTTTCCAGTATGTGAACACAAAAGGATGAGATTATAACAAAACAACACCACATAATGAAACATGCCGCATCTCTTGCACTTGCACACAATGAAATGAGCATTTACTATGTCTACACTATGTAAAAACTAGGCATACCTTCGAACTGGATCTCCAGGTACTCTTGGAGAGCCTACTATAGTGTACAGCCAAACCTTTATGTCACCTATGAGTTAGACAAGGCCACACTACAGCAGCCCTTAGTGTTTAAATCATTGACAAGCTCTATTAGAGTGTTAGTTCAAGAACGGCATGTAATCAAAGCAAACAGTCCTAGTATGGCTGGCTGATGCAAACAAGCAATTGAACGGATGTGTGAGAAAATCTTACATATCAAGAAAAGAAGCAAAGAAGGAGGCTTAAAGACCATCACTTGACTGACCAGATTTAAGGGGCATTTAAACATCATGTGCAACGTATGAACTAACATAAACATTGCATATTCCAGATTCTACAATGGAATGCACATGTATTAGGTTATGCCATGTATGATGATGCCTAAATGTACAGATAGTAGGCAGGAGTGATTCATCATTGCACGCACAATTGAATTGCAGGTTAAGGGCCAGTTCGATTCCGCCTTTTCAGGGCATATTGTCAAAATAAGCCATAAAAGATGTAAAGAAGTCATTTTTGAGTTATGGGCTTGGCTTAACTAATTTTGCTTTGGAGGGGGGTGTTTCGGGTAGAACCTCACTAAAAATTGAAGGGAAGGGGAATAGTGAAATGACTCTGTTGTCTACCTATATTACACTCAAAATGCAACTGTTGACGCCCGTGTCACACCTGACCCTCAAGTAAAAACAAACACGCAAGCATTCATTGCCCTGCCCACTTGCATCTCCTCTCCCCATTCCCTCTACCTCGAGCCCCTGCCTACAGCACTAGGGTTCCTCTAGCGAGCCGTCGCCACTGTTCCCATCTGGCCTGGTCCTCGACGATGCTATGTCCAGCTAGGCTACATGGCCGGCGGGTAGGGGCAAATCTCCCTGGCTTCTCCTCCCTCTGGCGCCGCCCCTCATTCTCATGGTCTCCAGCAGCTGCTCCACTGTGGTTCGTCCAACGCACTACTCCGGCGGGCGCTGCACAACTACGGCTGATGCCACATTGCAGCAGAAGGCACCTTATTCCCCCTCCCCTCCTCCCAGGCCATGGCCTTGAGGTGCTGTTGAAGGATGAGCTCATCCAACAAGGTGAGGATCTCCTCTAATTTTTTGCCAAATTTTCATTCTGATCCACTATACGATGAATTGCTATGAGCTGCTTCTGCTGCTATATGATGCATTGCTATGAGCTGCTCCTGCTGCTGCTATATGATGAATTGCTATGAGTTGCTGCTGTATGATGAGTTGCTATGAGCTGCTGCTGCTATATGGTGAATTGCTATGAGTTGCTGCTGCTATATGATGAGTTGCTACAACCTGCTCCTGCTGCTGCTATATGATGAATTGCTATGAGCTGCTCCTGCTACTGCTATATGATGAATTGCTATGAGCTGCTCCTGCTGCAGTTATATGATGAATTGCTATGAGCTGCTGCTAGTATATGATGAATTGTAGACTGCTGCTACTGTATGATGAGTTGCTATGAGCTGATGCTGCTGCTATATGATGCTTTCAGGTGGTGCTGCTATACGATAATAACCAGCCACTTGGACCATCGAATTTCAATAAATAATTGTTCTTCATTTAAATGTGGGTCATGATTTCTTCGTTTAAATTAGGCAATGGGATCTCTATGGAAAACATTGACCAAAGTAGATTGTGCCAAGTAGATGGTATCTTTGTATTTGCATTTTGAGCAAATAGTGATGGTCTGTTTTCCTATCATAGTAATTACTGCACTGAGTTCAATTTGTGATGTTTGCAAGTCAAATTAATTTCCATATGGGCAGCAAATGAAAAATATATAATGCAATCTAGACTTTCCACTGATCATACCAAAGATAAGCTGAAAACGCAATGAAAATAATTGGTTAGCTTATTACATGGAGCTTATATTCACAGGTGCTTATTTTCTTAGGATAACTCGTAATAACTGTCCCTAAGAAACTTGGCTAGTAGAACTGGCATACAAATAACATGTCATGATGATTGCAATGGAGGAGTGACGTACCATAGCACACTGTATAGGCTCACCACTGCCTCTCCTTTTTTTCCGATGTTCCATGAAATTGCCACGTACATCTTGTACTTTTTCATTGTGTAACCCTATCTGCAAGTTGACACGGCTAATTTCAGACATCTCTACATGATACTACATAGCATATCCCTTGCGCATATTTAAACCACCAATTAACGATTTTGTGCGTACCGTAAACTAGCCATGACTCTGTACGCTGGACTAGCAGCACTCTAAGGGAGCCTAATGTAGTGCCTTCGGAATTCCTACATGCCACCTACGATTTTGTGTAATGTACTGCCCATGTTCCTAAATATATGTCTTTGTAGAGATTCCAGTATGGACCACATACAGATGTATATAGATGCATTTTCGAGTGTAGATTCACTCATTTTGCTCTGTATGTAGCCTATAGTGGAATCTCTAGAAAGACTTATATTTAGGAACGGAGGTACGAGGTAGTATCATGTATGACATCTACATATCTAATTTAGCAGCCAGTAGTAGAAATCATTATGCGCACAAAGGGATTCTTGGTGAAAATCCTAGCAAAGCACGCCGGCGAGCCTGTAACAATACAAGAGAGAGAGAGACGCGCTACAAGATCATAGCAATGCCTCGATCCGGGATCTTGGTTGGCCAAGCTGTTAGATCCGGAAGAAACATCGTCCTTGTAGTTTTGCCACTGCATAACGAATAACAGCGACCGGTTAGTATATTTGAAGTACATCGGGCAGGTGATGCTGGACGGGTTTAAAGGTGACAAGTACCTAGGCCGTGGCGGGTGCTTGGCATCTCTCCAGACGGTGGGAATCAGATTAGAAACGTCGAGGTTGATGACGCTGCGCTGGCTGTCGGGGTCCGGTAAGGAGATCTAGAACCGTCGAGTAGGGTGTTTGTGGAGCGGCTCTGGTAGGGTGGACTACTGTGTGGGCGAAGCGGATCTGTGGCTGTGGACGAGGGCGTAAGTGAAGCTGCTCCGGTGGTTGGGTTAAGGATGGTGTCGATGAAGCGGATCTGCGGCCGTGGACGGGGTGTCAGAAGCTGCGATGGTGGTTGGGTTAAGGATGGTGTCGACGATGCGGATCTGCGGCCGTGGACGGGGCGTCAGAAGCTGCTCCGGTGGTTGGGTTAAGGATGGTGTCGATGATGCGGATCTGCGGCCGTGGACGGGGCGTCAGAAGCTGCTCCGGTGGTTGGGTTAAGGGTGGTGTCGACGATGCGGATCTGCGGCCGTGGACGGGGCGTCAGAAGCTGCTCCGGTAGGTTGGATGAGGGTGCGAGGAAGCGGATCTGAGGCCGTGGACTTGTGAGTTGGCAAAGCGGCCCCGGTAGGGTTAAGAATGGTATAGGCGAAGCTACTCTGGTAGGGTTGACGATGGTGTTGGCGAAGCGGCTCCGGTAGGGTTGAGGAAGGTGTCGGCGAAGCGGCTCCGGTAGGGTTGAGGAAGGTGTCGGCGAAGAGGATCAGAGGCCATCGACGGGGGCATCGGTGGGGTGGCTCCGGGGGGTGTGGACGAAGCATCTCCGGTGGGGAGTATGAATGAGCCGCTGCAGATGCGCGGCGGTTGACGAGAGTACCGGCGAAGCAGATCCGGCGCCGTGGACAAGGCCGACACTGAATGGGTTGTGGTACAGTGGTGGATGAGCAGTCTACTTGTTTCTAGGGGAGGTGGGAGGGTAGATCGGCCGTAGAAGTAGATCCGGCGAGGTGGGCCTTGTTGGCGATGAATGGGCTATAATGCGCGGTGGATGAGCAGTCTAGGGTTTCGAGAGGGAGGGAGAAAGGAGATGAAATGCAGACGGCGTGATGTAAGATGCTCGTGGTCTTTGTGGAGTTAGTTGTTTTTGCGGAGGGGAGAGGAAATGGGGTGCTGTGTAGTGGGGGAACAGAAGTTACCAAAGCAGCCCGACCTATCATGTAGATGAGGCGGTATTATAACTGTTGGTCTCCGTGCACCAAGGACAAAGGGGATTTCGCATGCTAAAGACTAAGGTGGCGGAAATTTTAGAAGGAGGCGGAGATTTTGCGCCCTTGAGGATCGTTCGTATCCAGTTTCAACTAATTTTGGACCGTGCTAGCGGGAAGGTCATGCTAGATTGTGTACACGGGCACGCGTCGTGATTAATAACGGTGTGAAGTCCACCCAGAAAAAAGACAATAACTCGGGATGATGCGCCGATAACTTGGACGTTCACACGGGCACGGCCAATCATACGGGTGTAGTGGCGCGTTCACAAAAAAAGGGATCAAACGCTCAGCCTATGTATTTCTCATGTAAATAGATAATTTAGTGCCACTGGCTATTTACTTTAAACATAATGCATTGACGTGTTAGTGTAGAGGTGCACAAAAAGAAATGGATATTGTAGTAGGTACTTAAAAGTGTTACCTCATATGATTACATAGCCTCCATTTCATAAATTGCGTACCCGTTGAATTCATATATGAATATTACATATATTACTTCAAAATAGAAACTTAAATCATCCAAGACTAATGAATTTGAATGCAAGAGTAACAATGGAGCATATACATGATAGCTACATTGGTTGTTTGAAGAAACATCACTGTAACTTTGGCACGCACAACTGAAAAGGTTTATTTAAATAGAAAAAAATGTGATATGTGAGTGTCCAATCTTTATAGCATTGAATCGATATTGTACCTTTGGCCATGATACGAAGTAGATATTGACTTATGTTCAAGCGATGCACATCCACGATCGCTAGATAGTGATACGTGAATGAATTGTGCAATCTCTCTCACGCGCATACATATCTCATTTCCCTGTGGGCATCGGAATCACACACGCGCACTTCGTGTATTTCTCTCCCTTCATCAGGGTTAAATTCGTCTTTCTACCCCGTCCTACAAGTCTCTCACACGGAAACACACACGCTCTCTATGTCTAACACGCCCACCCCTTTAATTCCGCCCACCCACAGCCACTAATGTCTCAAAGTATAATAATGTCTCTCACACATATGCTATCTACCTATCCCTTAATATAGCTAGATATGTGTCACACAATCTCCTTCTCCCTACTAGCAAGATGCCCATGCGTTGCACGGAACATCAAGATGCATTTGTATGGGAAGTTTATCTTGTGGGAGAAAAGGATGAACAAGGGAATGCCTTATTTGCAAATGCGGAGAGGGGTGTGGGTATCTTTTTGCAAAATTGCCATAGTTTCCTTCCTGTCCGCCGGATATAAATCGGATGGCCTATATTGCAGGATGGCAGGAACACCATCATCACCAACTCTGTTTTTTATAAGAGTAGAGATATGTGAGTGTCACTGCCCCCCCCCCCACACACACCCACACCCACACTTCCCAACACCGAAGGAGTAGGGTGACACCTCGATCTTGATACTAATCTATCGATTGGCTTCTCTCTCAAACAGACACACACACACACACTACCAGGCACCGAAGGAGTAGGGTGGCACATCGATCTTGATAATAATCTATCTACTCCTCTTTCAAACACACAAACACACACACACACACACACACACACACACACACACACGCTAGTTGTGCCTCTATGCCTATCGTGCACACTTGATACGTCTCCTCGTATCTATAATTTTTTATTATTCCATGCCAATATTATTCAACTTTCATATACTTTTTGGCAACTTTTTATACTATTTTTGGGACTAACATATTGATCCGATTGCGAATGCGAGTTCTATCATTGCATGTTTTGGTTTCGCAGAATATCCATATCAAGCGGAGTCCAAACGGGATAAAAGCGGACGGAGATACTTTTTGGAATATTTGGAAAACAGGAGGAAAATCAATGTGAACCCGAGTGTCCGAGGTGGGCATGAGGTAGAGGCGCGCCGACCCTCGTGACCCACAGTAAAGGCGGTTGACGCTCTTCTTTTGCCGCAAGAAAGCTAATTTTGGAAAAAATCACGGCGAAGGTTTCAGGCCAATCAGAGTTCTGAATCTCCATATATACACGGCGGTGAAACAGAGCGAAGAGAACGCGAAGCAGAGAGAGCAGAGATAGATCCAATCTCGGAGGGGCTCTCGCCCCTCCCACGCCATGCGAGCCAAGGACCAGAGGGGAAACCCTTCTCCCATCTAGGGAGGAGGTCAAGGAAGAAGAAGAAGAAGGGGGGCCCTCTCCCCCTTGCTTCTGGTGGCGCCGGAGCGCTGCCGGGGCCATCACCATCACCGCCATCTTCACCAACGACTTCACCGCCATCATCACCAACTCTCCCCCCCTCTATGCAGCGGTGTAACCTCTCTCTTACCCGCTATAATCTCTACTTAAACATGGTGCTCAACGCTATATATTATTTCCCAATGATGTATGGCTATCCTATGATGTTTGAGTAGATCTGTTTTGTCCTATGGGCTATTTGATGATCAAGATTGGTTTGAGTTGCATGTTTTATTATTGGTGCTGTCCTATGGTGCTCTCCGTGTCGCGCAAGCGTGAGGGATTCCCACTATAGGGTTTGCAATATGTTCATGATTTGCTTATGGTGCGTGGTGTGAGTGTGAAGCAGAACCAGTAAGTAGGTTGTTTGCGTATGGGATAAAGGGGACTTGATACTTAATGCTATGGTTGGGTTTTACCTTAATGAATCTTTAGTAGTTGCGGATGCTTGCTAGAGTTCCAATCACAAGTGCATATGATCCAAGTAGAGAAAGTATGTTAGCTTATGCCTCTCCCTCAAATAAAATTCCAATAATGATTACCGGTCTAGTTATCGATTGCCTAGGGACAAATAACTTTTTTGTTGACAAAAGCTCTTTACTAAAACTAACTTAGTTGTGTCTTTATTTAAACAGCCCCTAGTTTTATTTTCGTGCTCTTTACTTTCTTGCAAGCGTATCCAACAACACCTCCAATGTACTTCTAGTTTCATACTTGTTCTAGGTAAAGCGAACGTCAAGTGTGCGTAGAGTTGTATTGGTGGTCGATAGAACTTGAGGGAATATTTGTTCTACCTTTAGCTCCTCGTTGGGTTCGACACTCTTACTTATCAAAAGAGGCTACAATTGATCCCCTATACTTGTTGGTTATCAAGACCTTTTTCTGGCGCCGTTGCCGGGGAGCAATAGCGTGGGGTGAATATTCTCGTGTGCGCTTGTTTGCTTTATCACTAAGTAATTTTATTTTCTGTTCTTAGTTGTTCTTTATCTTTAGTTATGGATATGGAACACGATATACCAAAAAAATTAGGTGTACTTGCTGCTCATGGAGATGGGGAACCTCCTAAAACCCTCGATGCTGGTTATGTGAAAGATGTTATGTACTACTTTAAAAATCCTGAGAAAACCCCATTCAATTATGTAATGGGAGTAACGTTGGATCAACGTGAATACTTTAGGGATTATCGCTTGACACAAAAAGGGAAACTATTATGGGATCAAATTCATATATTGAAGTGGTATGCTTGGCAACTATGCGTGAGTTATGATTATACTTGTTGCTCTAGGATGAAGGCTCCACACCTTCCCTTTTCATGCAAATTTAATGAAAAAAAACCTTAGCTTCTTATGCTAATGGTATATATGATTACTATGATGTGGAACAAATATAAGAATTTGTTGCTTTTATGGGTGCTTATGAAATTGAATCTATATGTAAAGAGTTTGAAGATTTTGATGATGCTGTTTATAGATCTGAAAATTTAGCTATCCTCAAATATTGCTATGAGAATTATGAATACAATTATGAAATTAATGCACTTATTGAGAAAGTCTCCATTGTCCAAGGAGAGACTAATATTTTGCAGGAATCTATGGAAGAAGAAATTGACGAAACTGTGAGCTCATTGGATGAAAAAGATGAGGAGGAGAGTGAAGAACAAAAGGAGGAAGAGCGGATTGATCACCCGTGCCCACCTTCTAATGAGAGTAACTCTTCAACTCATACATTGTTTAATTCCCCTTTGTGCTTACTGAAGGATGATTGCTATGGTGACTGTTATGATCCCTTTGATTCCTTTGAAATATCCCTTTTTGATGATGCTTGCTATGCTTGTGGCCAAGATGCCAATATGAATTATGCTTATGGAGATGAACTTGCTATAGTTCCATATGTTAAACATGAAATTGTTGCTATTGCACCCACGCATGATAGTCCTATTATCTTTTCGAATTCTCCCGAATATACTATATCGGGGAAGTTTGCCCTTATTACGGATTATATTGATGGGTTGCCTTTTACCGTTGCACATGATGATTTTGATAGATATAATATGCATGCTCTTGCTGCTCCTACTTGCAATTATTATGAGAGAGGAACTATATCTCCACCTCTCTATGTTTCCAACATGATAAAATTGCAAGAAACTGTTTATACTATGCATTGGCCTTTACTAGGTGTGCATGAATTGTTCTTTTATGACATGCCGATGCATAGAAAGAGAGTTAGACTTCGTCATTGCTTGATATATGTTGCTTTGTGCTCACTACTAAATTACAAATCATTCCTAATTAAAATTGGCTTTGATATACCTTGGGATCCGGGTGGATCCATTACTTGAGCACTATATGCCTAGCTTAATGGCTTTAAAGAAAGCGCTGCCAGGGAGACAACCCGGAAGTTTTAGAGAGTCATTTACTTCTGTTGAGTGCTTTCATATAGTTTAAAAACAACAAAAATAAAGAGGGGAACCCAAAACTTTTTCAAAATGGAAAGTGAAAGTGAGAAAGACGAGCATTGTTGAAGTGGGAGCTAGCCTTGAACTTTGTTCATGCTCACAACAACATTGTGAATCTTGATTATAGAAACTTTTCAACAAAAATAAGTATCCCGTTGTACAATTCCATTGTATTATAAAATTAATGTGCCAAGGTTTGCCTTTAGGATTAGTTTGTGCGGTGCAGGACAGAAACTTTGGCTGTAGTGCACGATTTTTAATTTTTTACTGGAACGTCAAATGGTTTAGATTATTTTTGCACTGTCTTTCTGTACAAATTTTTTTTTCCTAATTTTGGCTGAAATTTTCAAGTATCACAAGTATGGTGAATGTTCAGATTGATACAGACTGTTCTGTTTTAGACAGATTCTGTTTTTGATGCATAGTTTGCTTGTTTTGATGAAACTATCAATTTATATCAGTGGATTAAGCCATGAAAAAGTTATATTACAGTAGGCACAATGCAAAAACAAAATATGAATTGGTTTGCAACAGCACTTAGACTAGTGATTTGCTTTATTATACTAACGGATCTTACCGAGTTTTCTGTTGAAGTTTTGTGTGGATGAAGTGTTCGATGATCGAGAAGGTTTCAATGTGAGAAGAAGGAAGAGAGGCGAGAGCTCAAGCTTGCGGATGCCGGAGGCTCCCCAAGTAAATATTCAAGGAGACTCAAGCATCTTAGCTTGGGGATGCTGGGAAGGCATTCCCTCTTTCTTCAACAATTATCGGTATGTTTTCGGATTCGTTTCGTTCATGCGATATGTGCAATCTTGGAGCGTCTCTTGCTTTTAGTTTTCTTTTTTCTTTTATGCACCATGCTGGTATGAGATGGTCCTTTGTTGATTTATAGAATGCTCAGCACTTCACTTATATCTTTTGAGTATGGCTTTATAGAATGCTTCATGTGCTTCACTTATATCATTTGAAGTTTGGATTGCCTATTTCTCTTTACTTAGACAACCGCCATTTATAGAATGCTTTTTTTATTCACTTATATTTGTTAGAGCGTGGGCATATATTTTGTAGAAAGAATTAAACTCTCTTGCTTCACTTATATCTATTTAGAGATATGACAGGAACTGGTCATTCACATGGTTAGTCATAAAATCCTACATAAACTTGTAGATCGCTGAATATGATATGTTTGATTCCTTGCAATAGTTTTGCGATATAAAGATGGTGATATTAGAGTCATGCTAGTCGAGTAATTGTGAAATTGAGAAATACTTGTGTTGAGGTTTGCAAGTCCCGTAGCATGCACGTATGTGAACCGTTATGTAACGAAGTCGGAGCATGAGGTGTTTATTGATTGTCTTCCTTATGAGTGGCGGTCAGGGACGAGCGATGGTCTTTTCCTACCAATCTATCCCCCTAGGAGCATGCGCGTAGTACTTTGTTTTGATGACTAATAGATTTTTGCAATAAGTATGTGAGTTCTTTATGACTAATGTTGAGTCCATGGATTATACGCACTCTCACCCTTCCGTCATTGCTAGCCTCTTCAGTACCGTGCATTGCCCTCTCTCACCTCGAGAGTTGGTGCAAACTTCGCCGGTGCATCCAAACCCCGTGATATGATACACTCTGTCACACATAAACCTCCTTATATCTTCCTCAAAAAAACCACCATACCTACCTATTATGGCATTTCCATAGCCATTCCGAGATATATTGCCATGCAACTTCCATCATCATCATATACATGACTTGAGCATTTATTTTCATATTGCTTTGCATGATCGTAAGATAGCTAGCATGATGTTTTCATGGCTTGTCCGTTTTTGATGTCATTGCTACACTAGGTCATTGCACATCCCGGTACACCGTCGGAGGCATTCATATGGAGTCATATCTTTGTTCTAGATATCGAGTTGTAATATTGAGTTGTAAGTAAATAAAAGTGTGATGATCATCATTATTAGAGCATTGCCCCAGTGAGGAAAGGATGATGGAGACTATGATTCCCCCACAAGTCGGGATGAGACTCCGGACGAAAAAAATAAAAAAATAAAAAAGAAAGCGAAAGGCCAAAAAAGGAGAAGGCCCAAAAAATGAGAGATAAAGAGAGAAGGGGCAATGTTACTATCCTTTTACCACACTTGTGCTTCAAAGTAGCACCATGTTCTTCATATAGAGAGTCTCTTGAGTTATCACTTTCATATACTAGTGGAAATTTTCATTATAGAACTTGGCTTGTATATTCCAACGATGGGCTTCCTCTAATGCCCTAGGTCTTCATGAGCAAGCAAGTTGGATGCACACCCACTTAGTTTCAGTTTGAGCTTTCATATACTTATAGCTCTTAGTGCATCCGTTGCATGGCAATCCCTATTCACTCACATTGATATATATTGACGGGCATCTCCATAGCCCGTTGATACGCCTAGTTGATGTGAGACTTTCTCCTTTTTGTCTTCTCCACATAACCCCCATCATCATATTCTATTACACCTATAGTGCTATGTCCATGGCTCATGCTCATGTATTGCGTGAAAGTTGAAAAGGTTTGAGAACGTCAAAAGTATGAAACAATTGCTTGGCTTGTCATCGGGGTTGTGCATGATGTGAATGCTTTGTGTGGTGAAGATGGAGCATAGCCAGACTATATGATTTTGTAGGGATGAGCTTTCTTTGGCTATGTTATTTCAATAAGACATAATTGCTTGGTTGGTATGCTTGAAGTGTTATTATTTTTATGTCAAAGGATAGACTATTGATTTGAATCACTCATGTCTTAATATTCATGCCATGATTAGACATATGATCAAGATTATGCTAGGTAGCATTCCACAACAAAAATTATCTTTTTTATCATTAACCTACTCGAGGACGAGCAGGAATTAAGCTTGGGGATGCTGATACGTCTCAGTCGTATCTATAATTTTTGATTGTTCCATGCCAATATTATTCAACTTTCATATACTTTTTGGCAACTTTTTATACTATTTTTGTGACTAACATATTGATCAAGTTCCCAGTGCCAGTTCCTGTCTGTTGCATGTTTTTGGTTTCACAGAATACCCATATCAAACGGAGTCCAAACGAGATAAAAACGGACGGAGATACTTTTTGGAATATTTGGAAAAACTGGAGGAAAAATCAATGTGAACCAGTGTCCGAGGTGGGCACGAGGTAGGGGGCGCCCCCTAGGGCGTGCCCCTGACCCTCGTGACCCACCTGTAAGGCGGTTGACGCTCTTCTTTTGCTGCAAGAAAGCTAATTTTCGGAAAAAAATCACGGCGAAGGTTTCATGCCAATCGGAGTTACGGATCTCCATATATACAAGCGGTGAAACGGGCGTAAGAGAACGAAAACAGAGAGAGACAGAGAGATAGATCCAATCTCGGAGGGGTTCTCGCCCTCCCACGCCATGGGAGCCAAGGACCGGAGGGGAAACCCTTCTCCCATCTAGGAGGAGGTCAGGAAGAAGAAGAAGAAGAAGAAGGGGGCCCTCTCCCCCTTGCTTCCGGTGGCGCCGGAGCGCTGCCGGGGCCATCACCATCACCGCCATCTTCACCAACAACTTCACCGCCATCATCACCAACTCTTCCCCCCTCTATGCAGTGGTGTAACCTCTCTCTTACCCGCTGTAATCTCTACTTAAACATGGTGCTCAACGCTATATATTGTTTCCCAATGATGTATGGCTATCCTATGATGTTTGAGTAGATCTGTTTTGTCCTATGGGCTATTTGATGATCAAGATTGGTTTGAGTTGCATGTTTTATTATTGGTGTTGTCCTATGGTGCTCTCTGTGTCGCGCAAGCGTGACAGATTCCCGCTGTAGGGTTTGCAATATGTTCATGATTTGCTTATGGTGGGTGGCATGAGTGACACAAGCACAGACCCGAGTAAGTAGGTTGTTTGCGTATGGGATAAAGGGGACTTGATACTTAATGCTATGGTTGGGTTTTACCTTAATGAATCTTTAGTAGTTGCGGATTCTTGCTAGAGTTCCAATCATAAGTGCATATGATCCAAGTAGAGAAAGTATGTTAGCTTATGCCTCTCCCTCAAATAAAATTGCAATAATGATTACCAGTCTAGTTATCGATTGCCTAGGGACAAATAACTTTCTTGTTGACAAAAGCTCTTTATTAAAACTAACTTAGTTGTGTCTTTATTTAAACAGCCCCTAGTTTTATTTTCGTGCTCTTTACTTTGTTGCAAGCTTATCCAACAACACCTACAAAGTACTTCTAGTTTCATACTTGTTCTAGGTAAAGCGAACGTCAAGTGTGCGTAGAGTTGTATCGGTGGTCGATAGAACTTGAGGGAACATTTGTTCTACCTTTAGCTCCTCGTTGGGTTCGACACTCTTACTTATCGGAAGAGGCTACAATTGATCCCCTATACTTGTGGGTTATCAACACTCTCGATACGTCTTTCTCTCCCTCCGCCCCCCCCCCCCCAACAATGACAGCAGAAGGGTGACAACTCGATCTGATCATAATCTGTCAAATCGTTTGTCTCTCAAACATTGTGTCGCCTCGCTCGGTAGCCCCCTCGATATGTAGACTTCTCACGCGCGCATAGCTGTAGTGACGATGACGCTGAACCCAGTGTGCCTTGTTTTTACCGGCCTCATGTGATAGTTTTCACCCTGTTTTCTGTTGATTAACAAGGCAACCTTTTCTTTGTTACTACTAGTGAATCTGAAATCATTCGGGGCAGACATAAAATATATCACTTCAACCAAATTATCGCAGCAACTATTTTAAAAGAAAATAGCTAGCTGCCCGTGCATTGCACGGAACATCAAGATGCATTTGTATGAGTAGTTTATCTTGTGAGAGAAAAGGTTGAACGAGGGAAGGTCTTATTTGCGAACGTGGAGAGACGTGTGGGTATATTTTTTCAAAATTGCCATAGTTTCTTTCCTATCCGTTAGATATAAATCCAACGGCCTATATTGCAGGATGGCACGCACACCATCATCACCAACTCTGTTTTCTACTCCATCCGTCCGAAAATACTTGTCATCAAAATGGATAAAAAGATATGTATCTAAAACTAAAATATATCTAGATACATTTCCTTTTATCCATTTTGATGACAAGTATTTCCGGACGGAGGGAGTATTTGTCTTTTTAGAGATTTCAACAAGTGACTATGACCGGACCTAACCAACATACTCAAAAAAGTAGTCCTTAATTTTGATGTTACCCTCTTTTCTTGGCGGTGCAGTGCCATCTGGATACCTCATAAATAAATCAAGGACAAATCTCACCCCTTCCTGAAAAAACATACGGAGCAAAATGAGTGAATCTACACTCTAAAATATGTCTACATACACATCTGTATGTGGTAGTCCATTTGAAATCGACAAAGACAAATATTTAGGAGCGAATGGAGTATATATAAGAGTAGAAATGGAGATATATCTCGGCATGGTCTACAACAAAAATGTCTGGGATGGTTAGCGCGGATGCTCGCAACGCGATGACATGAGTTCAATTCTGTCTTTTAACTTTATATTTTTATATTATATATTAATCTACTTATTTAATATATACTTCTTTAGCTCTTGTCTTGACAAAGGAACCCACAGTACTTAGAATACAAGATTAAGGATGGACTTGTTTCTTTTTAACTTTCTGTATGAAGCTGTAGCCACCCTGCAAGTCACGTGTACACTGTACATGCAATTAACTTTTTATAGAGGGACAATCATACAGGCAATTAACTCAAATGGATTGGATGTCACTCTATTATTTCCAGCATAAAGAGCATCTCCAACAGCAGCCGGCAAATTTCCTCCTGCTTCCTTAAGCGGAGGACAACATCAAACGCCAGCGGCATACATTTTTACAACTCTAACCAACCAGATGAAATTCGTGCAAACATGGACTGATTTCATATAAGCATGAAGGATTTCGTATAAAAATGCCAGATATTCATATAAACATGATGGATTTCATTACATTTACATGAACTAAGAGGTGTCAATCCGGCTCTCTTGTATAATTAATACTCCCTCCGTCCGGAAATACTTGTCCTAGAAATGGATGTATCTAGACTTATTTTAGTTCTAAATGGCCGCCCGCGGATCCCTTTGTCTTCATCATGTCCGTCAGACACTTGCGGGGTCGAGGAAGGTCCTCGGAAGAGACGAAGCAGCAAAGAAACCACCTGAATCTACAGTCATCGCCTCGGCGGTGGCCTTCATGGGTCCCAAGTGGCGGTAGCCTCCCGTGTTCTACTTCTCCTCGATGATGGCGGCGGACACGGAGAAGCTGGCCACTGACTCGTCGCTCTCCATGCACCCGGCTTCTGTCTCTGCCTGCATGGCGCTGCCACAGGCACGGGAGGCGCGCCCACCGCAGACAATGGTGGCGCGGTACGACACGGCAGTGACGGTGCCCGTACCGATGTGCTCGCCGCCATGCCGGCGTGGAGCAACTCGTCACTCCTCATCGAGCTGAACTGGAGCGACGAGTTGCTGAACCACGCGCCTGCTTGGGGCGGCAACTGGCTCCGTCGGGCCAAGCGAGGTTGGTGAAGCACCGAGCAGCCTCGCCCGTATCCGGAGGGCTCGGCGGGCCACCCAGCCGGGTAATATGCCGGAGAACGGCTCATCGAAAGCCATCGGAAGAGTGGAGAAAATGGTGAAGGAGGAGATGTGAGAGCGGCGGAGGGGTGCGATTCTTGCCCGCTGTCTGTCTGGCCTCGTGTAAATAGAGGGAGGACGGTAGGAGCTTGGCCGGCGTCTGGCCTCGTTTAAACTGAGGGCGGACGGGAGGAGCTCGGCCGGTGTTGCGTTTAAATCCGGCCCGCTCAGGAACAGACGTGTGGCCGGAGTAGGATTATCAGTATGCATGCGGGTTTAACGGAGGGGTTTAATGGAGGCGTCGGGCGTGCAGCGGGCGGTGCAGTACTATTCGATTTGACAGCAGTAATGAGCCGTCAAATCACAAAGGCCCTCGCCTCTCGTGAAACCGACCGAGCTAGACTGCCCCGCCCTCTAGCCTTTAAAAAAATTTATATACTCCACTTTTGTACAGTAGTAGTATCGATGGATTGCGCCATGGAGCAAAACTTGAAATTAAAAAAAGGTGGTACATATAGAGAACGCTCATCGCCAAATTATGCATATAGTACTATTAAAAAGGCTTGTCACAATAATGGTGTCCAGCACAAGTGCACAACCCACCCCTCAAATAAAACTAAGCACCCTGGAATTCTTTGACAAAACTAAGCACCCTGAAATTCTTTGACAACCAAACTGCTGGCTATATGATGTTGGCCATATATATTGTACGTATATAATGTGAAGAAACGAGTGGTAGTACTATACCAACTAAAAGATGAAATGTAAGAAATACTAGTATGTACGTACTGAAGAGTTAAAGTAACAAGAAGAAACATAGCATAGTTCTACTGGGGGCTCAGCACAACACACCCCTCAAATTAAATTAAGCACACCTGAAATTAAACTTTGCAACTATTCGGGTAGACACTGCATTAGAACCACCATGAGCAACGACACTGCCACCTTACTCAGAGTCCTCGTCCACGTCCTCGACTTCGTCCTTGTCCCTCTTCCTCTTGGTCGATACTTCTTTGCTTGAACCGCACACTTGGTTGTTTCTCTTCATCCAACCCTTGTAGATATTGAAGCAAAAGTAGCCATCCATTGCAGCGTAGTGGATGTGGTCTTTATCTAGTACATTCCGCTGCCATGCATGATGATGAAACGTGTATGGAGGTTTTTCCAGTTTACCGTACGAAGGATGAACCATGGCTCCTGCCAGGGTCAGCATTGAAGGCTGATGAGAGGACACCAGCCGATTCTTGTGGAGGTCGAAGGTGTTGCCTACAACGAGGCCTATCGGCCTTGAGACTTCTTTATCGTTACCAAAGTCTACATGTGAATTTGACTAGGTTGCTCTCGAGGAAGTCCTTAAAATCCTGGCACTCAACGTCGGCATGGCATATGTGGTAGACCAAGCATAAGTCATGCACGCAAACCTGGATCATGGCGGGCTTCTTCCTCTCTTCGTCCTTTAGATCCTTCTCTCATCCCAGGACTGTGGTGTACTCAACATCTAGCCCAGCGACCCACTCATCATCTGAGTCTTCAAACATGCGTCTGAAGCGAGAAAGGCATCCTTTCACCGTCGCGGAAGAACGGGTGTAGATGACGTCGAACTCATCACCAGTGATGGTTCTAACCTTGTACTCAACGCTGATCGGGGAGATTTGGGACGCCATGGATTTGGGAGGAGGGTTAGGATTAGTGGAACTGCCCTAATGTGAATGGACGGGACGACTAGGAGTGAACCGCCGTAGTATTGAAGGACGTGCGGGGGCGAGTAGGAGCGAACTGCCGGCGTCGCGAACAGCAGGGTAGTGGCTTTCCATTCTCCCATGATACGGGCTTCCGAGAGCCCTTGGATCTGAGATCGAACGGTTGCATGGCGTGATTCTAGACCTATGGGTGAATATCCTATCCTGGAGGGTTATTCTGTAAATTTTCAGCAACTTAGCATGTGACCGTTTGATCTCAGATCCAAGGGCTGCTAGCAGCCCGTATCGTGGTCACACCTACCACGACCGTCGCGTCACTCGTGCGGTCGCGCCCTTGGAGATTTAACACGGTGCGTTAGGCTATCTGATGTTGGCATGTCATACATAGTCATCACTTAGTCACTCATACTAGAACAAGGTTTTGACTATAAGGTTGGCTATAAGTGTATTTTTTTACTTCTCACTATCTCTTTCTTCATACTCCCTCCATCCCATAATATTAGAACATTTTTTACACTAGTGTAGTGTCAAAAACGTTCTTATATTATGGGACACAGGGAGTACTAGTATTTATTGCATTTGCCAAGGAGTGACCTCTTCCAATGAAATGGTGTTGCTAAGTTTGCTTCATTTAATTAGCTATAGACTCAAAATTGTCTTTTCACCGTTTCTTCCTTGGGTCAACAAACTAGTCTCTCTCTTCTTGATTAACTTGCCACATCAGACTTTATGCCTATGTGGCAAGCTTAAGCACCTGTAGGAGCAAGTAAGTACAATAGTGCGCTTTACATTGAATTTTTGCATATGTGGAGGAAAGAGAGGCAAGGAAAAAGTGGAGAAGTGGGCTCTCAAGCAAGAGCTAGCCTCTACTACATGGTGGAGCATTGGGAGAGGCACCTGTATGGAGGTGGTCAGGAATCAGGAGACTCACACCGGTCGTAGCACCGCAATTAAAATCATAATGGCAAGTCAAATCACGGGGCCCCACCTGTCCAGCAGTAACTCGCTGTCAAATCACACAGCCCTACGTTTGTAGCAGCCTACTCCCTCGTCTTCTCGCGTCTCTATCGAACCGACTAGGCGGAACTGCCCGCCTACCACGCAGAAAAGCCAGCAAGATACTCCCTCCGTCTAGGTGACCAAGGTGGAGAGGAAAATGAGAGAACTTAATGTTTAGTATTTGCTAAGGCTGGTTGTAATGGTACTAGCCTTAGCAATTTTGATGAGGTGTCATAGAATTAAATGAAGAAAGAGAGAGAGTTGAGTACTATGTGTCATACATGGCAGTAAATAAAGTACTGCATGATACTAATATATGATACATGGCGCAGGAGTACTAAGTATTATTAATACAGTTTTGCTAGAACTCATCTAGATGAGATATAATTTGGTCTCATCCATCTTTTATAGCCATTGGATGTGATGCTATATAAGATGTGTGTGTGCTGACGTGGGTTGTATTTGTTCTTGTGCAACGAACTGACCACTTCATGTCATGTTTGATAGTCTCAGGTCATTAAAAGCATACAAGCCCCACATCTCTTCTTGGTTGATTCCTCTATTTATGTCAAAAAAAAAGAAACAACGTGAGAGTTAATGCACCACGCCTATGTGTTTACTATTTGGTTTTCGTAAGATGACTTAATACTCACCTAGACGGAAGGAGTATTCGATTTGACAGCGGGCGGCGCAGTTCCCGATACGGCTTTAATGCAGATGAGGGAGGGAGTAGCGGTTCCCGATATGTTAAACAGCTAATGCATCCTCCTTCAATTAATGCATGAGGGAAGTAATGGGAGGAGGTCCGGGAAAAGAGGCTGCACGATGTGAATGCAATGCAGTTTGCCCTCATTGCCCTCATATAAAGGCGCTCCTCCATTCCAATGCATCTACCACATCGTACGCACCTAAGCATTTGCCTAAGCACCTACACTAAGCGCAAAAGAGCTCACTCCAGACCCATGGCGGCGATGCGCGTGAGCGGCCAGCGGCAGCGCCAGATGGTCCACGACGCCGGCCTGCGGCATGGCGCCGAGGATCGTCTTCGGACGGTGTTGGAGACCAGCTGGTGGATGGCCGCCGTCGACGCCAACTACGACTCTCAGTTGGACCAGATGATCGTTGCCACCAGCAACAAGTTCACCGTCCTCAAGAAGCTCGCGGACGACATCACTGTACTCCTCCAGCCCGCCCGCCCGGGCTCCTCATTACCTGCCACCCTAATCGTCCTCCATGGCCGGAACCTCTTTCAAGCACTGGTGGCCCTGCGACTGCCCGCCGACGCCACAAAGAATGTCCACCTGGAGGTCGCACTCGCCGCGAGGCGCCTCGCCCTGCAAGAATTCGTCGACCTACACATCCACATGTACGAGCAAATCGTGTACATAGGTACTACAAGGCCAGTGATGACGCTACGATGTTGGCCTTCCACAACCGGCTGGAAGCCTTGGATGCCTTTGCTGAGAAGCACCTCGACCTCGCCACAAAAGCCGTCGCTCCTTAGCCGTCGGTCGGTGGCCCGGCGCACTAAGATGAGGAGGAGGAGGTCGTACGCTCGTGGATCCATCTTTCTTCTTGCCTTCTATAACCACCACTGCGATCGCATCATCGTGGCCTTAATTCTTATTGTGTTGTTGCATTCTCATTCCAGTCAATACCGACATGTGCGATCTGTTTGCTTAATTATATGCATCACTGTAACTAGTACTCCATCCGTCAATTTATAAGTTGTGCTTACCTTTTCCATCAACTTCGTGCAACACGAGGGCATCTTGCTAGAAACACTAGAATATGTCTATATAATCCGTATGTGATAGTCCATTTGAAATCTCAAAAAAGACAAATATTTAGGTACGGAGGGAGTAATATATTAGGAGTATATCAAAACAATAGTGATTTCTTTCAAGTTTGTGAACAAATACTACTATTCTACTACTTTGGATCCGTTGCAACGCACGGGCACATTGCTGGTAAAAGGAAAAGGCATGTCGCGTTCGCGTCGCACCCCCACACGCCCGGGAATCGGGAGTACAACACGGCCCGTCCGGCACGACACATAGCTTAGGGAAGGCGTGTTTCCTAGCATTCTCACTTTCATGTGGGACCGCCGTTGAGCAAACCGACACCTCGCCCGCCGCCAGGTTGGAAAACAGAACGAGGGGAAGATCTAGCTGTAGCACGGAAGCCAAGAAATTTGGTGTCAGATGGGGCTCGTTGATAGAGTAGGAGCATTCTGTACTAGTACTACTCCTACTAGTACCAAGTTTGTACTCATAATACTATATTACTAGTACTACCACTATACAACTAGTAGGTATGTGCACGGCACAACATCGTAGGAACAAAAAACGGGAAGATCTTGTTTTGGGTGATTTATCTTTTTTTCAATCAACATAGTATGAATAATATGATGTGGGGGGCACCCATGAAGCTTATGTGGCTTGGTTGCATGGCTACGAAAGGTTGGAGACAAATAAATAGATAATGTGTTTAGAGTGCACTCCACTAAATAGATATACTTTGGATCCATTTGAATGGACCGGCACATCTATATCTATACCCCCTATATAGTGTGTGAAAAACTTTGAAAGTTGGTCGTTGGATGAAGCCAATCCGACGGTACAAAGATGGCAAATCCGAGCACTACTGGCCGTTGGATATCATCCACCAGATTCTGCCACATGTATAATCTAGAAGATCCATGGTTGAACTTAATTCATGACTAACTTTGCCACAACTAAGCTTAGGCAAAGTTATTAGTTCTTCAAAATGAGAGCCACAAGTTGGCAAGCCTATGGAAATCTTGCCACATTTTTTGTGTGTATGTCATGTGGGGCCTTAGTGTGGCTTGCTTAAGGTGTGGCTTGAACCAAACACTCACCTAAGTTAATCAAACTTGCCTAACCTTACATTCCACCGGATTTAGCCACATGTTAGAATCCAGAAAGCTCCACATGTAGAAGCATAATGCACAAACCACCAGAATCTCATGCGTGCAATGCACGTGTACCTTACTAGTACTAGTTGGTAGTAGTAAGAAACAAATTCCAGTTTTGGCACGAGCTCAGATCTGCTGGGAGCACCACAAGGCCTCGCCGCAGGAGTTACATTTCCTTTCGGGGCCCACGGGACCGAACTTCAGTGGCTTAGTGCCCGGCCTATGAGTCAATAACATGCGGACCTTAAATGCGGCTGGCCCACATGTCATTCTCATGGTGGTGGCGTGGTTTGCGACTCACTCGTTTGAGATGAACCAGCTGGTGGTGGCGTGGCGTGGCGAGGTGCAACAGCTGGGCGTCGGGCGTTGAGGCGTAGATGGCCAC